>NW_020769328.1:10401628-10454128 GCF_900518735.1 Pseudonaja textilis | reverse complement strand
CCCAGGGCAGTAGCTCTTTTGAATTCTACTGTATAGTACACTGAAGATGGTACTTAATTTCATTGTACGATGTGCAATGACAATACAATAAAGTAAAAAAGTAAAGTAAAGTAAAGTAAAGTAAAGTAAAGAGAGACGCCTACACAACATTAACAGAATAACAGAGTTGGAAAGGAAGGCATCTTAGAGGTCTTCTGCTCCAATCCTCTGCTTAAGCAGGAGAGCATCTACCATTTCATGCAGATCTTTGCCCAATCTCTTTTTAAAAAGCTCCAGTGTTGGCACATTCACAACTTCTGGAGGCAAGTTATTCCACTGGTTAATTGTTCTCACTGTTAGAAAAATTCTCCTTACTTCTAGGTTCTGGATCTCTCCTTGATAAATTTCCATCCATTACTTCTTGGAAAGGTTGTTATACATTGTTTTAAATGTTTACCATCTGCATTGCAAAATTAGTGGAGGGGAGTGAATTTCAGATGGGAGCATTTCAGCTTCTGTCTTCGTGTAAGTATGCATAATTAAGTGCTTTTCTATTCAAATGGAAAAGTTACAATTTTCTCTCCATCCATTCCATCAACTAATCCCAAATTGCTCTGTCACACATTCAATGTGCCAGTTGCACATGAAAAAAAAATATGAAAAGAGATTACAGATCTTTAAATGCAGTCCTTGTATCCTTCTCATCTGGTGTTTTGTGCATGTAATCATTGTAAGCACAAGGAAATTGCTATTGAAAATTCTACAGATAAGATATATGTAGGCAACCAAATCAGGCATCTTAGATCTGTGTCCAAGATTACCTCACTTTGACATTGACCTCTGGGGAAGCAAGTAGAGTACCAAGCAAATCCATTGCCTCTCTGCAGTGGTTATGTATCATTAAGAGCTGAATCCAGAAACGCATAAGATGGGATCTTGATAGCTAATTCTGCCTTGCATCAGCTCATAGCTTCTACTTTATCTGCCCACATCTATTTAATTACACAGGCAGATACAT
This sequence comes from Pseudonaja textilis, assembly GCF_900518735.1. The sequence continues at coordinate 10,453,131 of NW_020769328.1, read as the reverse complement.
ATAAAATTTGAGATAATAAAATGAATAACTTCAGTTGAAATATGCTCAGTTCGATGCCTGTAGAGTCGGAATAAATTTAATGATGTACCTGTCCTGTCTCAGATATATGGGAATGATATTTTGTGGTGAAGCTGATAAGGAAGAATGCCTGGAAGAGCAATATAAACCTCTAGTTTATGGCAGTCCTTTTTAGCTTTTATAGTTTGAGTTTAATTTTTTTTTCTTTACAAGTGTTGCTCTAACTGTACTATCACTATCCGGATTGGGACAACTTGCCACAGCCAAGTTGTTGCAACCAACTCACCATGGAACAACTTGCTATTGGACAACTAGCCATGGAGGACAATTTAGCAATTCTATTTAATTATATAAAATAAATAAATTATTTTAATCTTTGCCATTCGTTCTGTCCCTCCTTTTGCATCCTTTCTTTCATTATTCTAGTCCACCATTTCTTCGATATTCAGACAACTCTTGTCCTGCAGTGAATTGGCTGTGGCAAGTTGGATGTGGTGAATTGGCTGCAGTGAATTGTCACCCTCACTTGATTTGGCACAAGCCATTTCTTTCCTGCAGAATGGTATCAAAAATGCAGGACAGCAATTTGCGGAAATGAAAGGATAGATTCAGAAAAGCAAATAACTCTTTCCCCGGACTTGATTTTTCCCTGCCCAGAAGGCATTCAGAAATTTCTGCGGGGTTGAAATCTGCATTGCAATGTCACAAAAATTTCTGTCTCCCGAAAAAGAGGATTCTGTTTTTCTACCTCATTCTCAGGGATCCTGTTATGCATAACCTTAACCTCGCCTAACTCTGGAACTAACCGGCAACTTCCTGATCCATTGCAGCCACAACTCTGGTCTCTCGTCATATCTTGGAGCTAAAAATATTGAATAAAAGAAGTCCCAAACTGAAAATCTCTCTCATCTGATAGATGACCAAGATATTCGTGTTGGTGTGGTCGTTGCTTCTGAACCCAGAAGAAGTTGAATTGACCAATGAGGTGTTTGGGGTATAGTAGATTAGTGGCAATTGCTACTGTTGGTTTCTCTTCCACCTTTTTCATTAAAGATGAAATATCCCTCACTGGATACACTTCTCAAGTTGAAAAATCCTGATGGGTTGGGAGATTTCCCATGTAGCATCTTTCCTTGGAAGTGAGTGGAATTGTGGAAACCGAGAAGTTTTCGGACCATTGAAGAAAAGATTGTATAATGAAAGTCTGGATGTTCACACAAATACACACAATATGCTCACCCACAGTTGGACCACCTGGTAATTAAATAAGTGCAAGAACACAACATGGGTGTAAAATACAGTAGACTTTTGACTGTGCCACCATATCCATCTTCTTGATTTTTATTACATGCCTTGTGGGTACCTCTGCAGCTGAGCAGCAAAGAGCTTGCAGCCCAAATACTTGGGAAGAAAAATACCTTCACATTTTCCATTGCAAGCCTGGATGATTTAGATGTGAAAACTGACAGTTGCAAACTTGAAGGATCATAGCCAAAAGCAAACCCTCTGAGAGCAGAAAAGTGGAAGCCTACCATATCTACCATCGAAAAACCACAGAGTCTTCATCTGTTGGAGTGCACAAGAAGGGGAAAAAGATAACAGAATAACAGAGTTGGAAGGGACCCTGGAGATCTTCTAGTCTACCCCCTGTTCAGCTAGTAAACCCTATAAAATTTCAGGTTTTCCAATTTCTTCTTTAAAACCTCCAGTGAGGGAGCACCCACAACTTCTGAAAGCAAGCTGTTCCACTTCCAATTGTTGTCACTATTAGAAAGTTTCTCCTTAGTTCTAGTTTGCCTCTCTCCTTGATTAATTTCCACCCATTGCTTCTTGTCCTGCCTTCAGGTGCTTTTGAACGCTAGGTCGGCCTTCTCCTATAGATGTAAGTTAACCAGCTGCTCTAAGTATGGCTTGAGGATTATAGTTCAGCATTGCTGGTTTGCTGCTCTGTTGTGCCATTTCTAGCGCCGGTCATAAAAGCAGCGTGCTAAAAAGCTGCATCTTTGAATCTAACCTTTAAGTCTGAGTAGTGAACTAGTAATGCTGGGCAAAGACGGAAAGAAAAAAACATCCCCCATAATTCAATCGATTTAGTGCTCTCTGCCTTACACTTACCATGCTTTAAAATAGAATTCCAAACAGGGAGTTGGACAGCGTGATATGTCAGTTTATCCCACCGCCCTGCAGCAGCCCAAAAGGTAAATAGAGTCAAGCAGGAGTTTTAATTTGAGACGGCTTTTGCCATCTTTATTTTTGCCTCCTCTTGCAGGAGTCTGAAATGGGAAGGTGTGCGAACCAGACAGACAATTATGCCTTTTCTCTTCCCTTCCCCGGTGTCACCCTGATGATTTGGAAGGAACAATGCCAAGGGATAATGAACTCTTTTCTATTCCGCGTTGCAAGTCAAATATTCGTTTCTCATTAATAATTCAATGTGACAAATTTATTACTTTGAAGGTGCTGCAAGACAATTAGACAATGGGAAATTGTGTCTTCCTTTTCAACCCCCTTAATTGCTTTCAAGTGTGACATTCATCAAAAAAAAAAAGCGGGCAGGGGGGAGAAAGGAAAAAAAAATCCAGTACCACCCTTGACTTTTTATGTAAACTTTTCATCCGGTCAAAATGCAGCTTTGAAATACAGAGACGGTCTGGATTAAAAGGTCACTCCTGGTGAGAAGCAGGGGAGGAGCCCAGGGTCATGCGGAAGTAGCACCAACATCCCCTGGTCCACAGGGATCATTGCTGGGCTGTAAGGTTTCACCAGGATCATCTGGAATCACTGCTGTGAATTTGGCAGAAAACATTGACTGCTCAGCAGTTGGTGGTGCCCAAGGCAAAGATGACAAAATCCTCTTTTCCTATACAGAAGTTTGGCTGGACTGACGAGGTTAGAGAATGTTAGCAGACTAACCAAACGGATAACAGAGTTGGAAGGGACCTTGGAGGTCTTCTAGTCCAACCCCCTGTACCATTTCAGACAAAATGGCCCACTGTCCAGTCTCTTTTAAAAAGCCTCCCAGGGATGGAGCACCTACAACTTCTGAAGGCAACAACTGGACGATTGTTCTCCCTCTCGGGAAATTCCTCCTTGGTTCTTAGGTTGCTTCTCTCCTTGATTAGTTTCCACCCATTGCTTCTTGTCCTGCCTTTTGATGCTTTGGAAAATATCTTGACCTCCTTTTCTTTGTGACAGCCCCTCAAATATTGGCGGGAAAAAAAATTAGACATTTTTGTATCCAGCCATTCAAGCAGTAGCCAGAGATTCAGAGCACACTTGTCATTAATTATTCCTCATCTGCCATCCAGTTGGTGAACAGAGGTGGTATAACCAGTAGCGGAAATTTTGAGTAGTTCGGAGTACCAGCAAACACCACCTCTGGCTGGCCCTGCCAACCCCACCTATTCTCTGCCTCCCAAGTCCCAGCTGATTGGCTGGGTCTTCGTTGGTTGCCCTGCCCAGGAGAAGGGAGCTGGAAAGCAGGTTAGTGAAGTGGAGAGGGAATGGGGATTTTGAAGCAACCTTCCCCTAGGAGTGGGGAGGGAATGGAGCAGAGGTGGCATTCAGCAGGTTCTGACCAGTTCTGGAGAACAAGTAGTGGAAAATTTGAGTAGTTCGGAGTACCGCCTTTGACTGGCCACGCCCCCATCTATTCTCTGCCTCTGGAGTCCCAGCTGATTGGCTGGGTCTCCTTTGGCTGCGCTGCACAGGAGAATGGAGCTGGAAAGTAGGTTAGTGGGGTGGGGAATGAATGGGATTTTGCAGTATCCTTCCCGCCACATCCACCAAGCCACACTACGCCCATAGAACCGGTTGTAAAAAATTTTTGAATCCCACCAATGTTGATGAAGCTGGAGTTCTCCTATTACGTGAGCGCATCACTGCCTTTCTTTCAAACTCCCAAATATATCAATTAGTTTTTTTTTTTTTTTAATTGCCATCTCCCCTGCCAGGCAAAATATTCTTTCCGTTTGCTGACCCACTGCATGGTCATGATGACTTTAGTTCAAGCGGATAAGCCCCTGCCTCCTCCCAATAAACTCCTCAAATCTTTGATCCATTAAAACTATCATTAAAATGTCAGAATTGCTGTTTCTTTGGCAAGGGAAGGACTCATGTTGAAGGTCATTCTTTCTTTCAGCTTTCCAGGAAAAGCCTGACTTTTGAATTATTCAGGTTCTCTCGGATCAATCGGTAGCTCTTCCCCACTTACCAGAGGCTGAGCAGTAAAAAAGAAAGGTTTGCGACTGCATCGAGTGAATAATAATAATTTTTAAAATTAGTAGGATGCCGACAGAAAGCTGCTCCTTAACCACCTTTGGTGTTAATCAAAAACCCTGAAGCATAAGAGTATAAGATCAATATTTGGCTTATGGGGCAGTGTTGCAAAGCTTCCAGTTAAAGAGAGGAAATATTCTGAATAATAATAATAAAAGTGAGAATGCCGGCGATGACAGTGGAAAGAGAAGGACTAAATATAGCAATCTACAGAGTCCTTTGGTGACATGAGATTAACTAGCCTCATTGGAGCTTGACAAATTATGGCATCTTTATGCACATATCAAAGTTCAAGTTGATAATCTCATAAGGGGGGAAGAAGACCATCTGTCGGCATTCTCAAAATAATCTGCATAATTGACTTTCAAACAAGCTTCAAAGAACAAGACATCTATCACCCTAATTGTGACGGGCAGGCGATGCCTTCTCTGCTCTTTTGTCAAGATAATGGCAATAATGCGGAGATATTCTTGATGACTTATCCTACCCTCCTTTTCTTTCCATTGGATGCCGGGGGTTGATATCTTGTAAACATCATATTTCATGGAAAGTAGGCAACGTGTATGAGATGGAGACCAAATCAATGTGGAAAGTTCAGATGGGCAAGAACCAGAAATCTCAGAATTTCTCGCTCAAATATATTACCTACAACTTTAATCCAAAGGATTGAATTAATTACATTAATTCAGAGGGTTGAATTAAATCAGAAGAAGGGGCCAACCTATTCTCCAAAGCACCTGAAGGCAGGACACCTGAAGTAACAGATGGAAAGAGAAAATTAGCTTAGAACTAATTTCTGACAATGAAAACAATTAATCAGTGGAACGACTTGCCTCTAGAAGTTGTGGGTGCTCCATCACTGGAGACTTTTAAAAAGAGATAGGACAGTCATTTATCTGAAATGGTAGAGGTTTCCTGTTTGAGCAGAGGGTTGGACCAGAATTGGGAGTAACTGCTATCTACTTGTAATTTTATTTTGTGAAGAATGAGGAGTGCTTGAATGTGGGATTGGTGAATAACCTTAGTCTTTCTTTTAACTAACACGTAAATTATCTGAATGTAACTTTCTTTTTCTCCTCTTTCTTGGTTGCACCAATATCTTCTTAAAATGTTCCTCAACCAGCAAGTTAGTCATATAGTAAGTCTGGTCTGACCTTTGGGGAGAAAAGGCAATGCTCCTATTTTAGATCTTTCTTTTTCCATGTTTTTAAAGACAGAAATGTCATGCACTCAACAAGTTTACAGGTGAAACTCGAAAAATTAGAATATCGTGCAAAAGTTCATTTATTTCAGTAATGCAACTTAAAAGGTGAACCTAATATATGAGATAAACTCATTACATGCAAAGCAAGATAGTTCAAGCTGTGATGTGTCATAATTGAGATGATTATGGCTTACAGCTCTTGAAAACCCCAAATCCACAATCTCAGAAAATTAGAATATTGTGAAAAGGTTCAATATTCTAGGCTCAAAGTGTCCCACTCTAATCAGCTAATGAAGCCATAACACCTGCAAAGGGTTCCTGAGTCTTTTAAATGGTCTCTCAGTCTGGTTCAGTAGGAAGCACAATCATGGGAAAGACTGCTGACCTGACAGGTGTGCAGAAAACCATCACTGACACCTTCCATAATGAGGGAAAACCTCAAAAGGTAATTGCAAAAGAAGTCAGATGTTCTCAAAGTGCTGTATCAAAGCACATTAATAGAAAGTTATGTGGAAGGGAAAAATGTGGAAGAAAAAGGCACAAGCAGCAGGGATGACCACAGCCTGGAGAGGATTGTCAGGAAAAGGCCATTCAAAAGTGTTGGGGACTTTCACAAGGAGTGGACTGAGGCTGGAGTCAGTGCATCAAGAGCCACCACACACAGATGGATCCTGGACATGGGCTTCAAATGTCATATTCCTCTTGTTAATCCGCTCCTGAACACCAAACAACGTCAGAAGCGTCTTACCTGGGCTAAAGAAAAACAGAACTGGTCTGTTGCTCGGTGGTCCAAATTCCTCTTTTCTGATGAGAGCAACTTTTGCATCTCATTTGGAAACCAAGGACTCAGAGTCTGGAGGAAGAATGGAGAGGCACACACTGCAAGATGTTTGAAGTCCAGTGTGAATTTTCCACAGTCCGTGTTGATCTGGGGAGCCATGTCATCTGCTGGTGTTGGTCCACTGTGCTTCATTAAGTCCAGGGTCAATGCAGCTGTCTAGCAGGAGATTTTGGAGCCCTTCATGCTTCCTTCCGCAGATGAGCTTTTTGGGGATTGCTGACTTCATTTTCCAGCAGGACTTGGCACTTGTCCACACTGCCAAAAGCACCAAAATCTGGTTTAATGATTGTGGGATTACTGTGCTTGATTGGCCAGCAAACTCAACTGACCTGAACCCCATAGAGAGTCTATGGGGCATTGCCAAGAGAAAGATGAGAGACATGAGACCAAACAATGCAGAAGAGCTGAAGGCCGCTATTGAAGCATCCTGGTCTTCCATAACACCTCAGCAGTGCCACAGGCTCATAGCTTCCATACCATGCTGCACTGAGGCAGTAATTGCTGTAAAAGGGGCCCAAACCAAGTACTGAGTACATCTGCATGCTTATACTTTTCAGAGGTCCAATATTGTTCTATGTACAATCCTTGTTTTATTGATTGCATATAATATTCTAATTTTCTGAGATTGTGGATTTGGGGTTTTCATGAGCTGTAAGCCATAATCATCTCAGTTATGACAAATCACAGCTTGAACTATCTTGCTTTGCATGTAATGAGTCTATCTCATATATTAGTTTCACCTTTTAAGTTGCATTACTGAAATAAACAAACTTTTGCACGATATTCTAATTTTTCGAGTTTCACCTGTAAATGTGCTAAACTAATTTACATTTCCTGGCAAATGTGTAGAATCAGAGTATAACGCTTCACATTTTCCCTTCTCTGACCTTTGAGACTTGATTGTCAGCTCTGGAAAGTGCATGTAAAATGTGTAAACTGGGGCAGGAGAATGCAAGACTATAAAATCCACACTTTGGAGAGAACAGTTCATAAAGTGTGTATTTCAGGGGAAACTGCACAGAAACTCTAATTTTTGCCAAGAGTGGTTTTCTAGAGACATGCCAAGAGATTGGAGTGGACACATAGTACAATTGCATGATTACTTTCCCCGCAAAATAGAACAAAATGGACGTCTATTTCATATATAATGTAGCAGAATATCATCAGAGCACAGCAGAGAGCAAATATTTGAGACTGCTAGAACTTGTAAGTCCAATAACAACAGGAAGATTCCTAGATTCCTCATTCTGTTGTAACATGTAATTTTGTCTCAAGAGATCAAAACAGCAATTCTAACTCTCTCATTTTGATCTATGTCTGCAATAAAGATTGATTTGATATATTTTCCAACCTTCCTCTATAGAACTAAAACTACTTAGATGATGTTACTGTTTTCACAACAGGTCTTAGTCTCTTCTACTTCGTTTAAAATGCCATTGTAAAATTATATTTAACATTCTTCAAAGAAACCCAGTAAAGAAAACAATAAAGAGGTAATGGTATCCTCATCTGATTCTCTGTATTAGTCAATTTTTGTAGCTGCCTATATGGGTCCAAGAAGCTCAAGATAGCACCTATAATTATTCTGCTATTTTATCCCCTTAACACCTAATGACATGGGTGAGTCACCAGCCCTCAGTTGCCGAGTGAGGTTAATGGCTGACTATGGATTTGAAGCTAGGTCTTCTCCATCATACCCTGCCCTTCTCTCAACATATAGATGCTCATATTATAGGGGAGTTATTTTCGATATTTCACATATTATTGTAAGCTACAATCTATTCTAAAGCAAACCAATACTTTGGAATTCTAGGTTAGTAGATAATGCCAGCTCAAATCATTAGTTCAGTTTAGTATTAACCAAACAATGCTTGGTTTACAGATCTTGCTAAAGTCAAGCCAAATTAAATGTATTATGGCTTAATGCAATGGGTAAACTCAATATTTTCATTCTTGACTGATAGCAATTCTCGCTTAACTAAATGTCAGGTACTGAAACCTTCTACATATGAAGCATATAATTATCACTGAGTAAAATCTTTGTGGTAGAACTGTGAAATTAACCGGTCTTAGCATTGTTTATCCAAGATAACTTCACTTTCACAGATCAGAAATGAAGATGATATGGGGTTTCTTCTGTCAACTTTGGCATGGAACATCATCTCTTGTTCCGGAAACATGGTTTGTGTTGTTCTCCTGGACTTTCTAGCCTTGAACTTATAATGTTTGACAAAGACATCATATTTATGGCATATATCTGATCCAGTGTAAAGACAGAAGGTCTATAAAACCCTAACAAGAATAGTAGATGCAACCATATAACAAAATGACATAGTTAGAAGGGTTCAGAGGTCTTCAAACTTGGCAACTTTAAGATTTGTGGACTTCAACTCCCAGAATTCTAGCTGGAGAATTCTGGGAGTTGAAGTCCACAAGTCTTAAAGTTGTCAAGTTTGGGGACCCCTGTTCTAGCCCAACCCTCTGCTCAGGCAATAGATTTTCTGATGATGAACATCAATCTCCTGACTTTTCAGACAAGTTAAAATGGCAACATGGAGTTTAAGTTGGAAAATAATGTGGGCCATTCTTACTATTGTTCTTCTCATTCCATTACAATCCTTTATTTCACTTGCCTTAACGTGGAACAAAAGAAAAAGAATGTCTCATTTTTGTGCACACACTTTCAAGGCCTCGCTGTAATAACTTTATATTAATGCAAGCTTACATCTACAAGATAAACCTAAATGATTAACAGATATTAATAAAAAAGGCCTTTTAAAAGAAAAAGAGGTCTGCATTATATTCCAAAATTCAATTAAGAGAAATATTCAGACCTGCCTAAGTTGCTAAACAGTGATTTATTTGATTATGGAAAATCTAGAATGAAGCATTTGGACACAAATTTCAAACTACTGGAAATAATGAAAACATTATAAATATAAATAGAAAATAATAGAATTTGTGTGAATGTCAATGAAAAGGAACATATTTTACAGCATGGATAAATATTGAAAGATCTGATGGTACAGTACTTTCATAATTAGTGGTAATAACTATGTAAATTGTTCTGTATTAATTACTTGAGTAAATTCATATTAACAATTTCCTTAATGAGTTTAAATATTCTGCAAATGCCAATGTAATTTTTTCATTGCTGAATTTCTATGGATGGACCTAGGAAATGTAATTCTAGGGATTGTTGATGGATAGGGGGTTTTGACTGTATTTTCTGTTGGATCATAAATATATTTTGATTGGGAAAAAATGATTTAATTCACATTTGAATGTGAACAGAAATGTAAAAACGTCCTAGAGATGGGTCTGACTGACTTCAAAATATTAGACTACTTTTATGAAAACGTGGGCATAGACATATAATAATTTTGGTAACTCATACAAATACTTTGCCAGATGTTTTCCCCCCACTTCCTAGATTAGTCTACATCTTTGGGACTTCCTGGTGACCTCTCCTCCAAATATTAAGGTATTTATTTATTTATTTATCTACCTAGAGTAGCCCCATCATGACATAGGCAGCAAATACATTGAAATTTTTTTTAACAAGAATTAAGCAAGCACAATGCTGCTTAATTTATAAATCCAGACAAGATTGACTGTTTTTATTGAATTTCTACACTGCCCATCTCACCAAAGTGACTCTGGGTGATTTACAAGATTAGTCAGATAGTAACATCTGTTGAGTTGAATATAAACTCAATTTGATCTTAAAGCTGTCTCTTATGCTGCTTGTATGTTCTTTACAATGTTTTGTTTTCCTTCCTCGCTGATCAGGTTAGGCAATCTGGTGAATAGATATCTGGAAGCCTGATCCCTCCAAATATTTCATTCAGGGTGGAGATGAAGGAAGCTAAAGTTCAAGACTTCTAAAGGCAACAGGTGGCTGCCATTATCTCAAACTATGGTCTCCATATCTTCCAATATGTTTATGGACATCTCCAACAGCTAAGATATGGCTGTTTTCCTCTGTTTGTGCATGATTTGTTTCTCATTCATTCTCATTAAAGTTTGGGGTGTTGATGGAGACATTTTTCTGCATCTAAAAGAATTGTCTGGAAACAAATGATTTACAACCAGAAACTTACCAGTTGTTGTGGTTCTCCGGCAGCTGGCAGTAGAATCAGACAGTGGGGAAGAACAGGGACCAGTCCGGAAGTTTGGGGAGGACTCGGACAAGGGTTCTGCATCCGATGCAGAGATGGGGCCAGGACCATCTGGGAGTGGGGTGCTGCCTCTGGAGCCTCCAGAATCTGGCAGCAGCGAGGCAGAGGAACAAACTCAGAGAGAACTTGGGAAAGATTCTATGGATGAAAATCCTAAAGGGGAAAACAACTCAAGAATCTTGGGAAACTCTAAAAAGTATGATCACAGAAGCCCAGACCAGCACAATACAGCTGAGAAAGGAAAACAAGAAACCCAAGAAGAAGCCAGCATAGTTGCACAAAGATCTCTCTGGCAGATTGAAAGAAAAAAAGGACAAGTACAAAAAATGGAAAGAAGAACATACAACTTAGGCAGAATATCAGCAGATAGCCAGAATTTGCAAAGATGAAGTCAGGATAGCAAAGACTTAGAACAAACAAAGACTTGCAACAAAAGTCAAAGATAATAAAAAAAGTTTCTTCCAACATATAAATAACAAGAAAAAAATTAAGGAAACAGTCGGTCCACTAAAGAGAGAAGTTGGCAAGGAAGTAACAGGCAACAGAGAGAAAGCAGAGCTGCTTAACTCATTCTTTGCATCCATCTTCACGCAAAAAGAAACTATAGCTCAACCCACCAAAAACATAACTGTAAAAGACAGACCAGAAATAAAAGTTAAAATAAGCAAAAAAATAGTAAGAGAACACTTGTCTGATCTTGATGAAAACAAATCACCGGGGCCTGATGGATTACATCCCAGAGTTTTAAAGGAGCTGGCAGAGGTCATCTCAGAACCACTGCACCATATCTTTCAAAAATCCTGGAGCACCAGGGAACTACCAGAGGACTGGAAAAGAGCTGATGTGGTTCCCATCTTCAAAAAAGGGGAAAAAAAACCAGACCTAGGAAACCATAGACCAATCAGCCTAACATTAATATCTGGGAAGATACTGGAAAAGATAATAAAAAAAACAGATCTGCCAACATCTAGAAACAAATAAAGTAATAACTAGCAGTCAGCATAGGTTTGTTAAAAACAGATCATGCCAAACCAAATCTTATTTCATTCTTCAACACAGTGACTAAATTAGTAGACCAGCAAAATACTGTGGTCATAATATATTTAGATTTCAGCAAGGCATTTGGCAAAGTAGACCACAACCTACTTCTTAGTAAGCTAGAAAAAGGTGAAATAGATGGCACCACCACTAGATGGACTCACAACTGGCTGGCAAACCTTACTCAACAAGTAATCCTTAATGGGTCTAAGTCTACATGGAAGGAAGTAAGCAGTGGGGTGCCACAAGGTTCCGTCTTAGGCCCAGTACTCTTCAATATCTTCATTAACGACTTAGATGAGGGAATAGAAGGGGAACTTACCAAATTTGCAGATGATACTAAGATGGCAGGAATAGCTAACACTCAAGAAGATAGGCTCAAGGTCCAGATGGATCTTGACAGACTAGAACACTGGGCCATATCTAACAAAATGAAATTCAATGTAGAGAAAAGTAAAGTCCTACACTTAGGCAAGAAAAACCAAAAGTACAAATATAGATTGGGTGAAACCAGGCTCAATAGCAGTAACTGTGAGAGGGATCTTGGAGTCTTAGTGGACAACCAGCTAAATATGAGCCAGCAGTGTGCAGCTGCCGCCAAAAAAGCTAATGCAATCCTAATTTGTATTAACAGACGGATACAATCAAGATCAAGGGAAGTACTAATACCCCTCTATAAAGCCTTAGTAAGACCACACCTAGAGTACGGCATCCAGTTTTGTTCACCACATTATAAAAAATATGTTGAGACCCTAGAAAAAGTACAGAGAAGAGCAACCAGGATGATCAGGGGACTGGAGGCTAAAACACACAATAAACGGTTGCAGGAACTGGGCCTGGCTAGTCTAGCAAAGAGAAGAACCAGGAGAGACAAGATAGCAATCTTCCAATATTTGAGGGGCTGCCACAGGGAGGAAGGGGTCAAGCTATTTTCTAAAGTGCCTGTAGGCCAAACAAGGAATAATGGATGGAAACTGAACAAGGAGAGATTCAACCTGGAAATAAGGAGAAACTTTCTGACAGTGAGAACAATCAACCAATGGAACAGCTTGCCCTTGGAAGTTGTGGGAGCCCCATCACTTGAGACTTTCAAGAAGAGATTGGACTGCCATTTGTCAGAAATGGTGTAGGGTTGGGTGGGGGGGTTGGACTAGATAACCTACAAGGTCCCTTCCAACTCTGATTATCTGTTAAATCTGTTAAGATCTGTTCCCAGTGCACATGTATGCAGAGCTGCTAGAAGGCAAGAGCAGCTGAGACAAAAGGGGCAACTCAGGAGTAAGGCTGGGAGGTGATTGCCCCTCCCATAAGCTATAAAGGTCAGGCCAAGATGACGATACCTTTGCAGGAAGCAAAGTAGTTCGATTGGTTCAGAGCCATTCTTTGAAGCTCTTTGTACTTCGTTTTTTTTTTGTACTTTGGTTGGTTTCTTTTCTAGTTCATTTGATACTTCTGTTTTTGGCAGCACTTCACAGAACTGAAAGGTGTGTGCTTATCTCAGGGTCTGTTTGAGATCAGTTCCAGCTGGGAATGAAAACAATTCCCAGCATTGCAATAATATAACTCTTGTTTTTAAAAGACGTGTGTGTGTAATTACGATTTGGAACCCTTGATCAGAACATCAGCTAGATTCCATCATTTTCAAATTTATCTCCAGAAAGGCTGGGGGAATTTTTTTTCGGTATTATACTTATTGCATAGATCAGATCCATAATTAGTAACAGAGTGGTCCATCGCTTGTTCTTTAACTGGCACGGAAGTCAAATTTTTAGGATAAGTTGCCCATGGAAATTCTCAATCATCCAGGTCATGCATGATTGTCCCAAAAGGTGCTTTTCTGAAACTGGACTTTTATTTTTTTCTTTGAAAATGTTTCATCTCTCATCCAAGAACTGAAAAAGCTTCTTGGATGAGAGACAAAATGTTTTCAAGGGAAAAACCAAGAAATCCCAGTTGCTTTTTTGGAGAAACATCTTTGGGACTTCTTATTTTTGTGGAATATCATCAGAAATCTATTCCTTTCATGGTCCATTGCAATTTTCTTTCTCAGTCCTTGCCAGAAATGGACATGTGCTTCATAGGAATCCAAATACATTTGTTCAAATATTACCCCATTTTACTCCATTGTTCTCATACTTTCCGTTAATATTGTAGGTGCTCCTCTGATAATCCTCTTTTCAAGGCCTAGGAATTCCTGGGGGTTCTGGAGGCATTTCATTCTTTTGTTAGCGTTGTGCGCGTGCAATGGAAGCCGGGGAATTAATCAGCCTTTTATTATTTGAAATTTACACACCTTCCTTTGTGCTCTTAATGCCTTGCTAAAGGTTACCTACCAACAATGGAGCACATGAAATAATCTGAAAGCCACCGCTGGAGGTACTCACAAATGTCAAAGCCACATTACAAATTCATTGAAAGCCCCATGAAGTACATTTGGAGGCGGGAGCACGGTGGGTTCTTTCTTCTATCCCAACCTGCCACTGGCTGTTCCTTCGACTGTGACAGGTTGATCATCTTACGTTGGGGGACTTCAGCACCATAAAACAGAATGAGGCAACCGGGAGGGGCGAGAGATAATCAGAGGCTGTCAGGCTTTGACAGAGGAGGTGCTTTAAGGCAAAGACAAGTGTTGGTGTAGCTTCCCACTGTTTTAAAAGCCTGGATGTTGTGCTTGCCAAGACAGGTGTTTCAAAACAAAGTTTGAAAGCATTGCAAGGATGAGGGATGCTTTCTCCAAAGCAACAAACACTGTGGCCGTTCTAGGTAGGCACGCAGTGGGTGAATGATGTCATTCCTTCAGCCTTTTCGATTTAGGATTTTGATCTCGGTCAGCAGTTCACCTTTCATTTTTATTATTTATAGCAACAGGTTTCTGTAAAGGAAAGGGAAAGATAAGCCAGGCATTGGGTGCTTTGCTCCTTAACATCGGTGGGATTCAAACTTTTTTTAGTACCGGTTCTGTGGGCGTGGCTTGGTGGGCGTGGCAGGGGAAGGATACTGTAAAATCTCCATTCCCACTTCTCTCCAGGTGAAGGATATTGCAAACCCCCATTCCCTCCCCGCCCCACTAACCTGCTTTCCAGCTCCGTTCTCCTGTGCAGGGCAACAAAGGAAGACTCAGCCAATCAGCTGGGACTCAATGGGAGGCAGAGAAGAGATGTGGGGGGCAGTCAGAGGAGGTATTTTCTGGTTTTCCGAACTACTCAAAATTTCCTCTACCGGTTCTCCAGAACTGGTCAGAACCGGCTGAATACCGTCTCTGCTCTTTAATATGATTATTGATAGAATTAATTGTGGGAGGGACCACGATGGAAAGGACAGGACTAAATCTTTATTAGCGTCATACCTGGGAATTCAACTTTTCTTCTCAACTCTTCTTGACTTCCCCCTTACACACAGACACACACACACACATTATAAAATAGCACATTGGAACTTAAACTCTCTAGTACAAATGCCATTTTGATGGATGATGAATGTGCACCAGACTAATACAAGGCAAAACTGGGGTTATGAAAGGAAAACATAATTTCCTGGATTCTGATTATACTGGCACCTTTGCTATACCTCAGTCTCTCCAGAATTATGGGAAATTTCAAGCTCTCAGAGGGGTCTAATACTGTTGCTTATGGTACATCAAAGTTTCTCCCCCTCCCTCCCTCTCCCTCTTCCTCCCCTCCCTCCCTCCCTCCCTTTCTCTGCCATCAAATGCTATATTTCTACTTAGGACACCATGTCGGTGACTAATGCAAGCTGCAAAGCCTACAGTATGTAAGTACAAATTTAAAACAATAATGGGCACTTGGGAAGCAATAGAAGAGAAGTGCAGTGAGCGAATTTGGGATTAGACTTGCAAATGCATTCAGATTTATGGTCTATTGATAAAATGCCGCAGAGAAAGGAGAAGTGGGGGATCATAAAGGGAGAGGCTGGAAATCAGAACGGAAAGAAATTCCTGGCAAATGCTGATGCAGGGAAAAGATGCTATTTGTCAACTGACTACCGTCGTTTTCTTCGAAAGTGCTGCGGGATAGTGGTTCTAAGCAGCGGCTTACTGACTCCCTTTCTGGGTTTTTTCCTGGAGGTTATTGAAGACAAGATGCCAAGAAGGGCCTTAAACCAGCAGGGCGTTGGGCCTAATTGGCCTTGGTATGTTTTATTTTCTAGAATGGTTTTGGATTCAGTTCCAGAAAGGTGACTCGGAGTGCACGGGAAGAGAAAGGTAGCAACTGCCGGCAAGTTTTACAAACATCTGCATCCTTTCCCAGGCTGATCATGGCATCCTTTCCAGAGCTGAAGGTGAAGCATTGTTGCCCTGAAAATTGCATGGACACGTGCATTTAATCCCTGGGAATTGAGTTAGACTGGAAGGACACGTTTCCTTTTCAGCTTATGTAAATAGTCGTGTGCATTTTTGATGAATGAATTCCTACTTGGGGGCTGAGTGGGTCAACATTTTTAAAATCAATCAGTCAGTCAGTCAGTCAATCAATCAATCAAGCAAGCATTTTCTAATGGCAAATGCAAAGATACCGGGATCCGCTTGCTGAAAACTAGAAGGAGGATCCTGGTATCTGGCGCTTGCAGTTTGCATCAGTTGAAGGGACACCCTTCAAGGCTAACCCATCATAGTATGAAAAGCTTGTACTCTGAAGAGGTTGTAATCTCTCTTTCCCTTTCTCTTTCTCTTTCTCTTTCTCTCTTTCTCTCTCTCTCTCTCTCTCTCTCACACACACACTGTTCTGACCAAGGTTTCCTGAGACCGTAACTAAGCACACGGTTAGTCCACACAACTCTTGTTTTATTTCAATGCTGGGAATTATGTTCATTCCCAGCCTGTAGTGAGTCCCAAACAGTCCCTCGAGATAAGCACCCACCTTTCGCTCCTTTGAATTGCTGCCAACAACTAAAGTGCCAAATGAATTATAAAAAAACCAGACAAAGTACAAAGTCCACACAGAGCTTTAGGGTTTAATCCGAAAAGAGCAAACGACTTTGCTTCCTGCAAAGGTTTCTCAACCTTTGCACCTCCTTTATACATTAGGGGAGGGGCAATCACCTCCAAGCCTTATTCCCGAGTCGCCCCTTTTGTCTCAGCTGCTCTTGCCTTCTAGCAGCTCTGCACACACACACTGAGAACAGGCTCCCCTTGTTCCTCTGCCTCACTGCTGCCAGACTCTGGAGGCTCCGGAGTCAGCACCCCACTCCCAGGTGGTCCTGGTTCCATCTCTGCATCAGATGCAGGACCCTCATCTGAGTCCTCTCCAGACTCTTGGACTGGTCCCCGTTCTTCCCCACTCTCCGATTCCACTGCCGTCTGCACAGGCTGCCGGCGAACCATAACACACACACACACACACACACACACACACACACACACACACACACCCTTACATATCTACATATTAACATATCTACATCTCCCTCTCCCCCACCTCTCTCTGTTTATAGCTCTATCTATCTATCTATCTATCTATCTATCTATCTATCTATCTATCATCTATCTGAATAATCCTTGCCAGAGAAGCAATTGGGTATAGTAGCCAGCGTATCAAGCTACAGACTAGAAGGTCTATTTCCATCCTAGGAACTAGAATAGAGTTCTAGTTCAACTTAGGTGCAAAGCTAGCTGATGACCTCGGGCCAACCACTTTTTCTCAACCCTGGGAAATGGCCAACCGCATCTTAAAAATCTTGCCATGAAAAGTGCAGAGTCTTGTCCAGGTAGTCTCTAAGAATGGGACACGATTGAAGGGAAAAAAAAAAAACCTGGCAGGATCTGACTAACAGAAATATTAGAAAGTAATAGACACTGAAATGGGTGCAGTATCTTTCTAGCTTTGAACTTATTTTTTTCTGCTACAGTTCTATCAAGTTTCCGTTTGCTATTTCTTTTTTGGATGACCTGCCCCTCCAGTTCTTCTTGCTATCTGGTGCTTAAGCAGCTTTGTTAGAGAAATAAAGGGTGTAACTGAATGCTTTCAAGATCAAGCATTTCCCCAGATTCTCTTCTTTTGATAGCTCGCTTAGCCATTCATGACCTGGGAAGCTTTGCATATAATTATCCCAAAGAAATTCATGCAGGGCACTTAAGGAAGGAGTTAAGCTTTACAACGATGAACTGCAATTTTGATGGCTGCAGCATATTCTGAGATTAAACCGGCATATTTGTTTGGGCCTGTGTGAGGAAGGGAAAACCCCAGCTTCCTTGAGGATAAGCCTTATTATTGGGGAATGAGAAGAGGGATTTTGAGGGGGAAGGAGAAGGCAGATTATGAGAATAAGCTGATGGTACAGAGAATAACAGGCAAGATGGATGCTGAATTTCTCTCTTCAAGTCTCCAAAGCTCCTCAGCCTTTTCAAAGAAGCGTGGCCTTGAAACTTCTCCTTTCCCTGGTGGAGATCTGAGCTGTATCTTGAAGCAGAAACGCCAGGCTGAAAGAAATGCAGCCAGTTACTGTGAAAGAAAAGGGTTGCCGACCTTTTTACAAGCGAGGAGGCATTCCTGACTTCTGAAGGGAAGGCAGAAGGACAGAAACTGCTGCAGCCAACACCACTTTTCTTTTTAATTCGATTTAATGGATTGCCAGACCGAGCATCCAAACTTCTGCTTCCAAGAAAAAGGAGAGACAGGAATTAACTGAAATTTCAACTTCCTTTGGTTTGACTTCTGATGCTTGCAATTAGTTATCTGTTCTTGGCTTCTTTACCCAGAGCGATTTAAAAGGAGTCACTGTCCCACTCAAGATTTTAACTCTGAGTAAAATGAATTGAAGGAGAGAATAGCCTCAGCTTACCTGCCAGCCCTATAAAATAAAGCAGCCAAGAAATCAATGCCATATGGGTCAGGGCTACTTTTATTGTAACAGCTATAATGGTAAGCCTGAGTTTGCTTCTCTTCCCTCTCTTTATTTGCACGAGAACTGGGAAAGGGCGTATTGTATATGTGTATGCATATGTATATGTATGTGTATATGTATACGTGCAGCATGGGGGCCTGGAGGTGAAGATGCTCTCCTCCCATTCAAAAGATTGAGAGCTCAATCCTAGGCACTGACTGATGTTTCCCTAACACAGTGCAAAGAGCAAAGTATCTGCTGTGAGCTCCGCATAGGGGTCAGGAAGGGCATCCGGCCAGTAAATGCTCAGCTTCATTCAGCCACCGCCTCCCCATTCCACCCAGAAACAGAGGATGCTCTCAATGTTTAAAATAAAAGTAAAATTAAAAAAAAGGTGGAGATGAAACACTTTAGATAGGAAAAGTTGGATTCAATCAGGTGTGTCCAGGTAATGTTGAGGATGCAGTTTGGAAGAGTAAATCAGATTTCACCTGGGTGCTTGGACATGACTCTGCCATAAACAATCCTCTATTTTCTTCCATAGCCTTCCGGTTCTATCTCTTGATATTTTCTTTCCATTTTCAACAAACCAGAATGAAGCGACGGAACAAAAGCTCAGCTTCCTTCTAGACCTCAATAGAATCTCAAAGCGCTCTTAGCAAATGAAAAAGGTAAATCTCTCCGCCTAAGTCATTCTTTGGAATTCCATCCACTTGGATAGAAAACAAAGGTAAGCAGGAATAGAGACCTAGATGGGTCTGTAGTGAATAGCATTCAAGTAAATTCATGCTTGCTTACGTCCCCCGGGGCAGGTATTTTGGAGATAGGGAAATTTTTCCCAGTAGGTGTTTTGTGAACTTGCTCATAATGTCAGGGATCCAAATAATATGCCCATAGCAAACATTAATCAACGGAACAGCTTATGTCCTGAGATTGTAGGTGCTCCATCGCTAGAAATTTTTAAAAATGGACTGGGATGATATAAGATCTCCTGCCTTGAGCAAAGGGTTCAACTATAAGATCTCCAAGGTCTCTTCCAGCCGTATGGTTCTATTCTATGCCCTTGAAATCCCAACGAAGTCCACCAGTTTCAAAAGAAATATCTGCTGTAGCTAATCCAGAGAGTGAAGTAACTCGGTGTCCATTTATTTAGGAGCAAGAGGATTTCTCTCTCGGTCTGGCCCCATTAACTATGAGTGATGACTTCTAATCTGTTTGGAAATGAGCAGTGGCAATTAAAACCTCATACTTGGGTTTCTCTCCAGGGTTTCTACTCAGCATGGAGTATAAGCAGGCCAAGCCGTTTACCTAATGGTGTGTAACACAGAGAGAATGCCAGTTGGAAATAGGCAGGGTCCCAAGTGTTCTTGCTCTTGAATCAAACAGACATTCTGCCTCCCCTACGTTATACTTAATGAAACTTGAAGTCTCTTTGAAGGGTCTTTATTCTGACACAATTCCATTCCCTATCTTTATTGAGAGTAAATATAGATGCATGCAGTAAGGACCTAATCCTGTCCATCCATCCATCCATCCATCCATCCATCCATCCATCCATCCATCCATCCATGATCGCAATGCCAACACCGACGAGGAACAAACCGGAAGTCTAGGATCACAAATGTCTTGAGGGTTGCAAGTTGTTCAACCTTAGGCGTTCAGCTTTCATTAAAAACTGGTTTGTTGGTTTAATATTTTTATCCATTTTTTTATAACCTAGCATGATTATTGCTGTTTTCCCCTCACAAACCTCCCTGCTTCCAAAAATTCCAGTTGTGGTTATTCCATTTGATTTATTCCAGGTTTTTCATCCTTGCTAATTTATGTTCTGATGAAGAAGTTGGGATTATATGCAGTAAACCCATTTTTACAGCTATTTTAAGATCTTTTATTTTTAAATGAAGAATCTATTCTATTCTATTTATTTATGCATTTTTAAACAAAAAACTGTAGTGGTCACAACAGAATGGAGCAGAAATATTTAATTATTGTTGTTATGAATTAAAAGGAAAATAACTATTTTGTTAAGTATTGTGGATTTGACTTAAATATAGGCAATTGTTGAATATGGGCATGCATACATAAAATACTTGCATTTTTTTCTTAATCTGGCTTGCCCAATTTTTTAAACACAAGACTTCAAAATTGTTATTGCATATTTGTTCTTGGCTGGGTGAGTCTGCTCTCCGAAGAAAACTGGTTTTGATTAATGTGGCATTTCAATTAACCTGTTTTGTAGTAATGATTTTTTAATAGTTCTTTCCTGTGCAATATCTCTTATTAAAAACAAAGAAAGCCATTCTTTTGATATTGAATGAATTTTGCTTGATTTATTGCCCTCTCGATACTGCTTTGATGTTATGCGAGTAAAAATCTAATAATATTGGGAGACCACCTATTTGGAAAAAAAAGAGACGTTTATCACCATGGAAAATAATTATTAAGGGAATCTTAACTTTTACTTGAAAAAATCAAAATGGGAGAACTTCAAGAAAGGCTCAGTTTTTGCTTCCCCTTAGATAAGTGTCACTCAATATTGGCAACTTTAAGATGTGCAGAATTCAACTCCCAGAATTCCCCAGCCAATGTGGCGAATGCAGCATCTAAAGCAGTTGAGAGACAACTGCCTTCAATGGATACAGGTAGTCCTTGACTTCAGACCACATTTGAGCTCAAATGTCTTTAGAGTTTCCCAAAATAGAGAGAACCGAACATTCTTTACTGTATGTGATAACAGAATAACAGAGTTGGAAGGGACCTCTGAGGTCATTCAGTCCAACCCCCTTTTTTAGCAGGAGACCCTCTACCATCTCAGACAAACGGTTATCCAATCTCTTCTTAAGAACCTCCAGTGTTGGAGCGTCCACAACTTCAGGAGGCAGATAGATATTACCTAACTTTGTCAGGACAGCAAAATTAACACACTAAAATGGGATACCAACATTTAATCAATTTTTATTTAGTGGAAGCGATCACATTGTTCTACACAATTCTAACTAGCTTTACAAAACAGAATAAGAGACAAACACATCTTGGTGTCATCTGAATTGGTCAAAACTCTCTCTCTCTCTCTCTCTCTCCCACTCTCTCCCCACCCCCTGATAAGAATTGTACAATTTTTAAAATGAACACTGCTTATTTTCATAAATGCCCTGAGAAATATATTGATATATACAGTGGTATAAAACCAAACATAAGCAACTTGCAGATACATAATACTGGCTAATTAAACTGTTACATTAGAAGTGAATAAATTTATCCATTTTTCATCCATGTTGCTTTTGCTTGTTTTTAACATCTGTTCCATATCTGACTGACTCACATTAATTTATAATTAAAAGCAACAGTCTCAGAATTTCTATTTCAATTTGTATCTTTGAAATATTTATTTGTGTGTTTAAACAGCATATTTTCCTTTCAGAATCTGAATCTGATTGCTTTTTCTCTAAATCTCTTTCAGATGAATACTTGGAGAAATGTAAAATATATTGGTAACACTCTCAACTAATTCATCCATTTATTTCAAAGTGTTACAGATGACAATTAAATATTGTATTTTGGAAAGATTGAATTTCGCAAGCTCTAGGAGCATAATTTCACCTAAGACTACTAAAAAATAAACCCACTTAGTTTAATGGGTGTAATTCTCAAGTAGACATATCCTACTTCAGTGAAATATCCTACTTTTGAATGTAAATATTATTCATTATTCTATTGGATTCAGTAAGACTTACTTGCAGATACAGGTTTTCTCAGTACCCATTGGAAACTTGTTCCAGAAGACATGACAAATACTAAAGCCAATGAGTACCTATCTATTTTGGTCACAAAAATAGTGAGTCACGAGGCAGCCAATGTCAGCAAGTTTTTCCTTGCGTGTCAACTACTGGGAGCAAAAGAGAGCCAGGACAAGATTTCTGCTTCAAAATGCACTGAATACTCAATTTGATGAGTTTTGAAGCAGTTGTGTGCCGGGGTATGACTGTACTTTGTATAAATTTTCAGCATATAAGAAAGACCATCACAATGCATGGAGTTTGAAGATATTGACGTTTTGAAAGTTGATGTTGAAGCACACTGTCAAGAATAGGGGGACAACCAAGAAAACAAATCAATGGCTCATCAGTCAAATCAACTCTGAGTTTTCACTCGAGGCACAAATGATTAGGATCAAATTATTCTAGTTTGGACATATTTTTGTGATGATCCAGCTCTCTGGAGAAGGTTCTAATGCTGAGACAGGTGAAAGAAAAGAGAAGAATAGGACAACTAGCAGCAAGATAGATAGACTGAATTACAGCAGCAATAGCTGCATCATGAGAGCCCGATTGGGGACAGATTACCATGGAGAAAATCTATCAATGTGGTTGCTAAGAACCAACAATGACTTGATGGCGCATAATCAATCAATCGATCATGGCAATGTATGCATCAGGTTATGGAAGATCTTCTGTTCATCTTATAAGAGAGACTAGCTTGCCTGCCAGAGAAGGTTGATCAGGAACGGAACTACAATCCTCATCAATGGCCATGTAGATTAAGAGTCACGAAAAGTATAATTCCCAATTATCAGGGAAGCCAACTACTACCCATCTTGATGAAGACAACATTGGATTAGCACTTAGCAATAGCATTTAGACATACACTGCTTTACAGTGCTTTACAGCTCTCTTTAAGTGGTTTTATAGAGTCAGCATTTTGCCCCCAACAATCTAAGTTCTCATTTTACTGACCTCAGAAGGGTGGAAGGCTGAGTCAACCTTGAGCCAGTGAGGACTGAACCACTGACAATTGGCTGAATTAGCCAGCACTATTGCACTCTAATCACTGTGCCACCACAGCTCCTAGAGCAGGGGTGTTCAACCTTGGCAACTTTAAGACTTGTGGACTTCAACTCCCAGAATTCCTGTCCTAGAGGGTCCCAATAAAGCTTCCCATATTCCCTTTGCTGTATGTGCGTTTTATGCACCTTGAAAGTATCATGTATCTCAAATCCAGCTTCAGTTCCAGGAAACTCTGTTGCTTATTTAATGCTTTGCGCCCCTCCTCCATTAATAAACTTGTGTGTTGTACATCGGGAGGAAAAAATAACCTATTCATATGGAATGATTTATTGCTAATGTGAAATTGAGCCCAGACCTGCAAATTGAAGTGCAGACTTTCACAGCTGTCCTAGAATTATTGTGACAAGATGACAATCAAATCTCAAACAAATGCAATGTGTTGTACTTTATTAATCCTGTTTTGACAATTCCCTTTACATGTATCTATCTTGTGTTTTTCAAATAAGATACAAATATGTCACTGTACGTATTTTAATGATTTTGTTTTCTTCTTCTGCTTTAATGCAGCTGTAAAATAATATATTATCACTGCCTCATTCTTTGTGCTGACAATGGGAAAAGAAACCCAACAAAGACTTTCCTTGCATATTCAAAAGGATACTTCTTATTTATAGAACAGAAGTTGACCTATTTCAGTTCTAACTTACCTCTAGATATGATAGGCAGGCAGATCTATATGGATTCAGATGAATCTGTTTCTGTGATTCGGCTTTAGATCTATGGGTGCTTGTCATTGCACAGATTACAGGTGAAGTGATTTGGAGTTGAACTGTAAGATAAACACTAGAATGCATGAGTTGAATGGCACATGAACTGCTTCACTTGTAGTGAAGCAGCTCATGATCCTTATTCATCTTTTATTTCAGGCTGAAGAGAGATAGCCAGGTAAGAGGTGCCCCAGTGGAATACAGAATAACTGGGCTGAAAGGGGATGTGGAAGCTCTCCCAGCCCAACCCTGCTCAAGCAGGAGACCTTATACCATTTCACACAAACATCTGAGCTTACTAATGCTAACTGCTTGCTTGCTGGAAGACGACAACTGTTGCAGAACAAGTTGCTGGTCTTGTAAGTGAGCAAAGTGAGAAGATGAAGCTGAGAAACATATTTAAACAAATTAAAAATGGAATGTCTTCTCATTTTATTGAGTGAATGGTTTTACAAACAGCTCCCAAAGAGCTATTAAATTCTGCTTCCATACTCTTGTACTTCCTGCTTCAGAAGTTGGAAGGGGTCTTGGAGGTTTTCTAGTCCAATTCAGGCAGGAAACCCTACACCATTTCAGACAAATAAATGTCTCCAAGGGATGGAACACCCACAACTTCTGGAGGGAAGCCATGCCACTGATTAATTATTCTCACACCAGGACATTTCTTCTTAATTCTAGGTTGGGTCTCTGTTTGATAAGATTTCATCTGTTACTCCTTGTCCTATCCTTTTCTCTGTGACAGCCCTCAAAAACTGGAAGCCTGCTATCATGTCATCCCTAATCCTTCTCTTCATCAGACTACATGAAATGTGGAGTTTCAGAATATCCTCCATAGTGAGATTGGAGCGGGTATTGTGCTAGCGGCTTGTATCTTCTAATTTCTTAAATATTTTCTGTTGTCAAAGAGATTACTGTTCTGCTCTTGGTTGGCAAAGTGCTTTGGTTTTTTTTAAAAATTGAACTTGGTTTTTCTGTGTAGTGCTCTTTGTTGGTGATGTTGACAGAGGGAACAGCAACTGAAGTTGTTTATATAAGTAAGATATAAGTTGTCTCATTTGCCATGGCAACTGCAAGCATATGGCAAATACATTTCAAAAACAAATATACATTTTTTTCCCCCCTGCCTGGCATTTTGGCCCTGTCAAATTGATGTCAACTTGGGTTTGCATTGAATTCAAGGAGGGAACCTTGAATTTTGAATTTGAATTTAATTTGAATTTCAGTGAATATTTAAGGGGCTGTCACAAAGAAGAGGGGGTCAAGCCATTTGAGAAAGCATGAGAAGGGCAAGAAGCAATGGCTACAAACCAACTAAGGAGACAACCAACCTAGAACTAACGAGAAATTTCCTGACAGTTAGAACAATTAAGTGATGGAATGGGTTGCCTCCAGAAGCTGTAGGTGCTCCATCACTGGAGGCTTTCAAGAAGAGATTGGACAACCAATTGTCTGGATTAGTGTAGGAGCTCCTGCTTGAGCAGAGAGTTGGACTAGGAGATGTCCAAGGTCCCTTCCAACTTTATTATTCTGAATTTACCAGTGTATTTGTCATGCTCCTGTTGGAATCTGATTCCAAGGGGGAGGCCGAGCAGCTGACAGGGAGTGGGAGTGTGGCTCCAGTGGCTGTGGAAGAAACTGGGAAAGGGCAAAGTCCATCTGGACAGAGCAGAGGAGAGGTAGAGCAAGGCAGAGGGAATTCAGAGGAAGATTCAGGCCCACCCCCTCTTCATCCTAGGATATGCAGGGAGGAACAGAGAAAGGAGCAACGTGAGTTGCATGGCTTACAGGGGAGGAAAGGGCCCCGATTCCCTTCATTAGCTGCAGCTGGGAACACAATGTTTAAAAAGGGAATTTGCGCCCAGCAACTTGTTGGAAGCAAATCATGAGTTATCTTTTATTGTTGAGGGTTATCTAGGTTATTCTTCCCAACTGTGTGTGTTTTGTTGGCCTTTGAAGTCTGCAATTCCTTATCCTGCCCTGTCCAGTTAATTGCTGCAGCGTGGTTTGTGTGGATTTTTATTTAGAGTTTATATGTACTTTGTTTTCGAGCTGAATTTCCTTCATTTAAAGACTATTCTTGGGAGAGTTTTTTCTCCAGCCGAAGGTAACTGGATGTTGGGGGTATTAAAGGGACTTTTCTTACTTATGTGACTATGCTGCCTTAGTGCCACACCCCAGGTCACCACAGTATGAAATTACAAGAGCTACATGACAAAGATTCAACCAAGAAAACTGGTTTAACCTGACAAATCTGGACCAAATGGATTAATGGGGTTTTGCTACAAATGTTTTGAAGATGAACTTTTACAACTTCTACTAAACACAGTAAATGTTATTTTACAGGGAGGAAAGATACCAGAGATTTGGAAAGGGGCTAGAAGAACCATTCGTTTAGTGACCAAACTTACAATTGCACTGATAAAGATGGCTTGTGACTATTTTTTTTTTTACATTTACAACCATTGCAGCATCCCCGTGGTCATTAATTTTCTGGACAAAATTTGAATGGCATTTCATGTCAGAATCCATTTTTAGACCTTTTTTTTTTTTAAAAAAAAGTGGGGGATGGAAATCCTTTGCGTCTTTGCATGGGATTTTGAACTTGTGCAACTTTCTGCAAAGTCAGTCTCTCTCTCTCTCTCTCCATTTCCAGGCTCATTGAGTGGTAATGTTTAACAAAAAAAGGATGCTTCTTGGAATATTTGGCTCATCTCAGATAAGCGCTTAGAAATATGGAGGCTTATCTGCTTCATCCAGCAGCTTCAGCCTGCATATCTAAGCTGGGTGTCTCTGAAAACAGAGTTTTATTGCAGAACTTAATAGCACTCTCTCTTCCGAGGCTGGCCTGAAAGAGCAAGCTCTCTCTTTTATTGTATTATCTTGGCACACAAAGGACAATAGGGGTCTCCCAGAGGAAGTACCTTCCATTTTTCTTCCTATCCCATTCACTTAATCTCTTGCTTTCTCTCTATAGATTCTTTAAATGCACTCTGCTCTCCTTTTTAGGCCATTTGCTTGGCATTGCTACTGAAGCTCCGATTATCCTCCAAAAAGATATTTATAGTTAAGAGTCTTCTCTATTCCAGAGGGGAAGGGAGAAATGCTCCTTGCTCAGATTCCTAAATATGCTTGATATGTCCCCAAGCTAGTTCCTAGTTTGCAGGGATGGGATGCTACCGGTTCTACCCGGTTCTATAGAACTGGTAGCTCTGAAGAGCAGCAGACACCAAACCGGTTGTGTTTTTGCTGCTGTTTGGCCCACCCACCCTCCCGGGCTCTTACCTGCCCTTTATTTCCTGCTTCTTCAACCTCAGCTGCTTTGCGTGGCACAAATGAGGTTGAAAAAACAGGAAAAAAAGAGGCTTTTCAAATGCTTCAACCTACACGCAGAGCTTTTCAGCTGTCCGGGCGGCACAGCTTAATAAGCATTTGGAGGCTTATTCAGTGAGCCATGTGCAGATCTGTGCACATTGGGGAAACAAAACAACCACTTCATAAACACATGGTACAACATAACAGAACAAACCCACCAGGACAAGAATCGGCAGTCCATCTGCATTTAAAAGACAAAGGCTGCTCTTTTGAAGACAGCAAAGGTCACATTTTGGACAGAGAGGATCTCTGGTTTGAAAGAGGGGTCAAAGAGGCCATCTATGTCAAAACTGAACAGCCCTCTCTCATCAGAGGGGGAGGGATATGTTATAATCTATCTCCAGTCTACAATACAGTCCTTTCAGCAGTTCCAAGAAAGCGCCACACCATTTGCAATACTCAGGTGACCCCGATGACACAGATAAACCTCCAGGTGACCTCAGTGACTCTCTAAAAGAATGCGAATAACCACCTGTCTGCAAGGAGTATAAATCATTCCATTCCCCATCATTCAGACAGAGCTGAAGAAACTTCTTGGATGAGAAGTGAAACGTCTTCAAAGAAAAACCAGAAAGTCCAATTGCTTCTTGAAAAAGCACCTTTGGGACTCTTCTCCAAAAACATGGTGGAGAGGACACCAAATTATACAGAGAGAATGCTTTTTGATACATCACATAAATAAGGAGTAAAATTCTTCCCGTTAATCCCCAATCTACAAAATTGCACCCCAATCTTTTGGCTAATCTAGATTACGGCCTCGCTCATGGAGTGATTTCTGCATTTGCTCCACTAAATAACACCTATGCCAGAAGTTGATCTGAGAAGCTACATCGTCCAAAAACATTTTTGCTTTCTTTCTGTCAGGACGATTATCACTGAACTTTCTTTATCTTGTATCTGTTGTTAAATATATTTAGACTGGTACTTGGGAAAGGGTTTCATAACTTTCCAAAGCTTGGTGCCCTCCAGGCATGTGGAAATTGCAGCTCAGAGAAGTTCAGGTTTTCGTGGACACGAATGTACTGTAAATAAATAATTGATAAGGACTGGAAATGTGAAAATGTATCTATATATTCATAAGCTTTGTTTCAGTTCTTAAAATATTCAAGGACATAGTTTACAAAGGCCACCTAAGTAACTTTAGTCGGATTGCTTTTTTTTCCACCTCTGGCATTTCATGTTCTTTCTTCTTTAGAGCAACTTTTGAAATAAAGCAATTAAGTTCCGTTATTTCCTAGTGATTTTCTTTCTCAGCTAGACACATGGAAGAAAAGGGCACTCCCCGGTACCTCTTGTGTGGCATTTATTTTTGCTAACTTGACATTGCAACTGCCAAGGTTCTATCTAGCATTCAGATCCCTTTGGAGACCTGCCTAGCATATGTTTTTCCTACCGACGGGTCGCCTGAGTGCTGGCATTCAGTCAAACTGAAATTGGTCAAGGTTTTGAATGCTTGTTAATGAGGAAAGCATACAAAATTAATGCTCATTAGAGTGCTCATTAATATGTATGGAATTTGTGCTTTTGACTTAATTAAGAGAAGCGTCACTTCAGATTGATCCAAATAAGCGTGTGTCTGTGTCTGTGCATGTGTATTTGTGTCTTTGCAAGTATGCAGGATTCCGTGCACAAAAGGTGGAAGATGGAGAAGAGAGGAATTTCATTCCACAGGATGTATTTTCTGCTAAATTTATGTGCAACTATCTTTCCATGGGGCTACTCTAAGCAGCTAGGAGACACAGCTGTTTGTATTATTGATTGATTTAAGAAAATATATATGTCTGCCAGTGGTGGGATTCAATTATTTTTACTACTGGTTCTGTGGGTGTGGCTTGGTGGGCGTAGCAGGGGAAGGATGCTGTAAAATCTCCAGTCAGAGATAGTATTTGCCGGTTCTCTGAACTACTCAAAATTCCCACTACCGGTTCTCCAGAACTGGTCAGAACCTGCTGAATACCGCCTCTGATGTCTGCCCAATTCACTCTCAGTGACTCTGGGCACCTTACAAAGATGAAAGCCCAATATAAAACCAATAAAAAGCAGTAATCCCCCACCCTGCTGGTGACAAAATCAAATGAACCATTTGATGAGCTCCATCCTACCCTGGGGTCCTACCTTGGGCTTGTTGTCAAGCCACGTCTTCAGGATCTTATGAAAGAGTGAGGGGGAGATCTTATTTCCATGGAGATGATGTTCTTCCACAGAGACGATGGAGCCACCACAGAGAAGGTTCTTATTCTTGGTCCTGCTCAATGGACCTGTAAATATTCCTGCCCCCCCCCCAGGTGGGTCAGGTATATGAGTCTGGGAAGAGACTGTCCTTCAAATAACTTGCTCTGAAGACATGTAGGGATTTGAAAGTGAAAACTAGCATATTGAATTGGATGCAGAAGGGAATTGGCAGTCAATGCAGTTCCTGCAGGAGAAATTATTAATTATTTTGGGATTAACTTCTAAGAGCTGTGAAGGAACTTGGTAGGAAGGCTAGGTTAGGCAACATGGTGCTTATAGACATTAACTCCCCGCTCAAGGGTCTCTTGGCACCTGTTGGCATTTCCTGCCTTTTTTAATGAATGGATGAATGCATCTGCTTATGTTTAGATCAACCTTCCTCCTAAAGGAACTCAACACATCGTACTGAAAGAACAACACAGAGCTCAACAAAGAAAAATCTTATCTGTTCTAAAATTGGACAGTGAAAACACAAGAATTAAAACTGTACAATTGAAAACCGCCATCCAAAAGGCAGTCAGGTGGAGTCATTGTTATCCTGCTGATACTGGATGAATCAGAATGTTTTCTGAACTTGGTTGAGGGATGTCACTGAAAATAACCTGTACTTGGCCTTCCCTGCTGATCTTTATATGTTTGAATTGGCTGACATTGGAGAGATTATCTAGGCTTAGATTCCTTATCTTTTATAATAAAACAAAAGTAATAAAACAAGAATGATGGATGCCTTCATCAGCCCTTCAGCCCTTCACATCACTTGGAAGCTTATCTGTTTAGAAAAAGAAAAGAAAAGAAAAGAAAAGTATGGCAGGAGTGGAAAG
Organism: Pseudonaja textilis; assembly: GCF_900518735.1. The sequence continues at coordinate 10,422,755 of NW_020769328.1, read as the reverse complement.
CAAGAGTTTATTCACCCTACGTGCTCTCACTACTTTCTCTCAAATAGAATAAGAACAAGAAAAATTAACCTGGAGGGAGGCTTACTATATCTCAGAACTCAGCAGCTGGAATACATGCGCTATTTCAGAGTCCCGGAGCTGTCCAAGGTTCTGAAATTTGTACAGCCTTTAGCTGTGAGATCCGTATTCATATATGTTTGGGGTGGGACCCTGGTTAAGGAATGCTAAACTATAATATTATTTGGAACATATAATTACCTTATTCCAGTGCTTGTTTCCTCCTCTCCCCCCCACTTTGCAAAAAAAAAATTCTCCATATTGTGCTCTCAGCTAGGTTGAAAAAGGGAACTGCTTAATTTTAATAGTCTCTTGTTTCTTCTTTCTTCTAGCCAAAGGCTGAGCCTTAGTTTCTTCTGAAAAGAAAATAACAAAGGATATGAGTGAGAAAAATCCTTTTCTGTTTTTTTTTATGAATAAAAATGAACAAAATAATGCATATATATATATATATATATATATATATATGTCTTGAATAGAAAAATGGCACCGGCTTTGATATTCATGAAGCTGTCTAAGGCTTTGTGTGGTATTCATTCCTGTTGACTTCGCTGATGATAAAACAGTATTTTTTGATGATCTGTCTTGAAGTAATTTTCATGATAATGGGATGACTACGCCATTTTCACTGTCCTTCTATTTTCTCCCTCTATTTCTCTCCCCCCACTATTCCTTTATGGATCCTTATACCTATTGACTGTCTCTATTGCTATATATAGCACTCATGTCCTCATTAATCTAGATCCTATTAGTAGCTGTTCATTAAGATATAAAAACAAATTAGATAGCATTTTGAATATAAGAGATAATGGAAGAATATTCCAACTTATTAAGAGAAATGACAAGCCTCAACTGAACCTCTAAATAATGTTATTTATTCTTTTTAAAAATTCAATTATTCCCCCCCCTCATTTAATATAGCTTGTATTCTAGAGTTTAGATCGTCACCTCCCATGGCACACCTTTAAATCTTGCACTCTGGTAACTTCTCTTAGTTGCCATCAAAGTACACTTTTTAAAGTGATAGTATTAATAATAATCTAAACAATGTGGTCATAAAATGCAGTATTACATGACTGCACACTTGATGTGATGTGTAATCTCAGGAGTTGTGGTTGCCACTGTAATCCAGAGACAACATGAGCTTTTAAGAGAGGACCTTATGTGACAGGAGTTATAGGTAAGCAGATTGGTGGGTGAGAACTGCAGGTAGATAGGTAAGTGGGTGCTACAGTGTGCAGTAGGTTGGCAGGGCCTGCAAGTGGGCCAGTGTGAGCAATGGATGGACAGGTGAGAAGGGTTCTAGGACAAGTCACTACAGATAACGCATCACAGCCAAATCACCTTGGCCAACTCACCACAGGCAATTTGACATCATGGGACACCTTGCTGCAGAGCTGGGATAAAATAATTAAAGAAAGGATGCAAAAGGAGGGACAAATGAAATGTGAATGATAGTAATTCACTTCCTAAATAATTAAATTGAATTGGTAAATTGTCCCACAGGAAGTTGTCCTGCAGTGAGTTGGCCGTGGGGAGTTGGCTGCAGAAAGTTATCCCATTCTGCAGATTGGATCCCCTGGCAGGCTTCACTGAGCACGAGTAGGCCAGCAGAGTCCATAGTAGCTGCTACAGGGCATGGGCAGGCCAGGACATCTGTTATGAAGTCCCTGGGATCTCATGCTCTGTAACAGGGCTCCTCAAGAGAAAATGCAGCCAGGATTGACTTATGGGAGTAACTTGTGATCTTCCCTGTTGACTTCACCATTATCTTTGCTTGTTGGAAGCCAGTAGGGAAAGTTGCAAATGACAATTGTGTGACAATGCCTTGCTGTGATGTTGAGATTTGATAAGTCTGAGCACCTAGATCTTGAGCAGATGGCTGTGGGGATGCTGCAATAGCTGCAACTTTGCATTGTAATTTTGAATGGTCACTGAACAAGTGGTCATAACCTGAGGACTATCTGTACAAATTAGAGCTGCTGATACAGTTCTACAGAGGAATTATTGAGTCATCTGCACCTCTATAACTGTCTGGTTTAGTTCTGCAACCCAACAAGACAGACAGAGAGTAATTAGGACTGCAGAAAAAACAATTACTACCAACCTTCCATCCATCGAGGACCTGTATACTGCACAAGTCAAAAAGAGGGCTGTGAAAATATTTACAGACCCCTCACATCCAGGACATAAACTGTTTCAACTCCTTCCCTCAAAATGACACGATAGAGCACCGCACACCAGAACAACTAGACACAAGAACAGTTTTCCCCTGAATGCCATCACTCTGCTAAACAAACAATTCCCTCAACACTGTCAAACTATTTACAGAGTCTGCACTACTATTACTATTAATCTTCTCATCACTCCTTATCACCCATCCCCTCCCACTTGTGACTGTATGACTGTAACTTTGTCGCTTGTATCCTTACGATTTGTATTGACTGTTTCCTAGAATGATTTGATTGCTGATTGTACCCTATGACTATTACTAAGTGTTGTACCTTAGGACTCTTGACTCTTGACTAATGTTTCTTTTCTTTTATGTACACTGAGAGCATTTGCACCAAGACAAATTCCTTGTGTGTCCAATCACACTTGGACAATAAAGAATTCTGTTCTATTATACCTTTGCTTTTTGGTACCTCCTTTGTAGCAATTACTGATGAAGCATTATCTGTTGCAAATTAGAACCCAGGAATATAGCTAGTCTGCCTGTCTCCAAAGTCTTCCAGGAGTTAAAATTGAACTCACTCCTCACGGGTGAAATCAGGTGACTATGGAGACAATAGGAAACATCCTGATCCTATTTAAATACAATGTGGGTACAAGTGCCTAATCTGAGTAAATCTCATGAGAGATATTTCTATACAAATGCATGCCTTGTCCAGTATAACTTCACACTCCTTAACCATATGTGACCTATAATCTACTTGTTCTTGCTAGGTTCTGGCCCTAGAGTGATTTGCTATGAGCCAGAATTGGGAATTTGAAGCTTGGCTCGAAGCTCATGATTTAATTAGGGCCACTGCCGGAATCCTGACACATAGCTTGATAATGCAACAACGAAAGCATTTTCTTGGCATCATATAAGAGGTCCTTTCTTCCTTGATAGCCATGCTTTCACAATGGTTTCCCTCTAACCATGAAAAAAATCCCCACTTTACAAATGGAGAAGCATGGAAAGTTCTCCTTCACATTGTCCCCTTCATTTTGCACTGCAATATCTCAATTTTGTGAGTAATTTAATTTTTATGTGACTTCAGAGAAAGAAAGAAGGAATCATATTCAACCCAATTACCAACTCATTTTGCTTAAGGCATTTTTAATACTATCCAATATCCATTAAGAAAATCAACTCATCACTTTACTGTGCAAAATTAGCCAAAGACTTATTATTTCCTGAGTAATTAAATTATAACTGATTGTTTATTCAGCCTATTTTGGATCTTTTCCATTCCATTTATCTGTTACTTTTCTAACTTCTAAACAATGTATAATCCCCCTTGCAAATAAATTTATTGCCCATATAAAAGAGATGCTATTGTATCTGCTCACTCATACAAATGTCATTAGCAGGCTAAGGTGAAGTCCTATTTCTTCCCATTGATGAAAGCTTTTGGATCTTCTACTTTAAGAAGAGTTTCTGTGGTAGGGTTGGTAGGATGTGGAGCTTGATTGTGCATGCCCACTTTAGATGGCAGTGAGGTTGGTAAGAACAAGGCAAAACTGTCTCCTCCCTTCAGTGGGTCCTTTCTAGAATTAGGGCATGCTCAAAAGTCACAAGAAAGCCCAAGAAAGAAGAAAAAGACGATTGATACAATTGTCATTTGGAATCTTGTGGAGCTCAGCCATAACACAATAAATAAACTTGATTTCTAAGGTTCCACTGTGGTATCTAATGAATATGATATAAAAGGTCTTGTTTTCTTGCAAATAAAATATTAACATGCTGGTTTTATTATCTGGAATAATGACATGAAGGCAGGTCACATACAAGGTAGAGTTGCTATCAAGTTGAAAAGTTCATGTTCAGTATTGATTTCTTAAGCCAGGGAGTTTTTTCGTTGACAAGTATCATCGGGGATATTTGAAAGGAACAACAGGGAAGCAAAGAAGACCACTCTGGTTATGATAGCTCATCCCTTAAAACCTGATAGCACCCCAAAGAGAAGAATCATTTGCTCTGTTGTCAATATCTTTGCATCATAGATTTATCCCCAGAATGATGAAAAGCAGGGTTTTGAGATCTCGATCTCTGTTTTATTAATGCCACCCAAGCTTTGTAACAAACGTTGTCCTATGGGATTTTTTAAAATAAAGATATCCCATCTCCTCTTGCCCTTCCTCGCTTGTTCTTTCACTCCAGAAATGTTGCATGAAACTACTTTCAGATTACAGTTGGGAGCCTGTTCTTGTCATTCTTATATTGACCTTTGTGTAGGGTTTGATTTGTTTTGTTTTGGGAGAGGGATGATGGCCTTTAAAAAATAATGATTCCCTTGTTTGAAAAATTTCCATCTTCTTCAGGGACTTTATTTGTTGGAGTTGTCAAAATACCTCCTGAGCTTCCATTTCTATTGGACGCAATGCTTGGTCAGTTGGAAGGATCTCTAACCTTTGAAGAACCATTTGGCCTCCCATATGCACTTGCAGATATGTTGCAGCAGAGTTTTGGAAGGTGCACAAGAGAAAATTGGTCTACACATGACCTCTGGGAAATTCCAGGGAAGAAATTCCTTGTGATGAAGCAAACAGACAATTTGATGTCAGCACTGATGGAAACTAGTAGTGCTGCAAGGAGAAAGAGACGTGCAGGTTAATTAATTAGAAAATCTTTCTTGCACACAGTCGATGCACAGAAGAATTGTTTTGGAGAAATCGTGTTGCCAAGTTGTTAAAAAGCATTTGTTTTTATTTATCTTGGCATTAAAAAATCAGCCCAGAATTAGGCTTTCTGGATGGATCTGACAGTGAGGTCACCTGAGGACAGAATCAGCCATAGGGAGCCATCAGGGAGAACAGGTATTATTTGAACTCTTTGAAAGGCAACTGCCGGTTGAAAAAAATACTTGCCCATTAAATGTAGCTCATCCTGTTGAATGACTGGATGCCATCCAAATGTTTAAATACTCAGACATTCTGGTAAATGAGATTTCTATTGGAATTATTGTTGTTTTAAAGATGGGTCTTTGGCTTTCCTTGCAATAACAAAACATTTTATAATGATTTTGCAATTATATACACAATATGTGCCTATTTCAGAGTCCTGGAGCTGTCCAAGGTCCTGAAAAAAATCACTTTTCACCACCTTTGGTTGTGAGATCTATGTTCAAATATCTCAGGTGGGATCCTGAGCCCTGTTACTTTACTTTTCAAACTTCCCAGTAATGTAACTAACCCCCTTGCAAATAAATTTATTGTCCTTAAAGGAGGTGTTATCATATCTGCTCATTTATACAAATATCAATAGGAGGACAGGTTGAAGCCCCACTTCTTCCCATTGATGAAACCTTTCACAGCCTTTGGCTGTGATCCCCAAGGAGGGCTGTTTATTTGCACAATTCAGAGGATTGTTTTTCAGCAAAACTAACAAAGAAACAAGCAAAGGTGGGGGAGATTATGTTAAAAAGAACCTAAGGCAATTTCTTGTCTATGGAGATTCTCAATCATCCAGGTCATGGCTGTCCCAAAGGTGCTTTTCAAAGGACAACGGGACTTTCTTAGTTTTTTTCTTGAAAACGCTTTGCTTCTCATCCAAGAAACTTTCCAGTTCTTCAGAACTGAAGCCAATTTCTTGCTTTTTAATTACAGCCATCAGAGATCTCCATTTCATGTTCCAGAGACTTGACAGGCTGCTGTCTAGGTAAAATTTGTTAGACAGAAATCCCCCATTACTTTCAAGGAGTCACTTTTAATAAGTGGCTACTTTGGATTCATAATTCATGCCCATGTCAAAATAAGAACCAGAGAAGAACTTTTGGAGCATTTTTCATGTGGTTTATCACCAAATTTTTGGTTTACATGAGTGGATATCAACTCAACACTCTTCTTAAACTAAATTTACCTCCCCACCCCCGGCATATAGATTCATCAATGTTCCTTGCAAGATTGATCTATTCTAGTATAGGTTTACAAGTATCCAGCTCCAGAGAAAACCCCATAAAATGATTTTTACAATATTTTCCCTGGAGAGAGTATTGGCTCCATTGGCAAAACCCTATCAAAACTACTTGCACTACTTGTAGTTCACATGGTGCATGGTCAAAGTTATCAGCCTTTGCATATAGAAATGGCCCAGTGCAGGGGTGTCAAACTTGCATCATCACGGCAGAGTCATGTGATGTATAGGGACTTTCCCATCTTCACTAAACCAGGCAGGGGCGGGACCAGCACATGACGCATCTGGCCCATGGGCCATGAGTTTGACACTCCTGGCTTAGTGGAACTAGCTTAGCCTGACTCCAACCCATAATGACCCATGAAGGTGCAGTGGTTACAATGCAGTACTGCAGGCTAGTTCTGCTGACTGCCGTTTGCTTGCAATTTAGCAGTTCGAATCCCACTGGGCTCAAGGTTGACTCAGCCTTCTGTCCTTCCCAGGTCAGTAAAAATGAGGACCCAGATTGTTGGGGAAAAGATGCTGACTCTGTAAACAGCTTAGAGAGGGCTGTAAAGCACTTTAAAATGGTATATAAGTCTAAGTACTAAGTGCAATAATGTTTGATACATTGCTTTTTTCTAGCCTTTTTCTTCTACTCAATGAATTCTAACAACGAAACTTCTGTTGGTAAAAGCCATGCTGATACTTACTTGGCGTGTGATGTCCTTTCCAGATATTGAATTAATGGTGTTGTGTTGTGGTGAGAGTGTAAGTCCAATACATTGGTATGAAAGTGTCTTGACTGCATCAAGTCTCCACTGTTGAGGTATGTTCTTCAACATTGGTATTACCTAACTAAACTTGTATCATTCCGTCCTCTCCTTTGTGATCGCTGGTCTACATTTAGATTGTAAATTCTAAGAGTTGTAGATATCAGGATTACAATTACGGAATCCAGATCTTGAATAAAATATTTTCCTTCAGCACAGAGACCTCTGCCAACCCTTTGTCTATTGAAACTGCTTGCATTTTACTAGTGAATTCAATTTCTGAATTATGTTATTGAGCTGTACTTCTTGAAATAATGGATGAATACTGGCTAATTATCACAGAAGTATGTTTTGGCAGCTGACTGTTTCCAAAGAAGCTTCACACCATAAATTTATCTTTATTAAGTCTTGTCCAAATGATAAATATACACTGTCTGCTTGGGATCTGTCGCTGGGAAAATAAATCACTTTAGGATTGATTTACTAACAGCTTTCTTTGCTCAGTTTGTCCTGCTGCCTCAGAGGTTACAGTGAAGCCCTTCACGACAAAACACACCCACACAGACTTGAAATATGTGGGGAAAAGCCCAAATAATGAGCGACTGAGTACCTTGAATAGGATCTAGCAAATGTATTTTGTATTAGGACTTGCACAAGGATCAGCCAGATGTGTTTGTTGAACCATTTTTATTTTTGTGACTTGTGAACCGTCTCACCTCCAAATGCCTGTTGTTTCAAAATGGCACTAATTAGTGAACATAATGACTTATAAGACTCATCATCTCTTTGTTTAGAAGAACTACTGTAGACTAGTTCTATATGTCTTTCTTTCCTTGGCAAGCTTTGGTTTCTGATAATCTTAAATAAATGGTCAGTGGTTCTCAAAGGTCATTATTTTTGTGTTAGGGTTTGGCCAAGTCTTCCTAGTGATGGTTGTTCTTCTTTTACCCAGACATGCAAACCATGCTCTCTCAGTTCACTTTCTTATGCCATGGCTCTTTGAGAAGATATCTGTGGGAAGCTAAGGATTAACTTGCCTGGTTTGGTGACGCATCTCATGTAAGATGGCATGACATTGAATTGATTTTATTTTGATGTTAAATGTCCTAAACACTTCATGGGGATGGAAGAAGCTGCGAACATGCCTCTTTTCTTGTCGTAGAGTAGAGCAGAGTATTTGAAATGAATATTTTGCACATGATATTATCTGTGTCAGGGTTCTGACGGATGCCCTAATTAATTCATTAGCATCAAGCCAAGTTTCAAGAGAAATCCAGTTATTTATTAGGAACAATGTTTTGGCTCTTTTCCCAAGTGCTCTGAGCCCAGAGCCCATAGGGCTCTGCCCTATGTAATTTACTGCCCCCCCTATGACCCTGTTTCCCCCCCTCCTCCCAGGGTGTGTCATAAATCATATTCTCCAATGAAGCACTTTCGAGGGCTGTAGAAAGCACACCTCTCCGGCTGGCTCTGGTAACCTGAAACACAATCTGGAGAAATGTATGTGTGGAATGCGCTACTGGTCCTAGCAACCAAACTGGCCCATCAGATCTCTCCCCTCTTTCTTATGGCAACTTGAGAGCAACCCAGGAATGTTTTATGAGTGGACAATCTGTCCTACGATGCCACGATGCCACCATACCTCCATGCATTCATCCATCTATATCACTGCAGTTGTTAAGTTAGTAATATGGTTGTTAAGTGAATCTGGCTTCCCTATTGACTTTGCTTGTCAGAAAATCACAATAGGGATCACCTGACCCCTGGGACACTGCAAAGTTTGAATTTTGATCATATGAGTATAGGGATGCTGCGATGGTCATTAGTGTGAAAAATGATCTATGTCAATTATCTCAGTACCACTGTAACATTGTACAGTCACTAAATGAATGGTTATAAGTGGAGGACTACCTGTATTAGGAAAGGCTGGAATGAGTTACTGTTTTATTGATGCTATTGCCTTTAAATCAAAAGTTTTGCAACGTAGTGCCATCCACGTTACTTCAAAGGCACTTTAATGTCTTTTTTTAATGCAACTTTTTTTGAGGGGGGAGGGGAGAGGGTACCATAATGGTCTTGTTATACTTCCCATGACTTGCTTATATTTTCAGTAACAAATGACTTCTCTCCTCTCAGCAAATCTCTTAGAGCTGTTAATACAACACTGCTGTTATCACACTGAAATGTATTTGCAAGTTAAACATGTTGATGTTGAATTAATTAGCATAATGCTGTGAGAAACAAGCTAAATGGTATGCATAATATGCATATTATTGAATCACCATGTGCAAAAGGTATATCTTGGTAAGCCTGGTCCTTGGCGATTTGGCCATCAATCTTCTTAGTGCAACTTTCTAACAGCCAACTGGCAGAGAATTTTGGAAGGCAATTTTCTTTAGAACAGGGTTGTCCAACGTTGGCAATTTTAAGACCTATGGACTTCAATTCCCACAATTCCCCAGCCAGAGGAATTAAAGTCCATAAATCTTGAAGTTGCCAACGTTAGACACCCCTGTGTCAAGCTTCAAAAGGCGCTTTTGCTATGATCACTTCTAAGATATCGTTATCTCAGCTTGCCAATGAACTATGAGGGGAAAGAAGGGGGAGATAGAACTTAAGCTCCAGACATCAAGATGCTAGGTGTGGGAACCAAGGGCATTTTGGCAGGTGTTTACCAGAGCCGGAAAAGACTTTCTCACAACAATACCAAAAGTCTCCATTGAACAATGATCTAATAGGAGGGGAGGGAAGACCTGAGCTTTGACTATATGGGTTTGCAGGGAAATGGTTAGTTCTGGTTTTGCCCTCATCTTTGCCGATATGATGTACTCCATAAAGTTTTATGTTAAGAGACTGGATTGTCTCAGCTGTGCTTACTTTGGTTGGGTTCATCAGTCGGAACATTGACACCTTTCTCTAGAATGTTGCTTCCATTTTCTAGAGATGTGAGCTTCATTGTGGTATTGTGATATGTAATACACACACATACATACTCACACCTGTAAACAAATGCCCATAGAGACACAGAAATGGACCTACATATGTAATATTCTTTCTATATAAATACTTGAAGACGATCAATTGAACAGACTATTAGAGACTTTTCTTAAGAAAACTATCACCAATCACTGGAATTAATAGCTGTACCATCAAAATGATAACTGTTTGGAAGCAACATTAATGAAGCAATACTAAAGAAACAGAATATAGAATAACAGGGTTGGAAGAAATGAGGCCGTTTTCAATATAATCAAGATTGCAATCCTATTAAGCACCAACTTGTCTCTAATGTAGAGGTCACCAAGGTTGGAGACCCCTGCTCTAATGGGTCACGTGGAATTCTACTGCAACAAGAGTTCTACCAATGGACCACCAATTCCATGTATTTAGAATATGTCAAAGGCCTTGAAAAGATTTCTCAGAACATTAAGGTTGCTTTTGTTAGGAATCTGTATACCAATTAGTTGGGTTGGCAATATATTAACCAACAATGCATGTTTGTAGCTTTAAGACAAAATCACTGTATTGATTTATACTATATTCTGATTGGTTGATTACATTGCAAATTACCATAAGATGGAGCTAGAGATCATAGCTTGCGCTCTCTGACATTCTGTTGGTATCTAAGGTTCTCTGTTGTATTATGCTGTGCTTATACTTTGATATCTTTGTTTACTGTAAATGACAAAGGCAACCAGTAAGAAGACTTTGTAATTGGATATTCTTTGGACTGTTAAACGTATATGACCTGAACCATTTATTGGACTGTGCTATTTCTTAAAGTAAACTTTAATTCAATTTAGTGTATCTCTGTGTGGCTGAATAATTATTCATAACTACTCTCATAAATGTATTCAAGTGCATATCCTTATTACTCAAGGGTTATTCTGTACGTATCATAACAGCTAATATCATAATATCATAACAGAGGGGGTGTGGCTGCTGTCTGCTGTCTGGGCAACCCCCCTTCAGACCAGGGCTGTGTTGGTGCTGGCTGCCATTGGCATTGAATCCACCCATTGCCTGGATAAAATCCCCACCCTGGATGGATAGTCTCTGCAGGAGGCAAAATTCCTTCTGGAAAATGAGGGGATTGCCTCTGAGGCTGCAACATTACCTCTGTTAGTTGATGCTTCTTTATGGCTTCCTCCAACTGGCATCTGTATAGTCTCCTCATTCGTCATGATATTTGGGTAAGTGAATATGCGTGGTCTCAAGCTTCCTCCTGTCCAAACCGACTGTGAGATCAAATCTGTCATCTTTAAATTATGGAACTGTTGATGTAAATCTGCCCTTGATGGACTTCCAGGAATAATCTGGGGGTTGTCTTCTTGAGAGAAATCCAACCCCAGTTGTCTCTCTTCCCTCCAATCTGACAGAATAACCATATGCCTGGGGATAGAGAAAGATGTCTCTTCAGACAGCTGGGTTACCTCTGGGTTATAACAACTTCTTGAGTTGAAATGCTTCGGTATAGCTCCCAAATCTCTTTCTCCTACTGCCATCCAGAAAGCATCCATCATCTCCTCCAAACAAGGGCTGGCAGGTTCAATTAATGCTCTGGGGGGAGGGCCCCCACATGCTCCCCCCTGCACACCTCCAACTTCAGCTGATTGATTACCATCATTTTGATTACCATCATTTTACACCATAAAGTCAGATATGCAAAGATTTGGACATTGAGATGAATCTCAATGTGACCGTGAGGATGCCTGATGAACCAATAAAAATACTTCGTATGAATGCTTTGTGGAGTTATCTGTCTGCCTAATATTTGGCTAGTAATTGTAGTGCAGAACAGGAACCAATTTTGTGTTTCTCTACCACCCATGCCACCAATCTCCTTCCTGTCTTTCTCTCTTTCCTATTATCTGTCAACTCATAAAATATTTCTATGGTCTTTTTAGAGTTGCTAACAGAACAGGAGGAGAGAGCAGTGCAGCAGTTTGCAAAACCAAAACTGCATTCCATAAATGTTTTCAAAGATAGTAACTAGGTGACTGAAGTTTCTACTGCACAAAATTCTAACTGGAGAACATGATTGATGACTCTTGGCTATGGATGTGTCCCATTGGAGAATATGAATTACAATACACCCAGGGGGTGGGGGGGTGGGGGAAACCAGGATCAAGGGTGACAATGAATTACGTGTCTCAGAGTTGGCTACACCCAGGCAGTGCTGGCATGTTTACTCCTAATAAATCCTCTTTAAGTTTTGGAAATTCAGCTTGAGACTCATGATTTAAATGGGTAGTAACTGCCGGAATCCTGACATTATCTCTCTCTCAGTCATCTCTCATCCTTCTGTTCTCCCTCCCTCCCTCTCTCCCTTGACCCATCTATCATACATACCTATCTATCCTAACTATTCTATCTATCTATCTATCTATCTATCTATCTATCTATCTATCTATCTATCTATCTATCTATCATCTATCTATCTTTCCTCCATTCATCCATTCATCCATCCATCCTATGTATCTATCAATCAATCAATCATATCTATAAAGCTATCTATCACCAATGTATATGCCACCCATCTAACCAAGAAAAGCTGGTATCTTTATCAAGATAAAAACCAAGATATTGCAATCATCTTTTTTTTAAAAAAAAATAGTGCCACTAGCAAGATAAATGATAAAAGAAAGGACAAGGATTATGAAATGAGCAAAAAAAAAGAGCGTAAATATAATGCAAGCACAATGGAATTAATATGAATGTCATGAATGGATAATGAAGCAGACAAGGCCTTAACTAATGAAAACAAATGGGATTATGATCTTCGGAGGAAAAAAACTTACACAGTTTTATATTGGAATAAAGGAACAGTTCAGATAATTTTTTATTAAAAGTTTTGAAGAGATCATAAGCTAGTGCAGAATAAAGAAAGCAAAGAAAGAGGGAGAGAAGAAAAAGACAAAAGGGCAGAAAGGAAGAAAATAAAAAGGAACAAAACTTCTGATTTCATTTGCATTAAGTATAAGCACGATTACAAAGTTATCTCTTCCTCTGTGATTACAAAAAAGCTTGCTTTTCCCCCCCTAACATTTTCTAATCACCAAAACCACAAGTCATAAGTGCATCTCTTTCTGTTTCACACAAAATTTCTATAAGAGTGTTTCAATCAGCCATAAATATAGAGATTGTCTTTTCTCTAATCAAGAAAGCCAATATCTTCTCTGTAAGTTCCATCATTTTCACCAACCTTTCCTCCGTTGAGGGTAATGTTAAATGTTTCCAGTTTTGAGCATTTAGAAATTACACTGCAGTGGTCATATATTAAAACGAAAGTTCTATGGCTTTTTTTCCCTAGCTAGTTTGTCCATTAATCCCAAAAGAATAGTCTCTGGTTTCAATTGTTCATTAGTCTTTAAAGTCTTCTGAATATTTATTTATATCCAGGATTTTGGGTTTTTTTACAAGTCTACCACACATGTCCCTTCATGTGTTCACATTTCCAGCATAAATTAGAAGTAATTTTAGACAGTTTTAGACAGTTTCTTCAGTGAGAAATACCAATAATACTCTATGTTATTGACTCATTTTATTTAGTGCCAAAAGATAAGGTAAATTTCAATCCTTTCAACCACATATTTTCCCATTGATCCATTTGTACACTGTAGCCAAATTTTTAACCTATTTTATCATGCACTTTCACTTGTTTTTCTTCTGTCTCCTACTTCAATACAAATTTATACATTTTAGCAATAACGTGTTCAGTGGTGGGATTCAATTTTTTTTTACTACCAGTTCTGTGGGCATGGCTTGGTGGGCATGGCAGAGGAAGGATACTGAAAAATCCCATTCCCTTCCCACCCCACTAACCTGCTTTCCAGCTCCGTTCTCCTGTGCAAAAGAAGACTCAGCCAATCAACTGGGACTTAGGAGGCAGAGAATAGATGGGGATGGAGACAGTCAGAGGTGGGATTAGCCGGTTCTCCAAACTATTCAAAAACTTTCTGAATACCATCTCTGAACATGTTCATCATTTGTATCTAATTTTGTTTCAAATCCTATTTCTATTCTATTTGTTCAAAACCAACAATTCTTTGTCTGCTTTGATTCTTTCAAATAAATAAATAAATAAATAAATAAATAAATAAGTACTGTAATGATGAAGCCGTTAAAGCCAATATTTTCAACACGTTCTTCGGTCTTTCTCAACAGCAATGGCTCATGCCCCACATTTCCTAATTGTACCACAACTAATTGCAATGACCTACTACATATTGATTTTGCAGAAGAGAATGTTGAAAAGGCACTATGCAAACTAAAACCATCTCTATCTATTGGCCCTGATGTGCCTACTTCTTAAAAAAGCTTTCCACTGCCCTAGCTGAACCACTAAGCACAATCTACGAGGTAACTTTTAGATCCAGCCCTTTGCCTGACCTATGGCCATTAGCCACAGTCATTTCTATATTTCAAAAGGGAGACCCTAGCCTATTTGAAAATTACAGACCAATCTCATTATGTTGTGTCATCTGAAAAGTCATGGAATCAATAATCAACCAATTCATTACTCTCCACTTAGAGACAAACAACCTACTGTCTAACAAACAGTTTGGTTTTAGGAAAAATTTGTTCTGTAATCTACAACTCCTACATTGTAGAAACATTTGGACTACCCAACTCGACCAGGGTAAAGCAATAGACGCAATTTACATAGACTTCTGCAAAGTCTTTGATTCAGTGGTACACGACAAACTACTGTTAAAACTACGCTTTTGTGGCATTTCTGGATCACTGCACAAATGGATAGTTGCATCCCTGTCAAACAGGCAACAAGTAGTCAAAATAAGGAGTGCCCTATCAAACCCTGCACCAGTTAACAGCAGTGTCCCCCAAGGCAGCCTGCTAGGACCCACTCTCTTTCTAATTGACATAAATGACCTTTGTGATCATATCAAAAACAACTGCGTCCTCTTTGCTGATAATGCAAAACTATTTAACACCACTGACAATACTGCTGCCCTACAAAGCGACCTTGACTATGTGTCAGAATGGTCGAACAATCGGCATCTTCAAATCTCAACAAATGTTCTGTCTTGCACATTGGCAACAAAAATCAGAACACTAAATACAAACTGGGAGGATACGACCTCGTAGATGACTCTCACTCTGTCAAGGATCTAGGAGTGTTCACTTCAAAAGTTCTAAGCCCCAGAGCATTGCCAAAAAGGCATTAAGACCTAATTTTGTGAAGCTTCTTCTCCAGTAACATTGAACTGCAAACCAGGGCATACAAAACCTTTGACAAACCAATTCTTGAATACAGCTCATCTGCCCGGAATCCACACCTTATAGCAAACATTAATACGATTGAATGAGTCCAGAGGTATTTCATGAGAAGAGTACTCCACTCCTCTGCTCTCAATAGAATATCTTATGCCACCAGATTTAAAATTTTGGACCTAGACAACTTAGAACTATGCCGCCTACAGTCTGACCTAAGCTTAGCACACAAAATTGTCTGCTACAATGTCCTACCTGTCAATTACTACTTCAGTTTCAATCACAATAACATACGGGCAAACAATAGATACAAACTCAAAGTAAACCTCTCTAAACTTGATTGCAGAAAATATGACTTCAGCAACAGAGTGATCAATGCCTGGAACTCATTACCTGACTCTGTTGTTACATCCTCATACTCCCAAACTTTAACCTTAAACTGTCTACCATGGACCTCACTCCATTACTAAGAGGTTTGCAAGGGGGCATATATAAGCGCACCATGGTGCCTCCCGTCCTTGTCCTACTGTTCCCATTTATTCGTACTCATTTATTATGTATATATTTATACCTGTTTATACTTATATGTTTATATGTTATGTTCATACTTATACTTGTTTTCTCATACAAGCTTGACAAACTAAAAAAAATGTATATAAGAAAACTATTGATGTGTATATCCTTCTGTTGTCCAATCTTCTCTTAATTTTATTTTACAACCCCCTTGAGAATAGTTTAGTACAACAAAATAAGTTAGCCATCTATATTTACTTATCATTTCTTGTCTATAAAATGCTCCTTGTGTAGAGAGCCACAAACAAGGGTGGGATTCTTCCGGTTCTCACCTATTCGGTAGAATCAGTTTTTAACATTCTAAGCAGTTTGGAGAACCGGTTGTTAGACGAAATTACGGGCCTAATCCTGTAAGGAAGGCAGGAAGAAAACATTCTGGTGTTGCTTACAGAAACTGCCTCTCCGTTAACCCTTGTTACATTCTTGGAAGGACTAGACTTCCTGTCTCAGGAACTTCTCTGGAATTTTTTCCCCCTCCTTTGCTGGTACCTTGCTTGTGTGTAGTGACCATTCAAAGTTACAAAGGCACTGAAAAAAGTGACATGACCATTTTTCACACTTAACAACTGTTGCAGCATCCCCACAGTCATGAGAGGCCAAGCGAGGAGATGCGTGCCTCAATGTGAGTGATATTGAGTTGGCCATGCCCAGCCAATAATATGACCACCAAGCCACGCTAACCAACTAAGCCATGCCCACAGAACTGGTTGTTAAAAAATTTGAATCCCACCTCTGGCCAAAAAGGTTTCATACCAAAAGCAATAAGAGGGAACAATGGAATATGATGCCATACGTTCTGTTGGAAGAAATATCCTTCTGGGTTCAGTTCAAAGTGGGGAAGAAAGACACTGCCTGGTGACTGCTTAAAAAGATGGTTTAATGGTGGACAGGACCACATGGCTTGGAACTCTAAAGTGAAAAGGACGATCACATGCTTCAAGATGTTGGGTGAAGGAAAAGAAGCCCCAAGATGCTGAGAGACCTTTAGTTATATACCCTCTGTTGGGCCACACCTTAGTATTTCCTGTTCCTGTGCAAGAAATGGATCCCATTGGCTGTCAGACTCCCAGGGGCAGGGTCTTAGCTAACTTTGTAGGCTTTTTCTGGACCACATGGCTTCACCTGAGTGCTGGTTGATACAATCTTCCCAGGCCATGTGGTGAAATGGGTAGAGGGCTTTGTTATGTAGAATACTCTGGCCCACCCATTAACAAAGGTGAGGGGAGAGCTTCTGCTTCTGAGGTGAGTTTCTGCTTCTGAATTTCTACTTCTCTTTCAGGGGAAATAGTCTGCCTTTTTAATATATCCTCAAGTATTTCATTTTTCTAGGAGGGTGGGTGGGTTATAACTTCCAACAATCCCATGTGCAGCATTGCTCCCTCTTATTGCCTTTTGTATGCAACAGCTCATCCTATTGACCAACCTTCAAAATCTCCACTAGCAGCTCTTGGTCAACCTACCTGGATAGGTTGAAATGTGATCGGTGATCTTTTGTACGTTTGAAACTCTCTCTTTGACAGGGAGCTATAATTGCCTTCCTGTTCCAACCCTGGGTAACTTGCGATGATTTGAAAGGCACTGAAGCCGTACAGAAATATTACCTTTCACTAAATGATTGAGATGACCCCCGATTCTCTGTTCCACAGAACACAAATCATCATGCATTTGGCACATTGCCTTGTGTTAGAATGGCTCTGCAGGGAAGCCCCGAGTTGGAGCCTTTAATGGATTCCGGAAGGTGTGGAGCTTCACGTTTTTAATGCTCCAAGTAAACAGGCTTTTTTGTTATTGTTAGATTCAGCATAAGGAAAGAGGCAGAAGGTTTTGCATGGTTTTTTTTTTTTTACTCCTATCAATTAATTTTCTCTCCTTTCTTCTTTTGTCCTTCATCTTGTCCTCTTTAGATGGCAGCGCTTTGATTTGTTGATGTTCCTGCAACTTTTAAAGGATCAAAAGAAGGGACTTATGAAATCCCAGGGTGCAGCCCACTAGCTGGAGAACGTTCCTGAGGATGGGTACAAAGGCTTTTATTTTAGCTTCCGTCATGTTATGATCTTCCTCCCTTTATCCCTCCCACACCATCCAAGATTAAAAACAGTCGCTCTGTCCCGTAAATGCGTTGTGAAATGTAATTTCATCTCAACTCCCCACTGCCCACTTGGAAAATTTGGAGCGCAGTCCCAAAGGGAAACTTCAAGGCACCAAAATGTTACGGCGGAAGTCTAATCGGAGACTTTCTTGCACGTCAGTTTCCTATGTAAGCAGACCTGAAATGTCAAATCTAATTGACGTAAAGTCTGCTGAAGACTTTTTCTCCTCTTAAAAAGAAATGCAACAGTGATGAAACAGCTTTTGGTCCGGGAACAATAAATATTTAATATAGCCTTTTTCATTTTTTTGGGCTCACTGAGGAAAACAAGCAAAAGCTGAAGGCGTCTAGAGTTTCTTTCTTTCTTTCTTTCTTTCTTTCTTTCTTTCTTTCTTTCTTTCTTTCTTTCTTTCTTTCTTTCTTTCTTTCTTTCTTTCTTTCTTTCCCTCTTTCTCTCCCCCCCTCTCTCCCCAACACCCTTCTTCCTTCTTTTCTCCCTTCCTCCTTTCCTCCCTTCCCCTTCCTCCAATTAGTTTGGTTGCCCATCTCAAACAAGTGATTCGTGGCAGTGATATGATCAGTTATCCTGCCCCAAACACTTTTCAACACATTTACACATCTCAAGGCCAAATAGAAGACTGACCTGCTTGATTCACAAGAGAGAGAAAAAATCTGTATCATTAATTTTTTAAAAAATATGATAATAGTTGCATATTTGACAGGGCAGGTTGGGGAAACAGGTTTTTAAAGCTTGGCCTCCGAGATATTCCTCCTAATGAACATCTCGACCTGCATCACAAAACTGTACTCAGGTTTCTTTGTTTAAGTGAGTCTGTCACATCTTTAGGTTGAGTTTGGGGGAAAAAGGAAGGAAGGTTAAACCAGCTTTTTACTCTTAGTAGCATATGTATCTGTGATTCCAGGGCCGACCTCAATGATCTACAAGAAAGTGTACCACCTAGTGTCCTAAGTCTTGGGCTGGATGCCCTAAGCTCTTCAAGAGATCCACAAAAGCACCATGGCTGAAAAATTAACTAAATAAGAAAAGTGTTTGGTGCTCTCTGAGCTTTATTGGTTTGTAGCAAATGTCTCATTATCCAGACTAGGCAGCATCATCGGTGCTAACATCATGATGCTGTTATTTAGTTGGGTAATGAAATGTCTGCATGGTTTTTTTAAAGTTGCCAACAGAAATTGAAGAGGGGAGCAGTAGGCAGCTTGCATTCCATAAATGTTTTCAAAGATAGTTTCTAGGTGACCGAAGTTTCTGCCACACAAAATTCTAACTGGAGAACATGATTGATGACTCTTGGCTATGGATGTGTCTCATTGGAGAATATGAATTATGATACACCCAGAGGGGTGGGGGGAAAACCAGGGTCAAGGGTGATAGTGAATGATGTGTCTCAGAGTTGGCTATACCCAGGCAGCGCCGGCACGTTAACTCCCAATAAATACTTTTTAAGTTTTGGAAATTCAGCTTTAGACTCATGATTTAAATGGGGGTCACTGCCAGAGCCCTGACACAAAGAGCACAGAGGATCCCTCACTTCAGCCCTCAACTGCAAATATTCTCCTTTATTCAACTCAATGTAAAAAAGGGGAGGTTTGAAACTCTAGAGCAGGGATGTCAAACACAAGGCCTGTGGGCCAATTGCAGCCCACAGGGTGCTGAGATCTGGCCTGCAGGGCCACTCTGGAAATGGCAAAGGACCGGCCTGTGGTGTCTCTGCTGCCTCCTGGGCTCCATTTTCACTGGCGGAGGGCGCAGAAGGCTATCGCGGCTGAAAACGGAGCCTTGATGAGTGATATTGAGCTGGCCACGCCCACCCTGGCCACGCCCACCCTGTCCTCCAAGGTCAAACACAACCCCGATGCAGCCCTCCGTGAAATCACGTTTGACACCCCTGCTCTAGAGCTTCTTGTTTTATTCACGTTTCAATTTTGTTAAACTTGTCTGGTTCATCTATTTTTTTCTCCTTTGAAAACATGTATAAACAGACGCGGACACACAAATAACAATACAATGGAGATTTTGATATCAAGCACTTTAGTTTAAGACTGAAATCTTTGTTACATGACAAATACCTCGATGTGAGCTCTTCTGCATTGCCTCACTTCCAATGTTATATTTACTTTCGAATGAAAAAGCCCAATAATCATAATTCTCATAAGATTAATATCTTAAACTGTAACTAATATTGACAGAATATCTATTTTCCCTCTCTTCTTCTTTACCTTCAATACTCTAAATAATAGAATGTTAAGAATCTAAGGATTTTATGTTTATTGAAACAGTATAATAGTATAATCAAGATTTATAGCAACACAATAAAAAGGAAATGTAGAAAAATATTTTTCTCTACCCAAGAATATATCAAGGTTAGATGGATGTGAAACCTTTTGAGGTTCTTCCATTGAAATCTTTGGAATTCAAAATTGTCTAATGTTAAATAGATTATATAATTTGTGTTTAAGATTATGACGTGGCCTCCGAAATTACTTAGTTGACAATTCTTGCCCTTTTTGGCTGCTGTGACTTTCCATTCTGTTCTATATTAAGCCTTCCACCATCCCTTAGTGCTATTAAAACAAACCTTCCTTTAGACATGGGGGAAAAGTCCCTACCCAATGAAGAAAAACATTGTTGGAATAGCATATTCAGTGCATTTCTGAATTTCTCCAACTCTTGTTTATTTAATAATTATGGAGCATAGGATCATGGTAATAAGTTGAGTTTGGATTTATACACATTAGCCATGCATTTTAATGATCTGATTATACAAACTCGAGATATGATAGATTTAATCTTGAGACAAAGAAGTTCTGCAAGCTGTCGGGATACAAAAGAAAAATGCAAGGAGGAAAACTGTGGGAAATTATCAGGGGATGCTAATGAAACAAATAGAACCAAGTACAATAAAACATGGAACTGCACACCTCAATGCACAAACATTGAACAATATTAAACAATGCAAACTTTTGCTAGAGGTTTTTTTAGACAGTCTTCCTGCTTTTCAGATGCTTTAGGGTACAACTCACGTGACCCTATTTATCCTAAAACATTGGAGGGGCATCCAATTAATGAAGGTTGCTATAATAATACAACATATAAGCAGAAATTGTTGGTAGAATGAATGCTGAATTTGTTAAACCTTCCCTCCCTCCCTTCCACCCTCCCTCATTTTCCTTCCTTCCTTCTTTCTTTCTTTCTTTCTTTCTTTCTTTCTTTCTTTCTTTCTTTCTTTCTTTCCTTTCTTTCTTTCTTTCTTTCTTTCTTTCTTTCTTTCTTTCTTTCTT
>NW_020769328.1:10373857-10395579 GCF_900518735.1 Pseudonaja textilis | reverse complement strand
TTCTCTTCTCTTCTCTTCTCTTCTCTTCTCTTCTCTTCTCTTCTCTTTCAAAGGACTTTCAACAAAGGTTTTGAGCTTACATTATTCCTATTCATTACATTTCTACCCTGCTCATCTCCCCTAAGTTACTCCGGGCAGTCAACAACAACCCTGTAAAGCCATATGAGGACATCAATTAGATGATGCAGATTAAAAACAGAGTTAAGAACAAGCAGCAAAATTTGTGTTTGGGAAGTAAAACAAGATTCCTACATCATGGAAGATGAAGTAGTCTTGTTCTGTTTTTCAAAATGGCTGGATTGCTGTGGTGCCATAGAGGAAAACTTAGCGCTAAATGAAGCCTTGAACTATGTTGGATGCTGTTAAGAGATTCCCACCACCCACTTCCAAGCGGGTATGATAGGGACAGCAGAATGCCTCGTTTCTGCTTCTGCATTTTTTTTTAAAAAAAATAGTTTTTATCCATTTTTTATCCATCTTTTTTGCTTTTCCAGTTTTACTACTGCCATAAATCCATTTACTGGATTTTTGCTCTGAGTTACAATGCCTACTTAGTTTATCTATTTTTTTTTAGTACCAATTAAATAAAATCCTCCCCTCTGTGCTCACATCAACTCTCTTGGTGGAGGAGAAAAAGGTCAAATGACTTCCAGACATTTAGATTTCCAGCCTAAGAAAATTCTGAAACCACCAAAAAGAACAAACTGGTCCCAGAATTCTTGATTTTAACAACCTTGCCTTGCAGTTAGAGGCAGCTTGATTTTACTTATACTGTATTTTATCAGAGGGGGATACTTTTTTTCCTTTATATTGGAAAATCTAGCACAGCTGTGCCCTTATTCCATCACTGTTTCTACTCATCAATTGGCCAGGAGGAACCTAATTCATAATTTAGAGGAAATCACAACACAGATCCCTGTGAGGGGTAGAGCCCATGCTGATCATCCACCTGCCTGCATAGCAGATTTTGAACAAGTTATTCCAACAGTGTTCTCCTGCTAAAGAAAAATAACAATCTTTTGTAGATAGGCCATGCAAACAGATCAGGAGTTTAGCTGTGCTCCTGCCTTGACAAAACGAGAGTAAGGCTGCAAGGTAATGGCCCCTCCCTGAAGAGTTAAAAGGCAGCTGAGAAACTGGAGTTCTTTTCAGGAAGCAAAGAAGCTTTTGCACTCGCCTTTGTGGATGTTCAGAATATCTTGTTTTGTGTTTGGAGATTCTTTGTGTTTGAAATATTTCTTAGTAACTTTATCCAGTGTTCTTGGCGGCCATGCACAACCTTGGCAAGGCTTGTTCTTATCAGAGACAATTAGTTTGAAACAGCCTTTTAACCGTGAAGGAACGGAATTAGTAAAGAATCATTAAAAGGTTTTGCTATTACCTCTGTTTGGTGTTTGTTTCCTTGGAACAAGGTTTGGGTCAGAACAATTACAGTTACAACAGCGATGAAAAAAGTGACTTATGACTGTTTTTCACACTTACAACCATTGCGGCATCCTCATGGCCACATGATTAAAATTCAGATGCTTGATACCTGGTTCATATTTATGATGGTTGCAGCATCCTGGGGTTATGTGATCAGTGTTTGCGACCTTCCTACAAGCAAATTCAAAGGGAAAACCAGGTTCCCTTAACAACTATGTTACTAACTTAATGACTGCAATGATTCACTTAACAACTGTGGCAAGAAAAGCTGCAAAAATGGGGCAAAACTCACTTAACAGATGTTTCACTTATTAACATAATTTTTTTTAGCAGGATCAACTACCTGGATGACCTGGATGACTGAGAATCTCCACAGACATGCAGATCAGTGTTTAAAAGTTTGGCAGTTATTAAAATATGTGAACTTCAATTTTCAGAATTCCCCAGCATTTGAAAAAACACGGATGTAGACCCTCAATTTTGATCATATTTCTAACTAGCATAAGTAGAGTGCAGTACTGCAAGCTACTTTTGCAGCCAGCTGCCTACAATTTGGCAGTTCAAATCCCACCAGGCTCAAGGTTGACTCGGCCTTCCATTCTTCCGAGGTAGGTAAAATGAGGACCCAGATTGTTGGGGGCAAGAGGCTGACTCTGTAAACCGCTTAGAGAGGGCTGTAAAGCACTATAAAGTGGTATATAAGTCTAAGTGCTATTGCTATAGCTATAAGCCACCCATTTTTCCATGCAGGATCTTTTTTGAGATTCTTGAAAACTAATTGCGGTGACAAACAATGCTAACAGTCATGCTAGCTAGAGAGAATCACACTGTAACATCTCTAAATCTGTTCGGCGCAGGGCAATTATCAGAGTTTACTTAAATATGGCTTGAAAGTAAAAGCTATTATGAAATTGGGGTCCACAATCAGTATAGTTCTCAAAATGCATGTAACTCGATTTCTGCTTGGATCATTGCTTTCAATGGGGTGGTGATGGTGGAAATTATTTGCAGGGACACAATGAATGTGAGGCAATGACCTGGGTGTCAGTTAATATTTTCAGATACTCCTGATTAAGACAGACGCGTTGGTAATAACATTCTCGGACGGCCAAGCGTGTCATTATTCCCTACGAGCAAATTAAACAGAGGTTTTTCTACAGGGGCAGCCTTCGTTTTCTTTCCTCCAAGGTTGCAAAGCGAGCAGAACAAAACACTGCAAACCAAGGCCTTGGACTTGGGGTGAATGAGTTGTTTGCAAACCATTTCTTTCCTATCTCCCTCTAATACTAAGTGATGGACATGAACTTTCGGCTGACCTTTCTGAATATCACAGAAAGTATGGAGCCCTTCTGCCTCATTGTTCTCCCATTTTTATTTTCTTAAAAAAAATGTCTGTGGAGATTCTCAGCCATCCAGGTCAAAGTTGTCCCAAAGGTACATTTTTTTCAAAAAGGCAACTGGACGTTGTTTTCCCTTGAAGGCATTTGTGATGACCCGGGGCATGGCACAAAAATAACAAAGTCACAAAAGTAGATAAATTCCCTTTAATGCCTCTAACTTGGCCCCCAATGTCCAGTTATCCTTGGCTGGAGATCAGACTCTTCCAAAAACAGTCTATGAAGGGAAGAAATGCAGTCTGAACCCAAAGTAAAGATAAATTAGAAATAAAAATACCAACACAAACCACGCTGAAGTAATTAACATGACAGGCCAGGATAATAAATTGCAGACTTCCAAAAGATAATGCAGCACACATAGTTAGGAGGACGTCAAAACCCAGATAAGCCTCAACAAAGATAATGCACGCTTTGCTTCCATCAAGGTGCTATGTGCAAACTCCCTTCTTATTTCCTGTTCTTCCAGCTGCAATTAATGGAAGGGATCAGGGCCCTTTTGTCTCCTGTAAGCCACGTTGCTCCCTTCTCTGTTCCTCCCTGCATGCCCTAGGATGAAGAGGGGGTGGGCCTGGGTCTTCCTCTGAATGCCCAGCCAGACTGTGCCCTCCCGTCATTTCTTCCCCAGCCACCAGAGCCACACTCCCACTCCCTGTCAGCTGCTCAATCTCCCCCTCAGAATCAGACTCCAACAAGGGCATGACAGCATTTTGCTTCTCATCCAAGAAGTTCTGACTGATGGTGGACGTAGGTAGGATTTACATTCTTTGCAGTCATCTGGTCATTAGCATTCTTTCTGAGAATCATTGAGGCCACTTGGAGGTTTATCTCTGCCCTCACGGTCACCTGAATAGTGCAAGTGGGTGTGGAACCTTCTTGGAACTTCTGAAAGGACTGTGTTGTAAACAGGAGAGAGGTGATGTTATATTCCTCCCTCCTATTGAGAGAGAGCTGTACAATCTTAAGGTAGGTGGCCGCTTTGACCCCACTTTCAAATCCTCTTTATTTTTTTTTAACTATTAATGCTGCAGCAAGAAGATAAATAGATTTAAGATGGCTGGAAAAATAGCCAGCATGTCTTCCATTCCTCAGAGTTGGGAGACATGAATTTTGGATTAAAAGGAAGCCTCATTATCATCTTTTTTTTAAAAAAAGGATTTTTCTTTTCCACTCTATTTTTATTTCTTAGAAGCATCAAAGCCTTGCTTTGAAAAGAAAGGAGATGTGTGCAGGTGTGCCAAACACCTGTAAATGTGGTTCCCCTCCTTTCCCCCCCCAAACTATAGGCAAATAACTCAGTGAATTTAGCATTGAGCTGACAGCCTCTATTGCTTATGTTACTTTAATTGGCAGGAAGTTCAGGAAATGAACCTTCATCTTGTGAGCTCAGCATTTATATAAACCATACAAAGAAATCAACAAGACGAGTTCATATTTGTTGCCTTCTGCCAAAAGGCTAACCTTTGGAAAGAGCCAATTATCATTGGAGTTGGATGCAAATTAGTATCCTTGTTTCTTAAATTTCCAATAAGGGTCTGGACTTTCTTCAGGATTAGTTGCCTGTTGCTTTCCCTCCTTCTATCACAGTTCACACTCCTTGTGTAGGCAAGACAGAACTATTGTGAGTCAGGGTTCCAATCCTGTCTTGGAAAGGGAGCTGGACTAGAAGACCTATGAGGTGCCCTCCAGCCCGATCATGCTGTGAAATAATGCACAATGGCAGACCGAGAGGTGAAGACTCATACCTTGCAATAACTCCAATCAGAAAAGAAAAGGGAAACTTAATTAATTTCATTGCATATTGGTTACTTAATTTACTGAATATTGTAGGTTGACAGTGATGAGAGGCTTAAGTTGTTGTTGTTAGCTGCAAAGTCGTGTCCGACCCATCGCGACCCCAGGACTTCCTGTCCTCTACTATTCTCCAGAGTCCATTCAAGCTCACACCAACTGCTTCAGTGTCTCCATCCAGCCACCTCATTCTCTGTTGTCCCCTTCTTCTTTTGCCCTCAGTCTTTCCCAGCATTAGGCTCTTCTCCAGTGAGTCCTTCCTTCTCATTAGGTGGCCAAAGTATTTGAGTTTCATCCTGATCTGGTCTTCTAAAGAGAAGTCAGGATGGATCTCCTCTAGGACTGCCCGGTTTGATAGCCTTGCACTCTAAGGAGCTTGCAGGAGTCTTCTCCAGCATCATCGTTCAAAGGCCTCAATTCTTTGGCGCTCAACCTTCCTTATGGTCCAACTTTCACAGCCGTACATTTGATCCAAATTCCTTGCGGGATGTCCTATTCCTGTTGACAAAATCAACAATCTGCTTTTTACCATGACTTTCTTTTCTGTCCTTTATTTAATCACACCAAAAAAAAAAAAAAAAAAAAGGAAAGGAAAACATTTCCCTCCTTCTCTTTCTCTCCCCCTCTCCCTCCCTCCCCTCTCTCCTTCTCTCTCAAAAAATGCTAAGAAAGAATGACCATTTTTCATTGCAGCTGTACATAAATAATTTATGTCTACAGGCAACTTGTTCATGAGTCACTAGTAACATCAGGTCTTGAGTCCATTAGTAACTGGAGCCATAAATTTCTTTTTCTAGTGTTAACGGACTAGCTTAGCAATAAAAAAGGCATGAAGAACTCATTAATTTTCATGGAGTATGTATGTAGTTAAAAAAGAATAAGGACATCTGAAAACATTACAGCCAGTTTCATTCTCCATGTGACCTCTTCCCAGAAGTTATCACTAAAACATAGGCTTGAATGAAGCTTTCATTTCATTGAATCTTTAATACCCAAATGATTTGCTTATTGATTGCTCTAACCCAACTGGATCCAAATGAAAAGAACAGGTTGTGATTGAACTAGGCCTTCTCCATAGTGCATTACAAGAAGGAAGAGAATCTTCCCTTACACCTGAGCCTTTTAGAGTTAAGTAACATAAATAATGTTGTGCCCCAAGCAAACAAATTAATGTATTGCTTGCTGCAATGAGCTGGTTGTTGGAACATTTATTTTTTATTATATTTATTTATGATACCAATTTATATAGCCACCCATCTTGCAACTGTAATGCTGGATAGCAAACAACAGCAACAAACAGTGACAAGAAAAGCACTAAAAACAATATTATCCTCCAACAATTCAGTGAGCTAAAAACGACCACCTACATGGATGATGTGGAAGGTGTGTACTGCTGACCCATTTCAATTGTAGCCTTACATTGTGTGTTGCTTGTATATCCTACAAGGCCATAAAATAGCTTTCTATTCGCCATGCAAGGGGGAGAGACTTCCTGTCATCAGTTAAGTGGGTTAAAAAATTAGAAGATGCTTAGGGGACTGGAGACTAAAGCATACAATGAATGGTTGTAGGAACTGGATATGACTAGCCTACAGAAAAGAAGAACTAGGGGTGACATGATAGCTGTCTTGAGGGACTCAGAGAGATATCAGAGGAGTGGGAGTAGGAGTGGTATGCAGTCTTTCAGTCCTTTGAGGGGTAGTCACAGAGAAGAAGAGGTCAAGCTATTCTCCAAAGCATCTGTGGACAGGACAAGAAGTAAGGGATGGAAGCTTATCAAGGAGAGATCCAACCTAGAACTAAGAAGAAATTTCTTGACAACGAGAACAATTATCAACGGAACGGCTTGTCTCCAGAGGTTCTGGGTGCTCCATCACTGGAGGTTTTCAAAGAAGAGATTAGATAACCATTTGTCCAGAATGATAGAGGGTCTCCTGTTTGAACAGGGGTTGGACTAGAAAACTTCCAAGGTCTCTTCCAACCCTTTTATTCTATGTTCTAAGTTCTGGTCTTTTCATGTACAGATGCCACTTCATTTTTGGCGAGAAGAAGTATCTTCTGTCTCTGTAGAAGACGATTGAATGTGCCTCACTTTGTACTTGGTCTTCAAGGATGTGCATTGCTAAAAGCATCATCAAATGCGCTTCCTGGCTTGTAGTGCATTTAAATCTGCTTCCCTTTCCTTCTTCCATTTACGGTGTAATTGTAATGGTTTTCGGGGCTAGAAGCCCTCCCTCTATGGGTACACGGAAGGAGACAAGCAGATGTGTCGACCTTCCAGTGATGAGCTAAGAAAAACGCATCCTTAGATTGTTTCAGACACTCTTGTTCACAACTGTGCTGGTGTAAGCAATGAAGTTATTTGCTCAGCTTCTCCCCCAGCTAGCTATTCAAGTCTGAGACACTCTTTCCCCTTCAGCAGAGTAATTAGGTACATGACATATACCGTCATGTACCTGACAAGAAAATGTATTATACTGTACATGGATTTGATGTCACATTCAGAGATAATAAGGGACTTTGATTGATGGCGTCTTTCAGAGAGAATTTTTTGTCATGCAAACATTTCTCAGTCCCTATTTAATTGCCCTCTTTTGGTGGGGTATTTCTCATTGTACCCTTCAGCTAGATGTCAAGCACATCTGGGCATTGTGTGTAGGATAAAAAGAAAACAGCCACATTTCTAAAGGGAAATACGTTTTGGGATGGTGATGGGCTGGATAAATATATATATATTAAATACATATATTTGAAAAGAATTTGCTGTAAAACAGTGCAAATGAAGGCCAGAAGGTCTGTGTGAAGTCTCGATTCCCAGCTTTGTTCCAAATCAGATTTGATGGTTTCCGAATTGAGTTCAGTCTTCCAATCGAATCTCTAAATTAAGTTACAGTGTCAGATTGAATAAGGTGCCTCCAAATTGCTTTGGAAAGATTTGAAGGAGATTCAGAAATCTGATGGAACACAAATTGACTCTCCTATTGTCAGCCTTGTTGTGTTCAGGTTGCAAATTTGAGTAGATTCTTCTTACTGTAAGCTCTCGAATCAGGACTGATTTGCCACTGATTTGCACATCCCTGACTTTCTAGGTGTTAACGTTAGTCCAACACTTAAAATCTATTTTCCCACTTGGGAATTGTGAATGTAAAATAAAAAAAACTCTCTCCAGACTCATAGCTTTGATCACATGTGAAAGTGCCAAGCTTAATCTAATAGCTAAATTGTTGGCTATAGACTGTATCAGCTGTTCTCTCTCAATGCAACCCATCTCACTGGTTTTCGTTATCAAAATAAAATTAGAGAATATCCGCACATGCATGGACTCAAGCTGGCAAAGTGTCTCACTAGTGCCCCATCATGCTGATGTTCTAGATCAACCTTCCTGACTTTTTTTTTATCTTGATCTAGAATCAAGATCATGTGAAGTATTAGTAACTACTTTCCATGCCTTAGTATGGCCATACTTGGAATACTGCACCCAGTTCTGGTCAACACAATATAAAAAAAGATGTTGAGACTCTGGAAAGAGTGCAGAGAAAAGCAACAAAGGTGAACAGAGGGGCTGAAGGCTAAAATGTACAAAGAATGGTTACAGAAATTGGGGATGTTTAGTCTAATGAAAAGAAGGGCTAGTGGAGATATGATAGCAGTGTTCCAATATTTGAAGGGCTCCTACAAAGATGAGGGAGTCAAATTAATTTCCAAAATACCAGAAGGCAAGGCAAGAAGTAATGGATGGAAACTAATCAAGGAGAGAAACAAGCTAAAACTAAGGAGAATTTTTCTAACAGTGAGAACAATCAACCAGTGGAACAGCTTGCCTTCAGAAGTTGTGGGTGCTCCATCACTGGAGGCTTTTAAGAAGAGATTGGACAGCCATTTGTCTTGCATGGTATGGGGGTTGGACTAGAAAAACTCCATGGTCCCTTCCAACTGTATTATTTTATGTTCTGTGTTCTTTTAGGATTGACGAGAACTTGCAAAGACTGAGAAATGTGTTGCTCTAAGGACCTGGCCTTCAACATTGGTTAGAGCAAGGGGGCCCCTGCTATTCGCCATGCTAGTGGTTAATACCTCTTTTTCTAGGTCATTTGCTTCCTGCTATGCCTGGAAATAGTAAGGCAGGCAGAAGAAAGGAGTCTAACACAATTGTACTTGAAAGGGACATTGTTAATGTTGTGAACATCAATAAACTGACAGCAAGATTTGTAGGAAAAGAGTCATTCAGAAATAAATGTCTCCAGGGAAACATCTCTTCCTCTCTTTTTATAAAAAAGAATTCTTTTTTTTTAAAAAAAGTTAAAAGTACACTGTAGAGCTAACATTGTGTGTCCTGTAAGTTTCATCCAGACCACCATCTTTGACGGCTGTTCCCAGTTCTATGAAAGTTCCATTTTGGTATACTCTTTGCTGCGCTCTAGTAGTCATTTGGAATTATCCACTCCCAAATCTGGGTGGCCAAGGTTTCTCTTGGAAAGGACTGAATTATGTGTTGGTTGTGGTTGCTGCTGGTGGCTTAATATCTGAAGAGCTGTACATTAGTTAGCCTGTTCTAGGATTTCCAGGTGAAAGGAAGGATCACAGATGCAAAAGGGAAAATTGAATGGATCTCCTCAATATTTTATCAGGTTCCTATGGGGATGGTATGCAGTTTCTTGAAAGTTAACAAATGGAATTCAGTATTGAAGATGAGTCTTGTTTTGGGGGGCATATAAGATTAAAACCTGAAGAGAGACAAGCTTCTTTGACAGCAGATCTATCTTGGATAAAGCCTCATGATCTTTGATCAGGTGCTCAGGGTCAGGACCAGTGATGAGATTCAGCCAGTTTGCACCATTTCAAGAGAATTGGTTGTTAACTTTCTGAGCAGTTTGGTGAACTGGTTGTTGGAAGAAATCATTAGGATAGAGAACCGGTTGTTAAATTATTTGAATCCCACCACTGCTTAGGACCATCCATTAAATCGCACAGATTTATTTAAGCCTATACACAAGAGTCTAGTCAACCAAAGTTCCACATTAAATTGGAGCCAAATAAGGGCCAATGGAATTCAAGAGGCATTAGACTTGGACCATTTGTGGGAATGTAAGGACTCTAAGCTGATGACATACTTAACTCCACTCATCAGTTCTGGTTGCTCTTCTCCTACAGCTTTAAAGATAACAAAGAGTTTTCTGCATCTCCTCTCTGCCATCCATGGGTGATACTACTAGACTGGCTCTTTAGTGAAAGTGTTGAGGCAATAAAGATCCAGAGTCTACAACAAACTTCCTCAACTTGAAGACATTCCACAAATGTGGACTTCAATTCCCAGAATTGTTAGAATTTGCCATTCTGGCTAGGGAATTCTGTGAGTTCAAGTTCATATATATGGTGGATGTTGAAGTGGGCTTCTTTTTCTATAACTCTATATCCGTCTGCATGGAGGAAAATATTGATCAGTTACTCCACAGTTGCTGGCGTGATACCACTGAAAATTTACTGATAGTGACTAATTGCTACACTTGCATGTATTTACTGAAATTCAATTAATGTAAGTGGTCTTCTCAGTATCTCAAGAACAAATGCAGCATTTATTTCCAACACTTAAATCTGATTGACGATGATGTGCATCAAGTTGTTTTCTACTCCTAAGGACCGCATAGATTTTCTCCATGATAATTTATCTCTGACCTTGAGCGGCATGGT
Organism: Pseudonaja textilis; assembly: GCF_900518735.1. The sequence continues at coordinate 10,385,281 of NW_020769328.1, read as the reverse complement.
GGCCTAGTGGTGAAGATGCTTGTTTCCCACTCGGAAAGTTGAGAGTTCAATCCTAGATGGCAGCAGATGTTTCTCTCCTAGGGTGCAAAGAATAAAAGAACCTGCTGTGAACTTTGTGGGTTGTCAGGAAGGGCATCCGGCCGGTAAATGCTCAGCTCCATTCAGTCACCCCAACTCTATCCCAAATTAAGAGATAACAGGGTTGTCAAAAGGGAGTTTTAACCTATCTCTGACCTGGTCTTTCAGGTCTTGCTGCTGGTCTTCTTCTTCTCTTTCCTTTCACTTTCCCAACCTTTACAGCTTTCTCTGGAGAGACAAGTCTTCACAATATGTTTCTCCAAAGTTGGATAATTTGAGCCTGTCCATTTGTGCCTTGAGTAAGAAGTCTGGTTTGATTTGTTCAACCATTGATTGGTTTTTGTGTGTTTGTGTGTGTGTGTGTGTGTTCTCAAGGGCCTTCTCCAACACCAAAGGCATCGATATTCCTTCTTTGCTGCTGCTTCAAAATCCCCTTTCACTTTCACAGAGTGTTATAGGGAATACCGAAATCTTACTGCTTGCTAATAGTCTCTTGAATTCTTATATTATGAAAAAGGAGAAGAAAGGATATTTCTCCAAACCTGTTTTTTTTAAAGGTCCAGGCACATGTGCCTGCTGAGGTTTGCTTTTTTTTTAAAAAAAAATAAACCATTACCCTTTGAAAATATTTTTTTTAGCAAGAAACTGATGACACTTTATTTATTAGCAGTAGGGACAGATATTCCTCAAAGAATTAGCTCACCATGTTGCATACAGGAGAAGAAATGGAAGATATAATAAATGCAATGCAATCAATCTCACTGTTTAAGAGAATAAAAGTGACAGCAGGAGATTATATTAATGATGGGAAGCGTTAGGGTTTGTGTTTAATATAGTAGAGAGCACAATAGCACAATGGCTATTTGTTTTTCCCACGCGAAACTGTTTTATTGTACAAAGTTAAACTTCTATCTTACTCTACTATCTTTCTATTATTGTAAATTTATTCTATATCTATTCTTATTTAATCTATACATTTTTATCTCCATGTTTCTATTTCTGTGCTAATGCTATGTTTTCTTATCTTCTTATCTTAACTATTTCTTCTTTAAATTTTTCCTTTTCTCCCCAAGTCTTCAGCTCTGGTAACCGAGAATTGTTTTCTCTTGTTATCTGAAAACTGCTGTCGAGGTGCTTGCTTTGGGGTTTTGAGTTTCTATTGAGAACACAGAATGACAGGGTTGGAAGGCACCTCGGAGGTCATCTAGTCCAACCCTCTGTTCAAGCAGGAAACCCTCTATAATTTCAGAGAAATGGTTGTCCAATCTCTTCTTAAAAACTTCCAGTGATGGAGCATCTACAACTTCTCGAGGCAAGCTGTTCCACTCCCGCTTCTCTGCTGTCTTTTAGGCTTCACTCTTTTCTTGACACACCCATACCCATGCTTGTTTTCAGTTTTCCTTTTTCTAAAGCAAGCTCTCCAATGAAAGAGAAGATGGGGCTGTTTTAGCCCTTTTTGCAAAAACTCTGGATTACGGAAAATATTCTGCTCATTTAAATGACGGGTGATGAGTTCAGTCTTCTGCAGAAAGCCAACTTGCATTCATTTTACTCAGTCTGTTCCCAATCTTTGAAGAAGGAAGAGATTTGGGTTTTGGGCAAACAAGAGACAGATCTCCAGGAGAAGAAAGCTGATCTCCAGAAGCTCTGTGAGGGATACTTGGTGCTTGCTGAACTTGGTTGCTTTATTGTAGTGCAGTGCTGGAATTACACTAGCACTGATGATGTTACCTAGTTGGGTAATGAAATGTCTGCAAGAAAACCACCAAGCTCAGAGAGCCCCGAAGACTCTCTCAGATTACTAACCTTTATTTTAACCCTGAGCTACGAATATTCTCTTTATTGGCAGAAGCTTTGTGTTGGATGGAGAGAAGAAGAAAACCAAGATCACTCTTCAGTTCCAGATTAAAATTTGGAACTTTCATAGAAGCAGAAAGGAAATCAAGGTTAAATAAATTAAAAAGAAAATAGGATTCAAGGATAAAAATAGACATTATTTTACCTCTATTCTCTATATATGATAAGCATTTTTTAATTTCCCTTCACAATTTAAAGCCATTGCCTTTTCCTTAATTTGAACCAAACTTTGAGGGACTCTGGGCTAAAAGAAGACTATCCTGTTGCATAAGTGCCATGTTCTGGTCTTCTGGAATCCTTATGATTGATCTTTATATTCTGTTGAGGCCTTGTTTTTGCAATTGCTGGGTTCCTGGACTGAAACAATCTATCTTTTTCAGCACTAATTATCTCCCTTCTGATAATTAGAGATAAAATGAGGTTTTCTATAATTGCATCTTGTTTTTTTTTTAAAGTTTAATTTTGTTTATTCCCTGTGAGATCAGTTTATTTCCAAAAGTGAGAAAGGGCTAATATAACTCACAGGAGAAGGAGTGGCAGAACCTGGGGGCAGGAGAAAAGAGAGAGCAGTCTAGAGTCCCCCTGTAACTATGAACAAATAAGTTCAATCTTCCTTTAGTGCCATTGACCCTTATCTAAGCAGGTGTTGACTGTGAGTTGAGAAGATTAATGTCAGGTGAGAAAGATCAGGTCCACACATGAAGGTTCAATTAAACTGATTTATTGCTATAACCAATACTCAAGAAATCTTCTGAACTAATGGCCAACACCTCCTTAGACTTAGGTAAGGGTCAACGGCACTCAAGAAGGGTTGGATTTAGTTTGCTCATGGCTACACGGTGTCTCTAGTCTATCCTTTTCTTCACTCTTAACTTATTTTATGTTTTAATCATAGTACTCACTGGAAGCATGATAGCGTTTTGAAGCCCCTTCTCTCTCACAAACCTCCTGGGTGAATATATCAAGAATAGTATCCTCTAGAGTGTAGGGAATTACAATGACACCTCCAAAACTTCTAGTCCAAGGACAGGAGGATGGGTAAGGGAATGAAGACCCAGAAGATCTGTAGGAGAGGTTTGAGGCTACCTCCACCCTCTTATGTGACAATTAAAACTAATAAATGCCATTTATTTTCTGGTGATGGTCTGTAGACAGTGGTATTGTCCGAACAAATGATGGAAGAGGCATTATTGGCTACTCTTTTTGGGTTATGTGACTTGTTCAAGAACACAATTGTAGTAACTTGTAGGACATCTCAGCAAATTGAATTAGTACCATTTTGATTGGGCATTAACAGTTCACTGGGGTATGATGACATTTTTCAATGATTTAGTAGGCCAAAAGTGCAAGGCATGAACTTATTCCAATATCTATTCATCCTATAATGATTTTAACTTATAAGATGGCAGATTCGGATTGAATGTTATAAATAATTTTCTAATAGAGCTGTGGTGGCGCAGTGGTTAGAATGCAGTACTGCAGGGCTAACTCACTGCTCACTCCAGGAGTTCAATTCTGAGCGGCTCAAGGTTGACTCAGCCTTCCATCCTTCTGAAGTCAATAAAATGAGGATCTAAATCACTTAGAGAGTACTGTAAAGCACTGTGAAGTGGTATATAAGTATAAAGTGCTATTGCTAATAGCAAGATCAGTTCAGCAGTGAAACCATTCCTGCTCACAAACGGTGGATTTCTTTTATGTGTTCAACAATTTATTTACATTTAATAGGAATCTTCTTGAAATGCCTTTGCTCGGATTTTTCAAGTAGTGGATTGGATCTGATTTATTTATTTATTAGATTTATTTGCCTCACCTCAAGATGACAGCCTAAATTGCTAAATTCAAATATGGCCCTGCACTATAAATAGATAGATGGTAGATAGAGATAGATAGATAAATAGATAGATGATAGATAGATAGATAGATAGATAGATAGATAGATAGATAGATGATAGATAGATAGATAGACAGACAGACAGATGATAGATAATAGCAGAGGTGATAGAAGTCAAGTGTGGCTCGAGGCTCATGGTTTAATTGAAGTAACTGCCGGAATCCTGACACATAGATAATCAATACATCCTTGTTAAACAGGGTCTTACTAACCCTGTTGTTTGTTCCCACCCTTACCTGTTGACATCAAGCATACTGTCAAGCACAGGAATACATACTAATGCTCTCTGAAAGAATCTGAACTACTAACAGTCAACGCAAATTGGCGGTAGATAAGAATCAACAGAATTCAAGGTGGGGTGGATTAAAATCTCTTGTGGGTGTGAAGAGATTCAAGACTGACGGCATGCTTGACCTGTCCTACATGCTCAGCCCGATCATCTCCTACACATACCAAGAGAGGACAACTTTCTTGGTATTGTCCTTCCCTGCTGAACCATGATTGTGCCAAAACTGATTGGTCAAGTAAATGTCAACAGTGTTGACTTTGATCAAAGGTGGAAGTTGCTGGAGCTGCATAGGATATTTTTTCCAATAGACTTCCAAACGTCGGTGATGATATTGTCTGTAAACTCTTTTTAGATCAGTCTGTCCATTTTGTAGTTATTTAAACTACAAGCTTTAACTTGGTGATTTCATGGGAAAAACAAAAGAAGGCAAGAAAAAAGGAGGATATGTCATAGGTCAAGGATAGGCAAGATTTCCTCAAGATTTTGGTTCCATCAGTCTTGAATGTCTATTGGTAAAAAATTGAAGCTGGTTTCTCTTGATGTAGAAATATAGCAGTGAGCAGATGGTCACTTTTGATCCTCCAAGAAGACTTTCATCTCTCTCTGTGTCTTAGCAGAAAAAGCAGAAAATAACAGAGAATTGAAATATGAGTATCCAAACCATCTCCTTCCATGTTCTCTTCCTCTTCCTCTTGTACTTAGACAATATCTGCTCTTGAAATTACTGCTTCCTCAATTATTATGACATCCAAGAGATTGAAGGAGCTTTTTTCAGGAAACTTTTCTGTTTTTTAAGCATATGGCACATATTAACCAGGGATCACCGAGGTGGCTGGCTGCCTCTGTGAAAGGAATTCTTTCAGATGGTGTTATATTTTACTTACAGGATGCTTGAATGCTGGTAGGCATTCGGGGGAGGCTCCTTTCTTGTCCCTACACAGTTTATTCACTCACGGGAATCGACCCGCCAACCTTAGCGGTGCACAGGCCCAGCATCTTACCCTATGAGCCACCGTGGCTCCGGGAAACCTCCTATCGGCACATTACACAATAGAACAGTAGGCAATTGTAAGTCGAAATCCACAATTCAGGTTCTTGGCCTGTCAGGAGGCTACAGAATGATTTGATGGTGCAGCTTTTCATTTTTTATTGGACGGTTTGAGGCTTTACGGGTGCATCAGGTTTTTTTGCTATTCTTAAAACTAACGAAGCACATCAAAAACAAGCACCAAGATCATATTGCTGAAAATCAGCCATTTTGCTGCCAAATATTGAGTGCACAATCTTGGGACACAGCCAGGTTCAGAAATGGGAGGTGGCAGAGATGGAGCAGTCAGCTAGCAGGTGGCAGAAATAAGCAGTAGCATTCAATACATGTTTTATGAGCAGTTGCTGTATGAAAGACCTTGTTCTCTTTTAGGGTTGTTTCAATACTCTTTTATTTTACATGACATTGCTGTATTAATGTATCTTTTGGGAGAACTAGGATTTCCCTCCCTTTTAACGGTAGGTACTATATACAGCAGTTGAAAATAGAAAAAAAAGCTGCCTTGAGATAGCTGACTGTTTGGAAATGTAGCATCTATTTAAAGAATGGAATAAACCAAAATGTATGACAACCTGGGGCAAGGTACGGAGGCAACACAGCCAGCTGATAGATTGAAATCCCCTTGATTGCCCCAACTTTGCCCTAAACACTCCTGCATTTATGATAAGTCCTGGAGCAAAGTGCTCACAGACACCTCCAACGGTCTCTGGCTGTGAGTAGTCCAGCAAAACACTATTAGCATGATGGCTTCAAGGCAAGGAATCCAACAAGGTGAAGGGAACAAGGTGGCAACAAGGCAAGGAGTCCAGTGAACTGCCGATGTCAGCAACGGCACATGAAACACCATGAATTCAGCACTTGTTTCCGACAAGTGCCCCTCCCCATGGTGTCTCTTTAAGTCTCAGTCCCCAGCGGTGCTCTCCTCCTGAGTTGTTGGGTCAGTCTGCACTGCTCCTGCCTCCTCTCCACTCTTCGTGCTCAGGGATCAGGAAGGGGCAAATCCTTACTCATCACCTGAGCTCTGTCACTCCTCCTCTCCATTGTCTTTCCTCTCTTCCCCTCTCTCTCGGTTGTCCTGCCCCCATTCTTCCCTGCTGGCAATCTGTCCCAAGCCTGAGGGACAGGGGGCTACCTTGTCCTGCTCCTTCCCACATTCCTCTGGGAGTCAACAAGGCTGCACCCTCAACCTCCATCAGCTCCAGCTTCAAGCTCATCCTCCTCCTTTGGACTCAAGCTCCAACAGGTCCATGACAAAACGATAATCTCAGGAAGGTGATACAGGTGGTTCTTGACTTACAGCCATTCATTTAGTGACCATTCAAAATTACAACAGCTGTGAAAAAAGTAACATGACTACTTTTCACACTTTTGACAACCATTGCAGCATCCCCAGGGTCATGTGATCAAAATTCAGATGCTTGACAACTGGCATGTACTTATGACAGTTGCAGTGTCCAGGGTCATGCGATCCATTTTTGCGTCTTTCTGACAAGCAAAGTCGATGGGGAAGCCAGATTCACTGTACAACTTTGTTATTAACAATGACAGTGATTCACTTAACAACTGTGTCAAGAAAAGTCATAAAATGGGCCAAAACTCACTTAATAACTATCTTGCTTAGCAACAAAAACGTTGGGCTCGATTGCAGTCAAAGACTACCTGTATTGCAAATGCTGCAAACAAATAGTCTACTTAGATGTTCTGAAAATATTCAGGTCTGATGTTTTGGATACTTGTTTTGGGACACCTGTATTAATGTCACTTCTGGTTTGTTGTGTTTGTTTTGCTTTCTTTGTAGAATGTACACAATGCAAGAACTACTGGCAATGGACTGGAACTCACGGGGGAAAAAATGCATTTTTGCTACAGGCTAAATTGTAAGGTGGCTGAAACTTAGAACGTGGAACATAGAATAATAGGGTTGGAAGGAGCCTTGGAGGTCTTCTACTTCAATCCCCTCCCCGGGGCAGGAGTTCCTACTTTCTGGGCTTGATGGGATGGATACACGTGATCATAGAAAGAATAACAGAATAACAAAACAGAACAGAATAATAGAGCTAGAAGGGATCCTGGAGGTGCAACCCTCCACCCAAACAAGAGATATTACATCATTCTGGAAAAATGGCTGTCTCACCTCTTCTTAAAAGCCGTAACAGTCGTAACAGAGCGCTCACAACTTCTGGAGGTGAGTTGTTCCACTGATTGATTGTTCTAAGTTTCAGGAAATTTCTCTTCAGTTCTAGGTTGCTTCTCTCGTAGATTCGTTTCTATCCATTGCTCCTTCTCCTGCCTTCAAGTTCTCTGGAGAATAGGTTCTTCTTCAAAGCTCAGGATACTTTACAATAAGATAGGAAATCATGACAGTAACCATTTTTTAGATTTGTTTTTTATGAAGTTTTTTATTGCTCTGCTTCCAGCTAGAGCCATCCCAGAGGTTTCCAGAGTATATGAAGGAGCAGTTAAATTAATCCCCAAACACGGCATGAGATATTATCTGAACCCTGCTGTAAGTAAAACTGCAGTAATGTTCTATCCTTTCAATAGACTTTGAAAATTGTTTTTCTTCGACACAGGAGCATTTGTGGGCTCAGACTGTTTTTAAATGTCCGTTTGTGGCAACGATGACCAGCTATAAGAGAATTTCTAAAAATAATATCCTGTTGTGGTTCTCGATCAGAAATAAAACAAATAAGACTAATGAAAACGGTGTAAAAGGGCATACACACTTGGACACAGGAAACTGCGCACACTGTTCGCTATAAATTTCCAGGACAGAACATTTTTTCCTTTACCCTTCAAAAGTAAGTATCGAAGTCGTAAATGTTGCCACTATAAAGCATGGTTATTTTTAGTAATAGGGAAGGATGGGAAAGGCAGTCCATCAAAAGGCGCAGATTTACAGTACCAATTCAGACTTGCAGAATATATGAGAACCTAGGAAAGCCAGTCTCTTTGTATGACATGATGAACTTCACAGCTTGGAAAGACCTATAGAATGAACCTATTCTGGTCAAATGTGCCCAGGAAATGGGTAGAGTTGAAGGATGGTTTATACAGCAAAGGAAGGTAGGAGAAACATGTTATGTGAGAAGCAGAGAAAAACATAGGCACAAATGGGTATAACAGGAGAAGTTAGTATGGTGAGACAGATAGACGTGTATGGTTCCTGGTGTTTGGTGTTTATCTGAATTCATAAAGAGCAGAAGAGAAGTTGGGGAGAATTTGTGGCTGGCAAGATGAAAGATTTGATGACATTTCCCTGCTCCAATAACTACGTTCTTTGTAAGATGGTATGCTTGCCTTTTAAAGAAGACGGAGATGTTATTGAGTCCTTTCCCTTTAGAACAAGGGTTTTAAGAACAAGAACTGTAAGATGTGTGGACTTCATTTCCCACAATTCTCCAGCCAGCATGCCAAGTTGTCAAGCGTGAGAAAAACATGGCTTTAGGAGGCTAAGACACGGCAGGTTTTTGGATTAGGAATGAATAAAGTATGTGGCACAATACTAGAACCTTTCCTCTTATCAAAGAAAAAATCAGCTTCGGGGCATCAGTGTATACAAGGGGTAGGAGAGGCATATAATAAAATGTGTTGCAATGCAAACCATGTGAACTTACTGATCTATAGAGGTAGTCCTCATTTAGCAACTGAAATTGGGATTGGGAGCTCAGTTGTTAAGTGAAGCAGATGCTAAATGAAAGATTACCCCATCCTGGGTTTTCCAGATCTATTGGATCATGGTTCTAATCATGACCAAGATTCCCTGGTTCAGATTACCCAAGACTTCTTTAGAACTGAAGAAAAATGGTACTCAGTATAATGGATTGGTGTTTTAAGCAAATAAACACATTTCCTATTGTTACTTGAGTTCCAATTGCGGTTACAGCCTTGGTCTATTTGTCAAACAAATATAATGTATGAAGGCCATTGACCAATTAAAGAAAACTAAGTTGATTAGTTAGAAGCCTTTTAGCTTATTGATAAAACAATTGAGTTTAAATAAATGTACATATTTCTAACACATTACGGTGGGCTTTCTTTTCAGATCTCAAAAAATATAAGATGCTTTTCAGTTTAATAAAGCAACTGTTCAGTGCTGGAAGGCAAAAGCTATTTGTAAGGTTCTCTTCTTATTTTTCATTTCTGTAAGACATCAGGCCAATATAGTGCTCAAAATTAATGAGAGGTCTTAACCCAGAAGTTTATAACCTATCTAATTAAAATTACCTTCTCCCCAATTAATCCATTCAAATTTGTATACCTCCGTAGATGAATCAAGGGTACATTAGCCTTTTACAGGCTCTAATGCAGAAAGCTGTAGCAGTCCTCTGGTTTCATAAGAAATAATGGATGGAAACCTATCAAGGAGATATCCAACTTAGAACCAAGAAGAAATTTCCTGATAGTTAGAACAATTTATTAGTGGAACAGCTTGGCTCTGGAAGTTTTGGGTGCCCCATCACTGGAGGCTTTTAAGAAGAGACTGGATGGCTGTTTGTCCCGAATGGTATATAGGTCTCCTGCTTAAGCAAGAGGCTCGACTAGAAGACCTCCAAGGTCCCTTCCAACTCTGTTATTCTATTCTTCTTCTTGAATGACTAGAGTTATATTAAAAATAAATAAATGACCTGGAAAGGAGATATTGCAAGATGCCAATGTATTCACACACATGCAATTTAGTAGATTTTGATGAATTAAAATATTGTTTTTTTTAGGGAGGAGTTAGGAGCCCCTTTTGGGCATTGTGACCAATCCTTACCATCTCTCAAGGGTGGCAAACTGGCGATCACTTTAGAGAAACGTTCTTGTTGCAAACTGACATTTAAACAGTGCCAGAGTGACAAAGTTGCAGCTTCGATAGGAAACAGCAAGCAGTAGCAAAAAAAGGAAAAAAAGACTACATCTGTTGTGGGTCCTTGAAAAAGCAAGGTTGAGGACTGCTTTGCCGAAGTCAATAGTGATGTTGCAAAGTGGCATTGTGTGCTCCCACACAGGAGTCTGAAACAAATCAATTTCAATTTACCTGTCTGGCAAAGAAGCCATTATTTAGAACGAAATGGCTCCAGCTCCTGTAACATCTTGTGAAAATGTATTGTGGTTTTACTGAGAATTATCTTATGATGAAATTATTTGTTTAGAAGCAAAGTGGAGGCTGCTTCCTGAATGTGAATGTAGGGAGCCATCGATTGAGAGCCGAGCTGCTCTTAAACTGAAAAGGGATCTCAGCCAGACAGGAACAGAACGAAGATACAGTTGGTGAAAATTTGGCCTGGGATTATTTAAGATGCGATAGAAATTAAGGGTTGCCGTTGATAGATATGCAAGCATTAAAAGCATATAGGTCTCATGTCAATCCTTATGTAAGCTCTTGGTTTAGATAGGACATTTTTATGCTTTATCTTTGTGTTTATGGGAGGGAGATAGCCAAGATGAAGTTACTGGAGTGGGTGAGTCTGAAAATTTGGACCTTCTGAAAAAAATTTGGGGGGCTGGTTACTTTCTTTTCCTCTCTATACAAGCAGATTCAATTTCCAAAAGTTCATTTAGTGACCGTGTGAAGTTACAAAAGCACTGAAATAAGTGATTTGTGATTATTTTCCACATTTACATCATGTGATCAAAATTTGGATACTTGGCCACTGACTCATATTTATGATGGCTGCAATGTCCTGGGCAGTGGTGGGATTCAATTTTTCTTTACTACCGGTCTGTGGGTGTGGCTTGGTGGGCGTGGCATGGCTTAGTGGGTGTGGCAAGGGAAGGATATACTGTAAAATCCCCATTCCCTCCCATTCCGGGGGAAGGTTACTGCAAAATCTCCATTCTCTCCCCACCCCACTAACCTGCTTTCCAGCTCCATTCTCCTGTGCAGGGCAACCAAAGAAGACCCAGCTGATCAGCAGGGACTCGATGGGAGGCAGAGAAGAGATGGGGTTGGCGGGGCCAGTCAGAGTTGGGATTTGCCGGTTCTCCAAACTACTCAAAATTTCTGCTACCAGTTCTCCAGAACCTACTGAATGCCACCTCTGGTCTTGGGTCATGTGATCACCTTTTGTGACTTCTAGCAAGCAAAATCAACGGTAACTTAACATTTTGCTTAACTGCAGTGATTTGCTTAACAAGTGTGGCAAGAAAGGGGCAAAACCCACTTAACAACTGTCTCACTTAGCAACAGAAATTCTGGGCACAATTGTGGTCATACCTGTTCAAATAATTACATTCCCACTTCCCAACACACACACACACACACACACACAC
>NW_020769328.1:10336677-10360760 GCF_900518735.1 Pseudonaja textilis | reverse complement strand
ATCTATCTATCTATCTATCTATCTATCTATCTATCTATCTATCTATCATCTATCATCTATCATCTATCTATATATCTCTATCGATCTTCTATCTCTATCTATCTATCTATCTATCTATCTATCTATCTATCTATCTATCTATCTGTCATCTATATCTATATCTATCTTCTATCTTATCTATCTATCTATCTATCTATCTATCTATCTATCTATCTATTATCTATCTTCTATCTCTGTCTGTCTGTCTATCTTCTATCATCTATATCTAACTATCTAACTATCTATCTACTATTGGTCTATTTTATTTGTTGCCCGTCTTGCCCTTCAAGATGATTCTCGTAGCTTCCAGCAAGATTACAACACACAAAATATTTGGCAATTATAAAAGCTGATCAAAAATTACAAGAGAATAAAACAAACTAAAAAACAAGGGCTGGAGGGGAGAGATGGGATGTCTTCTCTGTCAGGCATCAACCGCGTTCAGCTAACAGCTTCTCCTTCAGGACCCCATGCCAACTGGCATAGCCAGGGTTTAAGGCTGTTCCTGAAGGCTAAAAGAGAGGGTGTGGATCCTACCTCCTGTGGCAAGATGTTCCAAAGGGCAGGAATCGTGGCAGAAAAGGTTCTTCTCCTGGATCCCACCAGCTGAAATCTCTTGGCTGACAGGATTTACAGAAAGCCTCTTCTGACAGCATGAGTGGGGCAGGCCAAATTACACTGGGGAAATACCCTGGACCCATGCGATAAAGCATCATCATCTTCATCATTACGTGATAATTGTGCTCTGTCTTCAAGATTCCATAAGATTCTTTCCTATATGCATGTGTTTGAAGAACGGATGAAAGCAATTACTCCTGTGTGTACCTTGAATACTTCATTCATCCAGGATCAAGGACTCTGGTTAATCCTTAGCAAGTTAAGGTTTAAGGAGAAAAGAAAAGCATGATTTTATGCAGTTGGAGAGATGGACAGGAGCTCATTCATCGATATCCACACAGGGGCCACAAAAGATACACACATAGAAGGACAAGACTTTGATCCCAGAGTTGTGGCCTCCAGCTTGGCTGTTTCACTTCCCTCTGGACACCCTTAAGCTCCTGCTGAAAGTGAGAAGCCAAGGCAGGCATTCTCAAGATTAATCCTCTATTAAAAAAATTAAAATTTCAGCAGCAGTACTCTGAATGGGTTGGTTAATAAAAAGATGTCTAACTATCTTAGTCTAACATGAAAGCACATTAATGTTTTGAATCAGTGACTAGGGATATTAGGATTATTATTTTTGCCCTGAGCCAAAAACAGAAGAAGCTGATGCTTGTTCACAATCTTCAGAAGTCCTTCTTCCTTCATAAACACATGTGTTTATTTTAGTATGCATTCCAACTGAGTTATCCTTTGGGCCTAGTTTGGAAATGTGAATTTCCATCATTTGTGTCCGTCCTCAGTCAAGTGTCCATGATGCGCATACTTCTTGAAAACCACTATAGAGTTAGCAATGCACCTGGCCAATGTTGATTATATTTATCTATAGTTAAAATATTTTGTAACTTGGTGCGTTGGGCTCTGTCAGCCTAATGGTTAAATCATGATTCGGTTGCTTGGGTGAATATGGAAAATGTGGTAATTCAATGCAGATGACTTATGACTGTAATTGAGCCTGGAATTATGATTATAACTTACATGCTACTCATTAAGCAGGTCACCATATCACAGCACCTGATTTGATGCCTGCTTCTGCAGTGGTCATTAAGTGAATGCAGTGGTTATAAAACAAACACCACAGTTGTTAAGAAAATTCAGCAGTTGTTCAGCAAATCCATTGTCTGCAGTTGTCAGTTGGGGGGGGAAGCGTGACCATTGGAACTTTGAATATGTGTTACAAGTATCCCTAGTAATATTATAACTTCAAATATCACTAAGTAACTGGTTGTAAGTTGAGGACTTCCTATAGTGGATTCATTCACATTAGGAATATTGGGTAAACATAATGTAGAAGATGACCAGGCTGAGCCCAAGGGAGGGTCAAATACACCACCAGCCTCGAGTCAAGAGACCGAAGTCCAGCCCGTCTTTTATTCCACTGATTATTATTTACCGCCAATTTGCTTCGACCCTTAGTAGTTCAGATTCTTGTCAAGAGCGTTAACATACAATAAACCTATATTCATTTGAACTACCTGGACTCCTGATTTCCTGTGCTTGATACATAGCCTCTTCTGCGCTTTCTACTTGAAATCAAGATGGTTTACTTACTGGGTAATGATGCTGCTCTGACCCAAACCTTGTTTCAAGGAAACGGACATGAAACAGAGGTAACAGCAAAACCTTTTAATGATTCTTTACAAATTCTGTTCCTTCATAGTTAAAAGGCTGTTTCAAACTAATTTTCTCTGATAAGAATGAGCCTTGCCAAGGTTGTCTAAGACTGCCAAGAACACTAGATAAAGTTTCCAAAAAGTATTTCAAACACAAAGAGTCTGCAAACACCAACCAAGATAGTTCGAATGTCCACAAGGCTTGAGTGCAAAAACTTCTTTGCTTCCTGCAAAGAACTCTGGTTTCTCAGCTGGCTTTTATCTCTTAAGGGAGGGGCCATTACCTTGCAGCCTTACTCCCGAGTTGCCTGTGCTGCTGCAGCTGCTCTTTCCTTCGAGCAGCCCTTTGAGTGCATGCGCATTGGGCACAGGCTCCTCGGGGGCCTCTTCATCACTGCTGCCAGCCTCCACAATTTCCGAAGGTAGCACTCCACTCCCGGATGGTCCTGGCCCCATCCCTGCATCACACGCAGGCCCCTCATCTGAGTCCTCGCTCTCTGATACCTCAGCCGTCCGCACCTGCTGCCAGCCAACCACAACAGATGCCCCTTCAGCTCATCTTGCTAACAACATCATCCATTCCCCCCCCGCCCTGCCCAAAGAAGCAAAACAATTCATATAGCTAGTGTTAAACCCTCAGGAATAATTGTTGCTGCTAAGAAGAGAAAAAAAAAAGAATTCATTTTCTACCTATTCCCCTGCTCAATTCATATATCAGAAAGGATCCTAAAACAAAACAAAACAAACAAGCCTATATTTGTTGCAATCAAACAGAGATCACATTTCTTTTTCCTTCTGATGGTTTAGGGTTTTTATTTTTTATTTTATTTTTTGCACACCTTAATACGCTGTGTTATAATGCCTGAGCTGGTTTCAACTCAACATTTTAATCCTCTATGTATTAACTTTGTACGCGGTTGTAAATCTCCACCTACATACAATCCATTAGAGGAAGGGATCATACAGAGTCATTTATACACCAACACTGTGTGATTCCTAAGGTAACTCAGAGAGACTTATGAAAACTCTGAAGGGTTTATTGAAGTAAATACGAAAGAGTCCTTTGAAAAGTAATCCCAGGTTCGTCCCCAAAACATGGTGCATCACAGGGGCTAAAAGTTGGCAGGGAGGGGCAGGGATAAAAAGAACAGCATCCGCCTATGAGATTAATAATTAAGAATAATAAGAAGAAGGTGAACAAAAATGCTAAATCCACTTTGAACCTCTGGTTGACTGTGTGGTGAAGAATAAGGATATAACTCAGGGTTGGGATTATACCAGTTCGCACCTCTTCGCTAGAACTGGTTGTTAACATTCTAAGGAGTTAACAACTGGCTCTGTGGGCGTGGCTTAAGTGGTGGGGCATGGCTTGGTGGTCATGTGACTGGGTGGATTTGTTATTGGCTGGGTGTGGTCATGTTATTGGCTGGGTGTGGCCATCTCAACATCACTCACATTGAGGCACGCATCCCCTTGCCTGGCCTCTCATGACTGTGGGGATGCTGCAACAGTCGTAAGTGTGAAAAAAGGTCATAAGTCCCTTTTTTCAGTGCCATGGTAACTTTGAATGGTCACTCCACACAAGCAAAGTACTAGCAAAGGAGGGGAAAAAACTCCAGAGAAGTTCCTGAGACAGGAAGTCTAGTCCTGCCAAGAATGTAATAAGGGTTAACAGAGAGGCAGTTTCTGTAACCAACACCAGAATGTTTCCTTCCTGCCTTCCTTACAGGATTAGGCCAGTAATTTCTTCTAACAACTGGTTCTCCGAACTGCTAACAACCAGTTCTAGCAAATAGGTGCGAGCTGGTATAATCCCACCCCTGAATGAGTTTTTTATTAACATGACGTAAGTTACTTTTCAAAAGCAGATAAAAGGTACTGTTGATAGCATGAAATCTACCCACAATTAAATTAATATACCAAGCCACCTTTAAACTACAGCATTTACTGGGCTAAAATTGGCATGTTTTGCATTAATGCAGGTGATTAAACCTCCGGTTGTAAAGGAGGCGTGGGAGGTAAGTCAGTCATCTGAATTCCCTTATCCAGAGACTTTTTAAAAAGTCTAAGCTTCTGGAAGATTTATTCTTGTGCATCTTCCCTGGATTATGCAACTGGTTGGCCGTAATGGCAGAGAGAAATTGAAGGGCACAGAAATTTCCTGCTTCACGGAAACTGCAACGCACAGTCATTTTCTCACAGGACTGAAGAAAGTTCTGCGAACTTTATTGTATCAATCCTCAGCAGACCTGCTACTGGAGCTCATGCTCAATTATTTAAAGGCAGCAGCATGTTCCTGACACCCATGCCATGAATGCCTAATGAAGTGTGCCACTGCAAAAGTTGTGCAAGCCCAGGGAACCTCAAAGATTCAGGGAAAAAGGAAAGGAGAGGGCCATTCATCTGAAAGGCAGATTGAAAAGCCAAAACATTTGCAGTGGAAAAAAAAAAGGAAAAGGAAAAGGAAAACAAATCTAAAATGTGCAACCTTTTCATCACCTGGTGAGCTCACGGCAAGGCATATTCAGTGGCAAATCATGGTTCCATTAACAATGGCTTGGTTTTAATTGGAGCCTCAGTGAAATACACTAATTAGCTCAGACCTTTATCAATCCTGGAACACTGCCCGGGAAGACTCAGTGCTGACAGGGAAGGGCTGGGTTATACAGACAAATCTTTTGCTTCTCTTATAATCCTGATGGGAGCAGTCATTCATCATCCACGTGTGGCCTTACTCCCACGTTGACCCTGGGTTCTTAATTGTGCCTTCCTTTGGGCAGCTCTGCGCATACGCAGGCTGGAAACCGATTCCAGAAGCTCCCCCGCCACACTGCTGTCCAAGCCTGAAGGCAGCTGATGACTGCCAGCCTGCCCTGGCCCCATCTCTGCCTCTGATGCAGAGTCCTCATCCAAGCCTTCCTCAACCTCCAGGAATGACCCGGGTTCCTCCCCAACCTTCTCACTACTGTCCGACTCTACTGCCAGCTCTGCCAGCAGCTGGCAGGACACAACAAGGGGCCACAGAAACATTTGCCATTTGTAATCAGGAAAGAAGGTCGATTGCCTTGCTAAATATTTCCTTGAGTGAAAAAATGTAAAGGTTCCCTTTGTCCAGCCATTTTTGTTTCTTAGCTGAAGGAGCCAGTGTTGTCTGAAGATGTTTCTGATGTCACCTGGCAAGCATGACTATATGCCAATGTACATGGAATACTGTTATCTTCCTACCAAAGTGGTACCTATTTATCTACTTGCATTTGCATGCTTTCAAGCTGGTAGGGGAGCTGGTACAAGGAACAGGAACTCATCCTGTCATGCCCTCTCAAGCTCAGGCTGTCGGCTTTCCAGATGACAAGTTTCCCCACCATGCAGCCAAAGCTGAAGAAGCTTCTTGTATGAGAAGCAAAACATCTTCAAAAAGAACATACCAAAAACCCAATAAAGTCCAGTTGCCTTTTGAAAAAGCCCCTTTGAGACACCCATGACCTGGATGACTGGGAATCTCCATAGACATTCTCTCCCTCATGGGAATTCTACTGCAAGGAAAAGGAATGTGGTGGTGAAAATGTTATGAAGGACCTCAAGAAGTATTTGTTCTTATGCACCTAGAAGTCCTTTATTGCAAGACTAGCTTTTAGATAAGTCACATAGTCCTGAACCCTGAAGAACCACCTTAACTCAAAAATACTACAGCCTAAGTGGTATTTTGTCTTAAGATTTTGGACTGAAAGGAATGGGTCATCTAATGAATAAATGTTGGGCTGCATTCTTATTGGGATTGTGGTGGACATAGGGAATTTGACTATTAATTTCATGTCTCTGGAATGAAGTGAATAAATGTATTTTATATTTTTTTTTATTTCATTTCTGTGGCCTGTCTTCCTTGTCCTTCCTTCCTTGTCTTTTCTTCCTTGTCCCTCCCTCCCTCCTTCCTTCCTTCCTTCCTTCCTTCCTTCCTTCCTTCCTTCCTTCCTTCCTTCCTTCCTCTCTCCCTCCCTCCCTCCCTCCCTCCCTCCCTCCCTCCCTTTCTTCCTTCCTTCCTTCCAACCTAAGATCTATCAAAATCCCATATTAATATACAGTTAGGTTTTTTTTTCTTTAGCAATTTTGTCAGATGTCCACACCAATGAAGAAACATACTAGAGAAATGAAGACATGTTATTTTGAATAGCTATTTATGGTAATAGGAATGAAGCTTTATAAATTAATTCCCTGGAATCGTAAACAATATAAATGCTTTTTGGGGGCCAAGCAAAAAACAGTCAGAGGCTAATTGCACAAAGAGAAAAAGGGAAAAAATGCCCTTACATTAGAAAGCCCACACTTGAAAAATGAGGTCAGAGAACAAAATAGGAAAATGAAGGTGGCAGAAACAGTGGAAGGATAAGAACTCAAATGACAGAAGCTTATTTAGCTGGGTCATGCAGAAGGGGTCATGCATTTTTTAAGGATAAAGTGGACAGACCCAAAATATCAAAGATAAAGCAGAACTATTTTATATAAGGTCTAGTAAGAAGGGTGGCAAAAGAAGATACTGAAAATGCAATGTCGAAATGCCTTTTAAAAAGTTTATTGAAGGGTCCTCGGTCCTCATTTTACCCACCTCTGAAGGACAGAAGGCTGAGTCAACCTTGAGCCTGGTGAGATTCAATCTGCCAAATTGCAGGCAGCCGGCAGGCAGCAGAAGCAGCCTGCAGTACTGCACTCTAACCACTGCACCACCAAGGCTGTCTTGAAACTCTTTGAAGCATCCATAGATGTTACCATCAGGAAGTACCTAATATTTAAAGAAAATCTAGATATCTGCAACAAGTGCCCATTATATGGAACACATGAGTGCATAAATTCAGAAGCTTAACCAATTGATTGGAAAATTTTGGAGAAACTGGACAGCTCCCTGATTTTTAAGTTTTAGGTCACGTGCATAATAGTCGTCCCCCCCCCCGTCCCGTTCTCTTTCTGCCTCTTTTTTTACATTTCAAGATTTCTCATTATTGGTAGAATGATAGTTGGACCATGTCAGTCAACTAAACATTGTTTTTTTCTTTTCAGCAAGTTAAAAACATTATGTTTCTATCCAGCCAGGATCTGGCAGGGCTCACTTGCTGCAAGTCCCTTCTGTTAAAAAAAGGTTATTTTGCAGGAGATGGGTCTTCTTTGATTCCTTTTCCCTGGATGTCTGTTTGGCTTTAATCCGTTATACTTTGGCAAATCTTTAAAAAATCTACTTTTTCCAGCAAGTCCTAGACCAGATTGGATTATGATCCTCCTCTTGATATTAGATTAAATTGATTTTTTTTTAAAAAAATGGGATTTGCCTTGTTCTTTCCTACTGATTATCACTGCTTATAATAATTATTTTTTTTAATTCTAAAAGAAGTACACAGCCAGTTTATGGCACCTGACATGCCCCTTACAGCAGTATTCCTCCAGCTTGAATTACCAGTTCTCTCAATTGGTCAGTTTTCAGCTTATTAATTTATTAATTATTATTAATTAATTAAAAAGTTCAGGAAATCAGAGGTTTTGAAAATCCTGCCTTCCAAAAAACAAAAACAAAACAAAACAAAACAAAACCAAACCAAACCCTAGGGCATTTTTTTTTTTTTTGCAGCAGAGATTTTTGTATGGAACAAAATGATTTCCTTGAACCTTGATTGATATTGGCAGGTGACATGGGACGTTTCTCCATTGTCCTCTATAGAACGTGCCTTCTAGGGCAGCTCTTGATCATTTTCAAGGATTTAATTGCCTACCATCATTTGTCTGATTTCCCATCATTTTGCTCATTCAGACAGGTTTGCATTTCCAGAGGCAAAACAATCCAAGTGAGACAACCCTGTGGCAATTGAGTTGTTGCCTCTTCTTTTAATCTAATCTGTCTTGATGGAATTTCTCAGAAGTGTGAAAGAGGAGGAGGATAAGGAGAGTGAGGAAGAAGGGAAGAGGAGGAGGAGGAGGACTGGTATTTCCAATATGAGAAATACTGTTTCCTAAAGTTAAATAGAATGAGCTGGAAGGGACCTTGGAGGTCTTCTAGTCCAGCCCCTGCTCAGGTAGGAGAACCTATACAATCTCAGACAAGTGACTGTCCAGTCTCTTCTTAAAAACTTCCAGTGATGAGGCACCCATGAACTCTGGTGGCAAGCAGTTCCACTGGTTAATTGTTCTCACTGTTAGGAAGAGTCTCCTTAATTCCAGCTTGCTTCTCTCTTTGACTGGTTTCCAACCATTGCTTCTTGTCCTGCCTTCAGGTACTTTGGAGAATAAATTGACTCCCTCTTCTTTGTGGTAGTCCCTCAAATACTGGAATACTGCTATCAGGTCCCTCCTTTCTTTTCTTTAGACTAGCCAAACCCAAATCCTGCAGCCATTTTTCATGTTTTAGTCTCCAGGCCTTTAATAATCTTAGTTGCTCTTTGAATTTTTTTTCAGACATCTTTTTTGTAGTTTGGTGACCAAAATTGGTGGCAGTATTCCAGGTGTAGTCTTACTAGGGTGTTATAAAGCGGTAGTAATACTTCACATGATCTTGATTCTATGCCTCTCTTTATACAACCCAGCATCGTGCTAGCTTTTTCAGCTACTGCTGGCTCATATTCAAGTGATCATCCACTAGGATGCCAAGGTCCCTCTCACAGTTACTGTTTTTGAGCCAGGTCTCACCTAATCCGTACTTATACCTTTTATTTTTCCTACCTAAATGTAAAGCTTTGCTTTTCTCCACATTGAAATTCATTTTGGGGGATAGAGCCCATTGTTCATGTTTGTCAATATCTTTTTGGATCCTGAGTTTGTCTTCTGGGACGTTGGTGCCAGCTTAGTGTCATCTGCAAATTTGATGAGTTCCCCTTCTATTCCCTCCCATCCTTATACTTATTATTCCTTCTTTGATCCAAACTAACCAGAAATGATCCCACCTGAGATTTACTGCAAAAATATATATCCACTGCATACTTTTTGCTCAGTACTATAATCCATTTCCTCTTTTACTCTGTTTGCCGAAGAGTTGCAAAGTTTGGGCATACATATTTAATAGTAGATGAACTCTGGTGAGCAGTCCTGCTTGCCTTCAGGGAAGTAACACATTAAATCAATCTCTTCTGGTTACCTATTTCTGAGCTACCCAGAATTATTGGGATAAATGCTTAGAATAAACATTTTCCCCTCTGCATTATATGGTTACTATTGCCACTGTATTACCTTGTTAGTTTGATTGCTAGTTAATAATCCATGATATTATTATTTCTTCTTTGCGTAGATATAGATATGGAAGGACAATATATCTGATGCATGTAATAGTCTGCCATTTTAATGCTGTTAATTTAAACTGGAGAAACTGGCATCAACAGTTATACGAGGGGGCGGAATTGCCCCATCGTTGGCTCTAATGTTTTTTTTTCTTCTAGTGGAAATGGTAAATTTAGCCCTGCCGCCACTACGGCTGGATCAGAATGACACGGGGTGCTTCAATGGACTACGAGGCTGTTGCAAAAGGTAACGCTTGTATAATACTAATCTTTAACAGCAGCTATTACAATAATGGCCTGGTAAGAATCTTCAGCTGTACAGGTAAATCAGTCACTAAAAGATGGATGGATATATACAAACACAAAAAAGCCAGAGAGGAGGAGAGAGAGGAGGGGGAGAGAGAGGGGGGAGGGAGAAGTGGGGAGGGAGGGACATATACATACACAAACAAATACTTGAACCACTCTGGCAAAAGTGATGGAAGGATTATTAAGTAGTACACACTGAGTTCAGGCAGATTTGCACACTCTGTGTACTATCTGGGAACTCCTGCGTGGAGGTTGCCTAGGAAATACTTTTACTGTCTTCTTCCATAAAGGGGATTCTAACACAGGAGGCAAAAGATATTATAGCCTTGCAAATAATTGGTGACAGGTTATTGTGATGCTGGAACCCAAAATGAGAAACCCACAGGAGACACCTTTGAAAGTGCAGAGGGGCAAGCAGAGATAGTAATTGAAGCTGGCAGCAGGCTCATATTGTTTGCAATAAGCAGAGAGTTGGAACCATTTCAAAGATACATCACACTTGATGGTTGACATGATGTCAGGGGTGGCATCTGGTGGCACCTCATAAATACGTCTAACAACACTGTTCATTTATCTAGACCAATTTAATATATGTTGAACAACAATGACATGTTGTTGTTGTTGTTGTTGTTGTTGCTGATGATGATGATCCTTCCAACTTGCTGTCAGAGGCTGTATCTTTCTCTGCATTCAGCTTGGACCTGGTGAAGAAGATGATCAGGTACTGTAAAGATACAGGTAAGGGTTTTCCCCTGTCCAGTGGTGTACAGAGGCAGTGCTCATCTCTGTTTCTTATTCGAGGGAGCCAGTGTTGCCTGAAGATACTTCCATGGTCATGTGGCAAACAAGACTATATGCCGAGGTGTACGGAACACTGTTACCTTCCCACTAAACTGGTACCTATTGATCTACTCTCACCTTTGTATGCTTTTGAATTGCTACATGGGCAAGAGCTGGAGTGAGGGGAAGCGCTCACCCTGTCACACTCGAGTCTCGAACCCAGACTGTCAGTTTCCTAGCTGACAAACTCAGCATCCTTAACCACCTTAGCCATCGTGTCCCCCTCCCTCACTAAATTATGGTACGAAGTAGTAATTCCAAGATTAAAATCCTGGAATTTAGGAAGCAAATGAAAAGCAAAGGAAAAGAGAGAGCGGTGCGTGAGATCTTACGATCTGCCCTTCGTAACAGAAGCTTCTAGTGGACTTCCAAATTATCACCACATTCTTCTGAACCAGCCTTCCCAAGACTTGTCTTCCTGCTGCAATGGAACTACAACTCCAAGAATTCGTACCTTCATGGACAAACTCAAGGTCATACTCCTAAACTCTCTGTGGTTTATTTGGGTTTTAAAGAATTGCAACCCTTTGCCGCTGGCTTCTCCCAAGGATATAGTTGAAGCCGCGTTATGTACGGAAAGATGAAAGGAGAAGAGGGAGAAACAGCAAGGAGCAGAATTTTCTCATTGCCACTAAACATTGAACAGTTTCACATAAAAAATGTGAAGTGGGGGAAAAATGGAATTAATTCAGCAGAGTGATAGGAGAAGGCTGTGCAAATCACAGACACAGGGCAGAGACGTTTCTATCTCCACCTTGAAGTATTCAGCCAAGATTTGACAAAGGGTTAGGAATGATGGATTAGGGGGTAAGTAAAAGCCCTTTTCAAACTGGTTTTCAATAGGTGAAGCAGAAAAGGCTGCAGATTTGTCAGTGGGCAAAAGGCCCTTCGCTGGGAATTGACTTCACTGTAACAAATGCTGGACCCAATGGATGGTTCAATGGAGGTAGTAGGAGAGTAAATAGGCTCAAATATTGCTCCTGGTGAAGAAAGGCATGGAAAGCAAGCATATATAATACAGGTAGTCCTCAACTTGCCACATTTCGTTTAGTGACTGTTCAAAGTTTCAAATGGCACTGAAAAATGTGCCTTATGACCATTTTTCTGTGGTCATGTGATCAAACTTCAGACTCTTTGGCAAACCAGCTCATATTTATGACCGTTGCTGTGTCTCAGGGTCATGTGATCACTTTCTGACAAGCAATGTCAATGCGGAAGCCAGATTCACTTGAGAGCCAGATGGCTAACTTGTCAACTGCAAGTGATTCACTTAACAATGGTGGCAAGAAAGGTCGTAAAATGGGGCAAAACTCACTTAACAAATGTCTCACTTAGCAACAGAAATGTTGGGTTCAATTGTGGTCATAAGTCACAGGCTACCTTTTATTGGTTATAAACCTCTCCGTGCAGTAAATAAACTCTTCAAACCACCATTATAGGATGATGATTTGATTCCTACTTTGGAGTTAAGTATGTGAAGCTGTACATGCATATATTTTAATTACAGCCCATCATTTTTACTGTATCAGCTGCTTCTGGGGAGTGCTAACATTTTACTGCCCCAGATAAGCACTGAGTTTTCTGCAGGGCAGTTTATCTTTTACAACCCTTGTACTCATGAGGAGTTATAATCTGTTTTTCAACAAAGGATCAAACAAACAATGGAGCTCCTTGTTTCTGATGTATAATTACATAGAGAGTATCATAGAGAGGAACAGGGCTGCACTCCATGGAATGGAATGGAATAGAGTAGAATAGAATTCTTTATTGGCCAAGTATGGTTGGACACACAAGGACTTTGTCTCCAGTGCATAAGCTCTCAGTGTACATATAAACAACAAAGTGATAAGTCATAGATCATAAATCATAAGACACAACTGATATATCATAATATACTATACTATAATATACAATTTAAGTTCACAATTAGATAATTTGAAGGATTAGAAGCAAAGAGTGAACAATTTCACAAACTCATTTTTCTGGGTGTGTTGATGGGGCATCTAGGCACCGCACTTTAAAAGACCAAAACAACAACAACCCCCAACCCAAAGCTACTCCAAAACACACTACAGCTCACCCACCTGGAGTAAAAAGTATTATTTTACTAAGCCAAATTGCAAAATAATAACTGCTATTGTTGCAAAATATTCAGCTACAAGTCTACAGATATTTACATACATGGATTACGGAGAGAGCGAAAGAACAAGAGAGAGAGAAATCCGTAACCCAACTGCTCTTGCTTGAATAATATCCTACCATTTGTGGTGTCTTCAGAGAATTAGACATAGTTTTAATAACCCTTTGGAAGCTGTTGCCTGGTCAGTGGGGAACAGATTGGTGATTTTCTTGAGCTAATCAGAGTTGCTGAAGTCTCACTTCTCCAGATGCAAATTGCTCTTATTGCTACTGACAGAAGCAAACCAGCAATCTGTCTCGGGATCACTGGGGTGGATAAAAGCAATGATCTCTGATTAAGATTGCTGATTTCACACAACGCATTAGTGCCTTCCCCTTTCCTTTCCTAGGATCTCTGATCACCATCGCTACAGTCTAATTCTCACTGTAGTGAGAAACCAGCATTATCAATGAGGGGTCCTTGGTGCTCTCTGATCTTGTTGGTTTTCTGGCTGACATTTCATTACCAAACTAAGTAACATCATCCATGCTAGAAGGGAGTGGGGTTCTAGTATGGATGATGTTACTTAGTTTGGTAATGAAATGTCAGCCAGAAAACCAACAAGATCAGAGAGCACCAAGGACCTCTCATTTCAACCCTGAGGTAGTAATATTCTCCTTTATCAATACAGTGTTACCAAGAACAATAGCTAGGAATCAGTTAAACTTCTGCTTTCTTCATAATGGATGGAGGGAATCCACACAGGAGAAAAAAACATTATTTGTATGTGGATGAGAACAGGCAACTCTTTATAGTACCACTTTATAATGCCTTAGTAAGGCTACACTTGGAATCCTGCATCCGGTTTTGGTCACCATGATGTAAAAAAAAAATGTTGAGACTCAACAGTAGAAAGAGTGCAGAGAAGAGCAACAAAGATGATTAGGGGACTCGAGGCTAAAACGTACAAAGAAACGGTTGCTGGAATTGGATATGTTCAGTTTAATGAAAAGAAGGACTAGAGATGACATGGTAGCAGTGTTTCAATATTTCAGGGGCTGCCACAAGGAAGAAAGGGTCTAACTATTATCCAAAGCACCCGAGGGCAGGACAAAAAACAAAGGATGGAAACTAATCAAGGAGAGAAGCAACTTAGAACTAAAGAGAAATTTTCTGACAGTGAAAATGATTAATCAGTGGAACAGTTTATCTGCAGAAGTTGTGAATGCTCCAACTCTGGAAGTTTTTAAGAAGAGATTGTACAACCATTTGTCTGAAATGGTATAGGGTTTCCTGCCTAAGCAGGGGGTTGGAATAGAAGACCTCTAAGGTCCAGTCCAGTTATCCTATTCCAACTCCAACTCCAACTCCAACTCTGACTTCGACTCCTATTCCATTCCATTCCATTCCATTCCATTCCATTCCATTCCATTCTATTCTATTCTATTCTATTCTATTCTATTCTATTCTATTCTATTCTATTCTATGGAACTGCTTGCTTCCAGAAGTTGTGAATGCTCCAACTCTGGAAGTTTTTAAGAAGAGATTGTACAACCATTTGTCTGAAATGGTATAGAGTTTCCTGCCTAAGCAGGGGGTTGGAAGGCCCTTTCCAATTATTCTATTCTATTCTATTCTATTCTATTCTATTCTATTCTATTCTATTCTATTCTATTCTATTCTATTCTATTCTAATTCTATTTTAACTTTTTGTGAGTGGAATCTAAGGCATTTTATTTATGAAACTGAGTTGAAGCCAAGTAAGCTATAGTCAGCTAGCAGAAGTACATAGTAACTACAGAAACAAAATCAGAATAAACATAATTGAAATTGCCAGAAGAGGTTAAAGGCTAATATTATAGAAATGGGGAAATAGAAATACAGAATTTAAAAATATATACAACTCTTCAGTGGTTTGATGCGTGCCTTGGGGTCAGAAATGTTTCAGTTTCTGTCTCAGTCCTCTCTATGGCTCAAACATACTTCTGTGATGTTTTCTCGAGGAATTTCTTGGGATCATTTCTGTCCTCTTAATAGTAGCCATCAATGCTGATCATGTTTGAATGAAAGGACCCATCATAACCTTTGTGGATCAGTTTGCATAGTGGGACAGTTTTTTCTGGGATGCTCCAGAAATTATTTGAACTAACTTCACTTTGTCGTCATAACCTTGGCGGTTATCAGTTAATTAGAGAGCTATGCTGTACTGTAAGTTAGTCTTCCTTAGACAGCATCTCATTATTTCAGACAATTAGTTCCAATGCTTGGTGGAAGCTGTCCTATCTCTGAAGAGGACAAATTTATTTTCTGAAATGACTCTTCTAATTTCCTTCCACTGGGGAAGGTTGAAATAAGCTTCAGATATTGGGGCCAAGAAAATTTACAATTGATTGCCATGTATCTCCTCTACTGGAGGCATATTCCAGAAGACTTGCTCATATGCAGCCTAGGTTTGCAATGTCTGCAAATACAAGAGGAGAAACCACATAATGTCATTGTCCATTGATATTTTTTTTTCATCAACTGGGAGACCATGTTAAGATACCTTTTCTGCTTCTGAAATGAAGGGAAGGTTCAAAAGCAGTTGAAACAAACACTTCTTTATCAAGAGATTTGTTATTATTAGTGTATGGCATTGTTACAATAGCTGGGAGACCACAATGCTAGTGCAGAGTGATAGTTTGGCTTGCCAAAGTAACAGCTCTGTTATAGGATATGTGCTTCCCAAGGTACGCCACAGAAGGGAAGCTGGCTTCATACCAGAAAGAAAGAAGAGTGGCTGTTCCGGCAGCTTTATCTAAGCCCCACCCCACCTCCCAGAGTTGTCTTACAAGTGGGTGCAGCAACTGGGAAGATTCAGAGTCACCAGGAACCTGATTGACTGCACAGAGCACAGCTCATCTCCTCACCAAAGTGGTACCTATCTATCTACTTGCATAGAACATACTTTTGAACGGTTAGGTGGACAGAAGCTGAGGTGAGTGATGGGAACTCATCCTGCCAGCCAGAGCCAGGGCTTTGAACTGCTGGAGCTGAGATCATCTCCAGTGTCATTAAGCCACTGAGCCACCAGACTTCCTTCAAAGAGATGTGGGACTACCTACCAGCTTTGAATGACTTCAAAAAAAAAAAAAAAGGGGGGGCTGGACTAGTTGATAGAAGTCATAGGAATCAATGACTATCAGCCTTGATGGCAGTAGGACTGCTTGTGAAGGCCAGCTGCTGGGACACCAGTCGGCTTCCTTGTATGTTTTGTCAGAACAAACTGATTGACTAAATGGGCCAGCAAGGCCCAGCTTCTATTCTTAAGGTTCATTGGGTTTTAGACATGTATTTGTTCAATTTATTTATTTAGTAGGTTTTATATAGGCATCCATCTCACAGAACCTGATTCTGGGCAGTATACAACCACAATGACAATTAAAACTACATCACATTCATTAAAACACAAATAAAAATAAATAAAAAAAACAGAGAAAAACCATGATTGTGGGAGAATGCCAATCAACTTGCAGGTGTCCCATGGATACTGGGAGAAAACATGGGATAACAAGATCAGGGCTAAGAAATGTCTTATTGAGCAAAATATTACTCAAATTCTTCATTAGCATTAATTGTGGATTTAACTAGAATCATAGAATTACAGGGTTGGAAGGGACTTTGAAGGTTTTCTAGTCCATCTCCCTGCTCAAGGCAGGAGGTCTTATACCCTCCCAGACAAATGATTGTCCAATGTCTTCTTGTGATGAAGCAACCCCAACTCTGGGAAGCAAGCTGTTCCATTGATTAATTGTCATTACTGTCAGGAAATTCTTCCTTGATTCCAGGTTGGATCCTTCTTTGATATGTTTCTATCTGTTGTATCCGGTCCTGCCTTCTGGTGCTTTGGAGAATAAGTCAACTCCCTCTTCTCTGACTAGCCCTTGTAACAAAAGACAGTTATCATGTCACTCCTAAATCTTCTCTTTGTTAGGCTAGACATAGCTAGTTCCCTTAAGTGTTCATTATATCTGGATTTAACTCCAGATCCCTCATCATGCCAACTACAAACTAATCAACAAATCAATTAGTTGGTATGTGACACTTGAACTGGCCACAAATTGTTTTTTGAAATTCTCCAAGTGATGGTAAATTAATGGACAAAGAAATTGTACTGATGATTGTACCACAATTGTCAACTGGGAAGAGAAATTATTTGAGTGATAAGTGACCTGACATCTAAGTTGGCCAACATGTGACTGTTCCAACATCTATCAAGCTCTGTGCAGCCATATCCTTGACCCAAGGAATCAATTTTTACAGTGAACCATCTGTCTTTTTCTAGGAATTTGCAGGGCAAAAAGAAATAGGAAGGACAGATCATGAGAAATCAGAAATTGGAACAGGGAAAAAATGGAATGAGAAGCTTCATCCACTTTGACTGGCCACTCCCTGGATGGTTTCAAACCTGTCCAATCACTAGAATGTGACTTTCAACAAACTTTCCCCAGAAGAATGTCCCTTTTGCCTGAAAAAAAGAGTTGTATTTGCTATTGACAGATAAAAGAACCAATGTCTTTTATGAAAGTGCAGCAGTTGGCTTTAAATATAAATGCTCAGATGAACAAACTATCCACAATGGAAAGAGCAATAAAGCACATAGCACCTCTATCCCTAGGATCAAGCTCAAATAAGGAACTCAAACATCTATTCCTGAGTAATCCCATCCTTCCATGTTGTTGTGTTTCTCTAATAACTTCCATTGTTGCAACAGGTTTAAATTATTTGTAAGACTTTTTGAGCTTCACATTTGTCTGGGGAATAAACTATATATAAGATAAATAAGAAACTCAGGCTTGAAAATTTTCTAAAGCTAGTTGCACAATTCAGTGCTACTCCAGTGGAAATTGTTTTTCCTTTCCTTTCCTTTCCTTTCCTTTCCTTTCCTTTCCTTTCCTTTCCTTTCCTTTCCTTTCCTTTCCTTTCCTTTCCTTTCCTTTCCTTTCCTTCCCTCTCCCTCTCCCTCTCCCTCTCCCTCCCTTTCCCCTTTCCTCCCCTTCCCCCTTCCCCTTTCATTCTGTCACATTTTTTGTTGAGTGAGGCTGTCCATAGTCTAGAAATAGTAACATATAAACCTCTCCATGCCAGCACATCCTCCTATCTCCTCTTATCATTTTGGCAAGCTTTTCTGAAGCTTAGCTGTATGTGACACCACTGAAGCAAGCAGCTTATAATGGAAAGACATAAAAGTGTCATTGACCAAGTCAAAAGTTGATGAGGAGAGCTGTCAGACGGAACTTGGCTTTGCAAGTTTCTTTTATAACCATCTAATGAAAATGACTGCTGTTCCAAACACAGCAACCTGAGGGAAAGGCCCATAGGTTGAATTGATAGTTCTGGACCTTCTAATCATAAATTACAGTAGGCGAAGTACTATTGTTCTTATTTAAAATGGCACAGCTGATTTGTGCATTCTGCTATATAAGCCTGGACAAACACTTTCCCTTACCCTGAACTGCTATAACCATCTTTTAGCACAACTTTTAGCTTCATCAGCTTAGGAATATTGTTCCTTTTCTAGTTTTCTTGTGGCATATCATGTACTATTGATGTGTCTTCAGATACTTGAGTTTGTCGGTTATATTTTAGATTATTATATAAATAGCTCAAGATGGTAAACATGCCTAATACTCTTTTCTTATTTTCCTCACAACAACAACCTCTGATGTGAGTTTTGCTGAGAAAAAGAGACTGGCCCCAAACACCCAACTGTCTTTCATGGCTATGGTGAGACTACAAGTCACTGTCTCCTGGTTTCTAGCCTGGTACCTTAACCACTAGATCAAATTGATTATGTGTTTGTATCATATTTGTGTTTAATATTGCTATTTCAAAGTTTATATTATCCAGATTGCTAATTTTAATTTCTTGTTGTTGTATGTAGCCTGCACAAACCCTTTATTGTATTTTGGTCTCTCTCTCTCTCTCTCTCTCTCTCTCTCTCTCTCTCTCTCTCTCTCTCTCTCTCTCTCTCTCCTTTTCTTAATTATCCTAACATTGTCAATTCACTTTTGTATGTTTGAATACCAATTCTCTTGTGCTGGCTAATGATTGCAACAAAGTTAAGTAAGCTTCAGCATTTTAGGAATATATTTCCCTTCCAGTTCCGTATGGCATGATATAATGTATTACAATGCACTGTCCTTTGCTTTTGTCATGGGTATTTTATTTACAGACCAGCTAATATATAACCAGAGAAACATGCAATTTTCAGCAGCAAACTATCAGGCCCGTATGTTAAATTTGGAGTTCAGAATATTTATTGCTTAAGCCTATACACAAGAATCTAGTCAAGTAAAGTTCAGTACTAAATTGGCATCAGATAAGGGTCAATGAAATTCAAAATGGGTTGGACTTAGACCATTTATGGGTAGACAACAATTCTAGGCTGGTGACTCATTTAATTCCACTCCTAGTTCTGCCTGCTCTTCTCCTATAGCAATGGCTTCACTAAACCATTGTATGTTAGCCATATTGCTCTGGTAAATACATTTAGATTATTCAACTATTTCAGGATCGACACATTGTTTGTTGTTTTCAGAAATGAGATCCCACACCATGTGGAGAAAGGACTGGATTGGGACCATTCTGTCATTCTGTAAATTATCTGTTGCAGCATTTCCAGGTAGAAGAATTAAAAGGAGATTCTGTTTGTTTGGAACCATTTTGATTCCACATTCTGAATTAACTGTAGACCTGTATTCAGCTTTGATTGCATACTCCCACTTCAGATCTTTCATCCTATGCATGAACATTGGCTTGGAATGAGCAAAGACTTCCGTATCAACCTGTTATGAGATGTCTGATTGTAATGAGAAGATGTAGTTAGCTTGTATTAGAGCAGCTCCTGATGGTTTGTGTTGACTGACTGTTTTCTGATATTTATTCTCAATTCCCATCACTCTCACTACCTTCATCACAGAGGTAGAAGCAAAAACTTTGCAGCAACATTTTGAGAAGCATTTTAAAGGAACAGTTATACTTTGACTCTCAGAAGGTGTGCATATATTTTATATTTGGATGCTACATTTTCCTACATTTGAGCTATCCTTCACTCTTCAGTTTATCTGTCTTTGTTACATGTCATCCAGGAAAAGATGAAATTGACCCTACAAAGAAAGAAACTTTCTGTATTGCTTGCTGTTCTACTTCCTACCTGAAAACAAATTAGGCAATTAAAGCAGAGAAACTTGGTTTTATATTTTAATATACCGAATGTCAACATCCTCTCCTATTTCTGTCCTTTTGACATAATGGATTGAAGAAATGGGCCTTCTGGAATTGAGCAGGTACTTAAAGTTGCTGATGTCTGTAAGCAAAATATCACCATTTCAACAACATGTTATTCATGCTCCCACTGTGTCACTGATAATTGTTATTAATGGATTATACGTTGTTCTCCATGGAACTGTCAAGTAGAAGAATAAAGTCTAAATAAGTAAAATTAATAACTCTATTGCAATGTATTGCAGAGATAAACTAGTAATTGCAAGGTCAGGTTGGCCTACACAGATCGATCGTTAACTGGTTATCCTATAATGAAAGCACAGACTTCTGACATTCATTTATGTATAATGTTTCTCATAAAAAACAATGGATTGATTACTTGAAAGTATGCCTGGTGAACTAGAAATGATTAACATCCAGAATAATGAAATATTAATCACAAATTGAGAATCCATATGACTAAGTTGCGTGAGCTTATAATTACTCATTCGTTCCTTGTTGCAAAAGTGAAAGGAATTAATTAAAATTCAATCATTCTCTGAATTTTTTGTGTGGGGGGGGGGCGGTGGATTAAGTTAGTTAACAGCTTATTTTATGTCTGTTCCTCTGCTATTAGCAGTACCATGGACAGTTCCTGGCTGAAGGAAACTACTGCTAACTCCTTGACAGAAAACAGAATAGGTATGAAATGCAATCCCTGTGGAGGTGTATTCAATAATAATTGAACAACAACAACAATAATGGCAATATGCAAGAATGTCTTCTCCCCTATGACCAACAGAGAAGTCATTGCATGTGTAGCTTGCAATGTAGGTTGAACCTAACTGTTAACATAATACCTAGACAGATGTACATCATTGAGATGGTTGGCTCTTTAGCTGCCTGTTGCTTCTTTTTCTATTTCTCCTCAATCCAAATTTGGAATGGAAATTTTTGTAGGGATGACTAAGGTCTGTAAGATGCCTCCATCCCTTTTTATTTAACTGCCAGGTGCCTCCCCCAAGTAAGAAACATGGTTTCCTGCCACTTAATTAAAGCCACTGTAACTTCGGCTTTCCGGTTTTGAGCCTCCCCGAAGATAAACCGCTGACCGCAATTGTGCACGGCTTTGGTCTGTGCTTCGGCGTCGGAGAGCCCCAATCTTTTAGATTTGGGGCAGAAGCCTCCTCGTAGGGGCGGCGGAGGAAGGGGAGACCATCAGCCAGGTAGATGGGAGCCGCATATCCTCCCCCCCATTTGGCAAAGCTCCCTCCTGAAGATGCCTGAAGCAGTGGTCTAAAATGGCCACCCTGAAGGGGAAGATTAGACTGGAATAAGTATTGGGCAGGAGAGAGTGGAAGAAGCAAACAGCAGGAGGAACAGGACAATATAATTAAATGGAAATTACCCTCCGGATTAACATCACAAAGTATTTTTAAGAAAGGCCTCAAAGCGGTGAATTGAAAGAAGTTTTTAAAAAAAGGTGCGAATTACCTTTGACAGCGATGGAGCTTCAAGCCGAGAGAGGTAGAAGCTGTAGAAGGAATTACACAACTAACTTGGATGAGTATATTTTGATTTTATATAAGCACTAATTCAAGCTGAACTATAGATCGCTAAAGAGGAAACTTATATTAATTGGATTTGATCTTTTTGGAAGATTGTGGTTTGAAAAGCTCTGAATAATTGGGATTTCTTTCTAGAAATCAAAAACTTTCTTGGATTGCCCATCATTAATATAGTTGTGGCTTGCCCGTAAAATGCTCCTTCCTCAATATAGATAGCCCTTGACTTATGACCACAGTTGAGCCCAAAATTTTTGTTATTAAGTTAAATAATTTTTGCTATTTTTAATTTTTAATAACCTTTCTTGCTGTGGTTGTTAAGTGAATCACTGCAGTGGATAAGTTAGTAACCCAGTTGTTAAGTGAATCTGGCTTCCCCAATGATTTGCTTGTTGGAAAGTCACAAAAGGGTGTTGGAAGAAATATCCTTTAGGGTTCAGTTCCAAACGGGGAAGAAAGACACTGGAAACATGGAGGCTGTTTGGAAAGATGGTTTAATGGTTTAATGGCTTCGAGCTCCAAAGTGAAAAGGACAATCACATGCTTCAAGATGTTGGGTAAAGGGAAAAAAGGGGCCTGCTGAGAGACCCTTAGTTTTATACCCTCTGTTGGGCCACACCTTAATGTTTCCTGTTCCTGTCTATCCCATTGGCTGTCAGACTCCCAGGGGCGGGGCTCTTAACTAACTTTTGTAGGCTTTGTTTACAAAGCCATGTGGTGACATGGGTAGAGGGCTTTGTTATGTAGAATACTCTGGTCCAGGCCTTAATGGCCCCGTTAGCAAAGCTTGGGGTGAGTTCCTGCCTCTCTGAGTTTCTACTTCTCTTTTATTGGAAATATTCTACCTTTTTAATGTATCCTCAAGTATTTCATTTTTCTAGAAGCGGGGATGGGTTATAACTTCCAACAATGGGATCACATAATCTTGAGATACAAGCATCTGAGCCAAGCATCTGAGCCATGGTGGCGCAATGGTTAGATTACTTCTGCTGCCTGCCAGCTGCCTGCAATTTGGCAGTTTGAATCTCACCAGGCTCCAGGTTGACTCAGCCTTCCATCCTTCTGAGGTGGGTAAAATGAGTACCAGATTGTTGGAGGCAATAGGCTGACTCTGTACAACTGCTTAGAGAAAGCTGTAAAGCACTATGAAGCAGAATATAAATCTAACTGCTAGGAGCTATTGCTATCTGAATTTTAATCAGATGATTAAGGGATGCTGCAAAGATGGTCATAAGTCACATTTTTCAGTGTTATTGTAACTTTGAATGGTCATTAAATGAACTATATCAAGGACTACCCATAATTTGGATAGAAATAGATTTCTTTTAAAAGTAAATCTGCCAAGGAAACTTGTTTAGTTCACCACGAATCCACATTTTATGCTGTACTTAAAACATATATTTAAAAACACTTGAGAACCTGGAAGCTAGGCAGCACATAAAATTGAACTACAAGCATCAAAATAAGAACAGTGAAAAAGGATGGTTGAAGGTAACTCAGGAAAATATTAATCTGACCCTTAGAAGACCTGTGAAATTTGGGTTTACCATCAGAGAGAGAACGAAGCCTCCGTCTTGCGCACAATTCAGTGCCCACTTGTATACTTGCTTGAATGTGCACTTAGAAAAATGCATAAGTTGTTTTTCTTTTCTTGTTTTTTTTTAAACTGATGCAATTATCTCCATGTTTGTAAGCTAGAAGAATTAGGTTTCTTGGTTGCCTAGCAACTAAAATCTTCAGTGTGTCAAAAGCAGAGCAGTGACCCTACAATCATGGGTTGTAAATACTCTTGGAAAGATGATGGAAAGGAAGAGAGGGAGAGAGGGAGAGAGAGAGAGAAGAGGGAGAAACAAACATCCCTAGTCCTTTCTCACCTAGAATTCCCGCTGTTTCTTGTTTGGGGAAAAAGGTTTCAGAAAGACCAAATTCAGAAAGCTGCTTTTAGATCAGTTTAACTGAAAGAAGAATGAGGCCGTTTACTCCCCAGGCTGTCTGCGTTCTGCAACGATCCGTTCCAGATGCTTCCACTGAGTTTTGAAGGAACAGAATTTGCCAATAATGGGATCCATGAAGGGGGTAAGGTGATGGTCTTAGAAACCTGATGAAAGCACTGTGGCTTTGTGTGTGAGTGGAGTGTCAACAGATGCACAAAAGAAGCAGGGAGTTGGTTTGTGAATCATAATCTCCATCCTGCCTGTTTTGAACCCTACACCCCTGTAGATGTCACTGCCGGCAAGATGAGACAACACAGATTCTATCACGGCCCAACAGCCAGCAATGAAAATCTACTAGGATTTGCCTGTCTTACTCTTCAACAATGCCAAAATCATTTATTTAGAATGGACGTATCTTTTATTAAAAGTATGTGAAATTTTGAAACTAGTGCCTCAAAATTACAGCTTCTTCTTCTTCTTCTTCTTCTTCTTCTTCTTCTTCTTCTTCTTCT
>NW_020769328.1:10262330-10336667 GCF_900518735.1 Pseudonaja textilis | reverse complement strand
TCTTCTTCTTCTTCTTCTTCTTCTTCTTCTTCTTCTTCTTCTTCTTCATTACATTGGGGAAATGCACATTTAGAAGAGAACTTGAAGTAAGAAAAAAATTGCATCACCCAAAGTTTTGTTTTGAAAACTATGAATTCTCAAACCTTTTTGCTATAAAATGATAAAATTCAGTTGGAAACCCCAGTCAAAAGTGTATATTGAAAGAAAAAAGATTTTGAATCAATTTTGAATACTTCCCCCCAAAAATCTCCAAAAGTACTGACCTGGTATCACAGAAAATAAAACCAACTATTTATAATTACTTCATTTAATTAATCCTGAACCTACTTGAAATGTTTTCAGTATTTATAACATACTGTGCACATTCAGAAATCTTTTTTGGCTGATATGTAAATGTTTCCTCTTTTTTCACCAAGTGAGACAAGGATGTAGAGCAATGTTTCCCATTTCATGAAGTTTAAGATACTGTACATGGCTGTCAAAATGATGCTGCAATTGTGTGATTAAAGTCCCCTTTTAATGTGTATTGAGTGCCAAAAGGAACGGGTTCAACATACAATTAAAGCCATGTCTCCTTCCAACTCTGTTATTCTGTTATCTATCTCTATTTCTCTATCCCCCCTACTCTTTCTTTCTCCCTTTACTTCTGCCTCTACTTCCAACTCCATCTCCATCCATCTATCCATTATCTATCCTTTTATCCATCCATCTATCCTTCAATGTATATGCTACTGTTTCTGTAGACTCCAAGCAGCTTACTGGATATTGTACAGAAGGATGAAAATTAATAGAAAAGATACATTCTGTTACATTTTGAATTTCCAGGGGTACTGGCCGATTTCCCATGAGTATATCTGTTTTATTAATCTATTACACAATTGCACCTCTAGATTAGGATCTTCAACCCTTTTATCAGCTATGAATCATCCCGCAGGCTGTTGTTTGGGTTTGATAGGAGAAAGTGAGGCACCTCCAGAGACACAGAGGACAAAAAGTACAACTTGAATTATTAAATACCAATTCTTTTTAATTTATGTAGAGATTAAATGCCTATGGCATAAAAAGTCAAGGCTAAAAACCAATATGTTCAGAGACACTACCCAAGAAATAAAAATACAAAGGCAGAGATCAAAGATAGAACATTTTAATATTTGAAAAGAAATACTTGGGAAATCAAAGCCCACACAGTAAAAATGCCTTCGTCAATCTCCAAAAGAAATCCAAAAAGGCAGGTTTGTGCATGTTTTACAAATCAGGCATTTGACTATATTGGAGCAGCCACAAAGTAGACCCTGCTTCTTATTCACCAACTGTCCTGTCACCCTATTAGAGACATCAAAAGGCCTCCTCTTTAATACTTACCAGAAATTAGCGTGATATGGAAGCTATTCTGTGCCTGAGGACATTAAGAACTTAATGCTTCTGGCATTTAAATTAAATTTAATTGGCAACTGGTAGAGACATTACATGTAGGTCACAAAGGTGCTTTTTCAAAAGGCAATTGGACTTCTCTTTGCTTTTTCTTGAGGACATTCCGCTTCTCATCCAAGATGCTTCTTCACTTCTGAACTGAAGAATTCTGACTATAATGTTTGTACCAATTGCCAATTTTATAAGCGAAATGCCATCAAGGAAAAACAAAGGAAGTCCAATTGCCTCTTGAGAAAGCACCTTTGGGACAACAACTATGTCCTGGATGATGGAGAATCTCCACAGACATTATAGTTAGGCCTATGTGTCAGACTTAAAGAACCATTGTTGCTCACCGACAAACAGAAATCTTGCCAGACTAAAGCAATTATCTGCACTAACTATAGATACTCTCTGAATTGCTAGGCAATTCACCCTCTTCCTGACTACCAGACATTCCAAGCCCCGCTGTCTCTTTGCCCTCTGAGAAGCGGCCCCTTCCTCCTGGAAATCCAGCCTACATTCTACCACACTATGTAATGTTGGCATCTGCAGGACTTTATTGCTTTTATCATTGTACTGTGAGTTCTATCTCTTTCATACATGGGTGTGATGTGGTGGTTCAAAGACAACTTGGGTAGGACTTGTGTTGCAATGCCAGGTTTCTGCTTTTATCATTCTCTGTTCCTCTTTAGGATCCCCCTTTTTTCTAACCGGTTCCCTGTATTTAGGATTTTGCAGCCATGTTACATTTTGAAGAAGTTTCAAACGGATTTTGCCAGCAGAAGAAACATGGCCTGCTCTCTACTCCTGTTTTCATTTTGGTGGCTCTGCCTTGTTAATCACAGGAGCTCGGATTGGTTTGACACATCAAAATGGCCCTGTGGCCAAGCAGTTGTCCTGGGGATTGGATCCCAGCCTTCCCCCTGTCTCTTTGCCTTGAGCGATTCACTTTGTCTTTTCATCTACAGCTTTGATCATCCTCCTCTTTTCAAGTTGCAAGGTTTTTGCAAACAGAATTTTCGTCTGCGGGACAGGATGGGAAAAACACCAGTTGGAAACCCTCTATAGAAAATCTCATCTGATATGCTATGGCCAAAAATATTCTTGGCTGCAAAGTTCTGGCAGTTTCTGCAAACTTTAGTGGCTCCCTTATGTTATATGCAAATGCCAGGAAAGAAAGCACTACAGGATTAAAACTAGTTGGAACTGGTAAGTAGTAATTAAACAGGAGAAATGG
Source organism: Pseudonaja textilis (assembly GCF_900518735.1). The sequence goes on along the minus strand of NW_020769328.1, from coordinate 10,334,017 downwards.
CTGCGAGATTGTGGGAGTAAAGCAGACAGACTTATGTTCTCACCTCCACTGAGCTATGAAGCACACTGGGTAACCCATGTTGGTTGACTACATTAAACCATGGCTTATATTAAATCAAGTTTATTGGATAAGCCACACTGCATACTATTAAAAGCATATAATCCATGATTTGTGAGCCATAATGATTGGGCTTATACAAGATGCTATACCGATGCAAAAATATCATATTATAGCCTATTGCAAAGTGTGAAACCACAACTCTATGGTTTTTCTAATACAAACTGTGTGCAATTCAGGAATTGTTTCACACCGAAAGATTGGTTCCTTTCCCCTTTCTAAGAGAGAAGATAGAGGCCTTCACACCAACTAGTAATGTGAAGAAAGAGATTGTGAGTAGAGAAGTGGTAGGAAAACAGAGTGACATTTCCACTGAAATATTTATTATTGAGTGCCTTCTTGCAGCTGTTTGGCATCAACCCAAAGAATGCAAGTGCAAAGACATTCTCCGGCAACATCTTTTCCTTCAGTTTGCTTTCAAAATTTAATTCAGGAGAAAAGGGAATTTTGGTGAAATGTTAATGGGTAGAGTTGCTAACATGCTTATTCGGTGAGGATGGTGTCATATTGTGATATTCTCCTTTTATTTTAACATATTTTATCCGGGGATCTTTGGCTTCTCACATTTCTACTTTCTCTCAAGGAAAGGTGTCACCTGTGGGACTTATCAGATTTGAAAATTTGGGTAGCCAAGCTTTAGACTCAGGGAAAGCTGTATATCTGAAAACTATAGTCCAAGGAAAAACCCTTGACTATCTTGCATAATTATAGAAAGGTCACACTAAGAGAATTCTGAAAATAATTCTCAAGTACAGATAGATAGTCCTCAACCTACAACCACAACTTAGTCCTAATTTTCTGTTGCTTGTGAGCAGGGGTGGGATTCTACCTGGACAGATCAGTTCTATAGAACCGATGATTCTGCCCAGTTTGGAGAACTGGCAAATTGTGCCACTGGCTGGTCCTGCCCCTCCCCTCTCTACCCACTGACTCCTTACCTAGCATGTGTGCCATCAAACTTGCCTGCGTTTGGTAAGTTGCTATTTTTCCTCCCCGCCCCAAGCATCAGCTGTTCTGCTGTGCCGGGAGTTTTAGAGTAGCTAGAAAGCAGGAAATGGTTGGATTTCTTGATTTCTAGCTAATCTAAAAGCAGAGCTGAACCTTCCTTAGGACTGAAGCTTCTATTTTTCAGTGCAGACTCAGGTAGCAGATTGCAGAAAGGTAGATCTCTGAGTGAATCTATGATTCTGTGAGCAACTCAATCTGCCTGCCTGTTTTGCCTGATTTTGGGTAAAAGTTGCTCTTTTTTATTAAAAAAAAAATCAATATTTACATCAATATTTACAATATTTACATACAAGCCACGCCCAGCCACGAATGATCACCAAGCCACAGCCACGAATTCGCCCACGCCCACAGAACCAGTTGTTAAGACATTTGAATCCCACCTTTGCTTGTGAGGCATTTGTTAAGTAGGTTTTGCTCCATTTTACGAATTTTCTTGCTGTAGTTGTTAAGTGAATGACTTGCAGTTTGATAAGCTAGTCATATGGTTGTTAAGTGAATCTGGCTTCCTCATTGACTTTGCTTGTCAGAAGGTCCCAAAAGGAGATTATGTGACTTCAGGACAATGCAACCATCATAAATATGGGTCAGTTGACAAGTGTCTGAATTTTGATTGCATGTCCATGGAGATGCTGCAACCGTTATAAGTGTGAAAAATGGTCAAAAGTCACTCCATTGCTATTGTAACTCGAATGGTCACTAAATGAACTGTTGTAAGTTGAGGACTATCTGTACTCTAAGACTAGGTAGAGAAACAAATGTTTCTTTTGCAGAATGAAAAAGTACAAGGAAGATTTTGGAACAGCAATAAAAGAAGAAAACAAACTCAAGAAAAACTAAGCGGTGAAATTCATTCAAGGATTATCGGTTGTGCCGTTGTTTTTAAAGTTCATTTTATGTCAAAAGATGTGGGAGAGCTAGTTTGGCATATGGTTAAGACACCAGGCTAGAAACCGAGAGACTGAATTTTAGTCCTGCTGGATGACCTCGGGGCAGCCCCTCTTTCTCAGTCCCAGGAAGCAGGTAATGGCAAACCACTGGCAAAATCTTGAAAAAAAACAAAAAACAAAACTTCAGGGACTAGTCTAGGCAGTTAACAGGAGTCAGCACTGACTTAAAGGCACAAAGCAAACAAAAAGAATCAACCAATAAGTCAATAAAATAATTGCTGGTGTGACATCATGTAAGAATAGGTCAGTATGGCATTGAGTTCCATCTTGCATCAGCCTGAGTATCCCAGCATGGAGTAGAAAGGGCCTTTAGATCCACAGCAGTTGGGAAAAGAAGAGTCATTGTTTTCTTCTATCTAAGAACCAAAGCACAGACTCAGTTTAGTCTGGCACCAACTAGAAACCACGAGATCTTGTGTTTTAAGCACACAGCCAGCTAGACAACCTTTGGCCAATCAGTCTCTCAGTCCTAGGAAGAAGGCAATGACAAGCCATTTCTGAAATCTTGCCATGAGAATTGCAGGCAATTAACCTTAGAATCTCAATATTGACTTGAAAGCCCCTAAATAAATAAAGAAAAGTCACAAAAATTTCAGGGACCTATCCAGGCAATCAACATTGGAATCAACATTGACTTGAAGGCATCTAAATAAATAAGTATAAGATACTTCCAATGCAATGTGATCTCTTATTAAAGAAATGATGAGATTTCCAAATCTAATTGAAGGAAGGCTCCTTGTGTTTTCCCCACCTGATATAGCCATGTATAATTATGTATACTATTGGATTGTTTGAGAAATTGGATATGGCTAGTCTAGTAAAAAGAGGGACTAGGAGTGACATGATAGTAGTATTCCAGTATTCGAGAGGTTGTCAGGAAGAGGAGGCAGTCAATCTATTCTCTAAAGCATCAGAGGGCAGGACAAGAGCCAATGGATGGAAACTAATCAAGGAGAGAAGCAACCTAGAACTAAGGAGGAATTTCTGGACAGAACAATTAATCAGTGGAATGGCTTCCCTCCAGAAGTTGTGAGTGCTCAGACACTGGAGATTTTAAAGAGGAGATTAGACAACCATTTGTCTGAAATGGTGTAAGGTTTCCTGCTTGAGCAAGAGGTTGGACTAGGAGATCTTCAAGATCTCTTCCAGCTTTATTCTGATTGGCTCCCAAGTAATCCAGCTAGTTGGATGGAATCCAAGTGTGTCATTCCCTTTGAAACTTAAACCTAAAAAGTGAGAAATTGGCTTTGTGCTATATCTTTCCTAGCACAACGGAGTCAACTATTAGACAAATGGCTTTGGGTCATAGTCTTTTCCAAGTGAATATACTTGAAATTTGGTAACATTTCAGCCTGCTGTTAACAGTTATCAGACAGAATGGCAAAGCAGACACAAAAATGGAAAACCAATCGAAGTTTGAAACCGCTAATGCCAAATGTGAGCATTAGGAAAGCATTATCATTGTGAAGTATTGACGTTAAGCCCTAATGGGTGGAAAATTGCCTCTGCTTTCTGAATGCTAACAACAGGGGTCTTCTAACAGACAATAACCCATGAAAGAAAAAAGAGCAAAATTGTTCACTAAATGCTACAAAAGGAGAGATCAGAAGCAACTTATACAAAGTTAAGGAATGCTCCCGTTCATTTCAGATGGTTGATTTGATCTGAAGTCATGCATTGGTTTTTCAAATGGCACTTGCACCTGGAAGGGTTAAAGGATTGGATGATTTGAGCCAAATCCATGACTCGGTTTAAGGATTGAATCTGGTTCGGAAATTTGACGAAAACGCCTTTGAATCAAATCCGCAAACTCCCACAAATCCCAACCTGTACAAAATGTAGATTCTGTACAATGCAATATATTTTTTTTCAGAAAAAAGGTGAACAGCTATGAAGTGTCAGATGAAGAATTGGAACCAAATGAGAGTGTGGTGAATCTGTTAATATCACAGCAAGGAATTGAGAAGAATATCTGCTGAGAGCAACTGAGTTCCCAATTTTTAGAGCAGCAGTTCTAAGAAGTTTTGAATTATAGAATAAGAGAGCTGGAAGGGATTTTGGAGGCCTTCTAGTCCAACTCCTCCAACTCCTATATCATTCCAGACAAGTGGCTGTCCAGACTCTTCTTAAACACCTCTAGTTTTGAAGCACCCACAACTTCTGGAGGCAAGCTCTTCCACTCATTGTTAAGAAGTTTCTCTTTAATTCCGGGTTGCTTCTCTCATTGATTTTCATCTTATATTCTCCTATTTCTGACTTCATCTCTCCTCATTCTTAGTTCATGTCTCTATTTTCCTAGCTTCCTATTCCTTTGCGTTTTCTGTTGGGTTGCCATATCTGGACTTGCAGGAATTCACCTGATGGACAGCGAAGAATTATATATTTTTTTAAAAAAAAAATATTTCCTGTCCTCTAACAGTCTTCTAGATTTTTGCAGATCCCGTTACGCTATTGTTCCTCAGAATAGTATTCTTTCAAAACACGGGAATATGGCAGTTGTTTTCAACTGTATGAATGCAGTGGTACAAAATATTTGGTGGGGCAAAATTCATTTGATTGAATTGAGTGACTTATTTTCTGTGCCGGTGGAAGCAAAAATGTAATTTATTGCAGCAGAGACCTTGATAAAGCAAGCCTTGTTAACTGCAGCATGGATCTGTTCATAATAAAGGTTAATTAAGAATATAATGATAAAAATATTTCTGAAACAAAGGCCGAATGAATGGCAGCAGATGGAAGGAGAAAGCAGCTTATTGGTGGCTAGTTTAATATTTCGTATTTTTTAATCGAATGTTTATCCTGACACATAGAGAAAGTAATTTCTTATTGTTGACTTTATGCAGAGTATCTATTAAATTAGCTTTCAAAGTATTTGCAGAGCAATAACTCAGGATTGACAGGTGGATATTTTATAATCCAGGAACATGACTCGGCACATTATCAGTCTGGGATGATAATGTGCTGGGATTTTTGAGCTGGGATGAATTCCACGTTTTCCCCTCCATGACAGTGAAGAGAGTACATTTGCAAATGATACCCTGTAAACACGTTCTGATCTTCTTTAATCTCATACAAATATTCAGCCGATCAGTTTATTGAATGTCTTTTTGGAATGACCTAGAATATTACGAACAATAACAAAAGTAATTGCTGATGAATTAAGCAGGACATTGTACCTTCAACCACACTAGTCTACATATTTTCCCTCTCAATTTTTTTCTCTTATGCTTAGCTTAAGACTCAAATCTTTTACAGCTCTTGCAACGCCTTCAGGTCAAGTCATCAAAGACAGTATTCAGCAGGTTCTGACCAGTTCTGGAGAATGGTAGCAGAAATGTTGAGTAGTTCGGAGAACTGGCAAATACCACCTCTGACTGGCTCTGCCCACATCTATTCTTTGCCTCCTGAGTCCCAGCTGATTGGCTGGGTTTTCTTTTGTTGCCCTGCATAGGAGAACAGAGCTGGAAAACAGGTTAGTGGGATGGGTAGGGAATGGGGATTTTGCAGTATCCTTCCCCTCCCACACCCACCAAGCCATGCCCACCAAGCTACACAACGCCCACCAAGCCACGTCCACAGAACCGATAGTAAAAATATTTGAATCCTACCACTGCAAGTCAGACTTCTATATTCTCTTGCAGGGACATAGTATTTTTGTACTCTTGTGTCCATTGGTTTCTATATATGTAAGAGAACTAAAAGAGCTGATGGTAAATGCATAGTCACCAGGAAAGAGGACATTAGAAAAATCAGAGACAAGATTCAGTAGTCCATCTGCATTTAAAAGACAAAGGCCACTCCTTTGAAGAAAGCAAAGTCCACATTTTGGACAGAGAGGACCGCTGGTTTGAAAGAGGGGTCAAAGAGTCCATCTGTGCCAAAATTGAGGACCCCCCTCTCACAGAGAGGGAGGGATACACCATCTATCTCCAATCTACAACACAGCCTTTCAGGAGTTCCAAGAAGCCTCCACATCCATTTGCATTCTCAGGTGACCCTGAGGACACAGATGAACCTCCAAGTGGCCTCAATGACTCTCTAAAATAATGCAAATGACCAGCTGTTTGCAAGGAGTATAAATCCTTCCATTCCCCACCATCCACTCAGAGCTAAAGAAGCTTCTTGGATGAGAAGCAAAACATCTTCACAGAAAAACAAGGAAGTACAGTTGCCTCTTGAAAAAGCACCTTTGGGACAACCATGACCTGGATGACTGAGAATCTCCATAGACAACATTAGAAAAATTGTAGAAATTTTCCTTTGGATAGAATTGCACGTACCTTTTGCACCTTTAAGGTGGTTGGGTATAGATATGGGGATGTGTTGCACGCTTTACTAGATCTACCAGATCTGGACTTCAAAAATGGAGATCACTGCTTTTGTTAGTGGTCATTTGAACGTGTCAGTCCAAATTTAGCACCCTACCCTGTGTTTCTCAACCCTGGCAATTTTAGGATTTCTGGACTTCATCTCTCCGAATTTCCCAGCCAGTTTAGAAGAATAGGCTGATTCTGTGGACCTTTATTTGGTAGATTTAGCATTGGCAGATGCCTTCGAAAACTCCAAAGGACCCCATTTCTCATCTGTCCTGATGTAAAAATGATTTTTATAGTTGGAGATGCGAAACCCCGAAGGTATCAAATTCAGCAGGCTTGTTAAATCCTCAGGGCTGTCAATGCTAGGAAGTGATGTGACAGTGCTAAGTGCCTCTTTTAGAGCCCGTGAATCAGGTGGAAAGACACTGTAAACAACCAAGGTTAAATGACGTCAAAGCAAATGCCTGGGAAGAGGTCAATAACAGACCGGTTAGGAAGAAGACAATGAACGGGAAATTGTTTGGACCAAAGTGTTGCACGAGAGATCCTGGTAGAAAGGTATTAATGGTGGCAAAAGTTGCCAAGAGGGAATAGAAACATAAAAAAAATGTCCATGATCAGCTCTGCAAAAGCAAAATGTGAGAAGAAAGGAAAAGATGAGAGTCAAGGAAGCTCTTTTTTCCCCTTCTTGAACAGAGGTGGTAGCAGAGATTAAACAAAAGGGTGCAAAATTGCTTGAAGACACTAAATCAAAAAGGTGGAAAGTACACAGGATGTATTGGACCTGCTCTCTCTGTCTCTCTCTCTCTTTTGAAAAGGAGAGCCTTTTAAAACCCCATTTGATATCTAGAAAGCAGGGCAAAAGCAACACATGTTCTGGGCTGGATTTATAAAGCTTTTTTCTGCTTCTCTTTAAAGAGTTGATAGACAGAGACGTTTTCGCCTGTTGTATCAATATTTGTACATAACTTGTGCTTAAAGGTCATACACTTTCAATACTGACAGCTATTTTTTCAGTTGACGAGCCTCCTATTTCATTTGGAATGCATGCAGATTGGGCTCCCCTTTGGAAGAAGTTCACAAGAAATTGGTCTGATTTTAAAAGAATTCTAATTTTCATCTCTTGAGGGTGGATGACCATTAGAGGGCAGCAGAGAGAATTCTACTAAGAATTCCTATTCTTTGCTTCCATCTAGTGGCTAACTGATATTTTTTGACCCAGAAGTGGTAATTCTAATGACATGTAATCCTGAACAACTGTATGTTCTCCGGTTTTTAGACCAGATGAATTGCATTTTATTTCTGGGGGTATTTCGATTTATTCACTTTTTGCAGTTTGGAAGGAGTGTTCAGTGGTAGCTAATATCTTTATATCAAAAGTTTCATTCCTCCCACCAAACATGAGGACATAAATTAGACACAATAAGCTTCCCAGCAAGGATAAAAAAAGAGAAGAGAATGAACCAATTTATAGGTGGATTTGGAGGGAAGCCTGAATGTATTCTATGAATAATGAGGGATACCTGCACCCTATAGTTCAGATGTGGCTTGCAAAAATCCTGATGACCAGTAGATGGCACCAGGAATTAGAATTTTTTAAATTACTTGCTGCCTTTTAGTGACTTTTTGGAACTTTGTTGGCCAGACCTTATTGCCCTCCATATTGTGCTACACCTAATATAGTTTTATTTTGGTGCGATGAATTGTGTCTACAAAGAGGGTTGTGGTGGGATGGACTACAGTGAAAAGACAATTTCCCAGGAAGGAGGGAGATCATTGTAAGAACATGGTGTGTGTGTGTGTGTGTGTGACAAGAGATTGCATTATCCAGAGCTGGATTATGACAGAGAAAGAGGGTTAAGATATCCATTCCCTAGAATCTCCCTAGGTACATCTGTTAGAGTGACAGTAGTATAGGTTTAGTCTGGCAAGATTCTGTCTATAAGGTATAAGTAAATAAAAAACTGAATATGCTGGATTTTTCTATGTCATTCTTGGGCTGATCCCGACATTTGGTTTAGCCAAGTTCTTTATTCCTGTCCTAGATGTTGCAACAACATATTTGATGCTCTTGAGGATTCCATATGATCTGGACTGTGGATGTCCCTTAGGATGTGTCCTTTGGTAATCCCCACAAGAAGAACACAAGAAGTCAATCTCATCTTGACAAATATTTTCTAATATGTAGCTTGCAAAATTGTGACTGGGCTATGTAGGAAACTTTGGAATAGCATTTATTGGTTTTTAGAACAGAATGACAGAGCTGGAAGGAACCTTGGAGGTTTTCTAATCCAACCTCTTGCTCAAGCAGGAAACCCTCCCAAACTCTTCTTAAAAAGTTTTAGTGTCAGAGCATTCACAACTTCTGGAGACTTCTGGAGTTCCATTGACTGATTGTTCTCACTGTCAGGAAATTTCTCCCTAGTTCTAGGTTGCTTCTCTCTTTGCTTAGTTTCCACCCATTGCTTCTTGTCCTTCCCTCAGATGCTTTAGAGAATAGCCTGACTCCCTCTTCCTTTTGGCAGACCCTCAAATATTGGAGTATTTGTATCATGTTACCCTTGTATCCTCTTTTCATTAAACTAGACATACCCAATTCCTGCAATGGTTGTTCATATGTTTTAGCCTTCAGTCCCCAAATGATCTTTGTTGCTCTTCTCTGCACTCTTTTTAGAATCTCGATATCTTTTTAAATTGTTGAGATACCATATTTATAAAGCAGAATTTGCTTTATTTTTTAAAACTTATCTCTCTCTTTTTTTCAAAGTAAATTTTTATTAATCATATTTCCACCATAACACCACATTTCCACTCATTATAGGGTTCTAGTATTATATTCACTCAAATTGACATAATTTCTAATTATATAGGTTACTATTCTATATATTACACACAAACACACACACACACACACACAAATACAGAGTATTTCCCCATTTTACTATAGCTCCTACATACTTTTCATGTAACAACTTTACTTCTGTTTTCTAACCAATTATACCATATATTCCAGATCTTATAATATTCCGTTTCTTCTCTATCTTTTAATTCCATAGTTAACCTGTCCATCTCTGCACACTCAAGAACCGATTTTTATTATCATTACATCAGAAGGAGTGTTGTCTTATTTCCAATATTGAGCAAAAGCACTTCTGGCCACAGTTTTTATATGGAGCATAATGTATTGCAGTTTTTTTTGCAGATATTTTGTCTTAATATGCCCAATAAAAATAGTTCTAGTTTCATCTTAATTTTTTGTTTGGTGATTTCTTCTAGCCAATTCTTTAAGCCAGTATTTCCTAGCTTTTGGACAGGTCCACCACATATGAAAGAAAGTTCCTTGTTTATAGTTACATCTCCAGCATTTCGCTGATCTGTTTGGAAACATTTTGACCAATCTTGCCAGGGGTAAATGCCAATGGTAAAACATTTTGTACAGATTTTCTTTGTAGGCTACTGACATTGTTAATTTGTAATTTTTCTCCCACAATTTTTTCCCAGTGTTCCAATTCAATACTATACCCAAAATTTATCTCTCTTAATGGACTGGGATATCTGCCTCACACTATAGTTCTAAATCATTTGTAGACTTAAGTGTGACCTTGATCTAACAGGTACAGAACTGATGTGTACATTGTCTTCTTGTTTTAGATTATGAACATAAGTCTCCTTACAGCTTTTTCTCATTGGTGCAAAAGATTCCCCTGAGTCTATTCTCCATGGTCCCAATATTGAGTTCACTAATTAGTAAGGAACCCGAATGAGGAAAAAGGTTCTTGAGAGATATTCAGAATCCTTAACATTTCAGGTTGGTTTGTTTTTTTTTTTGCAAAAATTGATTTGACATGTGCAAATCTCCAACAAATTGTAGAGAATGACAACAGCTGCTGAGGAAGGTTGATGTTACAAGGGAAGCATACTGTGAACATACCCCTGGTGAGAGACAAATGGAGCCCCACAATTTATTTAGACTATATTTCAAACTTGTCTCCCCAACAAATCTCTTCTGGGAATGGCAAATACAACAAGTGGCAGGGAAAAAATATCAAGCAGCTGCTGTCTTGTTTATTTGTTAGGCAGGGATGAATCCATCAAAACAACTGTAGTAACATGGCCTGGAAGAGGGTTTCAGTAGTAATTGGAAAATTAAGGGCATTGTTTGGCTCTTAAAAATGTAGATGGACCTGGAGATCTTAAAAGACATTCATGTATTTAAGAATTAAAAAATTCAAGATTGCTGATATAAGAAAGACAGTATGGTTCAGAGGTATCCAAACTTCAACTCCCAGAATTCTCCAGCCAGTATAGCTGGAGTTGAATTCTGGGATTTGAAGTCCACAAGTCTTAAAGTTGCCAAGTTTGGGGACCCCTGGTTTAGTTAGTCCATAACTTACAACAATTTGTTTAGTGTTTGTGTGAGGCTACAAGGGCACTGAAAAAAATGACTTTTTCATATTTATGGCCATTGCATGGTCACATGATCAAAATTCAGATGCTTGGCAACTGACATGTCTTTATTACAGTTGCAGTGTCTTGGGTCATGTGATCATCTTTTGTGACATTCTGACAAGCAAAGTCAATGGGGAAGTCAGATTCATTTAATAACTATGTGACCAACTTGACAAATGTAGTGATTCACTTGACAACTATGCCAAGAAATGTTGGTATTATAAAAATAAAATCAACATAGCAGCCCATATCATGTAATTCAGGAGTGTCAAGCTCAAGGCCCAGGGCCAGATCTCATCCATGGGGCTCCCCTTGAAATAGAATAGAATAGAATAGAATTCTTTATTGGCCAAGTATGGTTGGACACACAAGGAATTTGTCTTGGTGCAAATGCTCTCAGTGTACATAAAGGAAAAGATACATTCATCAAGAGTCAAGAATCATAAGGTGCAATGCTTAATGATAGTCCTCGGGTACAATAAGCCATCAAATCATACTAGGAAACAGTCAATATAGATCGTAAGGATTCAAGCGACAAAGTTACCGTTATACAGTCACAAGTGGGAGGGGATGGGTGATAATGAGTGATGAGAAGATTAATAATAATAGTAATGTAGACATTGTAAATAGTTGGACAGTGTTGTGGGAATTATTTGTTTAGCAGAGTGATGGCATTCAGGAAAAAACTGTCCTTGTGTCTAGTTGTTCTGGTGTGAAACAGTTTATATCCAGGATGTGAAGGGTCTGTAAATATTTTCACAGCCCTCTTTTTGGCTCTTTTTGGACCAGTAGTATACAGGTCCTCAACTGAAGGCAGGTGGGTAGTAATTGTTTTTTCTACAGTCCTAATTACTCTCTGGAGTCTGTGTCTGTCCTGTTGGGTTGCAGAGCCAAACCAGACAGTTATAGAGGTGCAGATGACAGACTCAATCATTCCTCTGTAGAACTGGATCAGAAGCTCCTTGGGCAGTTTGAGCTTTCTGAGTTAGTGCAGGAAGAACATTCTTTGTTGTGCTTCTTTGATGATGTTTTTGATGTTAGGTGTCTATTTTAGGTGCCTCTGCCAGTGAAAACAGAGCTTGCAAGGGCCACAAGTGGTCCTCCTGAGCTCCATTTTCCCTGGCAGCGGGTTGCAGGAGTCCATCACAGCTGAAAACAGACTTTGTGCGACCTTCCCGTGCTCCATTCTCCCTGGCAGAGGGTTGGAGGAGGCCATCGCAGCTGGAAACGGAGCTCGGGAGCCCATTTTCACTGGCAGAGTACTTGGGCCACCACAGATGCCCCCCCCAACACAAGTGAGAGCATGTTGGCCACATCCCCTGGCCTTGTCCCCTGTCCCTCCGAGGTCAAACACAATCCTGATGTGCCCCTCAATGAAATCAAGTCTGACACCCCTGATGTAGTTGATACTTACCCCCCCGAAAGGTATTAACTGTCAACTTGTGAAGCTTTCCTGACCTCATCCATGCAGCCGCCATCTTGTAATTTCTGACACCTCCCTCCATAGGAGTTCCTGGTTCCCAGCATGCTACTCTAATCCTACCCTTGATCCTTAAAAATATCACCAAGAACATGGCTTTTATTTTGCTGGGAAAAATATTACAGACGTGATCCTGTTTATTTTGAGTAGATCAACCTGTTTCCAATCTTCAGTGGTTTTTATCCAAAAATGGCTAATTACCACTCTGTGGCCCACGAACAATTACGGGAGTAAATTTTAGGTCCTTCTTATTAGACCTCCCTCGTCTCCAAAAATGTCTTCTTTGTGCTTTTCAAACCTCATTCAGCTTGCCAATGCAACCTTTTCAAAACTGCAGGACTTCTCCCACTTAGGCGAAGCTCTGCACCGTATCCACAGTAGGAATGGGGAGAATACATTCTTTTAAAGTGTGGATTTTGAACAGGCAGCCTCTCTGTGTGCAATTTAAGAACAAAAGCTCCAGCTTAAAGAGTTTTCCATCGCAGCATGGCTCTTTCTAGGGGGTGGGGAACCCTTCTTTCAGAGCACTACATACACCATTGTACGGTGGCAACTTTCTAAATTCAGTCGCTTAAATTTCACAGCAAGTTTGCTATAAGCTTTTAATCGTCATAATGATCCTTTGATCTGCTGAGCTCTCTTTCATTTCCGAGGTTATTAGTGGACCCTTTTCAGAGCCTTCCAGCTGCTTGTGTTTGGTTCATGTATATTTATTTGCGTGGCTTTTGATCCCTGTTTGTTGGCAGAAAACTACTTCCCCAGTTAGCCGCAGTTATTGCAGATCAATTTCCAAACTACTGACCAGGGTAGGAAAGAACCAGACGGCAGCATTTTCTCTTTCCTTTTTATGAACTTTTGGGGGTGACCTCTTTGCTTCCACTGCTGTGTGTTGAAAAAGGGGGAAATGGCTGATTGTTTAAGTTTTTTTCCCTCCCGATAGCCAATTTGTGACCTGGAACGAATGTTTCCCTGCTGATCATCGGGCTTGCAGGAGAGAGAAAAAGAGAGAGAGAGAGAGAGAGAGAAAAGGAAGTGTAACTATAATTGGTGCCTGATTGAGAAGAAAAGCCCCCAACAAACGTATTTTTAAACGATTATCTCCTTCATTAGATTTTATTTCTTTCATGCATTTTGCAGCAGGCAGGCGAGTCCAGAGACCATTTCTACTCGGATCGCATATGGAAAATAAGGAAGGCAGCAGCTGAATAAAAACACCGCCGGAATATTAACATTGCAGTGAATGGCAATGAATGTATTTTATTCCAAATATCCTGTATTGAGAATATTAGGAATCCAGAGAGTATATTAGATAATGCCACAAGGCAACCCGCTGAGCAATTTTCTTTCTTTTAAAAGGAGCTTCTCTGTTTCTACCTTATTCTCATGGTACTTGAGAATTCCTTTGATATTTATGTCTTGGCATTTAAGAGAGTTGTGAAGAGAGGTGTTGCTGGTGCCACTGCCTTTTACACTTCTATTATTCCACAGTCTCTTTAGCTGTATACTTTTACACACACACACACACACACAGTACCACAAAGAAGAGGGGGTCAAATTATTCTCCGAAGCACCCGAGGGCAGGACAATGGATAGAAACTAATCAAGGAGAGAGGTAACCTAGAACTAAGAAGAAATTTCCTGACACTGAGAATAAGCAACCAGTGGAACAGTTTTCCTTCAGAAGTTGTGGGTACTCCATCACAATCTCTCCAAGAAGAGACTGAACAGTAACTTGTCTCAAAATTGTATAAGCTCTCCTGCTTGGGTAAGGGATTGGTCTAGAAGACCTCCAAGATCCCTTTCACTCTGTTATTCTGCTACTCTGGTATCCCAACCCATGGGACTGGAAAATTTATTGCAGATCGGTTGCTGAATGCTGGAGAAGATCCTCCATAACCTCTTGACCAGTTTATGTTGAAAGAAAAGCAAGATTTTACCTGTGAGAATTTCACAGATGTTACCGTCTCTCTGAAAAAGACAATTCTAAAGCATTTTCTTTCAAAGATTCATTACAAACACCAGCAATATTAATAATAAAACCAGAGCATAGAGTTTTGGAAGCCAGTCTTAACATGTCCTCATGTAATAAATATATATATATAATACAGTTACACATAATCCAAAACCATATTGAAAAATATTAGCTATGGAGCCAATGTCTCATGCTGAGCATATGAAGGGCAGGTTTAGTATCGATGGCTCATTTTTATTTTTAATTCTACCTTTATTGCTTGTATAGTTATCTCAAGGTGATGAACATGCCTAATACTCATTTATCTTCCTATTTTCTCCACAATGATAATCTTGTGAGGTGGATTGGGCAGAGAGAGAGAGGGACTGGCCCAAAGTCACCCAGTTGGCTTTCATACCAAAGGCGAGACTAGAACTCCCAGCTTCTTAGCTTGTAGCTTACGGCTTAAAGAAGTCAAATCAAAGCAGGTAGTTGAATTTATCCATATTTCTGTGGTTAGCAGGGCTATTTTATATATTTGCATCTAATAAAAAAGAAAATCTCTGGAGTACTGAACTTGACAGATGATTTCAGAAACACTCCAGGTATTTTTTCTTTTTCTTTTCCTGGTTTCTTTTTAACTTTTGAGAGAAGGCATATCAACAAACACAAATCAAAGTTAGAAGACAAAAACATATTCAAACATGAATAAATAAATACGTTAAGGTGGTTAGAGTTTTCCAGATGCCATTAGTCAATTATGAATAACTGAACACTGTCTATTACTTTAAATGACTTTTAAAATCACTATTTAAATCATTACTAAGCTTTAAGCAAGGATAGATATCAAGAACAGAATATAAATCACCACTTAAAATTACAAGATACAATAGATTGTAACAAAAGTGGGAATCTGTTCTGCTGTAAGTATGCCATTAAACTGAAGTATAGTCTCTATACATAAAAAAAAACCCAAATGTTGATTGTAGTACAAATCCATATTTTGAGATATTCAAAGAATGGTTTCCAACTTGAATTAAAAATCTAGGTCAGATTTATGTTGATGATACAAAATTATTTTAGGCATTGAAGTATTTATCCACAACCTATTGAACCATTTTTACAAAGAGGGAGTTAGACAAATTTTCCAGTAAGAAGCAAGTTAATATCCTTGTTGTAGTTATCAGCCACATAATTTTCTTGACAGTGGTACAGTAATCAATGGTTGTCAATCAGCCTAGTATCAGCATTCCAACTAACTAATTCTAAACCAATAAATACGAGACAAACATTTCTTCAATGTTCCATTTTATTAGAGTTGTCATATTGGCATATCTGGAAAAACCCGAATCAGAGAGTTCCAGGTTTTCCCTTCCCAAAAGAGAAATCAAAAATTTATCCCCTGCATCCATGAGTCCATCACATGGCCCAATCAAATCTTCATCCCAACTGGAGACATCCATCCAGTCACTCCCCTTCTGGTGCAGGGCAACATGTCCTTGACTCTCTGAGAAAGAATGTTGTGTCTAATCTTCTACTTCACTATGAAATTCCCCACTCCCAAATTCCCAGGCACTGAATGTGGCAGCCTTGAAGCTTCTAAGTGAAAAATGGCTTCCAAGGCTGACACCTAGTCTAGATTATACCCATGTTCCTTTCTGAAAGTCTCTCATCCAGGCACCAATTGACCCTGACTTGGCTTCCCATCCGACCCCAGACAAGATCTGTCAAAGACTATCCTCTGCTGAGATGTAGACGTAATTGACCTTCACAGATCAAGTCATGGCAACATCCCCTTCAACCATGTTGTATTCAATACATGACATGTTCCTTTTCAACTTTGGAATCTGTGGGATCAATTTAGAAAATCAGTTCAGTTGGGGGCCTTCAAATTGAATCCTAGAATCTGGCTGATATGAAGGAAGCTTTGTCTGTTAGAATTGACTTGCAAGGATGTGATATGATTTGACCGCTCAGTTGGTTTTCTTGCTGATTTAATTCAGAGGTTTGCTCTAATTGCTTTTGAACACTGTCTCCAAATCTAATAGTGTACAACTTGGCAAGCTTTCTTTCTGTTGTATTATGTACATATAACACAGAAGTATCCTCTTTTATGTGGGTGAAGGAATTGTATAAACAAGGAAGAATGGGAGAATGCCAGGTGTCCTTTTTTGGAGACACAAACGAGGAGAGATCATGACCCACGCTGTGTGTGACACTACTGAAAAATCTCATGAGCACTTTATTGCCCTGTAGTAGTCCTCCTTCCATTCTCTATTGCCTTTGGTGTCCCTTTTTCTTATTATAATTTATAGAGCTCAATTGCTTGTTAATGTCCAAGCAACCCAAACGATTTAATTTTGCAACAAGCTTTGCACAGTATTTCATTGCTTGGAAAACCCATCATAGAGCTTCCTAACTATTCTAAAGACTTCATCTAAACTAAGAAGAATATGAAGGACTGGTTGGGGGAGAAGGACAAATGAGACCAATGTCATGATGTGATGCTGGTGAAGTGTTGGTTAATATCCTGATACTCCTTTCCTGTGAGCCGTGATGTGATAACATCAAAAATATCTAACCTTTCCCCAAGGATCCTTTTCAGAATCCACAAAAGCCAAGGAGCCCGAATTAATATGGGGGGAGAGAGAGAGAGAGAGAGAGAGAGAGAGATGTTACAAATCAACAGCAACTCTGCTCATATTAAAAAAAAAACAGATGTTGGAAAAACATCACCAAAGAATTTCTGAAGGAATTCTAAAGAACCCTAAACATAAGGTTTAAACCCTAAACAAAGGTGCTTCATTTGCAGAAAACCTGGAACACAGATTTGGCATAAGTTTAACTTAACGATTATGGTTTCAGTATAAGAAAATGGGGAAATTTAATATGTAAGGCACCTCCAAACCTTGGCTCATTTAGAGCTTGGCTTGTGGTTCCATTTTCTTTTCCAGAGCTCAACAATAACCCTCTAGCTATCTTTGGCACTTATAACCCAGGAATGCCTGAGCAGCTCAACAAAAAGACATCTGGAACTTGGCAAATGTCCTTTCATGCTGGGGTCAATGGGGATGACTTTATTATTTCTATGGCGGCCTATTTTTCAGAGAGAAAAAATAGTGAAGAAGGAGAGAGAGAGGGTGGGGGCAAGAGAGGGAGAGAAGTGGGAGAGAAAGAGACAGAGAGACAGAGGTAGCAGATGGAGAGACAGAATGATGTGCATCTATGTGCAAGTGTACATGCCTGAGTGTATATGAGACAGACTGTGCTTATGAATTGTTATTCCTCTTTTGGGCTCAAGTCTTTTCCTCTCTTTCTTGGAGGCATCAACTTCTCAGAAGGCAATCTCTCAGGAGCAGTGTTGCCAAGGAAGGAAATGTTTCAGCCAAGGGAAGTACAGAATGCCTCTTCAATTTCACACACTCATACACAGAGGGAAGGCAACAAAATGAACGGGGAGTCCGCGTCGAAGCAGAGCTGTTAACTCAGTTCAGCTCCCCATCAGGAATGCACATCCTCCCATTTCCTTCCCCGAGAGTCTCTGAAATAGACCAAATTAGGGCCTGCTGGATTTTACTTTCTTCCCGCTGAACTTGAGACACAGAACTGTGTGGCCAGGAAAAGAGGATCTTTTTGCAGCATGAGGTGAACATGAAATGTTTGCAACATGACTGCCTCTGAGGGGAGCAGTTTTGACTGTTGGTTAGGAATTGCATTGTGTTTTCATAAGTACTTACAAACCGATTTTGAGCCCTGGGCAAACGATGAAAGTTAGAAAGGGGAACGCTTTCACACATGGCCCTTGGATTGTTTGTCAGCTGGTCTAGTGTTAGTTAAGAGTCAAAGGAACTGATGTCTCCTTCCCTTCTTCTCATATTTTCCTTTTCTTCAAAATCAATTTTAGATTAAGGTTTTTCTATTCTTATTTATTTCCTAAGTCCCAAGTTTAGTTCCTTGAATTTTCAAGTAAATGGGTCGCTGGTCCATTTACTGCAGTAATCTGTTTCACAACGGCCAACCAACTGTAGAAGGAAACCTACTGGCTTCAGAGTCAGATCCCAGTGCCACTAAGGCAGATGGCCACTGATTCCCCATCACTTCCATGGGAATCAGCCCTCTTCTGAAGCCAGCCAAGCTGGTAATCAGCACCCCAACTTATGGTAGCAAAGTCCAAAGTTGAATTTCACCTTGTGGTAAAAAAAAAAAAAAAGTGCTTTCTGGAT
Organism: Pseudonaja textilis; assembly: GCF_900518735.1. The sequence continues at coordinate 10,315,526 of NW_020769328.1, read as the reverse complement.
TCCAGATTCTTCCAGGATTCTATTTCATTGAGGGACTTCTGGTTCTAGTATTTTGTGAAGAAGAAAACAGTTTCTCCTTTCCCACTTATCTACACTGTGCGTTGGTTTGTCTACTTTAATTATTATATACCCATGCTTCACTATGAAACTATGTGAGTTTTGGGGGAGGAAAATAAGGGAAAAAATGTGCCTCTGCCTACCAGCATCCATCGGTATTCATGTGTCTAGTGTCAGTGTGTGAGAGAGTTGAGGGCTGTTTGGAAACTGAAACATGGAAACTGAAACAGTATTTGCTGTGCGAGCAAGGAGGCAGTAAGGAGCCTGGGTGTGGCTTAGCTCAACTGTTCTGTACTAAAGCTGGTTGCTGCTGTGAAACTGAAATTCCTCTCTGCTTGTGTTTAGCTTTTCCCACTAGTCGTTCCACTGTGAGAAATCACCATTGATGAAAACTTTAGCCAGTTGCTTATCCATAAAACTTGCCTTTTTGCTTCCATGGCTGTTAAGCTAACTGAGAAGTCTTTGTTAAAGGGTTTTAACAAAACCTCTTTGAAAAAATCCACATGGATAATTTTTTTCAGCTCATCCTTATCCATATATTTATTAAAACCCACAAAAACCTCTATTAAATTAGAGAGGACCTACCTCTAGTTAAGCCATGTTGACTATCTTTGAGTAACGCCTGCATCTCTAAATGCTTGATAATTCTATCTTTTAATAGCAGTTTCCACTATCTTTCCCAGAACAGATGTTAAGCTGACAGGCCTATAATTTCCTGGATCTTCCCTTGAGTCCTTCTTAAAAGTTGGAGTTACGTTGGCCACCATCCAGTCCTCAAATGCAGAGGCTGAACGTAGAGACAGGTGGCATATTTTAGTTAGAAATCCACAACCTCAGTTTTAAGCTCCTTAATAACCCTTGGGTGGGTGCCACCAGGGCTTGGAGATTTGTTTATATTCAATTTGTCAATCAGGCCTAAGCCTTTGTCTCTTGTCACCAATATGAGTTTCAACGCATCTTATTCCCTTCCTAAGAACAGAAGCTCCTGCTCAGGGACCTCCCTCAAGTTTTCTCAGATGGAAATGGAAGCAATGAATTTGTCCAGCTTCTCTGCAATTTTCTTTAATTTTTAATGTTCTCTGAGCACCGCTTTGACATCCTCATCCAAGGGACCAATGGTCTCCCTGGATGGATTCCTGATTCTAATATATTGGAATAATCTTTTACTATCTGTCTTCATAGCTTGGGGACTATATTCCTGGAATATTTTTTTTTGCCTCCCTCACTGTCTCTTTGTATTTCTTTTGCCACTCTCTCTTTGTATTTCTTAAGTTCCTTTGTTTTCCTCATTTGGTCTGGTCTTCTCTTTTATGCGCGATGCTTTCTTGGCCTTAATGGCTTCGTTTACAATCTTAGTCAATCACCCAGGCCTCTTGTTGCACACTGGAACCAGTTTCTTAATTTTTGAACTATATTGTGCCTGAACTTCAACAATTTTGGCTTTAAAGATTGCCTTTTCAAACTTCCCTTTGAGTTCCTTCTGACTAGTATTCTTAATTTTGAAAAGTTCCTTTTATGTTAAGACAAATATGACTCTGAAGGAGTTGCCTTGTAGGCCATCACTTCCTTGAATGTTGAAATGTGTTGCATTACGGGTAGTCCTTGACTTACAACCATTCCTTTAGTGACTGCTCAAAGTTACAAAGGCACTGAAAAAGTGGCTTAGGACCATTCTTCACACTTATGATCATTACGGCACCCCATGTCACATGATCAAAATCCAACTGCTTGGCAACTGGCATGTATTTATGACGACTGCAGTGTCTTGTGGTCATGGGATCCCCTTTTGCAAACTTCTGACAAGCAAAGTCAATGGGGAAGCCAAATTCACTTAACAGCCGTGTTACTAACTTAACAATTGCAGCAAGAAAGGTTGTAACATGGGGCAAAATTCACTTAAAAAGTGCCTTGCTTGGCAACAGAAATTTTGGACTTAATTGTGGTCATATGTCAAGAACTATTTGTCTCAACATGTGAGTATGTATGTAAGATATAGTATCGACCTTTTCCTCATTGATGCCCTGACATAATGTCCAGGACATAATGATTCCTGGTAAGTAAGAATTTTATCTTTCTCTCATTGTTTGAAGGCACATATTCATCTAATCAATGTGTGGATAACGGAAAGGCAGATCTTGAAGTTGGTTATTTGGTATCAGTTGTCAGTTTAAATCTCATGGGTAAAGCCTTACCCCAACAAGTACATTTTCAAAACTGGGTTTCACTGGTTGAAAACCTGTAGCCAATTATAGATACTCAAATTTCCTTTGTCAGATTATAATTCTCCTAATTAGGCATGTGTGAGAGCAATCAATTAGTAACCATTGCATAAAAAATAATTGAAAGAATACTAGTCTCATTAGGGAATTCTAATTGGTTCAATGTGATGCTCAGAATGGTTGTGTGTGTATGTGTGTGGGGGGTATAAATCCTAGTGAGAAAAACATTTATCTGTGTTTTATTATTTAAATCATTTTATTGAGTTATCTTTTTTCACATACATTAAATATGACATAAAGCAATTATGTTAGGGATTATAATGTTTATTAATAGGTTGCATAATCGCTTAATATTAATAGAAGAACAGATAGATTGTTTAGAGAAATTGGTTAGAGGAATATTGTGACCAGGTTAAATGCTAAAGGCAAAAATTGTAGATAATTTAGATAATTACTTCTAAAGGAAATGCATAATTTGTTATTTCTTTTGCTCAGTTTTAATGGGTGTTTTAAAAATAGTAGACAGTAACATAATTGGAGGCTTTCATTAAATTTTCTAATCTTAAATTAGATGGATTTCATTTCTTCATCATTTCAAGATTCATTTCTTAAATTAGAAAATTAAAATCTCAAAGAATATATGCATTTTAGTGTATGTTACCTGCAAGTCTATAATGTTTTTTAATGTTAATTCCCTTTATAATAAGCAAGTTTCATACAGCTTTTTTCCCAGGGGTGGGATTCAGAATTTTTAACAATTGGTTATGTGGGCGTGGCTTAGGTGGTAGGCGTGGCTTGGTGGTCATATGACTGGGTGGACATAGCTTGGTGGTCATGTTATTGGTTGGGTGTGGCCAACTCAACATCACTCACATCAAGGCATGCATCTCCTTGCCTGGCCTCTTATGACTGTGAGGATGCTGCAACAGTCGTAAGTGTGAAAAATGGTCATAAGTCACTTTTTTTCAGCGCCATTGTAACTTTGAATGGTCACTCCACACAAGCAAAGTACCAGCAAAGGAGGGGAAAAACCTCCAGAGATAATGTAATAAGGGTTAACGGAGAGGAAGATTCTGTAAGCAACACCAGAATGTTTCCTTCCTGCCTTCCTTACAGGATTAGGCCAGTAATTTCTTCTAACAACCAGTTCTCCAAACTGCTTAGAATGTTAACAACCGGTTCTAGCGAATAGGTGTGAACTGGTAGAATCCCACCCCTGCTTTTTCCTAATTAGAAAGGTAGCTTTTGTGTAAAACAAACAATCCCCTTTTCACCTGTTCATATCAACTTTGGTTGGCAAAGGTAAATTTTGCTGCAAATTCCAACTCTTACTGTCCAGAAATCAAAGAATTATTGGTCATCTCCTTTAAAAAAGATAGATTAAAAGAGCTAAAGTTTGCTTTGCATAAAAATCACTCTATCTAAGGATGAAATTTAGGCATTTTATTTTCTTAGAGGGTTTACTATACCTAAAATTTGCATTCACTTTTATCTAACCAACAAATTACACATACACATTGATTTACAATTATAGTGGGTAGGACAGATGAAAGTGTAGCATTTTCAGACCCCAAATCAAATCAGATAGCTCCTAAATAACTGCAAGGAAATCCATTCCTTTTCTGATTGGCTGATCCAAGATTTGAATGGATCCTTATACAAATTTCTAATGCATAAAACTTCATGTCACAACAAAATGACGAACACATATTTTTTCATTGCAGAGATAGGGTGTTGTTGTTGTTTTTTGCTATTGAATTGAATTGAATATTTTATTGGCCAAGTGTGATTGGACACACAAGGGATTTGTCTTGGTGTAAATACTGTCAGTATACATAAAAGAAAAGATACATTCATTAAGAATCAAGAATCATAATGTACAACACTTAATGATAGTCATAGGGTACAATCAACAATCAAATCATACTAGGAAACAATATAAATCGCAAGGATACAAGTGACAAAGTTACAGTCCTACAATCACAAATGGGAGGGGATGGGTGATAAGGAGTTATGAGAAGATTAATAGTAATAGTAGTGCAGACTTTGTAAATAGTTTGACAGTGTTGAGGAAATTATTTGTTTAGCAGAGTGATGGCATTTGGGGAAAAACTGTTCTTGTGTCTAGTTGTTCTGGTTTACGGAGCTCTATAGCGTCGTTTTGAGGGAAGGAGTTGAAACAGTTTATGTCCGGGATGTGAGGGGTCTGTAAATATTTTCACAGCTCTCTTTTTGACTCGTGCAGGTCCTCGATTGAAGGCAGGTGGGTAGTAAGTGTTTGTTCTGCAGTCCTAATTATCCTCTGAAGTCTGTGTCTGTCCTGTTCGGTTGCAGAACCAAACCAGACAGTTATAGAGGTGCTGATGATAGACTATAATTTGTATGTTTGTTACCAATGAGCTTTCAAGTTTTGTTTGCCTCCAAATTGCAAATTCTCATCTCAGCCCATTACTCCCCTATTTTGACACTTACAATCTTTCTCCTGGCTGATATTTTAAAAGTGAACCATTCCATACAAGCTGTAAACATGAAGAACCAAAAAGCTTGTAGAAAAAAAAAACAGGCCAGTCAAATCCCAAAGATGAAAAGGTCAACTTAGAACTTTATAGTCTGCATAATTGGAGAACTGCTCCTTGCAGGGCATCAGAAAATTTAAATTCTCATTCCTGAGCAATCGATTCTATGGACGAACCACAAATGAGACATCAGTCAATCATGCTGACATCAGAACAAAAAACTTTTGCAAGGGCGAATCGGAGAAAAAGTGTTTTCTTATGAGTGGAACAGGAGGAGAAATCCCAAGGCTTGCTTTTTAAAAAATTGACACTGAATCCATCAGTTTTTCTGAAGATGATAACAATATTGAAAAGATACTTTATGGAATTAATGAAGAAGGTGTACATTTGTTTTAATTTCTTATCTAATGCTGCAAGAAAGTCGTGTTCAAGCATTCTGTCCAAGTTCTGCATCATTATGGGATCAAGAAATAAATTCACTAATAACCAGAGAATAAAACAATGATAAAATGACAGAAAAACAAAAGGAAAGAAGGAAATAGATTTTTTTAAAAAAAATCAAAACTCAGAAAAATATGGGACATTGGGAAGTGCCAAATGGAAGCCAGGATTCCAAAATAGCTGTAGGTAGGTAGGTAGGTAGGTGGGAGGGAAGGAAGGAAGGAAATGTAGGATTGTATGAATCATTTCCTCAATGTCTCTGCCAAATTAAAAACACTGGTGAACATCCTATTTGTGTCTAAAATACAACTAAAATCTATTATTGGAGAAAAGCATTCAAAAGTATTTCCAATGAAATTATCATTAAATTTAAATAGTAGGGATTATTTTGCTGGGGCTGGTTCATTAAAGTCATATAGGATCATCAAATTTCCTCAAAAGGCATGGCGTGGGAAGAATACCACTAAAGGGACTCTTTGAGGGAGATGTGTAGTTCAGAATGTGAAAAATAAATATATAAACAGATCCTATAGTTGGACATGATGGAAAAAATATTGAAAGTATTAAAGGAATTAATACAGCCACAAGGACAGATGTTTCACAAATGCTATCCGTCATCTGCTGTTTACAAATTGTCATTCACCGTTTCAGAATCAGTGGAACAGATGGTTTATGAAGAAGGATAAGGAGACTGAGAATGCAATAGTTCCCTCAACCAGATGGTGTTAATTCTGAATTCTCTTCTTATAGAACCCTTGAATCATATATGAGATTCTGCCAAATATGATTAATCGTTAGAATCATGGGAGACCATTTTGGGCATCTGACAAAATGGGTTGACTTCCATGAATGCTTGGGTAATAATAGGTGTTAATCTTTTGCATGTTCTGAGATTTTTAAGAATTCTTGTTTATAATTCAATTGTAAGACAATTGTAATATTTTTTAATTATTAAAGTAAACCAGTGCAAATATGGTTCTGCTTTCTGAGGTCCATATGTCTGAATGTATGTTTCTTTCCTTCCCTCCCTCCTTCCTTCCTTCCTTCCTTCCTTCCTTCCTTCCTTCCTTCCTTCCTTCCTTCCCTCCTTCCCTCCTTCCCTCCTTCCCTCCCTTCCTTCATTCAACTTTAAGCCACCTTGAGTATGCTTCATTTACAAATCATTTATTTTATTTTATAACCATTTATACAATTGTTAATCTCTTAGACAAATTATAAATTTAACTAACTAAATATATTTAAGACATTCATTTCTATTATCTAATAATTATCCCCAAAGAGACATAAAAACAGTAAACAAAAGTCAATTGTTAACATATTTCCATGGAAACTCTACTGTCAATTGGAAAAACATTAGCTCTATCCCACTTTATAACACATCCAGAATTGTACCATACTTCTTGTATATCCTCTAAGGTATTTTGATAATAGTTAATAAAGTTCTAAATATAATCTGCAATTTTGCATACTGTAACAACCTGCCACTTTATACCTACAATATTTCTATGCTATTTAATAAGATAAATAAAAAAATCCAAAACAAGGTGAAATATATAGTAAGAGTGGTAATATGCATTCTTGATATCTTAATTGGCAGAAAAATGTTTGTAATAATAGGAACAGAAGGTTGAGGGTTATAAATTTAAGCCAACAGTTGAAGGAAATCCATTTTATTCATGACATGTGACAAAAACTCTATCTACAGTGCATAAAAATATTTTTCTGCTTCTAATGAAGCAGTTTAAAAGTTGTGAAGACTGAACTGTTAAACTTCCACAAGGAATTTAATATTAACTGAAACTTGATTCCATGAATGTCCATTGCAGAGATAGCAAAGAAGCCAAGATGGTAGTCATGATTAGATAATTTAAGCTCCCTTCCTCCCTCCCTTCATTTTTATGGCACCCATCTCACTATCAACTGACTCTGGGTTGCTTATAATGGCATAAATAACAGTGTAAAACAATTAAAAGGTTAAGAGCCACGGTGGCACACTGGTTAGAATGCAATATTGCCAGCAGTTTGATCCTAAGGAATTTCAAGGTTGACTCATCCTTCCATCCTTCCAAAGTGGATAAAATGAGGACCCAGATTGTTGGGGGCAATAGGCTGGTTCTGTAAACTGCTTAGAGAGGGCTGGAAAGCACTGTGAAGAGGTGCATAAGTCTAAGTACAATTGTTAACATTAATATCTAGGCATTGGAAGTAAAACATTAAATGATTGATTGATTGATTGATTGATTGATTGATTGATTTGATTTGTCAATCACTTACAAGATAATAGGTATAAGTATAAACATAGTTATGAATACATGAAATGGATATATATAAGAAAGATAAAAAAGAAACAATAGGACAGGGATGGTAGGCACGTTGGTGCGCTTAGGCACGCCCCCTACAGGCCTCTTAGGAAAGGGGTGAAGTCAATAGTAGACAGTCCAAGATTAACGTTTTTGGGGTTTGGGGAAAAAAACCACAGAATCAGGTAGAGTATTCCAGATGTTGACCACTGTTGCTGAAGTCGTATTTCCTGCAATAAGTTTGATGCGGTTAACCTTGAATTTGTATCTATTGTGTGCTCTTGCATTGTTATGGTTGAAGCTGAATATTCATTGACAGGTAGGACATTGCAATGTATGATTTTATATACTATACTTAGCTCGGACCGAAGGCGGCATAGTTCTAGGTTTTTTAGGTCTAGATTTTTGAGTCTGGTGGCATAAGGTATTCTACAATGATTAGAGGAAAGGAGAACTCTTCTTGTGAAATGTTTCTGGACTTTCTCAACTGTGTTAATATCAGATACGGGGTTCCAGACTGATGAGCTGTGTTCAAGTATTGGCCTAGCAAATGTTTTGTATGCTCTAGTTAGTAGTGAGAAATTACTGGAGAAAAAGCTACATAGGATTAGATTAACAACTCTTAATGCCTTTTTGGCTATGTAGTTACAGTGGGCTATTGCAGAAGATGAGATTGAGGCAATTGTTAAGTCTAGTATTGCTGGTTACTAGTTGTTCCAGTCCCAGTTTTGTTACAGCATTGTAGAACGTTGCATGTATGGGTTCAGTTTTACATTCATTTAGGGTCCAGTTAATATGATGTAGATTGAAATCACAAAGAAAGATAAAAGCATGTGGGCAGGATGCTGCCCACGTTAGTAGTATATTTAGCTTGTTTGCATGTTTGATGTCATAATCAAGGGCTCTGTAAGATGGTAAAAATCAAAATGTGATATTTAAGGACAGTTCACAGACGATGGTCTCAGGAAGAGCAAGCTCCTGGGTAACTTGGATGTTTTTTAGATGTAAGGACTTTTTATAGAAGATAGCAACACCACCTCCTCTACGAATTTCATGATCTGATTGGTAAACATGATAGTCTCTTACTGAGGTAATGGAGTCAGGGAGAGATGCATTGAGCCATGTTGCACAGACAAATATGATGTCGAATTTAGCCATATTTAGTATGAGGAGAAGTTCAGGTATTTTATTTACAAGGCTTCTTGCATTGAGTAGCTTGCATTTAAGGCCTGTTGGAATTGAGGTAGTTAGGGGCATGCGTGCCTAGTCTTGGGTGATGGTGGATTTAAGGATTTAAGGATTAAGAACAAAGTGGATCAAAGAACCAGACAAGACAGGGTGGAGGTGGGATCTTCTAAGGTCCTAGCCACCTCCAAAATGGGGTGCTCCCATCAGGACCCCAATTGGCAGACCCAGGTTTACCAGCCCTTTTGGAAGGCCAAGGGGGTGGGGGAGGGTTTCACTTCCAAGGACATGATATTCCAAAGAGTGGGAAACATGCCAGCTGCAATTCCTTGGCTGGGAATGGGATCTGGCGCATGCCCCTTCTGCCAGAATAAGAGGGGCGAACCAACCCCATTGGGGTGAGATGGTTCCTCAGGTAACATGAATGTATCACTGATGTATGTTTTAAAAGGGCAGGGCCTCAGGAGCATGGTTGCATTTATCAATATGACATTTTTTGATATTGCCCATCCATGGATGCCTCAGAAACTTGATACCCTTTCATTAACCCAACTTGCACGAGATGCATTAGAGGTAAAACTTTCTGTAACCCATGTGCTATTAACAATTCTGCATCTTCCGCCATACAACACATTAGCAACATTTTTGCATAAAATAATATAGGGTTCTAATCAATATTGACACTTACTAGGTTTGTTCACTATCGGAGTGTAGAAAGTTAGCACCCACCCCTCTCCTAGAAGAATGAAATATTTTGGGATATATTAAAAAAGGCAGAATATTGTATTTCCCTAAAAGAGAAACACGCTCTTGGAAAGCATAGCCCTAGCAGGACTGGGCCAGCCCATCTATAAGACAATTAGAGCTTCAGCTCCAGGGTGATGGGATTGAGACATGACCCTACAGGACATAATAGGATTATCTATCAGCAGAGCTCACCACATGGTACAACCAAGCCCCTTCATTGCATCACCCAGCAAGTTTCAACCAAGCTTATCTCAGATATCCTCAGCTATGAACCCTGCATGGCCCCATGGGAGTCTGACAATCGATCAGAATACATTTCTTCCATAGGAACAGGAAGCAAGTTCAAAGCCCAAGAGAGAGTATAAATACCTCTCTCTCCTCCCACTGCCCACAACCTAAGCCCCATGTGGTCCTGTTCAGCAATAAACCATCTTTCCAATCAGCCTCCATGTTTCCAGTGTCGTTCTCCCCACTGGGAACTGAACCAGATGGACATTTTTTCCAAATGGAGAGTTGTCAAAAATGGATCAAATAGAGTGCTAGGTTAAAATCATTATTTGCATAGAAATGAATCTTAGAAAACTTTCCTTAAATTTTCAAATCTTCACTGTTTTCCTTGCTTTGATGCTCGCTGTGTTATCTTTTTTTCTAAACACAAAGATTCAAGAATTGCATTGTCTAACTTTCCCATCTGGTTTTTCCCTTTGTTCTCATGCACAGTCTCATGTATATTTGCTTCTTAAACCCAACTATTTATGCCAACACAACTGATCATCAAGAAGAGCCTAATGCAAATCTAACTGGTTTAAATAAGGCACAAATGGGAACACTGAATAGTTTTGCACATCTTAATTCCTAAAGAACACATATTTGAAATGCTCTCCTGATACTTCTGGGCTTTTAACTCAGAACTGAGTACTTTTGTTTTCCTCTGCAGTTGTACACTCCTTGTTATTTGGCAAACACCCACCCCTCACCCCAGAATTTGGTCTTGTCATTATACCACTGGAAGGAAATTAGCAAAGAGTGCTTTGTTGGCTAGGTAATAAAAGCTGGAATCAGTTTAATTGCTGTCTTCTCACTTTCTGAAAGCCCCAAGAGAAACAAAGGGAAAAAATGTCTTAACTCCTTCAAGTTTGTAAGAGCTACAGTTGGATAATTTTCTCCTTTGTTTCTAAAACATCCTAAAAGATAATCTCATTTCATTCTAAAATGTAGAAAAGCTTCTTATTTGGTAGCAGATAGCAGATACCTTGCAACAAATGAATGACTATAACTTTTTAAAGAAAGCATGCTCAAGAATGGTGCTTCCATAAAAGAATATACAGATAAGATTTATTTGGGAAATAACAAGTTGATGGGAAGGTTACTTAAGTGTTTCTGTAGCTAAAAGCTTCTACTGTGCTCTCTGACTTTATGGAGAGAGAGCAAGTATGGTTAAGTACTTGAACTACACAGGCGAGAAACACAACTGAATTGAGAACTGGAAGGAAGTGATGAAGGCCCCAAGAGAATCAGACCAATCAATAAGAAATATATTATATAGAGACATGCAAAGTTATTTCAGACAGAAGAGATAAAAGTCCTGAATTCCATTACAAACAATCTCAACATTTATTGTTCCTGATGATCAAAATGTTTATAGGTGCAGAAAACCAGTGCATATGCCAAATTTTGACATATGGATTTGATGATTTTTAAAATTAAAAAAGCAGAAATATTTTTTAAACTCCCCACCCTTTTTGGGGAGGGAAAATGGACACTTTATTATAGTTTTAAACTAAGAGTTGAAAATGTTTTCTATACCCTTAGGAGAAGAAATCAGAAGTTATTCTTCGTATATATTTGTGTTTTTTAGATCAAAGCCGTCTATGGATTGTGCATTAAATGCACCAATGTTATGACAGTGTGGTCAGCTTTTGTTTGCTTTGTTGAACATATCACAAAGGATAAAGGAAATCAATTCATAGTAGGAACAGACTTCCAATCATGCATATATAGGGGAAATCCCAGTCAACCAGGAACCATAAATAAACAAGCTCATGTATTTTTTATTTATATTTCACATTTCTGAACTGTCCATCAAAAAGTTGTTTTTTTTTGTTCTCAGTAAGTAGGAAATACTGAAAAAAGGGGCTTATTCTAATAAGGAAGTTTTTTGTTTTATTTTGTTTTCAGTATAACAGTCCACCATCAGTTCTGTTTTAATTTAGTCCAGGCTAGATTAGGATTTGGGCTCAAATTGCTACTCAACAATGAAGATGATTTAGTAAGTTTCAGTTGATTGCTATTTCTCAGCCCAAGTTATCCCCTAAGGCTGCTGCTATGAGAATAATGAGACTTCTCTACTTCTTGAGTAGAGAGTAGAGTAGAGTAGAGCAGAGTGATTCATTCACCTGTTTGTCCATCTTAGAGTAAAGGCGGGCAAGCAGATGAATGAATGAATTGATTGATTGAATGAATGAATAATATGACATGTTAGATGGCAGATTCCATCTAAATTTGGATCTGAAATACCTTTTCAGTTGTTTTTCATTGCTAGATTAAATACTTTAGCAAAATTTTGAGCTCCTATGTTACTCTTACTTACTATGTTACTCTTTTTCCTTCTTTTCAGGCACCTTGATTTTTTTTTAAGAAAAAGAGGTCAACTTTCTATTTTTAAAATATTCCCCACTAAAGCCATACCTGGAATTTAACTGATAGAAATCCTAATGTTGGAATTCAAACTTTTTTCCTGTGTTGACTCTTAAGCTGCCTTCTTTCATTCTTATTTTTTTTTTAAAAATAATTGTTTTAATGTCCAATATTTCCACTTTAGTATGGATATCATCCTTTGAATGTTGATGTTTTTGATGTGTCTACCTTCAGCGCTGGCAAAGAGCTGGGATCTTATCGCTGGAAAAGGAGTGTACAGATGTAACTCCAATAGAACTATTTATATCAACCCTTTTGAAAAGGAAACTAAATTGTTGGATCATTTATCAAATCATTTATCTTTGCACAAAGAAAAAGAAAGAGAAGCCAAGTTACAGATTACAGATTAATAGAGTTGGAAGGGACCTTGTAAGTCATCAAGTCCAACCCCCCACCCAAGCAGGAGACCCTACATCAGTTCTGACAGATGGCAGTCCAGTCTCTTCTTGAAAGCTTCCAGTTATGAAGCTCCCACAACTTCTGAAGTCAAACTGTCCAATGGGTTGATTGCTCTTACTGTCAGAAAATTCCTCCTTGTTTCCAGGTTGAATCTCTCCTTGTTCAGTTTCCATCCATTATTCCTTGTCTGGCCTACAGGTGCTTTAGAAAATAGCTTGACCCCTTCCTCCTCTCTGTGGCAGCCCCTCAAATATTGGAAGACTGCTATTCTGTCTCCCCTGGTCCTTCTCTTCACTAGACTACCCATGCCTAGTTCAAAGGCAGTCATTAATGTTTGGGAAGCTGGAAGCATGGATGACATCAAAAGCAGGAACCCACATCTAAGGAACTTTTGCTACATTAGGCTGTATCCTCATGCGGATGATTCGTCATTTAAGGAATCAGTTCTTTATAAGACTAAATGGAACAAACATTCATCTTGTCCTTAAAGCATGCTTTTAAAACATAACGCCTTGCCTAGATTTGCTTTAAGTTCACAAATGATAAATGATCTTTTCACTATATTAACTGTATGAACATGTTTTTTTTTCTTAGTAACAATCATGAATTTTAACTTTCTTCAGATCTATTTCTCTTTGCAATGTAAGAATTAGGTTTGCCAATTTAATGGAAAATTTGGAAGGGAAATGGGCAAGAACGTGGTGCTGTCCAGAACTAAGGATAAATTTTCTGTCAGTGAGAACAGTTAATCAATGTAATTGCTTGCCTCCTGAGATCATGGGTGCTTTATCACTGGAGGTCTTCAAAAATAGACTGGACAACTGAGAGCTTCCGGGTTGAGCCTCCTCGCTGACGGACTGTAGATCGCAACTCTCTGCAGCTATGGTCCGTGCTCTTTCATTGGAGAACCCCGATCATCACAATTAGGGGCTGAAGCTGCCTTGGAGGGGTGGTGGAGTAAGGGGAAGCCACAAGTCAGGTTGAGGGGAGTCACATCTCCACTCCTGGGCTTGGTCTTTTCCCCCCCAAAGACGACTGCAGCGGTGGTTTAAAATGGCCACCCCGAAGAGGAGGACTCAGCTGGATTAAGCTTTGTGCAGGAGGGAAGAAAGAGGTGGATAACATCTGAACCGGGACAACTGGGTGATACAACTAAACAAAAGTACCCCGGGATTAAGGTAACATGGAATTTTTAAGAAAAGAAAAGTGAGCGGTGAAATTACAAAGGGACAGGAAAAAAATCCAAGAAAATAATTTTGACAGCTGGAACAAAAGATTTAACTAAATTGGACTAAAATATTTTGGCAATAAATAGGCATAAAACAAAGCTGGACTTAAGATGGTCAAAATAATAATAATAATAATAAAGTTTACAAATTGGAGACTGAACTGTGCTGGAATATTGAGGTTCGAAAAACCCTAAATAAAAAAATAGGGGAAAAAGGTGAAGACTTTGCATAATGGAGAGTGCCACCTTCTGACAAAAACTTGAGCTCAAACAAAAGGGAAAGCATCCTGTTTCTGAATGAACTTCTGAATGTTTATCTTTATTTTTAAAATAAATATTAAAGGATTATATTTGAAATAATTGAAATGAAACAAAAAGATGTTTCGGTTGAGATTCATGAAAGAGGCTAGAATTAATGTGTTTGTTTCTCTCCTTACTGAAAATTTGGAATGGAAAAGGTAATAATAGAATTAAGTATGCATATATGAATGTATAATTGCTGTCATATTTGTATGTAAAAGTGATGACCCGGAAATATGTTGTCCACTAAAAAGAGATTTTTGTTTTTATGTGAAAAACTGAATAAAATTTGTTTTTTTAAAAAATAGACTGGACAACTATTTGATTGGGATGAGCAGGGGGTTGGACTTGAAGACCTTCGGGGGTACCTTTCAGACCTATGTTTCTATGTCCCATATTGGAATTATGTTCCTCTAGCATTGTGACGCAATGGCCATAAAGGCTTAATAGCAGCATCCATATATTTATAAAACAGCATGTCAGGAAAGGCTAATTTTGGAGAAGAAATAGTGAAATCTGTTTACATTTCAAGAACTACATATTTTTGCCATTATTAGTGCCTTTTCATGATTTCCCCCCTCCTTTCTTTGTTGGATTGATGTAATCCCGAGGCCTTAATACAATTTAATACAATTTATTTCTGGAAAGCTTCCTTTCTTCTCCTTATACCTTATTTAAGAAAGGAAGTAGTTTAAAAAAAATGTCCCAGAAAATGGCCAGATAAAGAGCTTAATACCTTTAACAATTTTGCAACAATCAGTACAAATTTAATTTTATAACACTTGGAAGAGGCATTGTGTACATTAGTACAGAATACCCCTGAAATCAATATAGGACAATCTCATCCCCCAAAGTCGAAAATTCCATCTATTAGGAGAGAGAGGGAGGGAGGGAGAGATCTTTTCACTATAGTAGCATATTTTTTTCTCAGTAGCGATCATGAACTGTAACTTTTTTCAGTACGATTTCTCTTTGCAATGTTAAGAACTAAGAAGACAGTTTGCCAATTTAATGGCATGCCATCTCAAAATTTGGTAGGGAAATGGACAAGAACCCTTGAAAACAATCTTAATCTTGATTCTAATGAGGGAAAGGCTGTGAAAACTCCCAGGTAAGTATCTCACTGCCTGTCTCTTTGCATCTACCATTATCTTTTATTTTCCTCCTGGATTCCTGGTATCTTAGCAACTGTGCAGGCCTGATAACCTTAATAGACCCAGAAATGACACTCTAGAAATCTATCGCTGAAGGCTGGTGCTTAGACTAATGGCACTCTTTGATGGTAGATCTCAAACTGCAGAGATATGGTTCGATGAACAGCTTTTCTCGCCTGAGTTGTCATCTTTTTGGTTGGTTACACAGACAAGGAAATGGTTGGTAATCCAGATTGAATCTAAACAGATTTCCACAGATATAGAGAAGCTGTTCATTCAATAAACGATGGATATTCTTTTTTTAAAAAAAAAATAGAGGAACGATAATTGTGATGTCCTATTGGTCTAGGAAGCATGTAGGATTCTCTTATGAATCAAGTGTGATTATTCAGCATTTATGGCCAGTAGATGGTGGGTGGCTATTGAATCTTATTAACTGCTTGGCAGCTGCTCATCAGTCTGGAATCATCTCAGTGGATACCAGATTTTGGATAAACGGTTGGAAGAGCACGAAGGAAGGCAGGGTGAGTTTCATATTTTCATTAATATTCCTCGAATGTCAGTCAGTCCACGAATGGAAGGAAAGTATCAAAGAAGACAGATTGTGTGTTCAATGTATTGGAATAAAATATGTCCCAACCAGGATGTTATAATCCTGCTGTTCATTTCCTGATAACTTCTGAGACTACATGCCTTCTGCACTTGAATTAGAATGGATCAATCCATTTTTTTGGCACCTGTGAATTCCTTCTCTCTTTATCCTTCAGTCCATTCTATTCCATGTCCACATTAATTCATGTAGTCATTTAAAGGTCTCAATTCTGCACAAAAAAAGCATATTTAAAACATATTTCTGAACTTCTCAAACCCATCATCCTAAGGATGGCTTTTCCCAATATATATTTTTATGCTGGTATCTTAATTAAAATCTGCTCTTTGATGGGCATATATGGGTATGTTTTTGTCCTGCACACTGGTGTTGATTCATGTTAAAATAGAGATAACATGATACTTTGAAATATCTCTGTTCCAGAAGACTGCTTGAAAGTTTCATGTCACATTGAATGAATCTACTGCCAAGTGGGAAGCTAATTTCTGTTGCCTTCTGAGTATATCAACTACACTTTGTGGGTATTAGCAGCACAATTTTGTGTCATTTGAAACCCAAAACCCATAATACAAATCCTCAAATAGTCTTGACACATTTAAAAACAAATCAATAAACAAACCAGAAACAATTCTCAAACTGTCTCTCACTATGAAAAGACAACTGACTCTATCAAGTCAAACTGGAAGCAATATCAACCTTCCCTTAATTACATGATTTATTTTGAAATTTTATCTGACTGTCTCTCAGGGAAGACTCCATTGGGGAAGAATCTTGGTTAGCTTTCCTCCCCCTTAGGTGATAACTTTTTGACAACTGCATTGTTGTCTTTTAAGATGTCAGCCATAAGAAACTCGCTAGAGATTTTAGGAAATAAATCACATCAGTGGATATATTTTTACATTCAACATTTTCTAAATCTCTACGACCTGTCTAATTTTATTTTTTTCTACTGCTCCAGTGCAGATAGTCACTTTTTTGTTACAACTCTAAATAGCTACAGGGAGTTTTCCTGTCATTTGCCTCCTACGGAAAAACATTTGCAAAGAATGAAAAATGGTTTCCCAAAATCCAATAATGCTGTAAGAAGGGGGGCACCTTATTGTAGTTATAATTTCTAGGTCTCCACAAATTGGCATTACAATATGGAGTATTCTAATAAATGAATTATAATACCATTTCCTATTTCCTCCCACCTCCTACAGAGAAGATTAAAAACAATACACTTAGCTTTCCACTAACAGCCCTAATTGATCCGAGAATTACGATTGCAAATGATGCCGGTTAATAAGAGGATCATCATGTATCCCAATAAAATATGCAACATTATTGTTTCCATGTTGTTAAGTGAATCCACAGTTATTAAGTACATTTGGTTATTTAGTGAATCCATTGTCCACAATGGACGTTTTTGTTGGGAAAAAATGGACCTTTATATCAGCAAAAAAAAAAAAAAAGATTTTAAATTTTTTTACATTGCAGTCACATGTTGGCTGGATGTTGCAAATCACCATAAATGTGGGATTGTTGAATCTGGGTCATAAGAGCCTTTTTCCGGGTTTGTTCAAGTTGGAACAGTTGCTAAACTGTCATAATTTGAAGACTACCTGTTAGCCACCAGCATTTCCTTTTGTTTTCCTCTAATTTTAATTCCCTCTAATTTTAATTTCCTCTAATTTTACAAACTATTTTTATAAAATATCAGACATCAATAAAGCCATTCATTGGTATGGGATCGTGTCACCTGACTCCATATTTGGGCATCTTAGAAGTTTGAATTACACAATAGAATTCACCCGATATCGTATCCCACTGAACTATAGTTTCTTCTAACTATGATCTGTGAAATATGACAGTGGACAGGTTCATAAATAATTGCACTAAGCCAGAGGTATTCAGCTGGTTCTGACCAATTCTGGAGAACCAGTAGCGTAAATTTTGAGTAGTTCAGAGAACCGGCACATTCCATCTCTGACTGGCCCCGCCCCCATCTATTCTCTGCCTCCTGAGTCCCAGCTGATTGGCAGGGTCTTCTTTAGTTGCCCTGCACAGGAAAATGGAGCTGGAAAGCAGGATAGTATGATGGGGAGGGAATGGGGATTTTGCAGTAACCTTCCCCTGCCACGCCAACCAAGCCATGCCCACCAAGCCACACCCACAGAACTGGTAGTAAAAAAAAAAAATTAATCCCACCACTACACTAAAACCCATATCAAAGGAGCTACTGTGGCTTAATATGGCTGGGTAAATTCAGCCATACAATTGTAAGATGTCCTTTCATCTCAATAAAGCTCAGCTCTGGGTAGAATTGGCAGTTAGAAAAGCCTGACAGATGGTCACCTAACCTTTAGTTAAATATCTGCAATGAAGGATAATTTGCCACCCACCAAGGTGGTCTATTATTCTGTGAAACAACTTAGTCCTTTTGATCTTTGCTTGTTTCATGTCAGTGTTCGCCTTAAATATATTAATGTGATAGGGGGAAATTCAATCTATTTTACTGTTGGTTTGGTTTGTTGTTCAGTAAAAGGTTGACAACAGTTCATGTTTCCAAGTCTTCCTAGCATTTTTTGTTTTTGCAGGCATAGGATTTAATGTGAAAAGAGATCTTTATGTCTTTATTGGTAATCACTTGTGATAAGGAATAAGATCATCTTTAAGTCCTGCAATCTTGGACAGTACCACACTGCAAGCATGCTGAAGAGTAGGATGGAAAATATTACTGTCAGGGTAATGATGATTTAATAGCTGACCAGCTGCTGTAAAGTTATAATGCTGTAATACTGTAACGTTGTAATGATGATGCAATGGTAGCAATGAGTCAGCAGGGTTATTTGACTGCTACCACTTTAAGAGGCTGTAATATAAGAGAGACCCTGTGAGGGAGTATCTTTCTCTCCATGTGTGCTTCCATGGTGTAGCTCAGTGGTGGTTAACCTTTTTGGGCTCCCATGCCGAAAATTGCCAGCACTCAGAAGACAATGCGCGCGGTGACCCCCGTGCTACCTGCACATGCATACCCTGCTGCATGGGTCATGCATCTGTGTGCATGAGCGGAGACCCCCCTGTATGCCTCTGCACATGTGTATGTGTCTTCCCTGCCACCCGTGCATGCACGTCAGATACCTGACAATCAGCTGTCAGGCAGGCATCGTGCATACGCAGTGAGGCTCTTCCGAGTAACCTCTTGCATGCTGGCAGGAGTGGCTCTGCGTGCCACTTCTGGCACACGTGCTGTAGGTTCACCATCATGGGTGTGGCTGATTACTGATTGCTGTTTGTTCAAGGCCTGTATCAAAGTACTTGTATGTATATATGCTTTTGTATGGATAAAACCACTATATGTAAATACAAACCTGTGTACTGTATTTGCTCCTGGGTTATCTCACCTAAACACATTATGCGCACTCTGACAGTTACCAACCTGGAATTTCATTCATATATGAAAAATAGAAAACAAAAACAGATATAAACCCAGGATAAACTAGATAAAAGGAAAATACAGTAATAAAATCCATATCTGGCACAAAGTCAGTTTGGTCTAGTGGTTATGGCATCAGGCACCATAAATTCTAGTCCTGCTTTAGGCATGAAAGCTGGCTGGGTAATTTAGGCCAATCACCAGGAAATTGAGAATTCTAGTCATGCATCAGACACGCAAGATGGCTGGGTGACTTTAGGCCAACCACAAGGAGAATGTGACTTCTAGTCCTGCTGTAGACATTAAAACCAAGTGGGTGACTTTGGACCAATCACCAGGAGAATGTGAGTTCTAGTCCTGCCTTAGGCATGAAAGTCAGATGGATGACCTTGGGCCAATCATTCTTTTTCAGCCCAACCAATCTCACAGAATTTTTGCTGTGGGGAAAATAGGAGAATGTGCGTTGGATATGTTTGCCACCTTGAGTTATTTGTAAAAATAATAAAGGTGGATATAAATAAATAAAAGAATAAAAAAATCAGCATTCAGGTAAATACAATTGCTGCAGATATTCCAACCTGTTTGATATAACAGGTTCTTAGATCAACTGCTCTAGCTTTAAATTTAACATTATTGCTAACAATGTACAAATTAGAACCCAGGATATGACAATCTGCAATTTAAGGAGCTGTTCTTTTAAATAGGGATATTAAGTATTTAAGCCTAAAAAGGGCATATAGTTGACAATGAAACCAAACACAAGCAATTTCTTCAATGGCTGGGACACCACATATCCAAGTCTGCTCATGACATGGCAGGTGGTAGAAGCACCCATATTTGGCCATGGAATCCAACAACATTCAGGTATGCACACCAGAGGTGGTATTCAGCAGGTTCTGACCAGTTCTGGAGAACCAGTAGTGGAAATTTTGAGTAGTTCGGACAACCGGCAAATACCACCTCTGACTGGACATTTTACAGTATCTTTCCCTTGTCACGCCCACCAAGCCGTGTCCACAGAACTGGTGGTAAATATTTTTGAATCCCACGACTGATGTGCACAGATCTTCCAGATATATGCAAAGGGCAGTTTGAGGGACCTTGGGGTCCTAGTGGATGATCACTTAAATATGAGTCAGCAGTGTGTGGCAGCAGCCAAAAATGCTAATACAGAGGCATAGAATCAAATTTGTGTGAACAGAGGCATAGAATCAAAATGACGTGAAATATTAGTATCACTTTATAAAACCCTAGGAAGACCACACCTGGAATACTCTGTGCATCTGACTGCATCTAGTTTTGGTCACCACATTACAAAAAAAAGATGTTGAGACTTTGGAAAAAGTGCAAAGAAGAGCAACTAAGAGGATTAAAGGCCTGGAGACTAAAACATATGAAGGACAGTTGCAGATTTGGGTTTGGCTAGTCTAGAGAAAAGAAGGATTGTGGGGGCGGGGACACGATAGCGCTATTCCAGTATTGGAGAGGCTGCCACAAGGAGGAGGGGGGTCAACTCATTTCCCAAAGCACCAGAAGGCAGGACAAGAAACAATGGATGGAAACTAACCAAGGAGAGAAGCAACCTGGAATTAACCAGTGGAACAGCTTGTCTTCGGAAACTGTGGGTGCTTCATCACTGGAGGTTTTTAAGAAGAGACTGGAAAGCCACTTGTCTGTAATGGTCTTAGGTCTCTGGCTTGAGCAGGGCGTTGAACAAGATGACCTCCAAGGTCCTTTCCAGCACTATTCTGATTCTGTTCTCACATGTGGGGACATGAAAGGACCTTCCCCAAAGATTGCATTACTTTTGGTGATCAGGCATCCTCTGGGCAATGGTCTTGTCCACAGCAAATCCTTTCAACCTAGTTAGCTTCTGTCAGTGTTTCTGACAATGCATACAGACAGTTCTCAAACAATCCTTTTAGAAAATATGTTTTTGTTTTATTTTAACAAGGGCCAAGATGGGCGGGGGGGGGGAAGAGGGGAGAATGCTGGGATATGGATTTAAAGATTAGGGGCTGTTGAAAAATATTTGTCATATCAATGGGAGACATGTCAGACATGTCTCTGGCAACGAAGGTAACGTTAAGGAAGGGAGATGTTTAAAAAAGGAACGGGGAGCCTCGGATGTGCTTACACATATTGTTGTGAGCTTTGTGGATCTTGGACCTCCCTGTGTCCTTCCTCTGCAACACAAACGACATTTTTTTGCTTTGGAGTCAGCGGGAAATGCGGCCCCTGAAAAGGAAAACCTCTTCTCTGCGCATCCGAGAGCATGAATGCTGATGAGCTGCATAAAAGCACAAAGCCGGAGGATGTTTTCCAAGCTAAACCAAATGATTAATTATTGGAGAAGTCACCGTTGGGGGTAGAGATCTGCCCTGTAGCATAAGCGGGAAGGATTAAGATGGGCTAAATTTCTGTTGACTGCAGCCTTCTAATTTTGGCCATTGGATGCCAAGCACATCGCCTTTGCTGTCTGCAACTCCAGCTGACGATGTAGCTTCATGCATTAATTTGGGTTTGTGGTGCACGCACATGCAGGCTACGTTGGATTATTTACTTTGTGGCTCTCAGAGAGACAAAGGTAATTGAAGCAAGTGGCAAGAGCGTGGCTGTTTCATTCTAAGGGGATTTGCTAAGGACGCATAAGAGCAAGCTAATCACAGCAGTGAGTGAGATTAAGCACGGGCTTTGGACATTAACATAGTCCAACTCCTCCTTGGTAAATTCTTGAATAATCATTTTCTGGAAGTCCCAACTTTTCCCTAAAGGGGGAAATATGTGCCAATACTGTGACATTGGCAAACTACCCATATAATCTATGCAGCTGGGTCTTAGGAGAAGCTTGAGAATCATCTCAGGGCATCCAATAATGCAGACTGGCTGAGATATTCACTTAACCATCAAGAAAAGAGAATGGGGCTGAGGGAAATTTCACATGCAAGTAGAAACCAGACTCATTTATTTAGCCAATCTTCTTTTAAAGAGACTTTTATGTAGCTTTTGAAATGTCAGTTGGAAGTGGGCTAGGTTTTTATAATTTTGTACAGTACTTTTAATTGGGTGGAGGGATGGACAGATAGATAAACAGATAGATAGTTAGCAATAGCACTTAGACATAAACCACGCCGTAGTGCTATGTAGCACTCTCTGGGTGGGTTACAGAGTTAGCATATTGCCCCCAACAATCTGGGTCCTCATTTTACCAACTCTAGAAGGATGGAAGACTGAATGAGCTATGAGCTAGTCAGGATTGAACTCCTGGCAGTGGGCAGAGTCAACCTGCAATACTGCATTCTAACCACTGTGCCACCAGGGCGATATATAAATGATGATAGATAGATAGATAGATAGATAGATAGATAGATAGATAGATAGATTGATTAGATAGGTAGGTAGGTAGGTAAGTAAGTAGGGAGGGCGTTAGATAAGTATTCTCTAGATATCTGTTCTAAAGCTGACCTATCAGGTCTTCCAATATTGTACCCATCACCACTATAGTTGAGTTCATCCACCTCAGTCTTATTCTCCTCTTTTTTCCTTTTTTCTTCCACCTTTCCTAGTCTTATGAGCTTCTCATTAGAGCTGGGTCCTCATATAATGGGTCCAAAATATGAATATTTAAAACAGGTAATTTGTTTCTCTCATGAAAACTCTGATTGGTTTGTTCTTTGATCCATTTGTTAGGTTGCTTATTACCTTCAAAAGGTCTTTTGACCTGAAAGACGCCACTGAATATTTTAATATGATAAATAACCATCAAGGCTAAAAGCTTTGTAGAAAATTGCTACAAGTCTTTCATTTCATTTCATCTAAATGTGCTGCAGCTCAATAGTGGCATGTTTTTTCTTACAGAAAACGTATTAAAGTACAGAAGAGGTATAATAAAATAACAAATATATTGATAAATTAATCGTAATTGCAAAAGGTAGCTTTACTTAGAACAGCTTACATCATATGACTATACCTTTATCATCAGCAAACAGCAAAATCTGTGTGTCCTTGGTCCTTGGGAAGGACTCAGTAGATGAATAAAAATGCCAAACAACGAAGTCCCACAACACTGTCAAACTATTTACTAAAACTGTGTTACTATTCTTCTTCTCATCCTTCCCTATTACCTATCTCCTCCTACTTATGCCTATAACCTTGTCCCTTGTATCTTTACAATTTATATTGTTTTATTTAGTTTCCTAGTATGATTAGATTGCTTATTTAGTATCCTATGACTATCATTGTGTTGCATCTTATGATTCTTGATGAATGTATTTTTTATGTACACTGAGAGCTTATGAACTAAAGCTTATGTGTCCAATCACACTTAGCCAATAAAAAAATTCTACTCTACTCTACTCTACTCTTCACTGAGGATAGGATTGCAAACTCTTCTAGATCCTCTCTCTTTCTTAAAAAAACAGATTTTAATGGCTCTTCTGAAAAGTGCAACTGCTTGTGATGTAACTAGCTAAATGTACTGACATTTCATAAAAGAGTGAATTTTATTAAAAGTAATGACAGAAAATAGGAACTGGATAAAAGCTGAAATATTAACAGATAGCATGAAGGGAGATCCATATGGGTAAATAATGAAAATCTTAGTGCAGGTAACATGGATAACTTAACACTGGCATTCTTATTATGTCAAGTAAAATATTGAAACTATCCTAGTCCTTTGAGACATCTCCAGTCAAAAAATGAAATGACACACAATTTAGGAGCCGCTCTTGCAAGCAACAGATACAACAGAAATAATTTATCTCCAATAATAACTGCAGCTGTTTCCTCGCTTAAGAATTTTGTACACAAAGGATCTTTTATTTTCTTTACTGATAAACAAGTTGCAGTCCCTGCTTGGTTGCTCATTCCAAGGTTTGTTATTGTTGTTGTCATCACATTATTGGCAACCGAAATGGAAGGGCAAATGTGGGTTTTAAAAACACATTGAAGATCATCCTGTTTTCTCTAACGTGGTGAATTTGGAAAACAATGTAACTTGCAAATAGCCCAACTTGTGATATGGCTGGATCTGGACTTAGAATGCTTTTTCAGCTCAGTATTGTCATGATATAAAGTGTTCTTTTAGAGTAAGGTAATCCTCGACTTATGACCACAACTGAACCTAAAATTTCTGTCGCTAAGCGAGGTAGTTGTTAGGGATTTTTTGTCCCATTTGATGCCTTTTCTTGACACAGTTGCTAAACTTGTCAAGTGTCCAAATGTTGATCATGTGACCATGGGGATGCTGTGGTGGTCATAAGTGTGAAAAATGGTTATAAGCCACTTCTTCAGTGCCATTATAATTCTGAATGGTCAGGTCACTAAATGAATGGTTGTCATGTGATGTCTAGCTTCATGGATGAGGGTTTGACAATAAATTTCCATTCCACAAGTTCACAATTATTATTATGTGATGACCCGGGGCGTGGCACAAAAGCAACAAAGTCACAAAAGTAGGTAAAGTCCCTTTATTTAATACATCCAACTTGGCCCCCAATGTCCAGTTATCATTGGCTGGAGAAAAAACTCTCCCAAAAACAGTTTTTAAAGGGAAGAAATTCAGTCGGAACCCAAAGTACATATAGATTATAAATAAAAACCAACACAAATCACGCTGCAACAATTAATGAGACAGGGCAGGAAAAGGAGTTGCAGACTTCAAAAGATAATGAAACACACAGAGTTGGGAGGACTCCAGAACCCAGATAAGACTTGACAAAGATAAATTCACACTTTGTTTCCAGCAAGGTGCTGTGCGCAAACATCCTTTTAAAATCCTGTTTTCACAGCTGCAGCTAATGAAGGGAATCAGGGCCCTTTTCTCCCCCATAAGCCACGTTGTTCCCTTCTCCGTTCCTCCCTGCATGCCCTGGGATGAAGAGGGGGTGGCCCTGGGTCTTCCTCTGAATGCCCAGCCAGACTTTGCCCTTCCCCAGTTTCTTCCACAGCCACTGGATCCACACTCCCACTCCCTGTCAGCTGCTCGACCTCCCCCTCAGAATCAGATTCCAACAAGGGCATGACAAGCTGTTAGTCTTGGACTTAATAAAGTTTTCTCCAGAACTCAGTATGATGTGACTGGATAAAGATTTTTTTTTTATCACATATCAGAATGAAGACGAATGAAATTGGTGATTGTCCCCTGTCAGAGTGGCAGGTACAATTTTCATTTGAACCCATTGGAAATTAAGCCCATTGTAGACTTTTGTGGAGGAAGGAATAGTGAGGTAGAGCACTATTAGCACAGCTGGTGACCATAGTGGAAAATGGATCTGGGGTATGGATTGGCTGCCTGAACTTCTCTCTGGATGAAGGTGAGGATTAGGGATCACCCTTGTGCTCCTTACAGATGCTCTTTAAATTGCTTTTTGGAAATTAAAAACCTTCAGAAGGACAAGTTTCATTACACTGGGTGATTTTCTTTCAACCCAACTGCAAAAAAAAGTTTATGTAAGTTTACAACCTAACAAAAAAACTTTTTTGATTTGGAAATAAGCAACAAAAGAGTGATTAGAATGTTGATTTTGGAAAGCTTTCAAATGGACTAAGAGTTCAGATTGACTGGAAATAAGATTTTGAAATACTGTATATATAAGAAAACTTCCTGTAGTTTGTTTAAAAATCTTATTAAAATATATGAAGATATAGACTTTAAGTATAAGAAATCTCTCCCTGGGAAAATGTGCTGATGAGAGAAAAATTTGATAAGAGGAGATCTTGAAGGTTACTAAAGGCAACCAGAAAGAATTAAAGATTATCATTAAAGAAGACCTGCTAATCCAGAATAGAGAAAATTATTCTAACTCTTGCCAACAATATGCCCAGAACTCTCTTTAGACTCATCTGACAAAAAAAATGGTCTTAAAGGAAGAGATAGAAGAGGATATAACTGAAAATCAGGCATATTTGGATATGGATTTAAAATTGACAGTATGCAAGAATGATATTGACAAGAAGTTATACAGGACCTACACATTTTTAATAAGAAAACACAAATTTAAAAAATCAGAAGAATGACTTGATTTTTAAACTCAGAAAAGTGACTTGGACAATTTTCTTACTTTGGAGTTACGAAAGTTGTGTTGTACTAATGAAGGATTTCTCGAGAAAAGATAAAGAGGCAAAGAAAAGAAATCAGCTTTTGGAACATTAGTTAAAAGGAATAAACAACAAGACCCTTAAAAGTAAAATGAAGGTTTACAAAGTTGACTTATTCATCCAAGATTAAAATCTCTATGATTCTTTTTTTCTTTTTAAAGCAGCTTTTAGTGGGTTTACCTTTTCTTGACTAGGACTAAATGATGAGGTTTTAAATATTTGTTTATAGACAAGATATGGGAAGAAGAGAGTTTCTGTTGCATCTCAGAGAAAGTAATAAGCTATGGTATTAAAATTGTGAGGAGATGAAGGGAAGAGGATAGGCAATTAATTTGTGTGACATCATTTGAAGGGATTAAAGATTAAAAATTTTAATATGTTGTTTCTGGTAAATGGAGTTTTTCTTGATTATGTTTGAATGGTGAAATTTAAAAGGTTTGTGGATATGAGATAAGATATAGAAAGAAAATTTTTTCCTTTGCATCTTTAGATAAAATGACAAGGTACTGTATAAAGTAAAATAAAGAAATATGAAATTGTTCTACTTGTTTAAAGGATAGATAGAAAGATAAAAATAGATGATAGATCGATAGATAATAGATAGATCAAGATATAATAGATAATATAGTAGAATATAGGTAATGATAGATAGAATTCTGGTATCTGTTAATGGATTTGCTGAATAAGATTGAATGATGGGGTTTTATTATTTGCTACTAGATGGAAGATGAGTTATGGATGAAAATATTTTTTCATTGAAATATTATTGAAGGTGCTAAGTTACTGAAACTGTACTTGTGTCATGAAGGGGGAAGTAATTTCTTATTTTTTCTTGTTTTTCATTTTTATATATTTCTCCCTTTTCCCCTTCCCCCTTTCTTTTTCCCTCTGTGCTTTTCACTTTTTCTTGTTTATATGTCACTTAGTTTGTATTAGTTTTTTAGCTGTGTAGTGTTAAAGTTTAATTTCTCACAAAACCGCATCAATTTTCTGTCACATTGCCAGTTGATGGTCTCAGTGAAGACAATATCAGGAGCCATAATACATAAGTTTGATGAATAAACTACAATAGATCAAACAATTAGCTAAACCATAAAATGGTTGCAAATCACTATGGCTAGTTAACATACCCTACTATCAAGACACAATAATCAGTGAATGCAACAATATAATTTAGAGCAAACGCCAATCTATAAATATTTCTCACTTGCCACATGCAAGTTATAAATGGTGACACTTTCATCTCCGTAAAGTTAATCTGTGTGTCAATTACTTGACATGCAGAATTTGACAGTAGTTTTCTTAAACCTTGGCATGGTCTCAGATTGCTATTTTAAGAACATAAGCTGTGACCTTGTGCATTGGACCCTTGGCCCATCCAATAATGTGTTCTCACAGTGATCAACCAATTTCAGAAAAAAGCCCACTAATTTCCAAGCAAAAGGCCTTCAGAGGTGGCACCACCCTTCCTTCAAGGCTAGCAGCTATTTTTCCCCATGGATTGGTCAAACCTTTTTTTGAAGTCAGCTAAGCTGGTAACCATCACCACTCCTTCCTTCCTTCCTTCCTTCCTTCCTTCCTTCCTTCCTTCCTTCCTTCCTCCCTCCCTCCCTCCCTCCCTCCTTCCTTCCTTCCTTCCTTCCTTCCTCCCTCCCTCCCTCCCTCCCTTCCCTCCTTCCTTCCTCCTTGGTTTAATGAAAGTGCAGAGTTTTCTGCCTCTTCAGATGCTGCAAATCTACAGCACTCAAAGTCTCCAGTGAACATAACAATTACAAAAGATACTGGAAGCTGTAGTTTACCAACCTCTGGATGCATAGAAACTCATTATCCTTTGTCAAAACGTCTCTCTCTCTCTCTCTCTCTCTCTCTCTCTCTCTCTCTCTCTCTCTCTCTCTCTCTCTCTCTCTCTCCTCTGTGCAATATATGATCAACTTTTGATGTACAATCAACTACAACATTTGAGAAAAGTCCTGGGAATGGGATGGAGTTTTCTGTTATATAATTGCTGTGTGAACTGCCAGCATGCTTCTCACATCCTTTTCTAAATCATTTGACTCATGCTGGACAAATGTCAATATGAAGCACAGAGCCATTTTAGGCATTCAGAAACATTTCCAGTGGGTTCTCTCTTTTCTGTTTTCATCAGGTTTGGATTTATGTTTTTTTTGCACTCATCTTTCCAGAGAGATGAGCGTGCCCCCAGCTTCTGGAGTTTTCTGAATCCTTGATGGATTGATTTTGACAAGCGATTCATGTTCAAAACAGAATGAAATGAAAAAGATGGAATTCTGTGTCCATCAAAACCTGTTAGAGTCATGCTGTGCACCTAGGGCTCCATTTTGAAGGGATACTTCTTAAAATGGTGAAAGACATCAAAATCCAAGCTGTGTTAGGCTGGAACATGTTTTATGTACAAAGCGTTAGAGTTATTTTGATAAGCTCATTATATTTTGACTGAAAGTTTATGCTAAAATGTGAGCACATGAGACACCAGGGATATAATTTCAATTTTTGATCCAAACATACTATTGGTTTTGATTGTATTTTACCATGAGCTAACTCAATCCAGTACCCTGCAAATATCTCAGGCTTCCAGCTTCCAGAGTAATCATACTGCCTGAGATTTTTGGAAACTATCGCATCTACAGTATACAGATAGTGTTCTGACCAAGGCTTCCTGAGACTGTAATTAAGCACACGTTTAGTCCGAACAACTCTTGTTTTATTTCAATGCTGGGAATTATGTTCATTCCCAGCTGGCAATGAGTCCCAAACAGCCCCTTGAGATAAGCACCCACCTTTCTCTCCTTTGAATTGCTGCCAAAAACTAAAGTGCTAAATTAACTGTAAAAAAAAACAACAACTGAAGAGCTTCAAGGATTAATCTGAACAGAGCGAGTGACTTTGCTTCCTGCAAAGGTTTCTCTACCTTTGCCTGTCCTTTATACCTTAGGCGAGGGGCAATCACCTCCTTGATTATCCCCTTCCTTCCTTCCTTCCTTCCTTCCTTCCTTCCTTCCTTCCTCCCTCCCTTCCTCCCTCCCTTCCCTTCCCTTCCCCTCCTTCTTTCATCTTCCTTCCCTCTTCCTTCTATCTTCCTTTCCTTTCCTTTTCCTTTGCTCATCCCTCCTGCCAATGTTCCCCTTTTCTTCCCCCCCTCCTTCCCCATCTTCTGCCTCCTCCTCTTTTTTGACAGGTAAAGTCTGCTTCCCTTTTTCCTTCTGTCATTCAGCTGAACTTAAGTCTGAATTGAAATCTTGTTTGTCAGACTGTGAAATGGCAGTGCAGGCAGCTGTAACAAGATCTGTGGCATGAAAACTGGTTTTTTGGAAGTTGGCTCAGGATAAAACAGCTCTTTTTAATGTTTACTTCCAGGTTTTGAATGAACTGTGGTTAAAGAAGTGCCTTTTGCACCTGTGATCTTTTTGAAGCTTGTCTCTTCAAATTCACCAGACTGATTTGTCATTTTCTCGCTTGCCATTACTTCGGCCCACTGTTGCCTTTCTCTGTTGCTTCTGGTTAACACCTCAGGGCAGATACAGCTGGTATCCTAAAAATGTCCAAACAGACAAAAGCAAAAACTGGCATTTGGAGAGGGACAAATGATGGCTTATCTCCTCTGAACAGTTTTAACAACCATATCATATTTCTTTGGCCTTGTATATGAAGGTTTATTCATGTCTATGGAGATCCTCAATCACCCAGGTCTGGGATCCCCAAACTGGACAACTTTAATATTTGTGGACTTCAACTCCCAGAATTCTCCAGCCAGCTATGGGAATTGAAGTCCACAAGTTTTAAAGTTGCCAAGTTTGGAGACCTCTGATCCAGGCCATGGTTGTCCTAAAGGCAACTGGACTTTCTTGGTTTTTTTTTTCTTTGCCAACATTTCGCTTCTCATCCAAAAAGCTTCTTCAGTTCTGTTTTGTCAAGTTTATTCATATCCAAGCCACAGTGGATGCTGGGCTGGGAAAATCACTTTTTTCCATGCTAATGCCATGATTAAAATACACTCTGAGGTAAAAGTAAGCAGGAATGGGATGGCTGACTGGTTGCTGCTAAACTACATCTCCCAGCATTCCTCATTCTTGACTGTCAGAACAGCACATGCACACCTTCGAGTTGTACAAGTTGAGGAACACCGCATTAGAAAGCTATAATATGAATTTCAGAGTGTCTTAAGATGTGCACATCAAGTGATTTTATATTTTATTTTATTTATTTATTTTGTCAAAGCTTACAATATAATAGAAATAAGAATAAGCATAAGTATAAATACATGAAATAGGTACTAATAGTTGGATACAACAGAACAGGGATGGTAGGCACGATTGTGCGCTTATGCACACCCCTTATATATGGGGTATAGATTGCTGTAGAATCTAGATTATTATCTAGATTATTAAGGCAATCCATTTAAACAAACAAGCAAACAAACAAACAAATCTTAAGCTTGAAGTACTCATGATTTTGATTATTTGCCCAAGACTAGTCCGTGTTCCGGAAAACTATTCAGCAGTTGTAATCAAGAAAACTGCTTCCTTCCATGGATTTATTTTTGTTATTTTATGTTCACATTCTGTTGCACCCTGGGATGATTATTTCCCTTTAGATCTATTATATCATATGGTACTAGCCAGTTCATTGTTTAGCCAATATTGTTTTTGTTCCAAGAGGAGTGCATTGTTCATAATACTATCAGTATTATACTGATATACTATAGTATATAGCCATGCCTGGTTGCTACACACCATTTATTACATGGTCTCTGGTTGGTTGGGACTACATTTGTGAATAAAGGAGGGAGGGGGCAGCAGTAAATAAAAGAAGAAATATCCATAAGACAATAAGTGACCATGGGTAATATTATAGGGACAAAATATGATCTTAATTAAAGGCAGTGGGATTATAATTTAGATTTCAGAAGATGTTGTAGCCAATAGAAACATCAACAACTGGGTGGAGTGATAGGAACTGATTTAAGTGCTTGTCTGTGATAAGAAAAGCTCAGTCATTCTGAAATTAGCTGAATAAAACATTGTATTGCCACCACTGTTTGCTAAACTTTTTAAATGTTACAAATGTCCTGGCTGGTATTACATATTCTGTATATAGGTAAAATGCTACCATTAGATGGATTCACACAATGTTGCTTGTCACGATTCTGGATAATGGCCCCAAACAATTCAGGACTTTGAGGCTGTGGCTTTTCTCAAAGATCCATTTTGTTGGGTACATCATATCAGCACATTCAAATGTGAAACCAACTCTAAATATTTCCCATGTTTTACTATAATAAAAGAAATAGACATTTCCCACCCAGTAGTCACGTTAGCCAACCAGGTAGAGTACAGTCTGCTCAGCTACTCCCTCCGGCTCTTGCAAACTCTCATTACCCTGGGCCTTATCGCTTTTGTGTCTGGCACATGGGAGGAAAATATCCCACCTGTCCATAGTTCCACCACCCATATGTATGGCAACCTAAAAACAAAGTAACAAAGAATATGGCTTCAGATAAAACCATTTTGAGAGTTGACAGTTGCATGAAAATGGGCTAGAGTGAGATTTGAAAATTGCCAATTTGATGCTTTGAAAGAACTCAAGCATAGCTTGTGTCAACCAAACCATCAAGTTAAACAATCATGTGGTTTTGCACTGCATACAGGGGTGGATTTCTACCTGTTCTGTCCACCTCTGTAGAACCGGTAGCTCTGAAGAGCAGCAGACATAGAACCGGCTCTATGTCTGCTGCTGTTTTTGCCTGTCCACCCACCTGGGCTCTTACTTGACCTTATTTCCTGATTTTTCAACTTCAGCTGCTGAACAAGGCACAGCTGCTGTTAGAAAAGCAAGAAAAGAGGGCTGTTTCAAAGGCTGCTTTTCTGCAGGCAGCTGCTGATGACGATTTACAGGCACTCGGCTCGCAGCCTGCAGGGAAGCTCGTAAATCCCGAACTGGTAGTTAACCCTGTTGTATCCCACCCCTGACTGCATAGTCTTCAAAAAGCAGTCACAGCCATGGAAAAGCGGTTGTGACTGTGAGGCAAGAAGTCCTGTCCCCCACTGACATCCCAATAGGCAGAAAACTAAGTTATAAATCTGATCCAAAGAAATGCAGACTGGCTTTTTTAAAACTGAGGATCAGCCAAGACTTAATGTTTGTTTTCTGGGTGCCACGTGG
The DNA here is from genome assembly GCF_900518735.1 of Pseudonaja textilis. Next base: position 10,282,977 of record NW_020769328.1, on the reverse strand, counting down.
GACCAAATTAGAGGAACAACTATTATGTTTTTATGATCTAATTAAGATAAGTGCCTAATTATATCTCATAGGGAATTGCTTTTTAGTCCTATGTGGATGAATTACATCTAAATTAATACAGAAAATTGAAATTCTTCTCATGGTGGCTACTTTGCATTTATTATATTTTTGTAATGCTACCTTTATTAATTTTATAAGTATCTCAAGGTGGTGAACATACTTAATAGTCTTTCTTCCTCCTATTCATTCCACAACTACCCTTTAAGGTAGGTTGGGCTGAGAGAGGGTGATTGCCTCAAAGTCACCCAGCTGGTTTTCATGACTACACTAAGGAGGTACTAGAATTCACAGTTTCCTGAAGATTGGTCCAAAGTCACCCAGCTGACTTGCATGGATAAGGCAGGATGAGAATTTGATGTCTCCCAGTTTCTAGCCTGCTGCCTTAACTAATACAAAAAGCTGGCTCAGTCCCTATTGTTTGGATCTAAATTCTTCCTTTGTGGATTTATAAAGCCAAACTACAAGTTTCACATTGATCTATACATTCCATTTCATTGTCAGGTACCTTTGATTAATCACAGTGTGTGGTTCTTCTTTTGTCTCTCCCTAACATGTAGATGCCACCCTGTTCCATGGGAGAACTGGCTCCTGCACTTGTCAATTCTGCAGCCCCAGACTTCCTTTCCACCAATTTTCCACCAATTAAAATTCAACTTAATGGTTTCAAGATAAGGTAAGGCAGAAAAAGTGGGAAGGCAAATTATTATGGATAGAGATTCAGAAAAATGTAGCATTTGCCTTGGGCACGCCTGAATGTCTCATTTCTGCTTTAATCTTTTTCAGCCTTATCCTCTTCTCCATTCAGAGATTTCTCAATTCTCTCTGGAAGATCAGAAACAGAAGATCAGAAACAGTGACTGCAAGGAATTTTCAAAAAGAAAAAAGATGCAAAGTGGTCATAATAATGCATAGATTAAAACCCTTATTCTATTTTGTGGTCACAGCTGTAAAGCCGCTATTGAATGAAAAGTATATTTTGAGAGGATATATTCGGAGAATTATCTCTTCTTTACAGTAATGGGTGAATCTGTTTTACTTTCTAAATTGTTCCCTTTTTACGTTCATTTCATTCTCTTCTGTTATCATCTTTAAAAAAATTAGTGCACAATTGCATACATTTCAATGCATTTTGTCTCATTATAATGTTATTTCGACAGAGTTTTATACACAGAAATACAATGCAGAACAGTTTGAAAACAGGCCAGTTCATTTTTTAGGGTGTACAAAATTAATTTTGCCCTCAAACCTCCTTATAATCAATTTTTGCTGGAAAAAAATCTAACTTCTCTACAATCAAAAAGTAGGTTTCTTTCAATTAATTATAATACAATTTAAGTACAGTGTTTTATTTGGATGATTTTTCAAGCTGTGGTTATTAGAAAGTGGCAGTAAATACTTTTGATTTCTGTCATGATAAACAGCTAAGAGGATTTGTGAAGCACAATAGCAGAGTTCAAATAGCTGATGGCATCTGAAAAAAAAAAGTCGTATCAATTTACAAAGCTAATGAAAACTTCAGCAGTAACAGGACTAGATTTAAAAAAGGGACAGAAAACCGAAATGCTTCCTTTGTGTTTACTTCTCCCTTCTCTCCCACCAAACAAAATATTTTTGGTGTGTGATCGGTTTTGTGATGAGAGTATTGTTCTCTGTTCACTCAAATGAATACAGAGAAATGTTGTGGAAAGTGAGCAGAGGGGGATTTTTAAGAAGTTTTCGTGGAGAGCATCTTATACATTCAGATAGGGTGGTATGATATGGTTCACTGAGATTAATTCTTTGGTATTCTTGAGACACCAGTGATTGATTGGTAAACCTGGACGTGATCTCTAAAAGAACATCTTTGAAATATAGAGGACTCAGCTGGTTGTCGGTTTTTCCCCCTTTTTGTTAACTGAGTATAGAAATGGTGAAATTGTCTTTTGGTTTATTGGTACTTCTTCCCCATAAGAAAAGTTGCTTAAAGGCTGCAAGCACTGAGCTTTAAGGGGTGCTTATTATATAGTTTATTACATATTATATGATATAGTTCTTAGCATAGATCAGAGAATAGGCACAAATTGACTCTCTATGCCTCTTCATCCATTGATTTGATTTTCCATTTTACCTGGGAAAAAACTAGAAAATTTCAGCATGCAATAGGTTCGTTTAAAAATGCTATTTCCCATTTAATCCACATCTCTGGGGGGCTTATATGAATCCCCCTAACCAAACCCAATTCTGTTTAGCTTTTAAGATTATGAGCATTTCAATCCAAATGAAATTCAAGGGTGAATTTGTGAGTTCTCCACAGTTCTTCATTAGGATATTCTCCCCCCCAGCCCTCCAAAAGAGAAATAAGGATCAACATATAGAACATAGAATAAGGTTGGAAGGGACCTTGAAGGTTTTCTAATCCAACCCCCCCTCAACAAATGGCTGTCCAATCTCTTCTTGCTAACCTCCAGTGATGGAGCACCCCAACTTCTGAAAGCAACCTGTTCTACTGATAAATTGTTCTCACTGTCAGGAATTTTCTACTAAGTTCTAGGTTGAATCTCTTTAATGATCTTCCATTAATTATTTCTTGTTCTGCCATTAGGTGCTTTGGAGAATAGGTTGACCCCATCATGTTTGTGAATGCCCCTGGAAGACTGCTATCATATAACCCTTAATTCTCTTCTTTAGACTAGACGGTTCTCTGTTTTTTTTAAAAAAAAATTCCTAAAGGACCCCAAGGCAGTTTATACAGAGATCTCTCCTAATATTATCTCTGCAGAAAAATTCTGTGAAGTAAGCTAGGTTGAACCTTGGTGCCTTGTCTGCTGCTGCTACAACTAAGCAAAAATAGCTATAAATATTCCCTTTATGACTGGACCTCTGACTGATTGAGATTTCAAGGGAAAAGAACATTTTTGTTGTTTATGTAGGCATAAAATGTTTATGTATCTATAAAAAATGGATAATAGAAAAGAGTTATCTTTTTTTTGTAGTCATAGCAGAAGAGATAATTTTCTAATTGGATTTATATTTGCTGCAAAGGAATTTGGTAGCTTCTTCTTATTTCTTTTTATTATTCCTTTCTGCACTTTTGCTTCTGTTCTTTCATTCTTTACTGCTTTTCATCTTTATTCTGATTTGTAAAAAAAAATCTATTATTTTCCTTTTCCTTTCCTTGTTTGCCCATGTTAGACCTCAAGTAGAAAAAGAGTCCCATCCTCTATTTCATAATTCTCTGTAATTTCAGCAATGCTAATGAGAATGATAATTACCTAAATAAAATCTGCAGAAACAGTAAGCTAGGAGAAATGCAGTTCTGCTCCTGAAATTGCATTTTTTCCCTTTATGTTTGGCTACTACCTTCTTCAAATCAGTTGTAAGTGCTTCCTCACCAATACTGAGCAGGTCAAAATGAATTCCAACAGATCTCTTTAAAACACAGAATATTTATTTTCAAGGTGAATGAATAGAAAATGTTTTGTTTGAGGTTCTATTACTTTCTTTCTTTTGGTGTCTTTTAGTAGTAAGTATGTCAGTTTAAAATGTGAAGTTTAGGGTGAACTGTATTTTTAATGAGATTTTTATATGGGATTTTGTTTTTTCGTGGAGCTGTATTTAGGATTAGAGAGAACCAGCCATCTTTTCCATGGTAAATGATATACTTTTTCTACTTATTTGCAGTCTTCTGCCTGGATTCCTTTGACTGCCATATATTTTCATAGCTGAGCTGAATATCCTCCAGCCAATGTTTCTGAGCAAACAACGAGACATTGGTGAATGTTCTATAATACTGGTATTTTCAGGCCTAATTCCAAAATTCCAAATTCTGTTGAAGTGGAACATCCCATCTCTTGATCTCTACAGCATAAAATGGCAGAATTTGAAAAATGGGAGGAAAACAGAAGCTTCTCTTCCTGAAGAACATTTGTAAAACCATGAAACAAAATCCAACTCGGTACTTTGCATAAATGCAGGGGTGGGGAAGAGAAAGGATTCCCATTGAATATCAGAGTGCTCCCCTTGAAGTCACAAATTCACCTCTCCTTTTAAGCAATTGATTTGGCTTTTCTTAATTGAAGTCTACACATCTGGAAGGAGCCCAGTTTGAGGAACGCTCGTCTATATTCTAAATAAGATGGTTACATACATTTCTACAGCATGACTGCCTGCTAAGTAGCTAATTACAAACAGCTCCCCGTGGCAGTGTACAGCAATTCTAATTTCTATTACAGAGGGCTACTTGCCAGTTCCGAAGCTGAGGAGAGAAATGTTTTTAGTTAATTGAGGTTCAGATGAGGGATGACCTCTCTACCTCATCAAACCACTGGTCAGGAAAGCAGATGGTTCCTAGCACAGCCTCCATCACAGTTAAATTCACACAGCCATTTCTTTTAGCTGGAGGAACAGATCATCTGGAGCTGAACAACACCGCAAAGGGAAAATGGGCAGCATACTTGCCACCCTAATCTAGGAAGGCTGGAATCTAGAGAAATGAAAAGCACATATAAGGGAGGTGTGCCCAGTAGGACCACGGATGAGAAAACCTTCTGTGGGAAACTGAATTGGATGGTCATGAATCATTTTTCACACCCCATGCAAGAATGTTTTGGTGGTCAGATGGTGGGGAAATTCCTTCCTTCCTTCCTTCCTTCCTTCCTTCCTTCCTTCCTTCCTTCCTTCCTTCTTGTCTGGCTGCATTTATGTAAGGTAGATTTCACCTCCTGGATTTTCAAATGTCCTTCTTCAGAAAGAGGGCATTCTGTCTTTCAAATTTACTTATTTGGGTGGGACTTTTCAAAATTGTAACTAAGAGACTGGAAGCAGCTTGTTGATTTTTTTTTTTCTGTTCGATTTCTTTCCCATCTCTCTAAGACTTGTGGCTGCTCTCACTTCCCATCGTGACAGATTCACTGTGGGAGAGATGCTTTCCAGGCATTTTTTTAATAGGGTCGAATTAAACTATAGGCTCCAGGTCTGTACAGTGACAAGGAAAGAGAAATGTCTATCATACCATTTAATATCACTTCTGTACAAGAATCCTGTCTCCACCCACAAAATCACTGACATTTTTCTTTTTCTTTCGGAAAAAAATAATATTTTTATTCTTGCTATAATGAATGAATGTAGAACACAACGGCAAAGTACATTTTAAGCACCAACATTTACCTTCTATTTAATTTATATGTTGGTGCTAGGTTAAACTCATTTCAATCTAATCAAATCTAATCTATAGCATGTCTTTAATTTTTGGAAATAGTTCAAGGTGGAGAACATATCCTAATGCCCCTTTTCTTCTATTTTCCTCCTATCCCTACCATTTTAGGCCTAAGAAATTTATCCAGGCTGTAGCAGTATTACTATTCTCTCTTTCTCACCTTCTCATTTCTCATCTTTTCTCATCTTTCCTACCCTCTTCTCCAGTTGGTATTTTATGGTTTATCACTTGTTGTTTGTAGTATCTTATGACTACTGATTGTGGCTATGATTTGTGATCTATGACCTATCACTTTGTTGTTGTATGTATGTACACTGAGAGCTTATGCGTGGGAAACAAATTCCTTGTGTGTCCAAACATACTTGTCCAATAAAGAATTCTATTCTGTTCTGTTCCACTCCGTTGCATTGCATTTAGAGGTGGTATTCAGCAGGTTCTGACCGGTTCTGGAGACCTGGTAGTGGAAATTTTGAGTAGTTCGGAGAACCAGCAAATACCACCTCTGACCGTCCCCGCCCCCATCTATTCTTTGCCTGCTGAGTCCCAGCTGATTGGCTCGGTCTTCTTTTGCTGCCCTGCACAGGAGAAAGGAGCTGGAAAGCAGGTTAGTGGGTAGGGAGGGAATTGGGATTTTGCAGTAAACTTCCCCTGCCACGCCTACCAAGCCACACCCACAGAACGGTAGTAAAAAATGTTGAATCCCACCACTGATTGCATTGCACTGCATTCCAATTCCATTCCATTCCCATTCCCTACAACAACAATCTTATGAGGTGGGTTGGGCTGAGAGAGTGACTGGTTTCTAGCCCAGAGCATTAACCATTACATCAAATTGGCTCTGTAGCTGATCATGGATTATTTTTTAAAAGGTATTTTGGGAAATAAATAAGATGCCTATTCACTGCATCTTCTCCTTCTTCAAAATATCACCAACATGTTCATTCTATATTTTATTTTATGACAAAAAGACATTCTTCAAAAATGCTTTACCATTTTCTTTGTCATGTTAAATACTTCTGATATGACACAGCATCAATCTACATCTTTATAAGTCAAAATCTACTGCATTTTTTTCCCAATCCTTTCTTCCATGTAAATCACTTCATATCCGTAACCCACATTTGGCATTTGTATTTAATCTTTTTTTCCAATTTCATCTGGCTTTTTCTATTATTGGCTTTTGCTATGAATGCCCACTTGGAGGGAGTAGAATTCAGCAGAGTGGAAATAAGCTTAGGATATTGGTTTTTGCTTCAAATTGCAACTTTCTTCCTAACAGTTGAGAAACTTATAGAACATGATCGTCTCTCAACAAAAAGAATCTGATAATTAGCAGTTTAAATTAATTAAATGATCAGCGATGTCATTATGAGGATGATTGTGAACTCTGTTTCTGAGCTAATCTTTGGTGCAGAGGTGAAACTTTATTGCAACTGGCTTGGAGGAAAAACGTTTGTTTAAGTTTTGCTAGTCAAGATATTCTTACTCCGCTTTGTAGGACGGGACTTTATAATCATGAAAAATCATGACTTTGTTGCAAAGCACCCCCCCCCCCGCTAAAGACAAAATAAATGGCTCCTCCCATAGAAGCAAAATACACGTTCAGAGTCAGAATAAGAACATTTCTGTTTTGCTTTATGGTTTATGAGTACATTTTTAATCTATTAGAGTAGAGTAGGAATAGGTAGGGCGATTTGCAGTTTGGTACCACTTGGTGGAGTTCTCTGGATCTAGCCCTTGCTATGAAGGGTTTTTTCCCACCCCCAGAAAATTCAACCATTTCTTGAATCTGACGGCAAATTTTTGGCTTCCAAAGAGGAATGCTGTTTCTTTTTAACGTGGACTATATTTTGCAAGATACCTTTGCTTCATGACTTTGGTTGTCTAGTTCAGGGGTTTCCAACCTTGGCAACTTTAAGACTTGTGGACTTCAACTTCCAGAATTGCCCAGCCATCAGTGCTGGTTGGAGAATTCTGGGAATTGAAGTCTACAGATCTTAAATTTGCCAAGGTTAGACAACCTTGGCCGAGACCTCAACCTTGGACCAATGAAGGAGAATATTTGTAGCTCAAGGTTGATACTCTCTGGGTTTCATGACCTTAGACTGAGGCATCCTGCATATCTCCTTCAAAGTTCCAAGGCCCACAATTCTCAGAGTTGTCAAAATGTGTCAAGCTCCCTGATCTCTAACCATCTCTTTCTCCCATCTCTTTGCTAAGTATCATTTTTCCTAAAATTACCTTCCCTGAGGCAGAAATCTCCCTGCTCCTTCATCCCATTAATTCCCAAGACCTCCTAAGGGTTTGAGCACCAGCTGAAAACAAAGCACGGTGTTCCAACCACAGAAGCTCCATAGTAACAAAGAATAGTTTGTTTTTTTGCTATTAAACCGAATAGAGAAAGCTGAATCAGACTCAGCTTCTCTGAGACCCATCTCCTTACTTTGCCATTTAGAAGAAGAAAGGAGAATGAAGCACTGTCTACGAACGAGAGATTGCCTCTTACAGAGAGCCTGACCCACAAATAAATCAATACATAGCTGGCAGCAGCTGAAACCTTTGCATGGAAATAGCCATTTGCTGAATTTTTGCAAAAGCCTCTCCGTACCTTTTGAAGGGAATGAAGTCTGATGTTCCTTTCCCGAGACGCACTTCTTCTTCATTTTTCTCCCAGCCAGCCTTCATTAAGTTGAAAGCATATCAAAGGTGTTTACAATTTTTTTTTTTCTACTAAACCTGCAAGGATCTGAAAGGCCAAAGCACATAGACAAGGAAAGGTGTAGCTGGGTCGGGACAAAAAAAAAGCAAACAAAGGTAAAAAAAACAGAAGAAGAAAAAAAAAGTATCTGCGAAGCATTTAGAAGGACAAATGAGGATTTTGATTAGAGATAAGAACTATTTTCTTCTGCCCTGCTCAAGACATTTTACTGCGTGAAGCATGGCCTTCTCTTGCCTCAAAGACTGGGAAGTTTGTATTGGTGTAATTCTGTTCTGTTATGCTACAGATTTCCATTCCATCAAATTTAGATTTGGATGCCCGGTAAAACAGATATGCCAAAATTGACAATTTGGGATTCGCATGGACTGTGTCCTCCATATCTATCGTAGTTTTTATTTTAAAGGGGTTTTTTTTCCAGGAAACATCAAATTTGCTTGATTCAGATAGCAAATTCATGGGTCATCAAGGAGAATACCAGTTCACTTCATTTTGGGGTTGAAGGGTTATCGGCTTCTTAAAATGTACAAAATGTTTTTTTTTCTTCTTAGTTTCCACAGCAAATGGGCATTCTGTGCTCAGAGAATTGAAACAAGTTACTAAGAAACTGAACCTTTTGAAAATATTTTTGGAAACAAGCATGTAAATACCCTGAGTTGTTTTGGCCACATTATTATGGAGGTAGCAGTCTCTACAAACAAAGTTTTAGACTATAGTGTCAACTTATTTGTCTCTTCCTTGTCTTTCTTCTGTTGGTGTTGCAATGTTTCACCTGATAAAAAAGTGGGTATTTCAAAATCTTGATGACAGCATTATGAAAGTTTGATTGGTTCTAATAAAGGCCATTCCTCACCATAGATTAAGCATTCTTCTTAGGAAACTGCATGCATTAAAGACAACAGAAAATCCAGCAAAATTTCCTACTGTCATCATTAATGGATAGGTTTAGTTTGCGAAGTGTTAACTTTTTCTTTTTTCCTACTTTTGCAGAGCTTGTTCTCAATTTCAAGTTATTTTTACAAAGATCTGACATCTCTAATTAGGAAGCCAGTGAATTTACCCCCAGCTGGGAAAACAAGGCTTAGCAAGAGTTTTACATCTGCCCTCATTGATCTATGGATTACCTCACATTCAAGACTGTGTAGCCTTGGGGAGCACTAAAAGAAGAAACAAATGTGGGAAAATGAACAAAAAATCTTCCTTTAACTTCTAGGTTCAACAGATCACATTTGGCAGCCTGCAGACAGGGAAATGGATTTATATAGTTTCTCTTTCAGGCAATAAACCATTGCAGGTGAGTAGAGTAAGAAAGAGTCAGACACTGAAAGCTGGGATTAACGGGGCCTAACTTGATTGAAATAGCCTGACAATCAGAGCTAGCAAAGTTGGAGAATTCCCTTTGGTCCCTATTTTTAAGCAAATGGTCTTCATTTGCATTTCCTGGATTACTACCTGGATCAAAACACAGATATCTTTGAAGTTCTTCCCATCTCCAGATCTGCAAGAGATGTCTCTCAAATGGAGGTACCTTTGAGAAATATGTGTTTAAAAAACATGCATGCCTTGAAGGAAAATGGGCATGTGAGGAGGCGTTCTTTATAAACACGAATCCCTGAATTGTCTTGCATTCTTTACAAAAATAATTGTAAGGAAGAATAGAAAGATGGGAGTTAGAATCCGATCCAAGGAAATGAAAGAATGCCAACATATGGGTGGATCTGAACCTCCCTAGGACGAATGAAACTAGGATTAGACAATTTGCTCAAGGGGACACATGGGAAATCGTTGTGGAGGGCTGAACTATAGGGTGGTGAAGGTGTGTGTGTGTGTGTGTGTGTGTGTGTGTGTTACGCACACACATGCGTAAATTGAAACATAAATACAGCAGTGCTCAACTTACGACTACAACTGAGCCCAAAATTGATGTTGCTGAGATTTGTTAAGTGAATTTTGCCCCGTTTTACAACTTTTCTTGCCACATTTGTTAAGGGAAGCACTGAAGTTTTTAAATCGGTAACACGGTTGTTAAGTGAATCTGGTTTCCCCATTGGCTTTGCTTGTCAGCAGGTCGCAAAAGGGGATCACGCAACTCTGAGACACTGCAATCATCATAAATGTGAATCAGTTGTCAAGCATCCGGATGTCAATCACCTGACCGTGGAGATGGCGCCATGGTCATAAGTGTGAAAAATGGCCACAAGTCACTTTTTTTCAAAGTGTTGTAACTTCAAACAGTCGCTAAATGAACTGTTGTAAGTCAAGGAACAGAATAGAGCTGGAAGGGACCTTGGAGGTCTTCTAGTCCAGCCCCCTGCTCAAGCAGGAGAACCTATACCATTTCAGACAAGTGACTATCTAGTTCCTTCTTAAAAACCTCCAGTGATGTGGAGCGCCCACAATTTCTGGAGGACCCAGATTGTTGGCGGGGAATCTGCTGACTCTATAAACTGCTTAGAGAGTGCTGTAAAGCATTATGAAGTGGTATATAAGTCTAAGTGCTAATGCTATCCTCCCTCCCTCCCTTTTCCCTTTTTCTTCCTACCAAACTGTGGTGGTGCAGTGGTTAGAATATAGTAGCCTATATTTCTGTTGGGTATCATACCAGAGACATATAATAAAGAGACTATGTGTCTAATATTACATGTGTTAACAGTGGCCAGAATTGAATTTGCACAACATCGGAAAGGTGTGGAGATCCCTACAGAAGAGAAGATAATAATAATAAAAAATACTAGAATGTGCAGAACTTGATAGATTAACACTTGAAATTAAAGTGTTATTTTGGAATATGTTGAAACATGGGAGTCATTTTATCAATGGTTAACTAACAGAAACAGAAGTTAGAACATTCAAAATTATAAGAGGATTAATTTCACCATGACGGTTCATTATGATGTTTATTATTAATATGATTTAGTATTAACCATTAAGTATTAATATTATGTGGAGAAAATACTGTTACTATATGATCACTACTAATGAACATGATGATGAGGATGACTATTGCTCAAATTAACTGTAACCAGACAACACACTGTTTATATAGACACTGAAACTGTTGCTCTTTCTTTATATAGTAACAAAAAAACAACAACAACGAATATTGAAAACTAACTCTGCCCACTGTCAGGAGTTTGATCCTGACTGGCTCAAGGTTGATGCAGCCTTCCATCCTTCCAAGGTCAGTAAAATGAGGTCTAGATTGTTGGGGGCAAGAGGCTTAGAGAAGGCTGTAAAAGCACTGTGAAGCGGTATATAAGTCTAAGTGCTATTCCTATCCTTCCTGTGCAGAAAAACTGAGATCAGCTTCAATGAAATTCTGAAACTGTGATTGTCCTGTAACAGCCTAAAGTAGAACCCAATGAACAGCAAAGCATGTTGGGCAGGCTGTGAAAATGTACTGCACCAAATCCTAACATTGCTTTTACCCTAATAAAGGCAAAACGGAATAGAATAAAAATAGAGCAACATCTTGCAGTAAAAGCATTTGCAATGTGGATCAATTAAATGCTGGGTTATATTGGATTTAGCATGAAATCCCATGATGAAGATCTGTCTTGATGGATGCAGAAGCCACTGATGTGATTAAGGCTAGAGTTTTTGATTAGCCAGACTCTGACAAGGCTTATTGGATTGTGTCAGGTGGGGATTTTTTCCCCTTTCTTTCTTTCTTTCTTTCTTTCTTTTTTTGGAATTGTCTTGGTTTCCAAATCAAGTTGCAAGCTGACATGCTGGGGAATGTAGGACTTTTGCATATGAGATTGCAAAAAGAAAACCATTTTAATTGGCAGACTTGAAAGTGTGTGGGAAACATGAGGCTACCAAAGCACAAAGAATCTTACTTTGTTTTCATTCCAAGAGCTTTCATTTGGGCAGAGATAATCTAGATGAAACCTCCGAGGTTCCTCCAGGATCATTCAAACCTGCAATATATATCAGAAGAATACAGGCGCAGAATATTAGCTAATCTATTCTGTTATTCAAACACTGCTAATGGTGCTACCAAGCAAGCAGACTGTGATCAAGAGGGTCTGGGGATCAGGGGAAGGAGTAGAAGGTGCTGTTTACTAAACACACCACTAATTATTCATCTCAGTAAGCATCATAACATTACACCCTTCATGTGATACAGGAACCTTTTAGCCCTGCAATATGCAGTTAATGCTCGGTAGGTACTTAATATCTGCAAAATTGCATCTCATTTGGTGCTGTGGAATTTTAACTAGGACCGTAGCCCTCTGCACTCTGCTAAATGCCCTCCAATAATTTATTCAGGGCTGCCCTGATACATTGGGAAAGCAGAATAGAGATTATCCACCCCCCCCCAAATTTCAACCCTAATGATATTATATAATGGCTTCCTTTGCTTGCTTTGTAAAATGGTAAACATAAAACTTCTCTGAGTCAAGGTCAACTCTGAAATTTTGGAAACTTCTATGTAAGTATCTTGGCAACACAGAGACAGGATTTCCTAGGACTTCCGAGATTAGCCTGCAACCCTTATTCCATTTTAAGTACCATTGCTCCACGGATTTTGAGATGGCCCTTGTGGCCCTTGAATATCCAAGTATGAAAGTTGAAATGAAAGTTGAAATGAACTTCATCCTCCATGCCCTTCTAACAGTATCACATTACAAAACCATTAATATGTATTTAAAGGGATAGCACAGAGCAAGAGAATTCCCCAGAGATGGTGGTCCAAACACTGATTAAAAAAATGCCACCAGGGAGACCTTATCAAAAAGTGGTTCCATTGTTATTCCACTCCTGATGTGATAATGCTTATCCAATCATTCTGCAGAATTACAGTGTAAGCATATTAGACCTAACCTTTCCTTCTGGGGCAGCTAAGAACATTCTCAGGGAAGACTCTTGGTATCTAAGAGTTAATAACTCCTGAAAATGAAGACAAGGAAAGTTCTGGTAGAAAAAAATCCTGATGTATAAGTTATAATTAGTTAAAGAAAGAATAATAATAATAAAAGGGATATTCACACACAGCGGCTGCTTTTATTTTATGCAGCATATAACATCCAATCCCAATTTAAGCTTCCTTCTCATCATCTGATATTATGAAAAGATCTATTTTGAGCTGGTGGGAATTCGGGTATGTTTGCCTGTGTGATCTGGTTACTATTCCTGTTGAATGAAGTAACGTTATAACTATCTCGCCTTTTTCAGGAAGGAAGGAAGGAAGGGAAAAAAAGGAAGGGAGTGAAGGCAGGAAGAAGGAGAAGAAAATCCAGAGAGCAATTTCTGCTCTTTTGGGTTGTGATGAGCAAGTGGTTTTCAAGGTCAGCCATGTCTTTCCATTGTGACATAATTTTAATGTTCGGGAGAAATGGACCATATGAAATTCTATTTTGCAAAAGTCAAAGGCATATGAACCCCTACTGGAAGTCTTACGAACCTGCTCATTCCTCTTCAACATATGAAAACACACTCACGCTCCACTAATCCTATCTTTTGACTTATGACCTACAGTACACTAGATCAGAGAGGCATTAACTTGTCAGTTCTTACTGTTGTTTTGTCAGCATACAAAGTTCATATTTTAGATGGAAACCCTTGGGTGGCACAGGACTGTTGTGCAGAGAAGGGAAGTGCAAAGGATTCTAGGCATTTAGCATGGCTGACAGTAACATTCCTGGATCATAAAGTCAGATGATTTTGAACATTCAATCAGCAATTTCTACATGACATAAAAAGTCACAGGTGGCCCGATTCTCTCTAGCTGTGACAGTGTCATAGGAGAAGTCTAACAGGATCATACCTGGTGATTATAACGATGCACTTGTAAAGATGGATGAAGCTGCCTATAGACTCGGTGTGTGATAAACATGACCAGCATCACTTATCTAAAGTAGATGTATTCTTGAAGTTCATGAAACATGAAATCCATCATAATAGAGGAGTTCTACTTGACATTTCTGAGATATCATTGAAAAGATTATAGGATCAGCATCTTACAGTATTAGACTGGAGATACATAGGAGATACCAAGTAATTCACTTCACTTACTTCAGGTTTATTCTTAGGAAGGTAAGGTGGAGAGAACTGAGACCCTAAAAAGTGCTGGTGTTAAAGGAGGCTAAACCGTAGGATGAACAATCGAGGGATGAACCATAGGATGAACAATTGATGTCTAATTTAACAAAGAGCAGGACCAGGGGAGGTATGATGGCAATCTTCCAATACTTGAGGGTCTGCCACAAAGAAGAGGAGATTCACAGGACCTGATGCAGAACAAGAAATAACGGGCGGAAGATTATTAAAGAAACATCCAACCTAAAATTAAGGAGAAATATCCTGACTGGGAACAATTAAATAGCGAAAGGGCTTGCCTCTGGAAGATGTAGGTGCTTTGTCATTGGAGGTTTTCAAGAAGAAATTGGACAGAATCTAGAATGGTATGTCCTGCATGAGAAAAGAGTTGGACTATGTACACACACACACACACACACACACACACTAATTAACTTTACTGTTTTAACATTTTTGCTGAACTGTGGAATGTATGCTGCTCAGAGTCATAAAGATTGAAATGGCACACAAGTAAAAGAAAAAAAGTAAGAAAGAAAAAAAGAAGAAGAAAGAATAGCAACTACAATAAGTCGTTGGTTTTTTTTTTCTGCTTTTGTCCCTCTTGAATATATATTCACAGCACCACTTGTGTTGTTTTTCTGGGAGGGTGTTGAATACTTGAAAGAAAAATCCATGTTAAAAGTTCAACATTTTCTCTTAAATGTGCCTCTTAAAATGGATTTGCTCTCATAGGAAAAGTCCATTATTCTAAAATCCCCAAGTACTCTGTTGGGAGAGGCAGGGAATCGAAAAAGCCTGTGAATAGTTCAACCGTGATTGTACATCAGCTCACAAACTGCATATCAGGTCAGTCTGTAGTGATGGGATTTTTCTCAAGACCTTTGGTTACGTCTCCTGAATTCTACTCCAGGCAAAGATGGCTGATTCCTTCTGGGCCAATAAGCTTCTTCATGATCTAATTGTTGGGAAAGATTCATTAGCAACCCAAACCTCCCCAGTCTGCCTCCTAGGAGGCACCTCCGGTGAATGGCGCAACCGTCTTTGTAATGCATGCCACCAACCACTCCATGGATCTGTGATTCATTGCTCTGTCAGCCTTCTGAGAGACAGTGTATGAAAATGCCATATAAATGCAAATCCAAATGCAAACACTGAATTCCCCTGTTGGGTGGTGATAAGGTGCTCATCTAGACAATATGTTATGATTTAAAAATGGAAAGTAATATCAGGGAAAATATGGGGGTGAGGGACAACCAGTAACAATGACTTCAAAGGTTTTGCATGCATGCATGTATGTATGTATACACACATACACATCTACACTCTTATGCATCTTCATTCAAGATGTCTAGATATTTTCCACATTTATCCTTAGATGCTGCGGTCTTCTTTCGTGCTATATTATTGTGAGATTACACATTTCCAATTAATATTGCACATTATTTGCGTATCAAAATTGCACAGAAGTTTGTTTTAGACAATTTGAGGGACGATAGGATCAGCTTTTAGAAACAGAATTGCTAAGGAATACATGGAATAGCTTCAATTTTCCCCCTTTGTTGAAACAAACAAAAAAAGGCATATTTGAAGCTGCAGATAAGTATCACAAATAAAGAAGGAAGACTGGCACAATTATAATGGGAAATAAAAAAAAAAGTTAAATGACAATGGCAAGATCTCATACAAGAGGCTTACAGTCCAAATTATTGCACAGAATAGTGAAAAAAAAATGCACATTAAATCAGGTTCTTCCTTGAATGGATAATGAAGTAAAACAATGAGATCAGCCCATTTTCAAAGACAATTGCACTCATTTACATTTTTCATATAAAATCTGGTGATTTTGCTTTGTCTCCACTCTCGTTTTTCTAATCCAATTTCAACATCAGTTTCACGGTTCCTTTTTTTTTGGAAAAGTCCATATATATTTTGTACAGATTTCTACTAATGCATTGAGTTTTGTACCTTTTTTCTAATAGGGACTTTCTGCATATCATCTGGGTGCAAGTTTACTCTTTGTCATCTGCATTACGATATAGCACAAAAGGAAAATGGGAAATTAGGTTGCAAAACTCAAAAAAAAAAAAAAAACAGCTGAAATCATTCCCCCCCCCCCCCCAATAGATTTGCTTTACGATTCTAACCAGAGGTGGTTATTCAGCAGGTTCTGACCAGTTCTGGAGACCTGGTAGTGGAAATTCTGAGTAGTTCGGAGAACCAGCAAATACCATTTCTGACTGGCCTTGCCCACATCTATTCTCTGTCTCCTGAGTCCCAGCTGATTGGCTAGGTCTTCTTTGGTTGCCCTGCCCAGGAGAACGGAGCTGGAAAGCAGGTTAGTGGGGTGGGGAGAGAATGGGGATTTTGCAGTATCCTTCCCCTGCCATGCCCACCAAGCCACGTGCACCAAGCCACACCATGCCCACAAAGCCATGTCCTAGAACCGATCGTAAAATTATTTGAATCCCACCACTGATTCTAACCAAAGCAATGTTCACTCAATGATTGGTCAGTGGCCACCAACTCTTCTGAAAATATTTTACACTTGGTTCCAGGTCCAATAACAAAACTTGTGGATAGATAAAAATATTTTTTATTGAAGATTTATGCCATAAAACCTTATGTGATTTATTCTGGATCTCTAGCTGATTAGTTTGTTGGAGTAGAATCAGTATTAATATCAAATGATTGGCATGTTAGTGAGGCACATAACTTAGTGCATGGTTTATATTAAAAGTTCTCAAGTTTAAACTTTGCTACCTCCAGAAAGGGTTAGAATGCTTACTGTTTGGAAGCTAGGAACCCTAGCCTTCTGAGTAGGCTTTAATGAAGAAGCCCTGTGTTGTCATTTGTCTCTCTGTGTAGTGTAATATTTGTGTTCTTGTAGTGACTTCTAATGTAAGTAACTAGATGCCTAGTTTTGTTGCTCTATAAAGTACACAAGCTGATGTCTTGCCTTGGTTACTGTTGCTATGGAACGAGTATCTGGAGCTAAAGCTTGGAAAATGAATAAGATATGGTAAAATAGCATCTAAATTGGCCAAAGGTCGATTAACTGGGATTTTTAGCTAGAAGGTTTGTAAAAATTGATCAAAGTTTCACTCCAGGATTTTTAGACAATAAAAGGGCAGTTTGAACGAAGACAGTTGGTGGAGAGCAGTTGAGAACTGATTTTATGGATGAAGGATGCAGAGCTTAGACTTGAGATAAAATTGGTGGAAACTCAAAGGGGAAAATAAGAGGGAAGAAAGCAGTACTATGAAGTGATGATGAAGTTTCAAGATAAGCAGTAGAGCTCAGGAGCAGGGTATCTGTGGAAATAGTCTTCTCAGAGCTTTAGTAAAGGGCCTGGACATTGAGTTAAGTTAGAAACCAGAGAGAATCATGGATTCATGGGACTGGAAGGGACTTTGGAGGTCATTTAATTCAACCCCCTGTCCAAGTCAGAATACTATCCTGGACAAATGGTCACATCCAATAATTTCTTTAAAAAACCACAGTGATGGAGCACCCACAACCCCGGGAAGCCTAAAATTCCATTGATTAATTGTTCTTACTGTCAGGAAATTGCTCCTTAGTTGCAAGTTGGATCTTTGACAAGCTTCCATTCATTAATTCTTGTCCTGTCTTCAGTTGCTTTATGAAATAAGCCAACCCCCTCTTCTCTACTGATAGCCACTTAAGTACTAGAAGACAGCTACCATGTCACCCCTAAACCTTCTCTTTGTTAGGCTTAGACATATCTAGTTCATTGTACAATTTAACCTCCAGACCACTTAGACTACTTATAATCTTTGTTGTTTTTCTCTGCATTCTGTCTAGGATCTCAGTGTCTGTTTTGCATCTTGGTGACCAGAATGGCAAGCAATAAATCTAAGTGTGGATTTATTTAACAATGCAGGATATAGCAGTGATTTAACATGATTTGATACTATCCCTCTGTTGATGCAGCCTAGGACTGTATTAACTGTTTTTGCAAGATGGAACAGGGAATAAATTATTCTCCAGATATTGCAACCTTGGCTGAGTGAACTGGAGTTATTGGGAAATGTTGTTCAGCAACATCTGGAGAGGAAAAAAAAGTTCCCTACCTCATCTATGATGATGGAGCAGCTGATTGGTTAATAAAATACATGGAGCTTAGACCCTTTGAACCAGTGGTCCCCAACCTTTTTTGTGCTGCGGCCCAGTACCGGCATCACAAAATCATCCGCGGCCCGGTACCGGCATCAGCACGCATGGCAAGGCGAGCCGAGTGACCGGCCAGCCAGCCGTCCCCCGCTTCTCCCCGCCACCTTCAACTCCTCCTTTGTACCTGTGTCGATGGGCTTCGCGACGGCTTCGCGACGGTCGCTCGGCTCGCCTTGCCATGCATGCTGAAAGAATCCTCATGCCTTAGTTTTGTTCGAAGCCGCCCCCCCCCCCCTTGATGAAACGAAGGCGCGAGGATTCTTTCAGCACCCAAACGTCGCTTTCTACCTGGAAAAGCTCACCGGAAGCACTTTTTCATCAAAACAAGATGGCGGCGCCCCGCAAACCGGTGGCCCGGTAGAAATTGTTCCACGGACCGGTACCGGTCCGGGGACCGGTGGCTGGGGACCCCTGCTTTAAACAATCAGTATTGAATGCTACTCCAATATTTGTACAATACTCAAATTGTAATTCAGAACTTGTTTTATTTTTATTTTTGCTGGATTTATTTCCTGCCTTTCCTCCAAGAGCAGAAGTTGGCATATAATCGCTTCTCTCCTGCTCTATTACCGAGCATGACTAAGAGTTAGAGATTAGCCCAAAGTCACCCACTGATCATCCAAGACAAGAAATGAGACTTGAGGGTTCCAGAAGACTGACACTGGAAAGACTATAAGAACTCTGTTGTGGGGTACAGAAACAGAATCTTGAAAGCCTATCAGTGTATCCCTACCTTCTCTTTATACCCAACAAAATCAAGGTGGAGTTCCCTTGAGTTTCTTTCTCACCTTCATTTCCTTTCCAGGACTAAGTTGACATTCACTTAACCATTCTAAGCTTTCATTCATCAAGGTTACATTACCCATCCTTTTGCATCTTGGATCCAGTCCAACATTTTAATGCCTACATTATATACATATTGTCATCAAATGTCTTTTATCTGCAAAGGGGGAACTTGAAAAGTACTCATAGTTAAGAGATGTCAGGGTTATATTCACACATTATATTTAAATAAGTCATGTAAAGACTAGCAAGTGCATTTGTAAAACAGAGCTAAGCTTATCATGTGTTAATTTTAGGTGGATTTTATATGTATATCTGGTACACTATAATAGTATGTGAGAATGTCCTTGGGAAACAGAGACAAGAGAGAGAGAGAGAGAGAGAGAGAGAAACAGAGAGCCAAGGGTATGGTCAGATAAAAGACTGCTGAGACCACAGCAGGAATTTGGGTGAGTCAAGCAGCTCAAAAAACATCTTGTCTAATTTCTTGGGCTGCAAAGGCGATGGGGTGGGGAAGAAATGTATTTTCAGACAAGCAAGAGTCTGTTAATGTAACCTTACAATAAAGTAGAATTAGCTCATCTGGCTGCCTCCCATGGCTGATCTGTAATGTGTTGTGACACCGTGTAGACAGTTACTTAATAGTTTAGTGAACAGTATAAACTTGAAAAATGAACTAATTCAGCATCCAGGTTCATGTAGATAAAGGCCAACAGCCCACCATTTTTAAACACATTATAGTGTTAATTATTATACATTATAGTGTTAATTTGATTTAAAAATAATAATAAATTGAATGTTTAGTCCAAGGGCATTCAACATTTATCCAGCCAAGGACTCCAAATGGCCTGAAACTGATATGCTTAAAGTGATTTCCTCCAAGTAAGCAATCTCGAGAGAAGAAAAATAGAAGACTATACTAAATGTAATTATTTTATTTATTTTATTTTATTTATTTTTGTCAATTGCTTACAAGATAATAGGTATAAGTAAAAACATAGTTATGAATACATGGATACATATAAGAAAGAAAAAAAAGAAACAATAGGATAGGGACGGTAGGCCATGTTGGTGCGCTTATGCACGCCCCTTACAGACCTCTTAGGAAAGGGGTGAGGTCAATAGTAGACAGTCTAAGGTTAAAGTTTTTGGGGGTTGGGGAAGAAACCACAGAGTCAGGTAGAGTATTCCAGACATTGACCACTCTGTTGCTGAAGTCGTATTTCTTGCAATCAAGTTTGGTGCGGTTAACTTTGAGTTTGTATCTATTGTTTGCTCTTGTGTTGTTATGGTTGAAGCTGAAGTATTCATTGACAGGTAGGACATTGCAATGTATGATTTTATATAATTATATGCTGTTATATTTTATATGTAGGAACAATTTGCCATTATCTATACAGCCTGTTTTCCCCTTTCTTCCCTTAGATGGTGCTGATGGGGTATGAACTATATAAAGCTGCTGAATATAAGTTAGGATGCGTGATGTATTTGTTATTGTTGTTTGTTGAATATATATATAGAGAGAGAAAGAGAGAGAGAGAGAGAGAAGAAGAAGAAGAAGAAGAAGAAGAAGAAGAAGAAGAAGAAGAAGAAGAAGAAGAAGAAGAAGAAGAAGAAGAAGAAGAAGAAGAAGAAGAAGAAGAAGAAGAAGAAGAAGA
>NW_020769328.1:10242789-10257204 GCF_900518735.1 Pseudonaja textilis | reverse complement strand
CTATTCTATTCTATTCTATTCTATTCTATTCTATTCTATTCTATTCTACTCTATTCTATTCTATTGTAAATTTCATGATGAAGTTACTAGTTTGGGTAATGAAACATCTGCAAGAAAACCACCAAGCTCAAAAAGCACTAAAGACCCATCAGAAATTAAACATCAGTAACATATGCACACAACTGGTTCTTCAAAGGGGCATTTTGCCCCAGAAAACAGAATCAAGAAGTGAAGCCATGATGCTTAGTTTGTGACTTCCATGAAACTGCTGGTTGAAGTATCTGGATGCACTCGGTGCTTCAGAAAAGCTGTGGTCTTCACTGTACAAAGAAAAGCATCATGGCTGAGCACATATATATATGTTCTGAAATTCTATTGTTCAACCATTCCAGGCTGAGCAAATCCATCAGATTGCATTAGAATTGGTTTACTGATGAGTAGAACAAGCACAAGGCAGGCAGAAAACTACCTTGAGCACACACAAACACCACGTCCTGGGAAATGCAAGAAAATGAGATCCTACCTGATAGCTAGGCATAGTGAAAGCAGGACAAAATCCAACCCAGAATTTAAGCTGTCAAAGACAAGCATAGCACAAGGTGAGCCAGCAACAGAGAAGTGCGGTTTTTTTGCAATCAGGAGTCTAACACGGGAGAATTCTAAAAGTTAGTCTGCGTCATCAGCTGAGAGTCAAGGAACAAAGCAGAACACAGCAATAGATATGACATTGGAAATAAAGGAGGGGCTGCTTGTGTAAAACAACCCTTTGAAGGGTCTTTGCAGAGTTCCTTGGCAACTTTAAGACTTGTGGACTTCAACTCCCAGCAAAGCATAGTTGAGAGATATTGTAGGAGTTGAAGCTCAGAAGTCTTAAAGTTGCCAAGTTTGGAAATCCCTGCTTGAGGTTAACCATCAAATGCCTAAAATGATCTGTGTCTGCTCATTCTAAGTAACATCTTCTAGTAAAGATTTGTTGTTTTTTCCCTTCTTAGAGGTATAATGCTTAGGACCACAGATAGACAGGTGACTGTATTAAACCAGGTAAAGATTGCAAGAGCACAGTATTCTGAACAAATGTAACATTTAGAGAAGAACCAGTCCAAATCTTTAAATTAAACTTTCATCAGAGACACAAAAGACCCAGAGGATTAACAAGACACACTTGATTAAGTATCTCAGTCTTGATAACATCATTGTAGGCTGCTGAACTGGTACTCAAGCTATTGGGTAGTTAATTATGTTAGCTTGGATAAAAGTGGTTCTGAGAAAACGGATTCAAAACAGTTATTTCTTGTAATTTCCTTAGTTCACTTTTAGAAAGAAAGAGGACATGAAAAAATTTCAAGGGAGTAAAGGATCACTTCCAGGGCAAGCAATAAAGAAAAATGGAGTAGTTCCCAGAGAAGGTGGTTACCTGCATATGGTCAGATTGGGGAGGGGGAGATCCCCCTCCTTTTATCGCTCCCTCTCCCCCAAGTTGCTTTAAACAATTTTAATTTTACACACACAACTGCAGGAAATTGCAGAGTCTCTCGAAAATGCTATATAGGAATTGTTTCCAATTCCAAGACTTTCAATCAACTCTGTGATCAAAAAGAATGAAAACAGTACTAGGATATGGAGAGAGTCTGAAAATGAAAGGAGGAAAAAAAAGTGAAGGATTGAAGTAAATAACCACCTATGAATGATAAACACTACTGTAGTTTTGAGACAACTGGTAAGGTTGATGGCCATTTAATGATAGAAATGAGTCAGTTTCTTCTACTTTTCCTCACCCACTTTACCTTGATTCCAGTGGAGGATACAATATCTATAATGTGTAGCTCATAAAGAGAAGTTCTCTCCCACTACGGGATGAATACCTTGCAGTCTTTGACAATCTTTGCCTGTTTTGTCAAGATTTTCTATTAATTTTGCAATTTTCTGGATTCTCTTGCAATGGCTGGTAGTGTTTTAAGTACCCAAGCAACCGCATTTCTTTGCCTAAAATTTGAGATCTTAATGTCACCCACAGTCTGAGTGGGCAGATTTGGGAAACAGTAGAAAAAGTGTTTTCCACTAATTGATCAGATTGTTCATCTGCTTCTCATTTATCCATCAATCAAGCATCCATCAATATCTCTTAATTTTTCCCAGTAATGAGCTGTTTGTATCCTTATGATTTATATTTATTGTTTCCTAGTATGATTTGATTGCTTACTTGTACCCTATGACTGTTATTAAGTGTTGTACCTTAGGATTCTTGACGAATGTATCTTTTCTTTTTATGTACATTGAGAGCATCTGCACCAAGACAAATTCCTTGTGTGTCCATTCACACTTGGCCAATAAAGAATTCTCTTCTATTCTATTGTGCTATTGGGGCCAAACTGCTTTCATCTGAACATCTTCTCAGTCCTCAGAGGTCAAGTTTTGGTAGCTGAAGAATGGACCAAGAAATTCCTACTATTCCAGAACTTCTAATACAAGAAGAAAATCAACAACCTAAGGAGGTTCTGTTCCTTTCTCCAACTCTGAGGATCTTCACACTAAAGACTCATGAGCGTTCCTGCCCTTTGGACACCAACAATCAGCCAAGGTCTAAGTAACTTATTGTAGGAGATGATCAGGCTGAGCTTGAAGGAAGGGTCAAGCGCATCATTAGTGTCAGGTCCCTTTGCATCCACAAGATATTTAAGTCCAGCACACCTTGAATTTCATTGATTCTTTCCTACCACCATTCGCCTTGACTGTCCATAATTTAGATTCTTGTAGACAGCTAGCATGGAATAATCCTGTACTCATTTGAACATCCTTGGTTCCTGATATCTTACATTTGACACCTTTTCAGTACCAGTACCTGTCCACTAGAAGGAGATTCTCCCAGATTCAGATGACCTCCACTCTGCTGTCACTTCAGAAGAGCCATGAAGTTCTTCTCCTTTAAAGCAGGATTAGCTCTCCAGTCTCAGTTTAGGGTTATGTTGAGTTTGCTCATGCAGAAGCAGTTGGCTTTCTCCTCTTATTAAGATCATTAACATCAGCCACATGTGAAACTCTCCAGATTGTTTCCTACACATAGAAGCCTTGCCTTGTCTCAACCCAAACTTTGTCCTACTCTGGCTCATCTACCCTTCGCCTTACACCGTCTTGTCAAGTTGTGGAGTTCCTGGTGCATTCTGAACTTGGTTCTTTACTTGGAGACTTTTCATTGCCCTACTAGATCATATCAATGAGAATGACAATGGGTGTCAGCCTCCAAGAATCCTTCTTCTGCTTGTCTTTCTGGCTGCCATAGAAACGGGGGTGGGAAGAATAATTGGGCTCTGTGGGGGGAAGGGTGCTGGAGGTTTAAGTTGGTGAAATGTAAAACTTGGGATGTTTCCTTGATATGCTTACTTGCTTACTGCGCAAATGTAGGCTCTTATCTCTCTAGGCCAAGGCCAACCATCTTGGCATACCAGATGTGTGAACCGCAACCTGAAAATGCCCCACATGACATTATACACATCTTAGATTGGATGGCCAGTTTGAACTATTGGGGGTGGGAACCTGGGGTAACTTTCTATTTGTGATTTTCATGCCTATTGCTTCAAATTCAGTAAAAGATCTTTTCTCTATAACAATGGAGTCTAAGGTTTTCTTTCTTGGATTTTGTTTGGAGCTACACCGGACATTGGGGTTTTCTGCCGATCTATATATAGTAGCAGCAAACCCCACAGTCATCTACACTGGTGATATTACCCTGATGGCAATGAAATATCTGCAAGCAAACAGACAAGCTCAGAGGGCATTCAAGATTCTTCTCTATTGTCATATTATGTTAGAATAACTGTGACTAATTTGAACCTATTACATAAATTGGTATCTCTCTTACTGAGCTCTTTTAATGAGTTTACATATGAAGAAGGGTTGCAGGATTTGGGTATGGTTAGTCAGGAGAAGGGAAGGATAATGGCAATGTTCCAGTATTGAGGGGCTGTGACAAAGAAGAAAGTACCAAAGGGCAGGACAAGAAACAATGAATGGAAACCAATCAAGGAGAGAAGCAACTTGGAATTAAGGAGAAACTTCTTAACAGTGAGAACAATTCATGTCTTGTCTTCAGAAGTTGTAGGTGCTTCATCACTGGACGGTTTTAAGAAGAGATTGGACAACCATTTGTCTGAAATGGTATGGGTCTCCTGCTTGAGCAGAGGGTTGGACTAGAAAATCTCTAAGGTCCCTTCCAGCTCTATTCTGAATTTGAATTTGAGTCCCTATCACGGACACATCTGGCACAATTCAGCATGGGAAGAACAGACAAACGCACGTGAAGGATTCAGCTACACGCAATGTGTACCACATTTCCAGTACAAATGATATACCTCCTCTTGTTTAATTGACGCACAGACAGATGTGTGTGCTACAAATGTTATGACGATTTTAGCCCTGAAAGCCGAGGGTGCATTTTTAATTTTTTTTTATCTGAAGATCTTCTGCTGTGGAGAAAATGGAAATTTGTACAGGCCCTGCATTATGTATTCTCTGCCAAACGCTGAGGTTTCTCTTTTGAGATTTGATTTTCATCCACATCAGCAATCAGACCATGTCACAGCACACTGGCACAGGAAAGAAAGCCAACCCACCCCACAACTTGACAGAGCATTTATCATAAATCTACCATAGTGAAGTGGCAGGTAACAAACACAAACTGGGCTTTACTTATCAAAACAACCGGTGCAGGAATGAGAGATCAACAGCCTAGTCATAGCTGTGTGGCATTTATTCTCAGTAGGCCATGCCAAAGATAGATAAATATCCCCAGGGCCCAGCAAAGTGATGGGACCAAGTCAGATTTATGTGGGCTGCTATTCTGGCAAGGGAGTCCAATTTCTATTAATAACAATTTCTCAATAATAACAAAAAATCAAATGTTTAAAAGCTGTGATATTAGAAACACCCAGGGGACCAACCCCTATCATTTAATGTGGTCGTCATGGAGATAAAATCTTACTTAAGTTGTTGTTATGCTCTGGGTGTATATGTGCCAAGACTGTTTCAGATTTCACACCAAATTGGGAAAGCATGAAATCTTTTGATATTATTAAGACAGCTAGTCCTCATCCCTCACAAAATTGCATTAATTCTTATTCGTTCATTTGTTCATTTGTTCATTCATTCATTCGTTCATTCGTTCATTCGTTCATTCGTTCATTCATTCATTCATTCAATAATGGATGTATTATTTATCCATATTATTTATCCATTTATCCATCCACCCTTCACACATTCATTATTCAATTATATTTTGGATTATTGTTTTCTTCTGTCTTCCTCCCTCCTTTTTCAGGTGTCATGTTTGTCCTCTTGACATTATATTTATTCATTGGCTTTAGAGGCCACTATACCACTCTCAGTGACCATTTTCTGTGGATGCTCTTGGGAGGAGGATGGTAGCTCTAAACGTATGATGATAAGCCACTGAGGAGGAGGCTTAGAAAGCCAGAATAACAATGTTCAGGTTTACTCCTACTGAGGAGGTGCTGATTATGAGCTTGACTGGCTTAAAAATGGATTGAGTAGATTCATGGAAGCCATTGGGGTCAACAGTTATTCACCTTTATGATACTGGGACTGCCTCTGAAGGCCACTGCTGGGAGATCTTGATGGAATGTAGAAATTGGTTGGCCATCATGAGAACAAACTGTTGGACAAATGGTCTGGTCTGGTCCAGCAGTGTACTGCTTATGTTCTGATGTTCTTTTTTATGTTTTAAAGATATATTTCTTTATTATTTTTATTATTATTTTGATTGTAATAGTTAAATGTAATGCAAACTAAACAAAGAAAAGAGACTAGAAAGGGGGAAAGTGAAAAAAAAATGAGTCCTCATTTTACCGACATCTGAAGGATGGAAAGTTGAGTCAACCTTGATACTTTATGTTTATACTTTTATTTACATTATAATAAACATGTATATTCATATACCATATATGCATATACTATATATGTATATATGCATATACTATATATGTATATGCATATGCATATACCCGCACACACAAATATATATGCATATATACACACATATTCTTCATCCTAACTAAGGTTATACTTGTATATTTATTCCATATTTCATCTTTTATCTATAAACAAATCCACAAAACATCATATTTTCAGTCTTTGTGTCAGCAAAAAAATCTATAAAGTGTTGCCAGAAATAACCATATTTCATTTTAACTTTGATCAAATAAACCAACTTTATATTGTTTCCTTTTACTTCTGTTTAAATTTTAGTTCATTCAAATATGGTTATGGGATTTGATTTCTTTTCATTTCTTCTTTGTCCCATTCTACAGAGCTCTTCAAGACTTTAAGAAACCCTTTTTTTGTAAACCCAAAAAGGAAAAAAAATCCAGATCTCTTGGTTTGTCATTTATATTTCCCTTTTAAATGTTAAAACCTTTTAAATGTTAAAAGCTCCGTCAGTTTCTTTTATACATGCAGTGAAACATCCTTTTCTAATTCTTTCATCCTTCATTCTCTTGGCCTGTCAATTATAAATTCACTTTTGATTCCATCTCTGTCTTAGATAAAATTTGTCAAAATCTGACATTCCTTTAATAACATCTTTTAGATACAGCCTATCCATAGAAGCAGACAACATTACTGACATTGATATTGTGGCTACTATTTTCTGATTCTATTCTTCAAAATCTCCTTCAGCAATTTTATTGTTATCATATACAGCATCATTTTACAGGCCTGTATAACTATCCTCTGTCTAAAACTTTATTCCCCTCTAGTGTCCAGTTTTTGAAATCACAAAACCTTTGTTATGTCTTATAAAAACCAAAACAGAATCTATTTTTCATGACAAGCTTTGAAAATTCTTTATAATTAATTCCAAAATCTTATTATAAACATTTCAATATTCCAATCTTATCTGCATCTTTAGTCCATTCATAATTTTTAAGAGCAACGTCATTTATCTTTTTGTTGTTTATTTCAGATTTTTTTAAATTATTAAGCATATGATTAAAATTAGTTCAGGATTGAAGGCAGATTCACACTGCATTTTCAAAGAAGTAATTCTGAAGGTCTCTAATGGCTTAAAAGTAGTTAAAGAGCAATTTCCAAAAGTGATTAGAAAGTGAGATTTGCAATGGTATCCTTTAAAAGTCTCTATTGCGGTACCAAGCAAGACTGCTAATCCTGTCATCTCCTGGTGCTCAAACTCATAGAAAACTGCTGCCCTGCAGTCTTCTCACAAGGAGCAGCTGTGTGGGGCATATATGAGTGATGTCCTAATTTGAAGAGATTCCAAGGAACTGGGAATGGGATCCTTGGTCTTTGTCATGCTCTGCTTTTGCGCTACCATCTTCAGTTTGCAATAACTCCTCCAGAAGTCATATCCTGATGTTCTCCATCTTTGCTACCTCTGAACAGAGATGTACCAAAGGTGTGAATCTCCTATAGAGGGATTTTAAAAAGTTGGCAGATTGAAAGAAGAAAACATCCTTGGGATTTCTTACAACAGTAGTGAAACCACCCAGGTTCTGCAATTCGGTGTTTTATTGAGAGGCCAGACTGGCTAGGAGAGAGAATTTAGGCTAAAACCAGCAAAGAATATTTGACATTGTGAATGCCATAGCCAATCAAGGTAGTTCTTGACCTGGAAAAATCAAGTTTATCATATTCCATTTATGCTATTTTTTGCATCAGGTGGCATATGACTTTCATATTCTCCTTTCCTTCCCATCCCCCTATTGCCTCCTGACACACATTATTTTCTCTTTTTACAATTGTCAGAACAGAAGGGGAAGAGGAGGGCCATTTGACGATGCTTTCAAGACTTCCAGATGCTTCTTCAAAATTGATGGCTTTGAACAGCAGTAATTTGTTATCTTGGCACCCACCTTCCAACAGAGGAGAGACTCAGCCCTTTGTAGACATATTAGCATTTTTTTCCCTTTAAAAAATAAAATAAAATGAAGGTGTCTGCTTCAGCAAATGTGGGATAAATGAGATGTTCCTTGCTTTGTCCACGAAGCTGAAGCAAAAGTTTTGGAGAAACAGCCATAGAAAACTTCGCCTCTTCCCTTTTCACAGATCTTTACCTCGAACAGATATGCATAAAGGAGGGATGACTGGTGATCTCTGAGCTTGCAGACGTATCATTATTCAAACTAGGTGACATCACCAGTGTTAGAAGGGAGTGGGGTTTATTCTCAGTTTATTTTCTAATGATTTGCTCTGTGGCAAGTTGTGGGTGATCCAACACTGGAAGTTTTTAAGAAGAGATTGGATAGCCATTTGTCTGAAATGATATAGGGTCTCCTGCTTAAGCAGGGGGTTGAACTAAGAGACCCCCAAGGTCCCTTCCAACTCTGTTAGTCCATCATTTTTGACCTGAATTATGACACCAGGATGGCACTCCCAATTAAGCCAGTCAAATGGACAAACAAAGATCCCCTCCCATTTTGCAGTCAAGAGAAGTTGCAAGTCTCCCTTGCAGAATATTTCTGCCTACTGCAAGACTGGGACATGTTATTCCAAGAATCTCCATATCATTTTATACAAAGGGGGTTTGTTGGAGCAAGAAACCAAAGAAACCCCAGGCTATTGACAAGGTGGAAGCTCCTGTACCCTTAGGCTCTGTTGAGTCTTAGCTGATTATTCAACTGCATTTCACCTTGTTTACAAAAACAGAGAGGGAGGAAAAACTGAACACATCACGGATGACATGGTTTTTTTTTAATGCTAGTGCTAAAAAGACGGAATAAAGAAATAGAGCATCTTTAATGGATGACTGTCCTGGAAATGCGAGCTAATTGGCATGCTCCTAAGTACCTCCGAGATGTCAAAAAACAAAAACAAAATATCCCAACCAATATAAATGTTTTTCAAGAGCTGTTTCCCCCACACCCCATGTTTTATTATGTCAAAAATACATGTCTGAAGTAGCAAAGCAGCTGTGGAGTCCCTTGAAAAACTCCATCTCCATCTGTGCAAACATCAAACGGGATATATCCTTGTCAGTAACGAAAGGAAGAGAAGATGCTTCACCATTAGATGGCAGCAAAGAGATACAGAAAAAGTATTTGCTGCCACCTAAAGGGTTGCCAGATTTTTGCAGGTGGGGTCTAGTAGCCTTAAGCTCATTGAGAAAAGCAATACTAGATGGCAAAAATTACAGCCTTGATAGAGAAAAGATGTTAATTAATTTTAATGCTGATTGGAAGCCGCCTTTAGGTCATTTTTGCATGAAACGTAAAAAATGGAAAACAATTAACTTATAAATGACCATAATAAAATACAGTCTCTATGTAGTAGAAAAGCCCAGAGTTGGGTGGAGTCGGGCTGCACTGAAACAGAATAAATAAAAATAAATTTTAAAAAGCCATATTGTAGTCTTCATTCCTTTGTAGAGGAAGCAAACAAAGATAGAAAAAATGTTTATTTTAGAAACCTAGACTTTATCCCAGTCAGTCATGGGGACAAAGATGTTCTATGAGAGGCAATGGTGTAGTTTGAAAAGGGATTTGAAAGGGATAAAAGAAATGGTACTCATGCTTATTTTTTCAGAAACTATTTAGGTTTGATGGTGAGCAAGCGAAAGGAACCATATGATGCTGACTTTCTTGTAAGTTTGCAGCCAAATAGTTTTTTCCGTGACCTCTGTTATGCTATTTTCAGATACACTTAGATGAGGAAGGAATGGAGACATTTTTCTCAGGTCCTGACAGATAAATGAAGTGCATTAACAAGACCATAAAATGAGCTGCACAAGTAATAACGTGACTTCAGTAGGATCACAAGATGAAACTTTTTTTTGAACCTTATAATATTTGTGCAATTCATATACATTAATAGTTCTATTTGCTAGTTTTCAGCAAAACAAAGCAGATTTTGGTTCTAAACAGAATTAGCAGAATAGCAGAGTTGGAAGGAGAATGGAGACCTTTTTGTCTAATCCCCTGCTCAAGTAGGAGACCCTATACCAGTGATGGCGAACTTTGTCGGCACCTTGAGTGCCGAAATGGGAGTATACAGCAGAAACCGGAAGAGCAGTTTCCTGGCTTGGCGCGTGGGAGTGCTGGAAAACAGAAGCTCACCTTCCCGGTATGCACATGCGCGTTGGCCACCTGCTCTTCCAGTTTCTAATATGCATGCGCACGCAAAGACCAGTGAGCCCAGGAACTGCACACCCAGGAGGTGCTCTTCTGATTTCCGGCACTCCCATTCATGCAAAGAACAGCTGGTCAGCACACATGCTCATGGCAGAACCCAGAAGAGCAATGGGCAGTGGCTGGCGTGCCCGGAGAGATGGTTCTGCGTGCCACTTCCAGCATGTGTTCTATAGGTTCACCATCATGGCCCTAAAACCACTCCAAACAAATGGCAGTTCAGGGATGGAGAACCCACAGCTACTTCTTTTAATTGATTTTCTATTAAACACATTTCTTAGTGGTTTATAAACATCGTGTTGTTTGGGTATTTAATTTGCTTAACAATACAAATTACATTCTTAATCTCCACCCCTTTTTTCCAACCATTGGTAAAATAAATTCCATGTTTGATAATATTCTACATCCTCTTTCTGCTTAATTTTCAATGTCAATCTATCAATTTCTGCATATCTTCTTAACAATTTCTTCATCTCACGGTATATACATTTTTCCAGTATTAAATTAGATAAAATAATTGTGTGAAAATAATCCTCACTGCTGTTAAGACATGTAATATTAAATACATACTTATCAAGTTTTTCTGATGTTATACCCAACAAAAACAATTCAGGTTTATAATCTATATGTTTCCCTAACATCGTTTGTAAACACCTTTGTCAAAAAAATTTTTTGCTTTGACATACGTCCACCACATATGATAAAATGGGCCCATTGTTTGATTACATTTCCAACATTTGCTAGACGTACCAATCTCATCTTTAAAACATTCAGTGTTGGAGCACCCAAACCTTCTGTAGGCCAGCTATTCCACTGATTAATTCTTATCAGTGTTAGGAAATTTCTCTTTAGTTCTAGGTTGCTTCTCTTCTTGATTAGTTTCCTTAGATTGTCTTGCCCTCAGGGCAGGGGTGGGATTCAAAATTTTTAACAACTGGTTCTGTGGGCATGGCTTATCTGGTGGGCGTGGCTTGGTGGTCATGTGATTGGGTGGACATGGCTTGGTGGTCATGTTATTGGCTGGATGTGGCCAACTCAATATCACTCACATCGAGGCACGCATCTCCTCGCCTGGCCTCTCGTGACTGTGGCAATGCTGCAACAGTCGTAAGTGTGAAAAAATGGTCATGTCACTTTTTTCAGTGCCATTGTAACTTTGAATGGTCACTCCACACAAGCAAAGTACCAGCAAAGGAGGGGAAAAAAACTCCAGAAAGGTTCCTGAGACAGGAAGTCTAGTCCTGCCAAAAATGTAATAAGAGTTAACAAAAGAGGAAGTTTCTGTAAGCAACACCAGAATGTTTCCTTCCTGCCTTCCTTACAGGATTAGGCCAGTAATTTCTTCTAACAAGTTCTCCGAACTGCTTAGAATGTTAACAACCGGTTCTAGTGAATAGGTGCGAACTGGTAGAATCCCACCCCTGCCTCAGGGCCCTTGGAGAATAGGTTGATCCCTCTTCTTTGTGGCAGTCTCTCAAATATTAGAACACTGCTATCATGCCACCCCTAGTCCTTCCTTTCACTAGACTAAACAAATTTGATTGAAAAGTTTCTGCAAGTAATGTATCAGCTTGGATCAGCTTCACTGCAGCAGGGACCTTAGTGTGGTGCATGTTTACATTTTGACATTCCCTTTAATATATGCATTGCTGCCAAACGGTGCTGGGGACAAGGAAATCATTACTAATTGATATGCCTTAATGGTCTGTGAAGATGGACCCAGGAGAGCTGCTTAAGGGAAGATATTTGGTTTTAATTATGCCCACAAAAGTCGAAGCTGAACCATCAAGACAGCTATATTATTGTCGGCGTGCTAAACCTCAGGTTTGCTGCTAATTTGACACCATTATATAAAAATATAGTGCATGAGAGACTTGCATTCAGGGAATGTGCAGGGAGAAAAAAAAAAGAGATTGTTTGCCAGGAATTTGTATTTGCTGAAGATGCTACAGCAGATTGAACAAGTGGAATTGACAGGAGAGTATAATAATATCATGATAAGAGTATAATAATGGGGTAGGTTTTTCATAAAAATCCCAGTTTGAATTCCTTGCCTCCGTGGGTGTTTGCAAAAATGACAAAACAAATTTCAAATAATTTGCTTCTGCTTTTCTTCCTGGTGACACACCCAGTAAGCATTTGCTCTCAAATTCTCCTCCTGCATGGTAAGATGCAGCTTGCTAAGAGACAGGCGTTGAAAATACCATAAAGCTTTCCCTTAAATAAAATGCCTTTCAGTTATTTTGATTTAATCTGATCCACTAATCATTGCTTGAGTCCCATTCTCAGCAATGCTCACATACGCCTGTAAAAAAAAAAAAAAAAAGCTCCTACTTCTATCATTTTTTAAGCTGCACTCACAGAAAAACAACTTCGACATCACAAGGAAGAAGGGTCATTTGTGTTCCCCAATATCTTGCGTGCCATTCCCAGGATCCCTCCAAAAGTAGATGCTTGGATTTAAGGTTACAGATACATAAGTCATGGCACTCAATCATTATTTAATGTAATGCAGCATCAAATTAAAATTAAATTGAATTGTCTATTTGTTTATCACATAAGGTGCCAAAGGATTTTTAAAACATAGAAAGTGGATGGCATGAAAAGATCTGGTCCATCATGTCTGTCCTTTGAGTTTTTTAATTTTATTTTCAAATGCTTGTCAGATGATGGATATGGATATGGATATGGTTACTGATGATTGACCAATTTACTTCTGCACAACTCACTTAACTGCCTAGAACAGTGGTCAGGGAACAGGGGTAAATTACCCCAAATGGGGTAAAAGTGAAAATCTGGGGGTAATGAGGAGGTTGCGCTGGCCAATGGCGGAACTATCGGCATAGCAGCAGTTATTAAAACACCCTTGAGGCAAATTTATCCCCTCCACCCCACCCTTGTTTCCTGGGTCGGAAATGACTCCAGGCTAGATTCTGCAAGAGCCGCGCCGCCCGTTTTTTAGGGGAAGGCGAGCTTCTGGCATAGGGCAGAGCATTTTGGGAAAAGGGACGCTTTCCCCCGTGCTGCGATGACCGCACGCTTTCGCGCGCAGTTTGTGTCACCGTGGCTCCCAAATATCATCCTCCCTTCCCGCTTCCTCGCCCCCAGGCCCTGCCTGCCTGCCAACTAGCCAGCCAGCCCGGCTCCCTCCCCGAAGCCTCTCATCACTGCAAGGCACACAGGAAGCGAAGAGGCACCTGCAACTGCTGCCTTGGCCCTGAGAAAATTCCCAGAAGCCCTCGGGAAGCCTGGTGACATTTCATTCCCTGGAGCGAGCTATCCCGCCTTCTTCCCAGCCGCGGGGGGGGGGGAGGGCACCTCCTCCCGCCTCGACCTCCAAATTATGTGTCAGCAGCCTGAGGTGGCCGGGGAGGGGGAGAGGCCGGGAGGGGTAACGCCTGCGTTTATAAATTTTTTGGGGGGTAAGAGGTAAAAAAGTTCCCTGACCCCTGGCCTAGAAGTTCTATTCCCAATTGTGGTCATAAGTCGAAGGACATATAGGACATTGCATATATAATGTGTTGATGTCACTCACAGATGCAAAATGAGGGAAGTCTTATATTAGCTGTGTTCCTGTCATGTGCTGGGAAATCAAGAGATTTGGGGAAATTATTAGGGAAATGATTTATTGTAAGCTTAACCTCATTACAAGAATCTGGCCAACTGGCCATTAAGGGAAATGAGTGAGAGATAAGAGAGGCATTCAACATGGGCTGGAAGATCTCTTGCTGGTGCACAGGGACTCATGACTTATGACATGTTTGATCCCTCCCTCAGGCTCAGCCTGGTCACCTCTTACTACTCCAGCTGCAAGTTTGCTTGCTGATTTTTTCATATTGTGTGGAGAGTGTTATAGGAAGATCATATTATTTGCCCATCTTTTCTGGAATGGTTGACACTGCAGGAGAATGGTTTTCCATTTTCCTGGACAGAAAGGAATCTTTTACAAGCACACGATGCTACTGAGCTGTAGTGGCGCAGTGGTTACAATGCAGTATTGCAGATTGACTCTGCCCACTGCCAGCAGTTCAATTTTGACCGGCTCAAGGTTAACTCAGCCTTCAATCTTTCCGAGGTTGGTAAAATGAGGACCCACATTGTTGGGAGCAAAATGCTGACTCTGTAAACCACTCAGAGAGGGCTGTAAAACAGTATATAAGTCTAAGTGCTAGTGCTGTTGCTATTCTCCTTCCTTCCTTCCTTCCTTCCTTCCTTCCTTCCTTCCTTCCTTCCTTCCTTCCTTCCTTCCTTCCTTCCTTCCTTC
>NW_020769328.1:10214096-10242779 GCF_900518735.1 Pseudonaja textilis | reverse complement strand
TTCCTTCCTTCCTTCCTTCCTTCCTTCCTTCCTTCCTTCCTTCCTTCTTTCCTTCCTTCCTTCCTTCTTTCCTGTGCACAATGGTTAGAATGCAATATCGCAGGCTAACTCTGCCCACTGCCAACAGTTCAATCCTCATTGGCTCAAGGTTCACTCAGTCTTCCATCCTTCTGAGGTTGGTAAAATTGTTGGGGGCAATATGCTGACTCTGTAAACCTCAGAGAGGGCTGTAAAGCACTGTAAAGCGGTATATAAGTCTAAGTGCTATTGCTACATATCTATTTGATTCTTTTTTTTTAAAAAAAAAGCAAAGATATTGCATTTTAAGCCTACTTTTTGCATACAGAGCATATGTTCTACCACAGAGTTACCACTTGGGTGGAGCACTTTCTTTGCTTAATGATTCGTGTTTGTCTCCTAGGGAAAGCTTCTGTTAGAAATCTATTTCTTTCCCAAGCAACAGGGACTTGCCTTGAGTCTAGCACATAAAACCCCCCAGGCTCTAAAACTGGAGAAAAATTCAACTGCTTTCCCCAGAGATAAGACTCATGTCTGTGCAATATGTTAAAATTTACATAATGAGCGAATTTTAATCAGGATGTACACCAAGTGTATATTGCGAGAGCTGCAGCAACATGGCAAGTTGATTCTTAACAGGCATTGTAGTTTGTTGTTTATTCTGGCACAAATGCCCGGAGGGTAGAGCTTTAATATAGAGACAAGAAAATCTCCCACAAACAACACTGCCTGTCTTGAACTCCATATGATGGATTTTTACAAAGAAGCCAAACAAACAAACTAAAGCCTAGCTTCTCCCGAACAATTTTATGCACACCCCCTTAGTCTGGAATGTCACAGGGACAGGCTCCTTTGGGTAGCTGAGCTAGATGGAGAAACGGATTCGCTGATCCACCCGTGCATGTTCAGGAAAGCACAGGGCTTTAGGGAGAAAACTTTTCTCCATTCAAGTCTGGACCTTATTTAACAGAATAACAGAGTCGGAAGGGACCTTGGAGGTCTTCTAGCCCAACCCCCTGCTTAGGCAGGAAACCCTGCACTTCAGACAAGTGGTTGTCCAATCTCTTGTTAAAAACTTCCGGTGTTGGACTTCGCAACTTCTGGAGGCAACTTGTTCCACTGATTAATTGTTCTCACTGTCGGGAAATTTCTTTCAGGTCTAAGTTGCTTCTCTCCTTGATGAGTTTCCATCCTTTGTTTTTTGTCCTGCCCCTCAGGTCAGTGGTGGGATTCAAATAATTTAACAACTGGTTCTCTGCCCTAATGGGTAGGTGTGGTCTGGGTAGGTGTGGCCAGGTAGTCATGTGATTGGTTGGCTGTAGCCAACACAATGTCACTCATCACACCCAACCCCACCTCCCGGCCATTCTCCCTTTCCTCAGGCCTTGGGCCTACATGCAACACCTCCAGAAATGAAAGGGTTAACCCACCCTCAGTTTATTGGTCCAAATGCCCCCTCCCACCAGTGAAAGGATGGGAGAGACCAGCTCCCATCACCAAGGAAAGTAAGACATTGGAGGCTGAGCTTATTAAAAAGCAATATATTATGTCATAACAGTCAACATTTCACACCTGAGGTGGCAGAGGCAATAAATCCCATTGACTCCTCAGAAGCAATTTACTATTAAAGCCCATTTGCAACCCCCAAAATAATAAATAAATAGCAAAGGAGACGGATTGATAATACTTCTATGCGGACAATTCTGAAAGAGGCTAAGCTAAAGTTGGATTAACCCCTTCCTTCCTTCTTTTTTGGCTTGTTTTGGGGGCTGTTTCTGGCTGTTTTTTGGGGGGGGGGCATTTTTGGCCATTTTTCACCTGGAAAATGGCTGAAAATGGCCCTCAAACAGCCAGAAATGGCCTGGAAAATGGCTCGAAAATGTCCCCAAAGTGGACTGGGGTGGAGCCAACCAATAGTGGGATAGCCAGTTTGCCGAATTGGGAAAAAATTTAAGAACCAGTTCGCCTGAACCAGTCCAAACCAGATGAATCTCACCTCTGCCTCAGGTGCTTTAGAGAATAGCTTGGCTCCCTTTTGTTTAGATATTTCTCCCTTAGATATTGGAACATTGCTATCATGTCACCCCTAGTCATTCTTTTAATCAAACTAGATATACCCAGTTCCAGCAACCGTTCTTTATATGTTTTAGCCTCAAGTTCCTTAATTGGTCCTTTGCAGGACCCCCTGTAAAGGACAAAATTTATGTCTGTAAAGGACAAAATTCTTGGTAAATCAACACCCGGGGACTCCAAAAAGTGAAATCAGTTCTGTTCAAAATGAGGAACCGGCATGCAAATAGGTTTTGTTGATAGATCTTATCCTCTTCACTATTTATATGCATGTAACAGATCTGTGTCAGTTAGTTGGTTTAGTTAAAACAACAACCCAGGATTTTCCTGTCACTCAGCAAATCAATTGGAAGTCCATTTTGAAAGGTAAGGGAGGTACGGTAGCAATCACAGTGACACAAGAAGGAACGGTCTCCTTTCGAGAACATGGCTCTGAAGCAATAAATAAAAGGAAGGAAAAATCTGGAAAAATAATGGCAAATCTTTAAAAACATTTGTAGTTCTTATCCCTATGTGTTGGGATAAGACACTCAGTGTAGGGGAAATCTGTGTAGGCAATTTTTTTTTTTACTAGGCAGGCCATTGGTGAATCTTTCTTAGTCTCTAGGTAATCCTTGACTTACAACCATTCTTTTAGTGATTGCTCAAAGTTACAATGGCACTGGAAAAAGGGGCATGACCATTTTTTTACATCTTTGTACATACTGCAATCAGTATCCCCATGGTCATGTGATCAACATTTGGGTTCTTGGCAACTGGCAGATATTTATGATGGTCACAGTGTCATGAGGTCATGTGGTCAACTTTTGAGACTTTCTGACAAGCAAAGTCAACGGGGAAGCTAGATTTACCTAACAACTATGTTGCTAACAACGATGTTGCAACTGCAATGATTTGCTTAACAACGGTGACAAGGAAGGTCATAAAATGGCTCAAAATTCACTTAACCATCTTGCTTAGCAGCGGAAATTTGGGGCTTAATTGTAGTTATAAGTTGAGGACTACCTGTATTGCCACACTGATAGCAATAGCAATAGCACTTAGACTTATATACCGCTTCACAGTGCTTTGCAGCCCTCTCTAAGCAGTTTACAAAGCAGCATCTTGCCCCCAACAATCTCTGTGTCCTCATTTTATTGACCTCAGAAGGATGGAAGGCTTAGTAGGCAGCTAACTGTGCAGAATTTGACTTTACTCACCATCCTTTTGCTCTCTGAAGACCAGAAACTGGACAATGATGCTGAGGCTCAGAGGCTGCTCATCTTCAGACCAGGATGATATTTGAACAGGATTTGTCCTGGGCCTGCAGTCTAACCTAGGAAACCAGAAAAGCATATCTGCATAAGGAAAGAACAGATCTTCTTTTGTTATGTTCCAAAGAAATGACAAGTTGAATTTGACTTGAAGGAGACTTTTAGGTATTTCATTACTCCTATAAAAAGCATTGTATCCAACTCACCTTCCAACCCAAGTTGAAGTTGCTAATTAGGTCATTCATGGCTCAAATCCAAATAGCTTCTGTTTGACTTCTATCTTCATGAAAACGACTGCTGTTTTTCAGCTAGATTTAATCCAGCTAGATTTTATCTTGGCACACAACTTCAACTAAGCAAAATTGCCTTGAGCTACATGATCGTGGGAAGGTTTGGCTCATAATTCAACTGGTTTGCAAATGAAGGCTTTTGTCTCTTAAGCAGTATATCACTTTTATTTGTGCAATGGATTACACTACCAAGTTTCCACAACTGAGTTCCAAAATCCAACTCTTGGTGGTACCTGGACATTGAACTAATACGACCAATGGTTGCAACCTCTTTATGGTTCCCAGTCCATTTCCAGCCCAGTTTAAAATCCAGAATTGTCACTTTGAACGTTCTACATATCTTAAGTTTTGAAGGACACATCATCTCATTACTAGCTTGGAGTGGGATGGTATCTCCAATGTGTGTGTTAGTTTCTGGTTTTAAAAGGTACATCCAGTCAGGGAGTGAATGTGCCCCATTGTTGTATCAGAACCCTTAATTGCATTTGTTTTCAGGATAACCTTGATTATTAGACACAGTTTGGGGAAGGCGGGAAAGGAAACAACCCATCAAACCTTTTTTGACTCCTGAGTCCACTTGAATCAAAGAACTAACTAGATAGCTTAGAACATAGAATGAAGAAAATCTTTGCCTTGAATAGATAAATTAAGCAATAAATAAATTCCTGAATGGAATTTACTGCACCAGGAAGAACTCTTGATTATAATGGGTGTTAACCCTTCAGGTAATTGATATATCTAATATTAAACTTGAACTGGTTGCTTTGATCAGTTGTTCCTTTAGTGTGTACTGTTTGCTGAAGGAATGCATTATTTTGTATTTTATAAACTATTTAATTGAAGGATGCCAGAGGTTTTGAGAGATTCACCTCAGATGGAAAATAACCATATCATGTCAATAAATAAACCAGTCAGTCAGACTACAAACTAGAATGTTTCAGCCTAGTCCTATTGAGTTGCATTACACTTTCTAGGTTGAAAGGATTAGCTGGTGACATCATCATTGCCCAAGGAATGCCTAGTTGCGGGCTCATGTCGTCTGGTCAGAAGGATGCTATGGACAATGGCATTGTAAACTCAAGGGTTCTGACGTCATACACTTTTTGACTAATTCCAAGGAAGTTCTTCTACTAAACCTAGTTTTGGATATATAGTGTGTCAAGTTTTCTCTTTCAACTTGTTAAATACTGAGAGGTCCTTTATGCTCTGTTATTGCAGACATTTCATTACCCAAACTAGTCTAGCACTGATGATGTTATCTAGTTGGATAATGATGAAATGTTTACAAGAAAACAACCCAGCTCAGTACAAAGAACACTTCATGTCAAACTTGAGCTACAAATATTCTCCTTTTATCAATTCCTAAACACTTTCTTTCCATGTGGAAGAGGGTTTCCTTTTAATACCTCATTCTCAATCTGCTTTTTGATAATATATTAAAACATAGTTTATTATTGTGAACAAATATTTCAGCTACCTATCTCTCAAATACTCTGCAGCCTCCCTGTTGAGTCTATGACAATTCACTGTGGCCAACTCGCCCTAGCCAATCACCATGATCAACTCACCACGACCAATTTGCTGCAACAATTTGCCATGGGACAACACTGTGGGACAACTCACTGCAGTACAAGAGTTGCATCGATAGGAAATAGTGGAATAGAATAATTAAAGAAAGGAAGGACAAAATGAAATCTGAATGACAAAAATTAAAACAATGTTTTATTTATTTTGAATAATTAAATTGGATCAATACATTGTCCTGTGGTGAGTTGTCCCACAGCAAATTGGCTGTGGTAAGTTGGCCGTGGTAAAGTAGGCCCCAGAGAGCAGTTGGCTGTGGCAAGTTGTGCCGTTCCATCTGATTGCTCAGATTTCCTGTTCTAAATAGAACTCCACATGAAAGTTCACACTGTAAACTCCTGGGTTTTAATTGCCCATGGAAAACTGCAGGAAATATGCAGGCTGGTAGCAGTTATGGTACTGTAGAATTATAACTGGTAGCAGTGACGATACGGTAGAAAGTTAGCACCCACCCCTCTCCTGGACAAATGGAACATTTTAGGAAATACTAAAAAGTAGAATATTTTGCCTAAAAGAGAAATAGAAATCCTAAGGGAGACAGAAACTCAGCCCCAGCTTCCTGCCCCCGGTAGATATTTTGGTGCCAGCTTATCTACAAGACATAAGTCCTTCAGCTCCAGGATGATGGGATTATCCTTCAGGGCAAAGCCATTCAGCCCCAATAGGACAAGCCCCTTCATTACATCAGCGAGCTTCAACCAAGGGTAGGACTCAAGACAGCCTACAAAGTTAGCATAGCCCCAGAGGAGTCTGACAGTAGCCAATAAAATACATTTCTTGCACAGGAACAGGAAGCTCAAGGGCAAAGACCAAGAGAGGGTATAAATAACTCTCTCTCTCTATTCCATGTGTTCAGCTGCACCAGGACTTCAAACCCATGTGGTCCTGTTCATCAAGAAACCATCT
Organism: Pseudonaja textilis; assembly: GCF_900518735.1. Next base: position 10,236,658 of record NW_020769328.1, on the reverse strand, counting down.
TTCCAATCAGCCTCCATGTTTCCAGTCTTTCTCCCCACCTGGATGTCATTTTTTTCCAACAGTATCCTAAAACAGAATATGATATTTCCAAGTAATAAGGCAATTTATATTTCATGCATTCCATAATTATAAGCAAACCTTTTACAATTTTAGGCAGATATTTTAAAAGGCAATTCTTTTCCCAACTGAATATGACTGTGAATGAATTAACTCTAGTGAAGACTCCAAATCAAATTGAAAGCTATCCTTAAGACAAAAATAAAAAAATCCACTCATTCAAAAAACCATTTCAGTCTGAATCTACAGATGAAGAGGAATAAATATTTCAACTTCAGAGAAGGGCTAGAAATCGCTTCTTCTCTGTAAATCCATATTATGTGTTTTGGATAGTCTATTCGGGAATGCAGAAGGTTAATCCAAAGCATACCTATCCAGATTAAATCCTTGGACAATAGGATTTGTGAGTCTTTAAGTTTAAATTGAAGCTTAATCCCTACTTGTGAATGAACAATTCATTTTTCTCATAGATTTATCATGCTCATCAGACTTGTACATAGGTATCTAAAAATCTGTTTTCTATTTTCCATTACCCTTTGCAAACAGTGGGTTTTTCTGACTTCATGTTCAAGACAATGAAATTCCAATGAAGTACCATATCTTACAATCTTTCTTCCTTGCATCCAGAGTAGACAGTAATGGCGAACCTTTTTGGCACCGAGTGCCCAAAGTGCACATACCCCAAATGCAACGCATATGTGCATCTCACACTTGTGAGTGCGACCCATGCATGGCAGAGACCCAAAGACTAGCTGGCCAGTGGGAGGTGTGCACACATGTGTGGTGGAGCTGAGCTGGGGTGACAGTTCGTGTGCCCACAGAGAGGGCTCCTGTGGTTCGCCACCACAGGAGTCAACAATAAAACAATAGCTTGAAACGTCAATGATCTAGAATCAGAAATGATTGGCTGATTCCTCGAGAAGGATTGGCTGATTCTTTGAGAAGAATAACATTCAAGGATGGTCAAGTAAGAATCTGAAGGGGGGATTATGCTTAGAGTTCACAGCATCCTTTTCTCAAAATTATTCCTGTGCCATGACATAGACGAATGAGATTTGAATCTTCGTCCTGTGCATCCAGCCCAAATTGCTCCTGACTAAATCAGGAGCATTGGCACTTCAGGGATCAATCAAAATGGAATGCTATTTGAATAAATGCATATTTGTTAAGCAACTGGCAGCCAGGAGGGTTGCTTCACATGGACAAATGCATCTCTCTCTCTCTATCCTACCTGTGAAAATGAACACTCTTCTGCTGCTAGAGGAAAGGCCTTGAACGTGGTGTTAATGTCTGGACATCACACTTGAAATAAAAATTGAAAGAAATTGGAACTGGTTCAGAAAAATGACAACAAGAATGGCCAGGGGACTAGTAGCTAATTCTTCTATGAAGAAAGTGAGGTGCTGACTCTGTTTAGCCTTGAAAGTTTGAGAAAGCTGTGACTGAGAAGGGTTTCATAACACTCAAGCGCTTGAAAGCATGTAATTCAGAAGGCCAAGACCCTCACTATTTTTCTGGGAAGTAAAGGGAAAGGAGAAGAATAGTTGCCATTCAGACAATGAATATGAGTTTTATGTTTATTGTAAGGCTACAGTACATTAACAAATTCTTGCAAATCTTAAAATATTCCTTCCCTCCTCCCTGTTTACTCTCTGGAAAACTAGGGAGGATCCCTCTTTGAAATGCTTCCCACACCACTTCTGTGGGCTGAGATACCTTTTGCAGGATGGTTATCTAGTCTGCAGCTCTTCTGGTCTCCCAAGGTCATTCTTGCAGACCATTACATTGCTTGAGCTCTTTCTGAAGTTTTTCAGAGCTCACCTTACTGCTGCCGATATTGCTCCTGCTGGACTGTTTGTGTTGCGTATCTTCCGTTCACTTTGGAGCCCCATGTGAAGCATTTGATACCTGTGAAAAAGCCCCATGAGTTGAGATCCATTTAATGACTTCCTTGGGATTTCCTGAAAGCTTCCAGGGAGACTTCAAAGGAAATTTCTCCTTAGTTCTAGGTTGCTCCTCTCCTTGATTAGTTTCTGTCCCTTGATTCTTGTCCTACCTTCAGGTGCTTTGAGGAATACCTTGACTCCCTTGTCTTTGTGGCAATCTGAGATACCAGAAGAATACTTTCATGTCACTTATAATTCTTCTTTTCATTTTAGACATATCCAATTCCAGCAATCATTCTTTATACGTTTTAGCCTCCAGTCCCCTATTCACTTTCGTTGCCTTTTCTGTACTCTTTCCAGAGTCTCAACATCTTTTTTTACATCATGGTGACCAAAATTGGATGCAGTATTCCAAGTGTGGTCTTACCAAGGTGTTATAAACCTTCTAGAATCCAGGGAGACTTCAAAGCTCTATATGATCATTGCATTTGAAAGACAGGACATGAATATCCTCCTCAGAAGGAGCATCTTCGTCTGGAAAGTCAAACGTGAAGATGGTGAATGCAGTCACAGGATTTGAAGCCATATCCATTTTAAATCTATTTACACTTGCAGCACAAGTAAAAAATAATGGCTCTTTGAATCACACAGTTGTATCAGTGGTGGGATTCAAATTTTTTTATGACCAGTTCTGTGGGCGTGGCTTGGTGGGCATGGCAGGGGAAGGTAACTGCAAAATCCCATTCCACTAACCTGCTTTCCAGCTCTGTTCTCCTATGCAGGGCAACCAAAGAAGACCCAGCCAATCAGCTTGGACTTGGGAGGCAGAGAATAGATGGGGACAGGGCCAGTCAGAGGTGGTATTGGCCGGTTCTCCGAACTACTCAACATTTCTGCTACCAGTTCTCCAGAACTGGTCAGAACCTGCTGAATGCCACCTCTGAGTTGTAGCCACCATTTTGACTTTTGTGTCACTATCTTGCCACTGCTCTTTGGCCACCTCATTGCCTGCAGCTACACACACTTATGACAATTTTAAACGATGTTCTTTTTCCTTGAAATAAACGTTAAAAACAAATTGTCTTTTGACAAATTGATTGAAAGCCTTTAGAGTGAGGAAGATACCAGCATGTCACTATCTGTCTCAATTGTTCTTCTTTGATATCCCATAGAGACTAGTATAAAACATTTATCAATCTGAGATTTGTATGCTTACTTATGTTTTGTTTTTATATTCAATTTTTACTGGTATTACAGGTATTGTACAGTAAACATAGGTAGGGCTTTTAATACCTTACAGAATTATGGAGTTTGGTACTATTTGCAGTCCTCAACTTACAACAGGTTGTTTAATGACCATTCAAAGTTACAACAGCATTGAAAAAAGTGACTTATGGCCATTTTTCACATTTACAACCATTGCAGCATTGCCCTGGTCACGAGATCAAAATTCAGGCACTTGGCAATTGACTCATATTTATGATGGCTGCAGGGTCCCAGGGTCATGTAATCCCACTTTGCGACCTTTCTGTCAAGCAAAGTCAATGGGGATGCTAGATTCACTTAACAACCATGTTACTTACCTAACAACTGCAACTGTGTTAACAACTGTGGCAAGAAAGATCATAAAACAGAGCAAAAATCACGTAGCAACAGAAATTTTAGGCTTAATTGTAGTCATAAATTGAGTATATTTACATTTCATTGGGATCAAAGACCAGCATAAATTAGCAAACTGAACTGAACCAACATCCACAATGCATTTATTTTATATCTCCTATTTGTGTTGCTGCAATGTCTACAAAAAAATTGGTTACAGAATTATAGCTGTCAATTTGTGCCAATTTTTGGAGATAGAACAATCTTTGGAAAATGAGATTTACAGACATACTTATTGGCTCTCCACTCATATAAACCAGGAAGTGACCCTAACTGTTTGAGAACATGTATTTTCTTAACAGGGATGTTTTTATCCACTATTAATGTATTATAATGTGTCAGTACTATTTTTATATATATTGTAAATAGTGATGTCTATTGCTAGGTCTAAGATCGTAATAAAGTTATATTCTATTCTATTCTATTCTTCTATTCTCTATTTTTAGATTCTTCCTTTCCAACCAACTTAGCTTCAGCTCCTGCCAAGTGTTATCACCAGTAAGGTCCTTCCTCATTGGGCAACATTTGGTGCCCAGTTTATATTCCCTGCGATGCTTTTAGACAGTGTTCCCTTCAAGAAATCCTGCTTGAAAAAGAACCCCGCTAACCACAATTCACTATTCCCTGTCACTTTGTCATCTACAAGAACAGTGGAGGTGATGACATTTGGTAACCAGAGATAGAAGAGGAAGGAAATAAGGGAAGGAAAAAGAACAGCTTATGATCTGGCTAAACTTGAGGAAGTAAGAATCACACAGACTTCAGTAAGAATCTCTCATACTTTAATAAGATCTGTTTGATGCTGCTCTTAGGACAAATATACAACCTGAGGAATAGAAGGGAAATGTCCAATGGCCATTTACAGCAAACGCCTTCAGGTGGAGTCTCTGAGTGATTTCAAATCCTTTTCCCCAGATTTCTTGTCACTCTAGCTAACTTGTAAACAGAATAACAGAGTTGGAAGGGAGATTTTCCAGTCTAACAGTTCTAGCAGGAGATCCAAGTGGCAATCCAATGTCAATCAATCAATCAATCAGAATCTCTTTTTAAAAATTTCCAGTAATGGAGCATCCACAACTTCTGAAGGCAAGATATTCCACTGGTTAATTGTTCTTATTGTTAAAAAATTTCTCCTTAGTTCTAGGTCTCTCCCTTATCATTTATAAAATCCATTGTAAATTGACATGACTTTTGACTCTTCCTTGTTTAGGCCTACTAACAATGGGTTTGAATTCTACAGTTGAACTTTCCAGAGAAACAAGTCACATGTGCTTTGAAAAATGTGGAAGATGGCAGAAACCCCGTGAAGTTGTTTTTTCCAATTTGTTGCGGGGTTTAAATTTATTTTTCCCTGAAAAGTGTGGAAATATCCTGGAATAATCTAATTTCACAAGGCTCATTTTGAACAGACTGCAAATAACAGTTTGTATCTTCTGAGAAAACCTAACTTTGGTACCAGTCAGCAATCAGTTCAAACACACACATGTACACAATTACACACACACACACACACACACACACACACACACACACACACACACACAGATAGAGCAAGACAGACAGGTAGACAGACAGACAGACACAAAGACACCTTCTGCAACAAAATAACTAAATCAGGAATGAAAATATCAATACACAGAAGCCTTTTTTTCCATAAGGCAAACCTCAATTCTCTTTTTATTTGCTCAAGACAAGATTAAACTACCAGTTGGAAAAAATCTGTCAGCTTACTTTTTCTCCCGTCTTTCTTTTTTAAACCTCAAGTTTGTTTCAACCTGGTTTTGAATACACGTATATTTTGGCACATCCTTATGAGAAGACAAAGCAGATGAATTTCTCACTCATTTTTAACACCAGCAAGTGAGCTTCTAAGCACGAAAATAGAGTGAGTCATATCTTTTAAAAAAATTTGGAAGATAGAGGAGGACATTATGAGCAGGCTGCAGACCACTGGTGCAACACCTGTTTTGCAGACCAAATCTGAAATAGGTTCAATTCAGAAAAAAGCCTCGCTTAAAACCTTGAAAATCTTCTCCAGAACTGTGTGGACAACACAGGGTTCTAGATTGCGTCTCTCCTTGATTAGTTTCCATATCGACCACCAATACAGCTATCTGTCTCCTATGAAAATAATGCAACCAAATAATCAGTGATTCAGATGCAAAGAAAATGCTGCATCATTACAGGATAGCAGGGACCCAATTGCTGCATTAGATCACATGAAATGGCATTCATTGATTTGTGGACCTTACACCGGCAGGAAAACACAGATGGAGAAGAAAAGCCTGGATATTAGGGACAATTTCCTTTCAATAGCAACCTTTTTTTAATATAAAATGTACCGACAGAACAGAATATTTGTAGCTCAGGGTTGAACTATGGAGTCCTTGGTGCAGACATTTCATTACCCAACTAGGTAACACTAATCATTGCTAGAAAAGAAGGGGGCTTGCTCTTATTTTTATACACTAGTGGCTCACCCTGTAAATGTTGATTGGGAGTGTTTGATATTCCTTGATTAGGCTGTTGTTCATCTGAATTGGTAGTTCTTTAATTGGTGTACTGCTTACTGCTTTACCGTTTTTCTAAATTCTACTGAACCCTCTGTAACAGGCCTGGAAAATGCTGTCTTTCAGGGGGAGTAGGTATACTGATTTTGGCTCAGCACAAACCAGAACCTATCTATTTGACCAACTGTAAAAAGATACATGTCAAGAAGACTCAGAATATTAGGATGTGGTTGTGCTGACATACAGTAACAGCGCTTCAATCAAGAGAGCATAAAAATGCAAAATTAATACAAGCTGTACACTTGAATCTGAGATGATAAGGAAGAAATATCGCAGCTCATCTGGGCCTTCACAGCCAAGGATGCTGCAGTCTGGCTAGCTGTGGTTAAATACTACTAAGGAAGCAAAACGCATCTGAATTGTGCTCTTATCACATTTTCACAACTTGTTCCCATGCAGCTTTTTTCTAAATAGCAGTGCCAAAATAAATAAATAAATAAATAAAGGGTTTGGCTTAAACCACTTACTGTTAAAAAGAAAGCAGTGCTTGTCTTCCTTGATGGTATTTAAAGCAAACCCTAGTCTGCTAAATTACCTAATTACAGCTTCTAATTAGCAGAAGTCATGCCAGCTTGGTTTCTGGTAGCTTGTAGTTTTACATCCACTTACTTGGAAGAAAGTGTTAAGAACTAAAGAGGGTAAATGCATTGCCAGACAAGGAATACAAGGAAGGAAAATCCTACATTGCAGAATGGACTATTATGGAAGGATAATGGAAGGAGGAGTGCAAGCTATGTTCCACAGTGTTGGTCCCCATTTTGAATGGAGAATTCTCCCATTTCCCCCAGAACTCCATCTGGCAGAGAAGAGTTCAGATGACTAAATATTGCCCATTCATATTATGTTTTAGCCTCCGGTCCCCTAATCGTTTTTGTTGCTCTTTTCTACAATCTTTCTAGATTTTCAACATCTTTTTTATATTTTGGTGACCAAAACTGGATGTAGTTTAGTTTACTTTATTGTCATTGCACCTCGTTCAACAAAATTAAATGCCATCTTCAGTGTACATTATAACTATAAAAATAAAAAACACAAATACACATCCTTCACATTCTGCACAATTGAATTGAAAACCCAATTTTGCGTTCATATTGCACTATACAGCAGAATTCAATAGAATTACTGCCCTGGGATAGAAGCTATTTTTCAGCCTATTTGTCCTTGTTTTTATTATCCTGTACTCTCTGCCAGATGGTAATAGTTAAAAAAAAGGGGTTCCCAGGATGAGATGGATCTTTGAGGATGTTTTGAACTTTCTTAAGGCAGCGGGAGCTATAAAGCTCTTCCAAAGAGGGGAGAGGGCAACCAGTGATCTTCTGGGCAATGACATTAACCCTCTGGAGTGCTTTTCTATCTGCCATTGTGCAATTGGCAAACCATACAGAGGTGCAGTAAGTTAAGATACTCTCTATGGTGCAGCGGTAGAAGGTTGCCAGCAGTTTTTCATTCAGTTGTTCTTTCCTGAGAAGTCTCAGGTAGTATAATCTCTGCTGGGCCCTTTTGACCAGGGCTGCAACGTGAGTGCTCCAGATCAGGTCCTCTTTGATGATAACACCCAGAAACATAGTGTTCCAAGTGTGATCTTCTCGAAGCAGAATAAAGTGGTACTAACAGTAGCTGGAGAAGATATCAGTGCAAGAAACTTGCATTTCCAGACATTTAGAAACATCCCTGCAGAAGAGTACTTTCTGTGACCCAGAATATGATGTGCAAAATGTTGCCTGCATTATGCTGCAAAAGCCTTTACAAAGCAAGTAATGATACCGCCTGTTCGAATTCCACTGGAAAAAAAAAATCAACTTGACTTCAATGGGTAGGTGATGCAATTTTGTGCAGAGTGCCATTATCTCCCAGCAGGCATTTTTTTCCCCTTTCACTCTTTCCATTGTTCCCGCCTTTTCTAAAAACGATTGGACTCCACTTTTCTAGATGGCTATAATTTCCTCTTCTTCCTCCAGCTGGAAACCTGAAATGCTTAACGCTTCCCTGCTGTGCCACAAAAGGCCTGAAGAGAAGCCCCAAATTCTCAAGCTAGTAGTGCAGACAATTCTAGTATTTGGCTGGTAGCTGAGATGGGCCTGTAATCTAGCAGAGATTGTGCTGCTATCAAAGGATGAGTAATGTATTTCACTCTCTTTGTTTCTTATTTAATCAGAAAGATTGATTTGGCTCCATTTCTCTACCAGTTTAGCTTATTGGGGCAAAAATACTCTAAACACTTCAACACACAAACACATACATATATATTTCCTACTCTAGGTAGCCCTTGACAGTTTATTTACTGACCATTCGAAGCTACAATGCACTGAAAAGAGTGACATATGACTATTTTTCACACTTATGACCTTTGCAGCATCCCTGTGGTCATGGATCAAAATTTGGAGCCTTGACAACTGACTCATATTTATGACAATCCAAATGTCCTGGGGTCAAGTAATGGTGACCTTCTGACAAGCAAAGTCAACGGGGAAGCCAGATTCACTTAACAACCATGTTAGTAATATAACAATTGAATAATTCACATCTGCAAGAAAAGTTGTAAGATAAGCAAAACTCACTTGACAAAATTCACTTAACAAAGGGAGGTTCAGGTAATCTCATTGTACACATGTTGTACTCTGACAATAAAGGTTTGAATAACAATTAGAATAGAAGAATAGAATAGAATAGAATAGAATAGAATAGAATAGAATAGAATAGAATAGAATAGAATAGAATAGAATAGAATTCTTTGTTGGCCAAGTGTGGTTGGACACACAAGGAATTTGTCTTGGTGTAAATATTCCCAGTATACATAAAAGAAAAGATACATTTGTCAAGAATCATAAGGGACAAGACTTAATGATAGTCATAGGGTACAATAAGCAATCAAATCCTACTAGGAAACAGTCAATCAATATCAAAAGGATGCAAATGGATACAAATACAAATTAACAAATGTCTCACTCAGTAGTAGAAATTTTAGACTCAATTGTGGCCATCAGTTGAGGACTGCCTATATCACAGTCTTTTTCACCCTTTTCCCGGGGCATCTAAATTTTGCAAATGGTTTTTTTCATCATAACATGTACTTTTGGCCATTAAGAACTGTTTGATATCCATATTGGTGCAAACATTGTCCCTGTTATGCCCAGTTCTGTGTCATTTCTTTCAAGTTGCAAAGAGGCCCCCTCTCCTCTTCTGAGAAGTGCAGGTGTTGGTGTGTTAAAGATCAAGAAATATTTTTGAGCACTGAAATCAATATAGTCACCTAGAAAGGCTGATGGATCACATTTCCTATCCATTCTTAATTCTGTTTGAAAGCCACCCTTGCTGAAATCAGCAGTAAACACAAGGAGGATCAGTCTGTAAGAGCAGTACCAATTGCCATGAATTTATAAATACTAATGTGTTCATTCATTACAGTGGGAGATTTATTAAGTGTCTTTTGGAGATCTTTTTTTTTCTGAAGGAGATGGGCATCAGAGTAACAGTATAACAGATTAATGGAATCAGAAAAGACCTTGGAGGACTTAATGTAGAAAGCCCCGGCTGAAGGCAGGAGATCCTACACTATTCTAGACAAGTGGCTGTCCGTTCTCTTCTTAAAACTTCCATTGATGGAGCACCCACACCTAGAGGCAAGTCCTTCCGCTGATTAATTCTCCTCACTGATGGGAAATTTCTCCTTAATTCTAGGTTGGATCTCTCTTTGATACGCTTCTATCCATTACTTTTTGTCTTGCCTTCATATGCTTTGGAGAACAGGTTGACCCCATCTTCTCTGTGACAGCCTCTCAAATATTGAAGACTACTTTCATGTCACCCTAGTCCCTTTGAGTTATTGTTAGACCAATGGTTCTATCAAAATAATAAAGCTATAACTTAGGACCATTCTTTCTGTAGAGGTCTGAAGTTCCAGCTTTCTTAGGAAAATGAAAGATAATCTGAATTATGTGTTATAGCCAGATCTTTTTTGATAAAATAACGTCTATAAAAACAAAACAGCAGCCTAAATATACAGTTTATTAAGAAGGGATAGAGAAAGAGGAAAGAAAGAAAGAAAGAAAGAAAGAAAGAAAGAAAGAAAGAAGAAAGAAAGAAAGAAAGAAAGAAAGAAAGAAAGAAAGAAAGAAAGAAAGAAAGAAAGAAAGTAGGAAGAAAAAAGTGATTTGAACAAATTGAATGTTATGAAATTATGGAGAAGAAAATTATCATTTTCCTTCTGTCATTAAAACATTGTGATATTTATTTCCAAAACTTTGCAAGAAATAGAGACTTTACAGTTAATTTGGGGCATTTGTTTTGGGGCTTGGGAAAAAAAAATATGCCCACATAAATAAGAGTCTGCAGTCTTGATTTTTAGCATAAACCAAGTGATAGAGGAGTGTACAAAGAATGTCATGATTAGAATTTTTCCTTTAAGGTCTCTTAGGAATGGATTTATTTAGCAAAAAAAAAAAAAGAGTAAAATTGTCATCCTTCACACCCACACAACCACCTGAAAACCTATTTTTCCTGCTCTGTCGAATGTAATAAATATAGAGACAGCAGATGACTATTTATCGTAGCTGTCATACTTACAGGCAAATGGGGACAGAACAGCTCGTGACAAAACTGAAGTCTGAAATCTCTCAGACTCTCATTTTTCAGGACACATCCAATAAGATCCAATCATCCATTACCATTCTGTTTGATCAGAGGTAGTCGTGTTTGTAGAAGCAGCACATGACAAAGGAATTTCTGCTCTCCCGCCCAATAGAACACATGGAGTAGCTATCCACTTAACACAACTTAATTTTTAAGTAGAATGGAATGTTTTTCATGTTCTTTTAAAATTGGAAATGCTCTTTGTGTCCCTAAGCCAGGGATAGGATACTACCGGTTAGGCCGAGTTCTATAGAACTGGTAGCTCTGAAGAGCAGTTTGTCCCACCTGCCTGCCTGGGCTCTTGGCTGTTCTTTATTTCCTGCTTCTCAGCTGCTTTGCGTGGCACAGCTGAGGTTGAAAAAGCAAGAAAGAAGAGGATTTTCAAACGCTGCACACTCACGCGCCCTACTTGTCAGCTGTCTAGGCAGCATAGCTGATGGTTTGGTTTTTTTTTGCAAATACTGTACATGTGCATGCAAAACACACTCTCACCGAACCAGTAGTAACACCGTTTGAATCCCACCCCTGCTGTGAGGTGCTGAAAGCAGATTCCCTTTGCTACTTTCCTCTTTGCAAATACACACAGATTTCAGTTTAATTTGCTAGAGTAAAAACCAGATTGGTTGCTACTTATAGCACAGGCAGATGAAAGTTCCAATTTTACTGAAGATATATGATATATGATAGGATGGATGTGGATTAGAAGTATTTCTGAAGTCAGGATATTGAAAACTTCTCCTCCTCCTCCTCCTCCCTCTCCCTCTTCTCCTCCCTCTCCCACAGGAGATAATAACTTTCTAATATCACCCGAAGAAGCGGAAACTCTTCCTTCCCCAAGTTTCCAAAAGATTGGGGAACACATCAGGGGTGGGATTCTCCCGGTTTGGATTGGTTCGGGTGAACCCCTAGCTACGATGATCAACTAGCTCTGAATTGGTTCGATCCGATGATCATGGAGGCCTTCCCGCCTTCCCCTGAGCTGTACTTACCTATATCCTCTCACCTGATTTGCGTGACAGAGAGGATTGTCTTGCCTCCGCTGTGTTACTGAAGTAAGATTGAATGTAAGTGATTGCAATAGCTGTGCAAGTGCGATTCGTGAACCGGTTGTTCCACCGGGAGAATCCCAACCCTGGAACACATATGTTATTTCACTGCATTAGAACTTGAAATGATCTAGAACAGGGATGTCAAACTTGATTTCATTGAGGGTCACATCAGGGTTGTGTTTGACTTTGGGTGACCAGGCGAGCGTGGTCCGGGTGGGCATGGCCAACTCGACATCACTAGTGTCAGGGGCACCGATGGTGGCCATGGCAGGGCTGCAGGGATCCACTGTCTCCGGCAGAGGAAGGTGGGACCAAGGAGAGGGCCAAACCCTTGTCCTCCAGAGGAGCCTTGCCGTCTGCTGGTGGCCAAGTGCTAAGGCAGGACTGACTTCCTTCCTTCATTCCTTCCTTCATTCCTTCCTTCCTTCCTTCCTTCCTTCCTTTTCCTTCCCTTCATTCTCCTTTCTTTTTCTTTCCCCTTTCCTTCTTTTTTCTTCCTTGCTCTCTTCCCACCGTTCCTTCTTTTTGTTTGCCTTTCCTCTTTCCCTTTCTCCTTTCCCTTCTTGGATGCTCACATGCAAAAGGAAAAACATTTCTCCTTTTGTTTTGCTTTGCTTTTAAATTATTTTGCTAGCCCCCTGCCAGCGAAAACGGAGCCTGGTGGGGCCACGTGAACCCCTGGGCCCCGTTTTCAGCCTGGACAGCCTCCTGAAGCCCTCTGCCAGTGAAAACGGAGCGTGTGCCCCTGCCTCCATTTTTGCTGGCAGATGTACCATTTGCCATTTCCACAGCTGTTCCACAGGCCAGAATTAAGCATCCCACGGGTTGGATCCTGTCCACAGGCCTTGAGTTTGACACCCCTGATCTAGAAGCTGTGGCAAAAGGACTTGGCATTTAGCAAGATGCTAGAAACTCATGCTGCTGTTAAAGAATAAGAGGAAATGACATCTTCAGAGTTGCTAGGCTAAGCAGTAGAAACTGCAGGAGAAGATAGACTGAGAAGGGAGGATAAGAGCTTAGGTTAGAATTCAAAAGGGAGGCACAAACCGAAAGGAGTTTGTCTGGCGTATAAGCCACTGAGTTAAAAATTGGCTCTTTGCAATTTAAAATCAAAAGAAAAGAAAAGAAAAAAAAAGAAAACAGCTCAGTTACTTATTTTGTTTTTCCTTTCACTTGATGTCACAGTGGCAAATTGTGAGCACAAGTATCTGGAGTCTAGTGGAAAAATCAACTCTTTTGTGATTGGTAAAGCGCTCCGACTTACTTGCAAGAAATTCCTGTCTTTTAAGGATTTAATATTCATGGTTGTTTCAAAGCTCCATTGAACTACAAGGTCAACAACAACAACAACTGCAACAACAATGCCGATGGGGAAAAAAAGAACAATTTCAATAGCCATTACTTTTACTTCTCAGTTGCCTTGAAACTCACCTTTCAGATATTTCAAGTCCATGATCAGTTGGCAGTCAAGGCCAGAAACAGATTATTTGGAGACTTTTCTTCCCCTTTACAGGATCTGAGTTGAAATAAATGGAAAAACTTGGCCAGCATTCCAGTGGAAATAGATTAGCATAGTTCAGAGACCAATATTTCATTAATCTAACATATTTGCACATCGGGTGAAAGCTAGTTCTTTCTGCACAGCTACACACAGAACTAACTTGATGTACTCTGGAGAGCCAAGGCGGTTAGGGTGTTTTGTGTTAATACAAATAAATATCTTTTAAACCTGCCTAAAAATATGCAAGCTCAGTTTACATATTTGGCTCATTTATTATATTATCGTTAAGTAAACTCTAAGCTGGATCCACACATGCTATGAAATCAAATCCAAAGAAACTATATTGTCAGCCTGCAGTAGGTATGTGAACCCAGGAACGGAACAGAGGAGGATTCTAGGAATATTAAGGAAACAAAGAAAATGGATGTAAAACCTTTTGAGAGCTGCTGAAGAAATTTCTAAAGCAAAGTTTCCTCATCCAATGGAATAAGAACTGCTAGGAAAAATAAATTACTGGATAATTTTTGGACATGGAATACTTTCAGGTAGCTCCAGAATTTAAAGATGCAGAAAAAAAAATATTTAAGGCAAAAACTAATGCAAGGAAAAGGTGTCCCTAAAACAGCTGATTGCAACTGCCTGAACAAAGAATTCTAACAGACAGGATTTGGAGGAATGGATTAGAAATTTCTAGAAAAGAATTGTCTTGGATGGAATGTCGAAAAGAAACAGAGTTTTCTTTCTATGCAAGGGGGGTTGGAAAGTTTTCATCCCAATCCCCCTTGCATAGGATAAAAATAGAAACTTCTCTTAGAAACCTGCAGGCCAAGAATATAAGCAATCACGTGTTTGCTCAAAACCCTTCTCTTGATTTCTAAAAGGCAAGCAATACGAGATATCAATATTAAAAAAAAATCCTAGCTCTTCTATTTTTCCATTTTTGGCACCCTGCAATGTAAGCCTTAAATGGTTCTTGGAGCTGAAACTAGTGCAAATGAATTTTCTACCACCTGCAGATTGCTAATCCTGATTTGACATTGCTCTCTTCCTCATAAATGTGTATGTGTATATGTCTGTGTGCGTATTTTCACTTGATTATTAAGGTCTGTCTGTCTCTCTATATAGTTAGATGTAACTAATTGCATATCTTGATTTGCAATCCATATATTTATTCATATGCTTCCTGCCCGCCAAAAGAGGCTTAAATCAGTTGATTGCAAAATGGATAGCAATTTTGGAAATGTTTATGTAAAGAGCCAGCTTTGAGCTGTTAAAAACAGAAACTCTCCACCATAATGTATATTATAATATATATAGGTAGTCCTCAACTTACAACCATCCATTTAGTGACTGACTGCACTGAGTGATGACTGCACTGAAAATGCAATAATTGGTGCATTGATCAAACATCTGCAAGATAGCTGGTAAATCACACATAGTTGAGAACAGATACTGTCACCATGACAGAATAATGAACTCATAGGATAAGAAGAGAGACCTCAAAAGTTATCAAATCCAACACATTGTAGGGTTCACTATGCCATCCCAGAGAGATGACTGCCCAGTCAAGCTGAAGGGAAGAAATCACAGTGCAGTAACTTATTCCATTGATTGATCTACTTTACAGGCGAGACCTTTTCCTCAGATTTCATTTTTTAATGTGTGCCAAGGTGTTCACAGAAAAAAAGTGACATATTAAAAGGTCATATTATCTTATATCTAGTTTGTCTAGATCCTTGAAGTTTCATCCCATCAGTTCTAGTCTTGCCCACTTAGGCAAGGGAAAATAAGTCCTCTACTATATGGAGATGGAACTTGACAGATTTGAACACTGAGCCCTATCTAACAAGATAAAATTCAATGTAGAGAAAAGTAATGTCCTATACTTAGGCAAGAAAAACCAAAAGCATACACATAGACTGGGTGAAACCAGGCTTAATAGCAGTAACTGTGAGAGGGATATTGGAGTCTTAGTGGACAACTAGCTAAATATGAGTCAGCAGTGTGCAGTGGCAGCCAAAAAAGCCAATGCAATCCTAAATTGCATTAACAGAGGGATACAATCAAGATGAAGTGAGGTACTAACCACTCTATAAATCCTTATAGTAGTGCCTAGAGTACTGCATCCAGTTTTGGTCACCATACTATAAAAAAGATGTTGAGACTCTAGAAAAAGTACAGAGAAGAGCAACCAGGATGATTAGGGGACTGGAGACTAAAACATATGAAGAATGGTTGCAGGAACTGGGCTTGGCTAGTGAAGAGAAGGACCAGGGGAGACATGATAGCAGTCTTCCAATATCTGAGGGGAAGGAAGGGGTCAAGCTATTTTCCAAAGCACCTGGTCAGACAAGGAATAATGAATGGAAACTGAACAAGAAGAGATTCAACCAGGAAATAAGGAGAAATTTCCTGACAGGGAGAACAATCAACCGATGGAAAAGAAGTTGCCTTCAGAAGTCGTGGGAGCTTCATCACTTGAGACTTTCAAGAAGAGACTGGACTGCCATTTGTCAGAAATGGTGTTGGGTCTCCTGCTTGGGCAGGGGGTTGGACTAGATGACCTACAAGGTCCCTTCTATCTCTGTTATCTTGTAATCTGGAAGTACTTCAGATATTTGAAGACAGCTATCATAGCCCCTCTCTGCCTTCTCTTCTGCAAGCTAAACCACTCAGGTCAAACAGCACTACCAGGTTGTACACCTGGCCTTTCTGTGTGAACCACCAAATCCATCTAGCTTCTGTGGTCTCAACTGCAGTTTCACTGATTCTACCATCCAGTCCAAGCTGGTCAAGTTTCCAAACTTGATACTGGTGGAAAGGAATTGTAGACCTTAGTTTTCAGATAAGTGAATTCAATTTCTCTAGACATAAATCTGAGAATTGTGAAAATCCTACCTATTACAGTTCTTAGGAAAATGTCATAAAAGGATACTTGTTTCCCTTGGTGTATAGTCTTTTGGATCTAGTCCATTATCTCAGACATTATTTTCAAAGCTTTGGCCAATTCACTATCAGATAATTGTCACCATAAAAGCAAACAACCGTATTAAATACATGGAAAAAATAATTGATCATGTGCCCAGGTTCTTAAAGGAGTCTCCTTTGATTCCATTTTATTCATATGAGCATAAAAGAAAAGAATGTCAGGAGATAAAGGGAAATAGATTCCTTAAAGGAGAAAAAGGAAAGTGGTTGTAAAATCTTCTCTTGGTGTCAATTCTGTGACTTTTATGAACTCTTTGAGAAATGATATTAAAATTGGCCTGTCTCAATAACGTAGGCTATATAGATAATGATAAAAGGTAGTTACAATGTCCAAATACTTGAATTAATCTCAGCTTTCTGTATGATGGAGAGAGTTGTAAGTCCAGCTTGCCAACTTCTATCAAGTTCTGTTATTAAATTCTTTAAAGCTGCCAGTTAATAGCAATTCTACTTACTGCATTTCGATGTTCACCGAGATTTCTGTTAGCTGTGCTAGCTTAAAATAGCTTATTTACTATAGACTTTCTCCTTATCTTTTACATTTCCTTGAATTACAAAACTACTTAGGAAGTATTGAGTATTCTTTTTTAATGCATTCCTGGTTTTAGAAAATATGGAGTAGGGTTTTTTTCTGTGATTTATCATATTTTAGAGTTCATGGCACTGTCTTTTTGTGTATTTAAAGTTTAGTTAATACAAGCCTGACAGGAAAGTGGAAGGCAATTTACACTTTTAATGTATTGCAGAACAGCTCTGCCAATTTATTATTTCAACTAATGGAAAGGCACCATTTTTCTGACATATTGACAGACAGAGGCAAATAATGTGCTTTGTTTTTTTTTCAGAAGACATTCCAATTCCACTCATTGGATATTGGAAAAGACTGGACATAGATTTTTGTCACAGGAAGTTCTTGAAAAAGTGGTGACTAATCTGTTGTAATTAAAGGAGCTCTACAGGCCAAGAATACCCAACCTTTTAAGCTTTATAGATGCACTATGGCAATGGAACAGTGTGCCGTGCCTAAGGCAGAGCAGGGCAATTTCAAATGAAAATTAATTGCATCTAAATATCAATAAATAAAATGTAAAACACCAGTAACATGTTTGCTTCCTAAGCAACTGAAGAAAGATGGATTCCCATACTTGAAAATAATTCTACTCCCATTGGACTCTGTTCTTTCCAGAATTCCTGTTGTATGTAGGCAAGGAATTTTTCCAAAGAAAAATGATGCTTCCAAACTGTTTCTGTCTTCTTTAGTGTCTTTGAGTGATATTACATTTGTTTTATATTCTATTCTGTTTATTCTTTTTGATATCACTTGAAAAGTTCAATATTAATTGACTCTTTAAGAATGTTTTTCATATGGTGAATTCTAGTTTTTTTATTGCTATTCCCCCCTAAAATATTTCAGTTTGTTTTTCAATTCATATGTACAGCTTATATGTTATATTAAAATGGAAAACAATCTGAAGTGATTTATCTTGGTCTGATTTTTTTTTCCTCTCAAAAACCTGGCATTTTAACAGACTTTTTATATCTTCTGTATTGTTACAACAAAAGACAATTTTATAGTGAGGTACTGTATGCTGTAGAACAGGGCTCCCCAAACTCCTCTGTTCATCAACCCCCTCTTGAAGTTTCAAATTCTTCTTCAGCCCCCAAATATTTATATGAAAATAATTGAATAAATATTACTTTAATAGTATACAAACAATAATACCCTGTTTACCTGAAAATATGAGCTACCCTGAAAGTAGCTTGATTTTTACATGTACACCTGATATAAGCCCTAACCTCCCAAAATAAGCCCTAATTAAGATCCCATATTGATTTGGAGCTCTATTATCAGCTGCCGAGGCCTTCAGGAAAGTCTTGCCAACTGCAGAAGAAGTTCCTGGAGGCCTCTGACAGCAGAAAGGAGGCCAGGGTGAAGGGCACAAGTGAGGTTAATGAGTGGATGACATCCCCCGCAAATAAGATCTGGTGCCTTTTTGGTGGCAAAATAAATATAAGATAGGGTCTTAATTTCGGAAAAACACAGTAATAATTGGAAAGAATAAAGTGTGGATAATTTAAGTGGCAGGGGAAGACAAAGAACTGGAGAAAATCACAAAGTATCAAATCTTTCTGAAGATTTCAAATCTTCAATCTGAAGATCGAGGTTGAAAGATTATAACACAAACTGTCCTTGGTGGTTCCAATGATTATTGGCACTATACCACAGTTTTAAAAAAAATCTTGGACAGCACTTTGCATTGACCAAAGTTTCACCTGACAGTTACAAAAAGCTTACTTGGATCCTCACATATACTATGCTGATACATTATCTCATCCGAGATTTTTTGGGAAAAACACTATGTGTATGAAGCCAACTCTAGCTGCCAACTCTGCCAGCTGTGATTTCACATTGGTATTAATAATAATAATAGCATCGACCCCTTGGATAGGGCCACTGAACCAGAGGTGATGTTCAGTAGTTTCTGACCAATTCTGGAGAACTGATGGTGGAAATTTTGAGTAGTTTGGAGAACCAGTGGTAACCTTCCCTCAGGAGTGGGGAGGGAATGGAGATTTTGCAGTATCTTACATATTGGCAAAAAATAATAATAATCAGAAAATAAAATACAAGCTGAATAGTCAAGACCTTGTTGATGATCCAAACTCTGTCAATGACCTTGGGGTACTCATCTCTAATAATCTTAGTGCCCACTGTAACTATATAGCCAAAAAGGCATTAAGAGTTGTTAATCTAATCTTACGTAGCTTTTTCTCTGGTAATATCACACTACTAACTAGAGCATACAAGACATTTGCTAGACCAATAGTTGAATACAGCTCATCAGTCCGAAACCCGCATTATGTATCTGAAGAAAGTTGAGAAAGTCCAAAAATATTTCACAAGTGAGGATATTAGTGAGGATAATACACGCAAACATACACAGTCAGGCACAAAAAATCTGGTCCACATGTAAGGTCGAATTCAACTGATTTATCACTACTTTAATCAGTAGAATGACTTGCCTTCAGAAGTTGTGGGTGCTCTGAAAAACTGAATGTTTTTAAGGACAACTATTTGCCTGAAATGATACAGAATTTCCTGTTTGAGTAGAGAGTGGGACTGGTCCCTTCCAATTCTCTTATTCAGTTACTCATGCCTGTGCATAGGAATATTCTCAATGAACGGTTAGCACCTGCTGGAGTTAAAGGGTCAATGGAATTCAAGGAGGTTGGACTTAGTTCTCTTGTGCCTATGTAGGGATTCTGGGTTGATCCTTCTTTTAATTCCACCCCCAAGGTTCTGCCACTCCTTCTCCAAACATACATCTCTTAAGGTAAAATGTTTGAGAAAAACTAGGTATGCAAGATCACCTCACAAAAAATAAAATGCTTATGTTGGGAGCAATGCATACCAAATGGCATACAGATTTGTCATACGCTAAAAAATAATAATAAAAAAACAACCACAAGAACTTCAGTAGGTTTTTGCCAATCTGTTATGCAAATCATATCATAGCATGGCACTTAAATCCATATGTATATATATAAAAATTCTGAGAACTAAAAGACCATTCTCCCAAAAGGGTTGTTAATCTAGTTGAGCTACATAGCACTTCAACCTAACATCTTTTTTTAAAATAGCCCATAGAGATGCTAATATTTAGCTAGTTTATTGGTATTCTGACTTATTAATGACTGCTTGTTAAAGCCTGGTAGAGATAGCCAAATATAGCATAAAATCAATTCAGTCTCACATTACTAAGGATCATAACAAATCATTTAATGATGAGTAATATATTACCCAAAATGAACCCTCAGGTTAAATGTTAAAATGAAGCAAATGATAAGTATATAAACACATTAACGGGAGACTATTATAAAGACAAAAAGCATAATGCATTCCAGATAAAAGCACACTATGTATTTTCAATGAACTTTGTGCTATGGTTTCACATGCCATCTAAAATTAAAGTGGGCAGTATTGCTTGAATTATTGTTTTATATCCTTGTTTTTAAAAAAGATATTGGAAGACTGAGTACTGTACATGTATCAACAGAATAGGAAGGGCATGTATGCATTTGTCCTTTTTAATTAGTTAAATGAAAAGAAGGACTAGCTGCATGTTTGAAGCTGCATTTCAGTCCCAAAGAACGCTCACAACCAGCGAACTGGTTGTTAACGTAAGTGCAGCCCACCTCTGAATTAGAGGTAGTGTTGTGCTTCTCCTGATGTAATTAATATCATGGTTCATGTTTTGGTCACCACACTATAAAAAAGATGTTGAGGCTCTGGAAAAAGTATAGCGAACTAACTATAGGGGACTGGAGACTAAAGTATATGAAGAACGGTTGCAGAAACTAGGCATGGGTAGTCTAGTGGGGAGAAGGACCAGGGGAGACAGGATAGCAGTCTTCCAATATTTGAGGGGCTGCCACAGAGAGCAGGGGGATCAAGCTATTTTCCAAAGCACCCAAAGGCCAGACAAGGAATAATGGATGGAAACTGAACAAGGAGAGATTCAACCTGGAAATAAGGAGATATTTTCTGACAGAGAGAACAATGAACCCATGGAACAGAAGTTGCCTTTGGAAGTTGTGGGAACTTCATTACTTGAGTCTTTCAACAAGAGAGTGCACTGCAAGAAGAGACTGGACTGCCATCTGTCAGAAATAGTGTAGGGTCTCCTGCTTGGGTGGGGCATTCAACTAGATGACTTACAAGGTTCCTTCCAACTCTGTTAACCTATATCTGGTGGATGAAGATGTCCCTGACAGTATGGCTTCTCAATTTCCTTACAGCTCTGGCTGCAGGAGGCAAGGCAGAAATATTTTCAACTGCTAAAAGACAATTTCCTGTATCCTTCTTAAAGAGACAGACTTCTGCTCAAGCAGTTTCTCTGAGATCCCAGAGAAGGCTGTGGCAACTGCCTCCCAAATGAAACCTGAAAACCAATTTGTTCTTTCAAACTGATCTCCATCAGAGCCAACTGCTTTTTGTGTATCAAATTGGGCTGTCTTTAGAACTCATTACCTCTCTTGAAAGCATTGTGCTGCTCAGCCAAGCAGATGTTTCCTGACCAAAAATTCAGCCCAGACCTATTTATTTAAAATTAGCATATCTCATTAACTGTATCAAGAACGCCAGCTTAATTCATCTTTTAATGAACAGCCTTTACAAACATGCCTTCAAAGGGAGGCATTTTCAAAAGAGAAAATTCCACCTTTTCCTTTTCCAACCATTACAAAATAAAATTTAAAAAAATTAAGTGGTTCCTCAAATCTGAAAGCATATTCAGTCATGTTTGTCAAGTTAGTAGAAGTGGAAGGCTGATTTCAACCTCCAGAGAGTCTCTATTAGTGAGTGTAGCCAGGATTTTTTCTCTCTGCTTTCTATCTAGCAGGAGGGGAAATGCAGCATGATATGCGAATAAGTCATTGGCAGCGCATTTGCATCACACATTAACCTTGGTTAGTTTTAATTTGAGTTTGAATTGACCAAATGTTTTAATTTGTACAACCCAGTGAACAGTAAACTAACCACACTGAGCGAATTCTCACAATGCTCTGCTAGAGTAACATAAGCAAGTCAAACTCCCAGCCCATGGGCTGGATGCGTCATGTGTTGGCCATGCCCGTGCCTGGTTAAGCAAAGGAAGATAAAAGTCCCAGTACATCATATGACTCCACCATGTGTGTTTGACATCCCTGACTTTAGCCAAACCTAAAACCAAGCAAGAACATTTATCAAATTGCAGAAGAGTAGGAGAATTGAGGGAGCTTCTTGAATGAGAAGCAAAATGTTTCAAGGAAAAACAAAATCCAGCTGCCTTTTGAAAAAGCAGTTTTGGGTCAACCATGACCTGGTTTAGTAGAATATTTCCAGTGGAATCAGTGAAAAGAATAAGGCCAACCAATTCTCCTTGTAGTAACATGAACGGTAACAGCAACAATCTAATTTTGGCAATGCAGCATCAACAGTGTCAACATAATTCTCAATAACCTTCTGTTCACCACCTCTAGATAGGCCCATTTCAAAAATTACTAGTTATCATCTCCCAGAATCAAATGCTCTTCTTCTAAAAACTTCACTTCTCCATTATCACTGGATGTTGATTAACTCCCTGCTCCGAATGAAACATCAGTCTTCATTGGCATAACTTCTCTCTCTCTCTCTCTCTCTCTCTCTCTCTCTCTCTCTCTCTCTCTCTCTCTCTCTCTCTCT
>NW_020769328.1:10131968-10200003 GCF_900518735.1 Pseudonaja textilis | reverse complement strand
CTCTACTCTACTCTACTCTACTCTACTCTACTCTACTCTACTCTACTCTATTCTATTCTTAACCCTGTAAATGGTCTGTTCTTTTTAGGAAGTAAAGAATGATATTCCATTATCATGGAAGGTTTGACTGTCAACCTAACAATCATTTGAATACTGAATGCAGGAAGTCACCTGTTCTTTGCTTCAGACATCAGAATATATTGGGACAGTCCTGGGATAAACTAAAGTATCCAGTCACCTATTTCTAGGCTGCTGCTGCTGCTGCTGTTTTAGCCAGCTACCTAACTAGCTAGGCAGTCAGATATTTTATTATGCTCGTAGACTAGCCATAAAGACAAAACATAGGCCTACAATCTGTCAGCTACATGCAACATAAAGAACTTCCAAAATAATGACAATAAAACTGCTTTAGTTTAGTCAACAGTTAACCCACTGGTATAGCAATTGTGTCAGTTGGGCTACTTTCTCAGAAAGCAGCTAAGTTCCTATCTGATAGTAGAAAATATATCTAATGTTTACCTGATCTGTTTGGCATTTTCATGAAGATGAATGCTACACACGGGCCAGGAATGTCTCTGAAAGGAAAAGGAACAAAGCATGTATTTAACTGTCTTTACTTCCTTTGTTCCATATGGGTCAACCCAATATTGGAGCATTTTCTTTCTAGGACTGAAGGTAGAAAAGTTCTGAATCACCACTAGCTTCTAAATAAAACTTGATGTGAAGGAAGGTCTTCTTATGGTGTAGAAATGGTGCTAGATATCTACCTTTAAAGAGCCTTACTCCAATAGCCCCTTCTCGTTACCCTTGTATTTTGGGTTGGTTGATCCACCTGGTCAGCTTGTCCCAGGGCAAAGACATCCACGGAAACTTCTTAATAGGCAATTATGCCAATCACCCTACATCTTCCTCTACCTAACTCCTACTCACCAAGAAAGCAACTTTGAGCTCTGCTTTTCTCTCCCACAATGTGTCACAAGCATAATCTTCTGATGCGCTGTGTGGTTCATTTCATTGTGTGCCAGCTTCTCTCTTTCAATTCGCTACTGAATACAGTGGGCAGATTGCTGGTTTATTATTTTATTCCAAAGATACCGATGTCCATCTTGTGGCACACAAATCTGAGCTGGCTAACCATAATGATAAAAATAAACAATAAAAACAAGGTAGCAAAAACCCAGAAAAACCAGACATGCAATTTACCAACTACATCCCTTCATCTATGCCAGCAGTCTGGAGGTAGAAACCTACAAAGTAATTTTTGACTTACAACTGATCACTTAGCTCACAATTGACTCCCCAAATACTTATGATATAGATTTGAAGTTCAACAATCATCCATCCAATGGTCACCGGATTGCGTGTTGGTTACTTGGAGCTGCATGTATGGGCATTTGTAGTATCCTGTGATCATATGATCATAATTTACAGGGAGTTGTTTTTTGTTTTTTTTACTGGAAATAGGTGTTTACTCCTGATTTGTGGTTAAAAAAGAAAAGCCCAATTATGCCAATCACTTAACAGCCACAGGAAAAATGTGACAAAATTGAGTTGGTTATCTAATGACCTACTTAATGACTAGCATGACGTACAATCATAATTCCAGAGTTGTAAGTCAAAGATTACCTATACTCATCTTAAAGTAGCCAAGTTTGAAATACATTGATCTCTACAATTCTCTGAGATCTAAACTTAGTGTCCTGATTCCCCTCTGGTCACTGTCCTTCATGCTCTTTCATTTTTGCAAGTTCGTTGACTTTTCCCCTTTCTGCTATGTGTACCCAAGACTGGAACAAATGTGCCACTGTTATCGTGATGTTTCATTTCTGATGATATGGAGACCCCTTGCTATCTCTCATTTCAGTTAAATCCCAAAGGAAGACAGCTTGACAAAACACATTAAAACACACACACACACACACACAAACAGGAGAATATGTGACATCAGTATTGAAAATCAATGAAGAAATTCCTCCCGGAGGCCTTTCTTGGATAATGATATGAGTCTGTCTGGGAAGGTAAAAAAATGGCAAGGTATATCTTCTATCTCCACCATCTTACAGTGAGAAAACCCAGAAACTATTCCCACAGGAACATCTAAAGGGGGTGATAAAGTAACCTCAGAATGACAAACCTAAGCAAGTCCCTCTTTCTCGGGGGAAGAAAGCCAACAAGAATCTACAGGCCATTTTTACTTCTTCAACTCTTGCACTTCCATTATTACATCCCAAAATTGATCTCACTAGGAGTGCAACACACCAGTTATTTTTGGTCAGCATCCATCCTTCCATCTCAACTTAAATTCAGCAAACATTATCAGATTGCTCGTTGGTTCCATTAGAAAGGGTTGTTGTTGTTTTTTGCTGAATACCTAATGCTGTCAAGGTCATTTTTTTTACATCTATTCAGGTGTGCGGGGATGGCTACCTTGTGGTTTATCAGGTCCTGTGAGGCTAACCAGTTCAGAAAACAAGAATGACTCCATTTCTGGAAAGATTTTTTTTATTGCTATAATGGAACAGAATCTGGAAAGTCTGTCAGAGCAACCCATCCCTGGTATAATTAAAGCAGAGTGTCTTTCTCATATAGCTCTCCACGGACAATAATTTTTTTCCATTACAGTCCTGTTTTCCCCTTAAATGGCCTGCTGCCTCCGTGTTCCCAAAATCAGTGAAGCATTCGATCACATAGTATAGATGTGCCATTGCACTTTCCCCATTTTATTGCAGTCCACAAGCTGCAAAAATTCAGCCCTTTGCAAGGACTGATTTCACACTGCCAAAAGCGGAGCTGCAATTCCCTGCGTTCATTTGTTCATTCATTCATGCATTTAGTCCTCATCCCCGCCAAAGCAAATCACCCCTCTGCCAAAGCAATATACAGAGCATTTATTTCTTTTAAGTTCTTTTCTCTACAACAAAAATCCCAAGGGGCAGACTGGGCTGAAGATGACTAGCCCGAAGTCATCCATTTCCATGACTGAAGATGGATTTGAATCTGACTGTCCTTTCTCCTAGTCCAGTATTTTAACTGCTACCTCAGAAGAATTATTATATCTATTTATTATAGATTACTTACAGTTCAATGGTTATAATAAATACACAAAATATTTATCATACATTATTATACCATCTCATTCCCCCTCCCTGTTCTGACCCAAACCTTGTTCCAAGGAAACAAACATGAAACAGAGATAACAGCAAAACCTTTTAACGTTCCTTTATGAATTCCGTTCCTTCACGGTTAAAAGGCTGTTTCAAACTAATTGTTTCTGATAAGAATGAGCCTTGCCAAGGTTGTGCAAGGCTACCAAGAACACTAAGATAAAGTTACTAAGAAATATTTCAAACACAAAGAGCCTTCAAAAACCAACCAAGATACTCCAAACGTCCACAAAGCTTGAGTGCAAAAACTTCTTTGCTTCCTGAAAAGAACTCCGGTTTGTCAGCTGGCTTTTATCTCTTGAGGGAGGGGCCATTACCTTGCAGCCTTACTCCTGAGTTGCCCGTGCTGCTGCAGCTGCTCTTTCCTTCAAGCAGCCCTGCACGCATGTGCACTGGGCACAGGCTCCTCGGGAACCTCTTCATCACTGCTGCCAGCCTCCACAATCTCCAAAGGCAGCATTCCACTGGTGGTCCTGGCCCCATTCCTTCATCACACGCAGGCCCCTCATCTGAATCCTCGCTCTCCAAGACCTCAGTCTGCTGCCGGTGAACCACAATACTCCCAAATCCCCAATTCTTCCTGAAAGTCCAACTTTTCCCACCTATTTGATATCACTGCAATATTTTTTCCTATTCATCTGGTCTTTAGCTCTCTGTCTCCCCTCCTCCCCATTCCCTCTTTTCTCTCCCCCTCCCCCGAAATGTCTCTCTCTGCTGTAATTTTAGCTTGTGGAAAATAATGTCTACTTAATTAGAGAGAACAATTATATCTGAGTGGGGCTGAGAGGGTACGATTTATAGGTGTGAAAAGAGGACACTAGATCCATGTGAATAAGTAACGATAACCTTGATACTGTAAAAAGAGGTTTTGTGAGGAGTTTGGGCTAAGAGCTACCCTTGTCACTATCGCTGTTCTTAAGGCTTCTGGGGATGGAGCAGATACAGCCAGGGGTGTGACAATGTCACCCAAGTAGATGGAACTAAATGTTGTAGCCTCCTTGAAACAAAACTCCCTTTAAAAAAATAATATTTGGGACAGTTGTATGTTAACATTGATATTTTTGCCATTCTTTTAATATGCTTCAGATTTTCCAGGACCTGATCTTAGGACAATGCATCTATAAAGGTTTGATGGCCTTTAAAAAGGTTGAAATGCCTTTTCATTCAACTAATGGGTAGTGCTTTGTTTTTGTTCAGTTGCAAAGTCGTGTCCAACTCTCTGCGACTCCATGAACCATACCATACCAGGTGCCACTGTCTCCCTGAGTCTGCCCCAAATCATGTTCACTGCATTGATGACACCATCTGACCATCTCATCCTCTGCCGTCCCTTCCTCCTTTTGCCTTCAAACTTTTCCAACATCAGGGTCTTTTCCAAGGAGTCCTGTCTTCTGATTGGGTGGCCAAAGTATTTGAGCTTCATCTTTAGGATCTGTCCTTCAGGGTTGTTTTCCTTTAGGATTGACTGATTTATCTCCTTGCAGTCCAAGGGATTCTCAAGAGCTTTCTCCCACACAACAGTTTGAAAGCATCAATCCTTTCGCATTCAGATTTCCTTATAGTGCAACTCTCACAGCTATACATTACTCCTGCAGAAACCATTGCTTTGACTATACAGACATTTGTTGGCAAGGAAATGTCTCTGCTTTTTAATATAATGGGTAGTGCAGGGTCCATTTATTCTACACCTCTCTCATTAAAGATACTAGCTTAGTATCAATTTTATATTGATCACTCTGCTGCTGTATTATAGGATCATCTTTTAAATATGTAGAATTGTTGAGATGGGTTGCATCTGAGTTGCATAAACTGGCTTTGTTTGCTTGTTAGGTTGTACATTAATTTTGTTGGAGAGAACTGTGCAATTCTTGCATTCCCTTAATTTGCTCCATAAAGTGTCCTCTCTTGATTCCTCTCTGCCCGCCCCACCCCCCAGTCTCTGTCTCTTCTTCTACATCAACACTTTCAACAATGATTCCTAATCCAGGATATTTCTAGGATAAGCAAATATAATTACTTTATTCTAATATCTTAGAATGTCGATGGGTTGCTTGTAAATCCCAGATGTAATTTGACTGTGAAATATATTTGGATGTTGTAGCCTTTAACTTGCTTTTCTTGTCCAAGAAAAACATAGACAAATTATGTCTGTAAAGAGTTCTAGAGTTACAAATGTATTATATTAAAGCTTTTAGAAAAAGGAAGAGCAGAGGATGTTGGCTTTAAGAGCGTGGCCTTAAGAAAATAACTGGTTTTTTTTTAATTGTCAGCTGTTTCTTTCTCTGTTTCTCTTTTTTTAAAAACAAAAATCAAAGAAAACCTTTCTTGCTTAAAATAAAATAAAAATAAAGAAGGAAGTTAAAGAGTTCAGTTAATCCATTTTTAACAGCTCTGCATTAGTGACAGCAAAATTAAACAGAGAAATCACAAATCACAGGAGAGGTGGGTTGACTAATTGGCCTATTTTCTGGGCTGTCAGAACCCTCTTAAGCAATTTTCCTCCATTATAACTCCAAATCAGCATGTTATTTCCTCTTAAGACACTACCCATTGCCTGAAAAGATGAAAGCAATATTCTGGGATACTTCCTGATCAATTGTTGGAAAGACCATATCCCACTGTTAAATACAGTAATTGTAGGAAGGGCATGGTTATGGGTTGGAGCAAAAGAGGAAGAGTAGTTCATTGTACTACTAATAGCAGAAGTATCAGCTTTAATAATAAATTTGTGATATTTTTCACCCAGTAGGTTCCTTATAATATTGTCAGCTTTTTAGGGTAATCCAGATCAGGAAGACCAGGATGTTTCATTGAAATGGGCTATGATAACAGCATCTTGCATGTGTGAATATGCTTTTTTCCTTCTCTCCATCTCATGATGTAGGGAGTTAGTGAGAAGCCAGCCAGAATGTCTTCTAGCTACTATTCCCCTTTTTAGGATTCAAGGAATGTTTCTGCCCTTAATATTTTTAAAATAGTGTATGTATGTATGTATGTATGTATGTATGTATGTATGTATGAACAAACTTATGTATAGAATTCCTTTCTCTCCTGTTAATGCACAACAAAGAATGTTCTTTCTGCGCCAACTCAGAAAGCTCAAACTGCCCAAGGAGCTGCTGATCCAGTTCTACAGAGGAATTAATGAGTCTGCCACCTGCACCTTTATAACTGTCTGGTTTGGTTCTGCAACCCCAGAACAGACACAGACTTCAGAGGATAATTAGGACTGCAGAAAAAAAAATTGCTACCAACCTGCCTTCCATCGAGGACCTGCATACTGCAGGAGTTCAAAAGAGGGCTGTGAAAATATTTACAGACGCCTCACATCCCGGACATAAACTGTTTCAACTCCTTCCCTCAAAACGACGCTAAAGGGCACTGCACACCAGAACAACTAGACACAAGGAGAGTTTTTTCCCAAAAGCCACCACTCTGCTAAACAAACAATTCCCTCAACACTGTCCAATTATTTACAAAGTCTGCACTACTATTATTATTAATCTTCTTATCACTCTTTATCACCCAGCCCCTCCCACTTGTAATTGTATGACTGTAACTTTGTCGCTTGTATCAGTTTTATATTTAGTGGATGGTCACTGGTCACAAAAGGTATTGGTAAAGAAAAGTTAAAGAACCATTGCTCTAGATCAATGACTGAAGGCAAATTACGTTGTGACAAATCCATATATTTAGTTTTCCTATTGTTCCCCTCTCTTCCCCTCCCTCCCTCTCTCTCTCTCTCTCTCTCTCTCTTTCTTTGGAAATAATTTTTTTGTAGCTGGGGAGATTGTCATTAAGAGAATATATATGTCTATCCCTTCTCTCTCTAAGTACTGGAGGGAGAGCAAGCAACCACATTAATGGATACACACAGTACAGTAAAGTATTTTCTACATTGCGGCCTTAAGCTATTTGACTTTCATGCATGAACTGGATGGAAATGAATCTGGCTTTTAAAAACAAAAACAAAAAAAAAACCCTTTCTATAGTTTAATCAATCTTCCATTTTAGCATAGCAGCGGTCTGGTAGTTGGTGGTTACCGTGGCCTCTGATTGGTGGATTCCTCTGCTTCTGAATCATTTCACTCATGCTGGGAAAGCAATTACAAATCACCTTCCTTTCCATGAATGAGCTTGGAAGACTATTCTTCTTTGACCCTTTCTTTGTATTTAATGACCTGGTGAATCCACTGGTGGGCTGCAGGAAAGAGGGAGGGAGGGAGGAAGGAAGATTCAATCAATCAGAACAAAGCTGGAAGGGACCTTGGAGGTCTTCTAGTCTAACTTCCTGCTCAAGCAGGAGATTCTATACCATTTGTGGTCCAGTCTCTTCTTAAAAACCTCCAGTAACGGAGCACCCAACATCTCCTGAAGGCATGCTTTTCCATTGGTTAATTGTTCTCACTGTTACTAAGTTTCTCCTTAATTCCAGGTTGTTTCTCTCCCTGATTAGTTTCCATCCATTATTTCTTGTTTGGTCTTTTCCTTTGGAAAAGAAAAAGAAAATAATAAAAGCAAAACATGCCAAAATTCTACACTGCATCCAAGCAATAGGCACATATATTTTTTCCTAAGTATGAAAAAAGGGGAAAAAAAGGACAGGAAAACATGCCAAAATTATATACTGCAACTGAGGAAGGTGCACAGATATTTGAGGGAGGGAGGCGGGAAGGAGGAAGGAAGGGAGGGAGGGAGGTGGCTAAATTAGTAGTACCCCCATCCCAGCAGAAGAGTGATTTCTGCACCAAAGTCTTAATATACCAGCTTCAAAATACTAAACACACTATTTTCCCCCCAAATGTAAAGTTGTCTGCACATATTTTTCTTGTATAATTATAGATAAAGCTAGTTTTACAAAGATAATTTAAGTCTCTGGCATTTGTTTGTCTACAGGGAAAAATAAACAAACCTGCCTAAGTGCTTGTTTCATCATTCAGAAAAGTAAGAAGGATGCAGCAATGCCAGGTTTCTTCCCCTAAAGCTCCCAGTGGAATCAATGTGATTCGATGATAGGAAAAAAAAGAAACACATGAACTAAACACTGGAATATTTAGCCTGCTAAATATTGGAAGAATTGACATCCTGTTTTTAGAACGTGAAGCGAAGCTCGAGTAATAGTACAAAGAGATCATAGTGGGGGTTGTGTGAACGCCCTGGGATTCTATGTATTGGGGTGAGGTGGGGGAATTGTGGCTTGTGAAATACACTAATGGCATTTCATTAGCAAACTGTAAATAGCAGCAGCATAAGCTAGATGTGAGGCTGCTTTCATGGACCATAAATGCTAATGTTTATCACCAATAAAAGTCAAAGGAGCATTTAGTAAAGCAGTTTACCAAACAAACATTAAATACTTTAATGCATTAGCTTCAATGGACAGAGTCAGGTTATTTAATTAAGAGTAATTTGCTGTTTGTTTGTTTTTTCAAATGTATTTCCTGTTGGTCCAGAACAAATATCCTGTGAATACAAAATGCACAGCAGATGTATCTAATGCAGGGTGTATCTCCCCCTCTTTCTTTGTGTGTTTAGCGGTGGGCCAGGAATTTTAAAATGGAAAACTAAAAGCGATAGAAATATATGGAAACAATTCTCTTATTCTACTTTCAATAGTTTCTCTTTATGTTTTAAAGGCAGAGTCTTAAAAAAATCTTTTGCAGAGATGGAATAATCACTGCACAATTTTTGAGCTCCTTATTGGAAGGAAATCTATATCAGAACTCACGTTGTGCTAAACATTTCTTTTTCTTTTTTCAAACAAAAGAAATGGCTCCTAAATCCTCCACTCCACCTGAAGGATGAAATCCTGTTATTTGCAGGATTGTATTTATCTTAGATATGAAACAGCTCAGGATTAGGTAAGAATGCCCTGCATTTAACTATGTAATCATATCGCTGAAGAGTGCAAGCAAAGCTGCTTCAATGTTAATCAAATATACCTTTTGCAATCTGGAGATGGTGGATATTCTGAGCAGTGTTTGCTGAGGTTCAGTCACTTTGTAGGGGGTTGTGTTGTTTTTCTGAAAGAGCTTTGGGAATTTTCCTGTGGGTATGTGGTTGCCTTCTGGCAGAAGATACAGAACAATTAAAACTTGGATCACACATTTTCTGAACAGTTTTTATCCCAGAGCTATAATTGCACTGAACAATGAACTTAAGGACCACCATCAGTGAGCTGTTGGACAATATTACTTGGTCTGTTGTGTGGATGCGTGTGTTTTTAGGGGACGGGGAAACTTGGTAGGTGGGGGGCATTTGGGGATTGTCATGTGAATGTGTGTTGGATCTGGTCTCTAGGTGTTATGTGAATTTCACTGTATGTATACTGTGTATATATGTACAATGACAAAAAAGAATTCAATTCAATTTGTGCCATGCATTTTGTCAAGCATTGGAATTTGAAGATGACAAGCTTGTTGGATAAGATTAACCTTGAAGATGGCAAGCTTGTTGGGTGAGATCAATCTTGTTTGCCCACCAGTCTTAGGTACCACTTTGTCTTAATGTTGGGGGCAAGATGCTGACTCTGTGAACTGCTTAGAGAGGGGTGTAAAGTGCTTTTGCTATGTTGCCATGTTTTGCAGATAAAACTGCTCAGATTTGCTCTAGATTGAGGGACCCCTGGGCACAATCAAACACGTTGACTGGAGCAAAGTCTTGGAAAGTCATCAGGAATTCTTATGAGCTTGTGGAGTCTGACAAAGTGGCTAATATTCTGCGTAGCCCTACAGTTCTGCATATGTGTAGACTAGCCCCGTTTTTCCTGACTCTTTCAAGCAGACAGGGGGATAAATTCTCAAAATACTCTTTTCTGAGAAATGTTGGCCTGTTTGAAGTTTATCTTCAAACATTTCAGTCACCAAGTGACTACAAACAAGAATATAATTGCCCACTCGTCTCACCCTAATCTTTGCACATATAGAAAGCAACAACAAATGGGGTAGTTAAGAAAGAAAAAAAATGAAATTAGTAAAGAATAGAAATGGAAGTTTCCAGGGGTATCCACAGATATAAAAAACATCAATAGGGTGACTTTGATCACTTTGTTGGAGGCACCATCTTATTTATTTAATCACATTTATATAGCTGCCCACCTCACAAGAAGTGATCCTGGTTGGTGTACCATCATTAAATAATGATGCATATATGAAAATGAACATTTAAAAATATAAGAAGTCAGCATTAAAATTAAGTTGCTTAAAAATAAATATACACAAACACCAGCCAGAGAGAGAAGAGTATATAGTGTATATATACATACATCTATATAGTATATAGTATACATCTAAACATGTCTCCATTTCCCCAGGGCCTGGAGACATAAGCAGGTCTTGCTAAAATATCAAGAAGGATGGAACTAATCTAATTTTGAGCTGGACAAAGTGGGGAGAAGGTTCCTTAAGGTGGGCACCACAGCAGATAAGGCCTGCTACTTGGGACCTACCAAAATATATTCTTGGCAGATAGTATCTGTTAGAGGCAAATAACCAGGACCATTTACTATGTTCAAAGCACAGAAGAGTATATTATTGCTATCTCTATACAAGAATCTAGTCAACAAATGGTCAAAATTAAATTGGTGCTAGATAAGGGTCAATGGAATTCATTGACCTTGGGTCCCTTATGTCAACACAATGATTTCAAACTAATGATAGATTTAACTCTGCCCTCTAGTTCAGCCTGCTCTTCTCCTACAGTATCTGCAATATATCTTCTCTGCCATCTTCAATCTTTTGGAGACATTTCTGAATATATGTCCTGATAAGTATTTGGTTAGCATTCTGA
This sequence comes from Pseudonaja textilis, assembly GCF_900518735.1. The sequence continues at coordinate 10,189,051 of NW_020769328.1, read as the reverse complement.
CTATCGAGTAACAATAATTTAAAATATAAAATGACATTTGGGATTTTGTATGTATTTGATAGTAGTTTATGATTATAGTAATCGTGCTGCTTATGCTCAGTAATCCAATTATTGCACAGTGGTAAACATTAACAAATCTGAAACACAGTGGGAAAAACAATTTAAATTCATATTTCAGTAATATCACTATTAAGCCAACTTTATAATTACCTCTGAAAAGTTGCCACTTAAGACCCAGCAATTTGAGGAATAAATTACGAAGTTCAAAGGCATGGCTACTTCACCATGATTCAAGGGAAGAAGGTTGGAAAAACAAAGAAAGTTAAATATTCTTTTTAACACCCAAATGATATAATCTGGAAACATAACAAAAAAAAAATTATTTGTGGTTTGATTCATTTCTATAGGATAAATTCTGAAAACAGAGTAAAATGTTTTAATTTGCACTAGTTGGACAAAGACTCAGAATGGTAAATAAAATTACTTCTAGCAATATTTTTGCAAAAAAGATGGGAATTTCCCAATTGTGAAGAGAGATTCTCCAAGACTTAACGATGGGGCTGCACACACTATTTCATAACTGAATGCAAAGCAGGTATAATTGACTTGGTTTTTCTTTAAACGCTTTAGCCTGCCATTCCCAAAATGCCTTCCCATTGGTCCTGCCAAACTCTGCTGATAGGAACTGAATTCTGAAATACCTGAATAATATCTGATTGTCTACCCCAGATTTAAACCTATTTTAAATTAGTTAATTGGTGACATTATTAGCCTTGCTGATGATAGGAATAGAGAAGACATTTTAATTCCCAATTCCCAATTCTCAAATCTAGATAGAAATCAAAATGATGTAACATACTACAGCCCAAACTTTTTCAATACTATTGTGAAATAAGATATATGTATAACAATCACAAAAAAAGTTTATTCTTGAAAATCTATTTAATTACTAGTATCTAATTAAGAAATGTGCACAAATTGTACAATAGGAGAGGTCTAAAAGTATGTATACTATAGCAATTGTAACTATACTCTATAACTACTTGCAGGCAAGATTCAGAAGCAGAACACAATGAAAATAAGTTCAAAACCAGAGAAACTGAGCAAAAATAAATCTGATTCATTTGGACATCTTAGTATGATTATGACGGCAATGAACAAATGACTACGGAATTTCTTTGCACAAACCAATTAAATGGCTCTGCAATTACTTTATTTGGTTGTTCTTGGCTGAATTCTACTTGGTTGCAGTACAATTTGAAATTTGTAATTAAGAATTGAATTCATAATTTCTATTCTTTTTTATATTTTCAGGCAGTGACTGATCGTGACTAAGTTTCGCAATCTAGAAAAGACACATTAAAAAGAAAAGGTAAGGTAAAAACACTGGATACACTCAAGAGATAATAGGGTCCAAGGGATGAAATCTTAATTTTGGGATTTGACAATTAGAACTTGTATGTGATTACAGAAATTACTGTGTACTATTGAATGATATTGTATTTTATATTTCTAATCATATCAAAGAAAGTTACTCTTTCCTTACTTGCTTTTTCTTCATTCTTTCTACTTATCTCATTTTTTTTCTTTCTAGTTTCCTCTTTTGTTTTTTATCTCTTTGGAGAAATTCAATAAAGTATATACAAAATAGAAAGAAAGATGATATGTTCCAACAATTTGGGGGAAAGTTGGAGAAAAGAGTGAAAAAGCTCAGTCCTCGCTTCTTAGGGTTTAATGATTCTTGCTATTTTCTTGTTTTGTTGCTGGGTTAGTTTTTAGCATTATTGTACACTATTTTTATTTTAGTGATTACTCACCACTCTGAATGCACACATAGAATATCTGATGGGCCAGCATCTGCCATTCATATATGCAACAGCTTAATTCGCACAGTTGATAGTACAGTACACTGAGAAAAGCAATGGTCAGTGACAATGATTCCATTTTATGCATGGGATGCTATAAAGGAGATCTTCTAATATGCCAGGTTTCTATTCAGCTCCATGTCAGAATAAATTGCTTGATTGATAATGTTCTTTGGAACTCAGCTTCATTTTTTTAAAAAAATCAATATTTAAGAACAAACTAATAGGAGAAGGAGGAAGAAACAAGAATGTAAAACATTACCAAAACATGTGGGATAAAATAAGGATAAAAAAGAGGTCTTACAAACTGTTGAAGATGAGAATGTATTTAATTGTTTTCTATTTTTTTCTTTCTATTTTCTTCTCCCTTTCTTCTTTTTCTCTCTTTCATTTATGTATGTGTTGTTGGTTTGTTTTAACTGTAAAATCCATAAAATTTATTTTAAAAAAATGTGGGATAAAATTTCATATTGGGAATTTTAAAGAAAGAAACGGAGGCTAAAGATGATGATGTTGAAGATGCTAATTCTTTAATACATTTTCTTCCTCCTTCACCAAATTTGCAGACCTATAATGAGAAATCATAAATCAAATAAACCAACAGAGTGGTCCTAAACCCCCAAAGAACACTGTACACTGGAAAGAGCATTCCAAACTGTCGGAGTCTGGACTATCCTTTTATGCACTGCAAAGGAAACTTGAGTTCTTGTCATATCCACCTTCTGATGACTCCATGGATTAGAGATCTCCAAGCTGTCCTGTCTTTTGCTACATTACAAATGGCTGAAGGTGCTATCTTATAGTTTTCCTGTAGACCAGTTTTCCAGAAGAAGAAGGAGAAGGAGAAGAAGAAGAAGAAGGAGGAGAAGGAGAAGGAGAAGGAGAAGGAAAAGGAGAGGAAGAAGAGGAAGAGGAAGAGGAAGAAGAGTGCTTTTCTTCTCTTTCTGTATACTTTGTCCAGCATAATCATCTTTCCCACAGATGCATCAGATGCGTTGGACACATGAAATGCCTAACATACGATAGTTTCTGCTTCACGATCTTTGCTTCCAATGAGCATTCAGGCTTGATTTTGTTTAGTGCTGAATGGTTGGCTATCTTGACTATCCAAAAAATGTAAGGAATCTTCTTCCAACTTCATATTTCAATGGTATCAAACTTTTCCTCTCCCCCTCTTCTCCCCCACCCTCCTTTGCTCCCTTCCCTTCCTTTCCCTTCCCTAATTTCCTGTCCTTCCCCTCACTTTTCTCCCCTTCCCTAATTTCCTCCCCTCCCCATATACACCATATACACATATACACACACACATATAAATATTCTTTCACATCCACATGTCATTATAGAGAAAACCAAATGCTTAGGCCCCTTTAACTTTTCTTTTAACAAAAATATATTGTTCTTGATATTCTCAAAAGAACTACTAAACTGACACCAGTACAACACGTGATGGATTGAAATAGATAAAAGTAAAGGTGGGCCAAATCTTTTCCTTTGCATTTAAGAAAGTTTTTACACCAGTGAAGAATGGTGGCCATCCTTTATTTTAGTTCTTTCCAATGCCACTTTATCATGGAAAGAAATTACATAAAGATGCTGTGGATTCTGTGTGCAATGTTGCAAGATAATGCTTCACGAAGAAATGCCAGCTATCTTTTTTTAATGTGTTATTTATCAAATAACTGAGCTTTGCAATCACTTTTCTCTCCCCTTTAATGTCCTTTGCATTTAGCTGCACCTTGGACTATGGCTGTTTACCAAAGCCAAAACAGAACACAAACAAATCCTTGTAGCAGGAAACAAAGCCATCACTGCTTGGTGTCTGTTTAGGATAAGAGCCATTCACACTTTGCATATTCAAGTGATGCCACATTTTAGAATGTAGCCTGTGTGCCAGGAAGCCCTCCTACACTGCATTTTGCCAAGTCTTTCTAAATGAAGGTTTAGATGCATAGCCATCGTCCTAGCAGTCCTGGGTACTGAAATTTGAATGACAGGCTTAAAGACATCTCTATTTTATGCTCTTTTCCTCTCCTGATATGAGAATCCAATCACCCTTCTATCCATTTTAATAAGTTGGTACAACTTGTTAAAGGTACTTATGCTGATCTGGTAACTGAACTTGTGATAAGGATTATAAAAAGGCCTTTTAATCATGTCAAATTACGAATATCTCTTCTCTGAATTTGACTTCAGTCACGATACAGCAAGATGTCTCTCTTTACTGTTTGGGAGTGCTTTACTCTCAATTTTACTCTCCTGAGGTCTTTGCAATCTGTTTGAAGGGTGGAAAAGAAATTCCCAATTTCTTAAAGCTCCATATTACAAAATTAACTAAGTGGAAATAAAAAAAAATGAAGTCTTCCTCAGTTAAATCTTGATTGCTCACAACTCCAGGGACATTGGGAAGTGGCTTACAAATGTCTTCTAGGAAGTTTTTTCAACGTCCCAAACTAACAGATTTTTGTGGTGGCTTCTCAACTAAGTTGTGATGACCTGGGGTGTGGCACAAAGGCAACACAGTCAGATAATCAATAAGAATCCCTTTATTATCTCCAACTTTGGCCCCAATGTCCAGGTTACCTTCTGGCTGGAGAAAAACTCTCCCAGGCACAGCCTTTGACTGCAGAAAATTCAATCCAACACAAACCTGACTTAAAGTCCAAACAAGCCAAACTGAAGTAATTAGTTTGGCAGGGCAGGAGCAAGAATCACAGACTTGAAATCATGGCAAAACTCACACAGTTGGGAAAATGCCAGGAACTCAGATAAGCCACAACTATACAAGATAAAGTCACATTTGCTCCCAACAGCCTGCTGCGTGCAGCTTGACTTTTTTATAAACTATGTTCCCAGCTGCAGCTAATGAAGGGAATCAGGGCCCTTTCCTCCCCCATAAGCCATGTGACCCACGTTGCTCTCTTCTCCGTTCCTCCCTGCATGCCCTAGGATGAAGAGGGGGGCTGGGTCTTCCTCTGAATTCCCTCTCCCTTGTTCTACCTCTTCCCTGCTCTGCCCAGCTGGACTTTGCCTTTCCCCAGTTTCCTCCACAGCCAATGGAGCCACACTCCCACTCTCTGTCAGCTGTTCGGCTTCCTCCTCGGATTTACTCCAACAGGGGAATGACACAAGTACAGCCTTGTACAGATCTCTTTGTTGAGACCAATGAAGTCTCATGGGCAACCTTGTGTAGCAATAGCGGTTAGTCCTCTATTCATTTCACAGTGCTTTACAGCCCTCCCTAAGCGGTTTTCAGAATCAGCATATTGTCCCCAACAATCTATGTCCTCATTTTCTCAACCTTGGAAGAACGGAAGGCTGAGTCAACCTTGAACCTGGGAGAATCGAACTGCCGAACTGTTGACAGCAGAATTAGCCTGCAATACTGCATTCTAACCACTGCACTACCACAGATCTTGTAGATAGTTGGCCACTGTGAGAACAGGCTGGATGGATTAGATAGACCAGGAGGTGATCCAGAAGGGTACTGCTTATGTTCTTACCTTCTTATGATGAGTTCATTGGATTACTAGGAGATATCTTTGCCCATTCTCAGAAACCCCTCTTCAGTGGCAGTGATCCTCCTCCTCCTCCTCCTCCTCCTCCTCTCCCCCCCCCCCCCCCCCCCCCCCCCCCCCCCCCCCCCCCCTCCTCCTCCTCCTCCTCCTCCTCCTCCTCCCAGTGTCAAGGAGATACAAAGTTTTTGCTCTTCCATTGTTTTTTGCTCAACCATTGTTATTTCGTGCTTTGTTGTCCATCTTTGATGTTGCTTCTCCGTCTTCTGAGGTTGCCTCATGTTCTTGGACCTCCTCTTTTTGAATGCCTTGTATGGTATAGAATCTCAAGGCATTGTCTTGCAGGTGAGCAAACCACAACTGTTTTTTTATGTAATTTAAGATTGGTTCTATTCCAACTCTTTCTCTTTTGATTTCATTTTTTATTTTATCCTTTCTGGTCATTTCAACATCTTTCAGCAATGGATAATATATTGCTAAAGAAATTACAAGGAGATTTGGTTTTATGTCCCAAAACATTTCATGAACATCTTCATATGATGACAAAAAAGTTAAATATAACTTCTATAAAACTTTACTTTTATCTTACCCTTCCAAGTGTTCATTTTATAGTAGGCTAGTTTAAATGGATTTAGCTTGACCTGTTTTAGGGTCAACCCCTACCTTAGAGAAGGAATAATTTTCCAATGATGATTAATCAGCGTTTGGTTTTAAAAACAAGTGGGGCAGGAGCAGAGACAAAATAAATGCTGGTTATGTAAGGGGGCCATCTTTGGACCCCAGTTCATATATATTTGTTAAATAAATAGTATTGCAGAGAAAAACAAAGACTTGAAATTCTCAGCTGTGCCAAAAATAGCAATGCACTAACAAGATAAGGGAAAGTTTTAACCACAAGAATGCAAGCTGGCCTGGAAGGATTTGCGGGGAAGCTCTCATGCCAAGTTTTCTTGCTGCTGGAGGTAACTTATTGCAAATCTTTTATCCAGTGCTCTACCTGTGACCATTTGTGGTTTTTGCATCCATGATAAAACATACCTCTTTGTAACTTCTCAATTATACTATTGTTATGTTGTCTATTTGGAGTTGCTTTTAAAAACTTTCCAGAAGCAAAGAATAAGTAGCTAGAATTGTTATTGGTCTTACAAATTTGGAAGAGGTTGTAGCATTTTTATTTCAACTATTTTGGTTACCTGGGCATAGTTTAAGGAGTTGATGATTATGACCCTGGTTTAGACAAAAGTACTTAAAAAAAGTTGGCCTCTCTATGTTTCTTCCCAGACTGCTTCTTTGTTCCAGGAATCTAGTCAAGATTCTTTTGTGGATATTTATGGAATGTGGTAGGGTAGGAAAAACCAATCTCCCATAAGTGAGGAAAGAAAGAATGTGTGTGAAATTCTGGACCTTTGTTGCCTTCAATGTTTTAAAAGCCACAGTCTTCACACTTTTTTGCAGCACCCAGTTGTTTTTACTGGCTACTGTTCATGGAAGGTCATTATGGACTTGAAGTTCCATAAATATTCCAGGGAACAAAGACAGCCAAGGAAGCAGCCTAAGATGATCTGGATTTGTAAATGATTTGTTCCTTTCCCCTTTTCTCCTTCTACTTCTCAACTTTATTTTAATGTTTGAAAGGAATATTTTGTGATATCTTCCTTTCATCCTTCTTCTTTTGAAGTTACAAAGGAAGAACAATGTAATAAAAAATGACAGGTCAAACAGCTTGGCCTGAGGAGTTAATTATGAGGTTCTTTCCACATAATAAAACCATGGTGGGTAACAGGAAGTTAACATTCTCACTGAAAACCAGAACAGGCAGTAGGAATTGCCAGTTAGACATGCTTTGCTTGGCCTAAGGGAGGAAATGGGAAGTTCCCAGCTTATCCCTTTCCCACAATGAAATATATCTAGAACAGAGGCGTCAAACTCATGGCCCCTGGGCTGGATGCATTACATGCCGACCCCACGCCTGGTTTAGCAAAGGGGAAAAAGTCGCGATACGTCATGTCATGCCGCTGTGACAGCTGCGAGTTTGACACCCGTGATTTAGAGGAACCCTTTTCAACAGTTGCAGCAAATTCCTGTCTCTTCCTGAGTAATGTATGTTGATCTTCATTTTCTACCTGGTTTCTGTAACCAAATAATAAAGGTGTCAGGTTTCCAAGTGATGAAATCCATTTAAAAAGAAAAGTGCCAAGTCCATCTTCCAAGACAATTTCTTTTATTTAGGAAAGCATCAAATTGGCAAAGTCCGTGGGAATTCCGGATCGGACACATTTCAGCTTCTGCTTCTTGTATGATGGGTACTCCTGCTGCCAGAGTTCCCTCCTCTGTTGTTTGTTGGGGGCTGGGGACCTCAATGGCTTAGAATACAAATGTGCCCTTTTCCAGGAGGTTTTCTCGTTGTATTTTTCCATTTAGGGGGAGCGGGTGCTCTCCCTTGAGGTACTGGGGCAGGTGCTAAGCATTCCGATGCTCGATGCCCTTGCTGCCCACAATGGAAACGTTTCATGGAGGTTCTGATCCTAAGCAGGTTGAAGTTCACGGGGAAAAGGTTTGCGATTTGTGAGATATAGGGAAGAATGCATTTAAAAATTATGTGCAATTCTTGCCTTAAATATCACTGAAAACTGAATGCATTACCTTCATGTTTTAAATAGGCTGAAAATGTTGTTTTCATTTGATATAATTGTGTGTGTGTGCGCGTGTGTGTATAGGTATGGAGGAAGGAAGGAAGGAAGGGTTTAGTGCTGAAAACAATTTCTAAAAATTCTTTGTATCCTGTATATAAAAATATGTAAATAATAATGATTATAATTTTTTTTAAGGCACGCAAAATTCTCCCATATCCTCAATTAAGAAGGCTGTAACTAACACACATCTGCTAGCAACACCTGAAGTTGCCTCAGAAAATTCACATCTCTTTTGTTTACTTGATTAAATGCATACAAAACTGAATAGAAGGTGATTCATATATCCCTTCTCTACTTTCTCTATTTTAAGAATCCCCTATAAAGAAACTAAAATATAATTGAAGGTCAGTCCATCTGCCATTGTTTCCAAGAAGAAATAATATTCCTCCTCTTTGTTGACTTCTTTTTGTACTGTGCCGTTTCCAGCTGTGTGTGTTTATGGGTGTGTGTATTGTTGGTGTCTCATAGAACTCATCCTTCAAGTTCACGGAAGACTAAAGAAAGGTCTCTCACAACCTTCATTTGAAACCAATTCAAGCTATTTTTCTTCACAACAGATTCCCAGGTTAGCTGTTAGCCTGTTTGTCATCTCTGCAGTACCTTTGTGATAATTTCATCAATAAGAAGGAACGGAATAATTGAGCTCCTTGTGTGTTGTCCATGTGCGAGAGATCTACCTGAGCTACATTTAAGTATGGCTTCAAGGGACAGGTTAATAGGCAGATAATATGGGTGGCAGAACAACCTGCAAAATTAGGGCAGCTTCTAAAACTTCAAGAAGAAAGGAATGCCTTATAAGCAGAAACATTGTGTATAAACTATAAAACTAAATACATAAAATAAAAACAGTCAGTTAGGAAAATGTACATGAGTGCTGTCCCAACCTGGATTTTACCATTTGTCCAGAATCTCACAGAGACAATAGCTTAGAATGACATATCCACTTATCTGTAAGAAACCCCTTAAAGTCAGTAGGCTTCACTTCCAATTATAGTTAGGATTGCACTGGAAATCAATGAAATTTGAACATACTTCATTAATTTAAAACTGAGTTCAGTGAGGTTTATTTATGTTGTAAAGTTAAGTTGATTTGTCCTGTATTAAGGGTTTTGACATAGAAATTTCTGTAGAAATTTCTCATGTTTTGCATTGTAAAATAGAATATATGAATGGCTGAATTTGTTTGTTTTGATGCCTCAACAAAAAGAAGGTTATGGATTTGATGAATAAATGAGGTAGAGAAAGCATACAAAAAATAGCTACAGGAATCCTTATATATTCATTGTCTCATTCTTTCCATGGATTACATATTCATGTGCCAAAGTTCACTATGTGTGCACCAGGGGTGGGATTCAGTTTTTTTTACTACCGGTTCTTTGGGTGTGGCGGGTGTGGCAGGGGAAAGGACACTGTAAAATCTCCAGTCAGAGGTGGTACTTGCTGATTCTACTCAAAATTTCCACTACCGGCTCTCCAGAACTGGTCAGAACCTGCTGAATACCACCTCTGGTGTGCACTATCTCCTCAGAGTGTCATCAGGGTGAGGGCATACATGATATGTGTGTAAAGAACGTATCTACTTTTGCTTTATGGTGCTTCCTGTTCTGCACACCTTGAGAAGTAAAAGTTAGACAGCTTATGGGAAGCTCAGAAGCATGGCTTCAGGAATTCTTTGAAACCTTTTTAATTGCAGCTCAATTTTGTGTCATGTAAACATGTAAGGGAGGAAAAAGAGGGACTTAAACATGCAAAAGTCATTCATTTTTCAAGCCCATCATTGTTCTGGATAAACCAGACCAAAAACATGTCAGGATTAGGTCATTCTTATTTATTGTAAGGCTGCAGCCTTACAAATAACAGAATCTTGCAAATCTGAAGGTACAAACTCCCCTTTGCCACTGTTAACCACCTGTTCCATTAGGATGGTTTTCTTACTCAGTTTATTCCTTTACTAAGCCCTCAGGGGCTCCCCCTTTCTTCTCTGATCACCCCATAGTCAACATTTGTTTCCCTCATGCCCCAAGGTCACTCATACATTCCAGGGGTGGACTTCAAAATTTTTAGCAACGGGTTCTCTGCACGGTTGCTGGGTGGGTGTGGCCATGGTGGGCATGGCCTGTACCATGGTTTGGGGGGGCGTTTTTGCCCTCCCTGGGTTCCGGAGGCTTTCCTCGAGCCTCTGGGAGGGTGAAAACAGTCTCCCCAGGCTCTGCAGGCTCTCTGGAAGCTGGAAACAGGCCCGTTTCCAACCTTCCTGGACTTCCGGGATGCCCATTTTGTGGCCTTCCCCGAGCCTCCGTGTGTGCCCTGCATTGAACTGCATCCAAAATGGGCCATGTGGGGACTCCTGGGAGGGGTGAGGTGGGGTGGGAGAGGCCAGCCAGGAGTGACATTTGGGGGTTCTCCAAACTGCACAGAATCTTAGCTAGGGGGCTCTCCCCAACCACTGTGAACCCCAGCCGCCCCACCTCTGGTACATTCCATTAGCCTATTCAAGGCTGGTTACAAAGCAATAAAACAAGGCACAGAACTTGAAGGTAGAATTAAAATCAAAATCAACACTGCTAAAACAGTCCAAAGCTCATTCTGAAAGGTGCTTTTTTTTGCTGCTTTCCTAAATGGTGAGATGGGAGAGGGAATAACCCTCCCCAGGAGATCATTCCATAGTGTGGGAATTGCATAGGAAGAGGTTCTGTCTTGTGTGCTGGAAACATCTTCGAAAGGATCCCTTCTGCTGATTGATAGCAGGAGATGTAGTCTTTACCAGTCCCCGATGTGAAAAATGGCAGCATAATTTTGCATCAATTTTACTGACTTCTATGAATCTCTAAGAGATTCAAATATCATGTCTTCGTGTGATTCATGAACTCAGCTGTGATAGTTTGCTAGCCATGGATAATGGCTCTGGATGGTATGAATCCAGCCAATTATGTTTTATTCAATGAATTATCATAATATGCATAATTATCTGTAGATGGCTATTTGTACGCTGGAACAACTTCAGTAGAAAATATAAATTGTGAGGAAGGAAATTTTAAATTGTAGTGTCATGACTCAAATAAATTCAACTGATAGGATTGCTGTAATTTCATATGCATTTTGCTAACACCTGTTATTGTAAACAAATGTTTTAGTAGTAAAATGAATTCATCCCAAGAAATCTACCCTTCAATTGTTGAGGGTAGATTTAAAATATCAGGAGAGAAATATATACTTACATTTTTATGACTAGCATCATTTTACTCGAAGTATGTGTCATTATGTTCAGTGGGGTTAGGCAGTTATAACATTTAAGTCTAGCTTCACACAAACCTAAACTTGAACCCAGGTTAACAGATACAATCTTCAGCTTAATGTGATGACTTGGTTCAGATAATATGCTTACATAAGAGTTTGGTTTCTGCAGCACAGCACACTGAACCACACAGCTCTCAGACCTGGTCTTGTATGTTGTGTGAAACCCAGTTCCATTATTTCACTATGGGAATCATATGTTCTAAATAGTGCAGAGTAAAGTAGAGTAGAAGAATGGAATAGAATAAAGAATAGAATAGAATAGAATAGAATAGAATAGAATAGAATAGAATAGAATAGAATAGAATAGAATACTTTATTTGGCCAAGTGTGATTTGACATGCAAATAATTTGTCTCCAGTGCAGAAGTTCTCAGTGTACATTCAAAACAACAGTGTAATAATAATTATAATAATGTTACTAATAAGAGAAGGTAGTAGAAAAGATGAGAATTTGTCAAATAAAGTACTCTACTCTACTCCACTCCACTCCATTCCATTCTATTCCAGTATTCTATGTTCCAAATATTTTCACTGAAATCAATAGAAAAATTACTTTTGGAAGAGAAATCTACTCTGTGAGGATTGCCTTCATAATGAAGAGACAAAAACTGTTTGAGTTAATGTCAGAAATTTCTTTGGTGAAGTCTGCTGTTTTACAAGGCTTTTAGAAACAAGGAGTGAGATCATTATTAATGAGAGTCTTTGAAAATTCAGAGAGAGAGAAAGAGTACGTGGAAGGAGAAATACATCCACAGATTAATTAAAAGCCTATTTGTATTGTTAATAATCTGATTAGACAAAGCTGAGTACTCAGCTAGCTCCTAATTCTAAGATTAATTGTTCTGGGCTCCTTAATGAACTCTCAAGGAGTCAAACCTATGAGAAGAAATGACTTTTAGAAACTTTCCCTGCAAACAAAGTTGACACGGAACATGAATCAAAGGAGAAGACTCAGATGTCCATTTGTTTTTATTAATATTTAAATGAGCAAGGTAAGGAGGCCCAGGCTTGAATTAGAATATTTTCCATAAATCCCACAAGTACTTGTTCCCAAGAAGAAATCATAGCATGTAATAAAACAGAATCAAAACATATTTACAAGAAAGGTTATGCAACTTCAGCACTGTGGCTCTAAGCAACTTATAAACAGGAAAGTACAATAAATATAGGACAAGTATACAATTACCATAAAGGGACAAAATGATAACCCATCTTGTAACATAATGAGCATTGATATCAATTACGAATACTCTCAAGGATCCAGGAACAAGCTAACGATAGCCACTGGGCTCCAAAGAGATCCCATGATCTCATGAATGGTCACTATGTTTAAAAGCTTCCTAAATATTAGCAGTGGGGATATGGAACTTCTTTTTGATTGAATAGCATTCCACAGAAGAACTGTGTGGTTTAGTCCTAATGCTAATAGGTTATAAGGGTGGACAATGACAGTTAAGATGCTGGGCTTGTTGGTTGGAAAGCTGATAATAATCCAGGTTCAAATCCCAAGTGCTAATATGGTGAGCTCCCGTCCTTGCCCCAGATCCTAGCAGTTTGAAAGCATGCAAATGTGAGTAGATAATAGGTACCACTAGGGTGGAAAGGTAAGAGGCATTATGTGATGTCATGTTGGCCACATGATCACATAAATGTCTTCAGACAGCACTAGCTCAATGGCCTTCAAACAGAGATGAGCACAGTCCTTTATATTTGGCAACAACTGGTGGACTAAAATCCGCAGGGACTCCTTTACCCTTTAATAGATTATAATGGTGTTTTAATAAAATCTCTTTAAGTGGGTCAAGCAGAGAGGATGAAGGCATTGTTAGGGATACTTTCATTGATGAAAGTGAAATGGTACAATGGTATTGATCTTAGGAGATAGGGGAAGAAACACAGCCAGGGAATGGTTGGATAAAAGGCACTTTAGCTCTCAGCAAGGAAGGTGTATTGTGTGTGTGTGTGTGTGTGTGTGTGTGTGTGAATCCCCAATAACTAAGAAAGATATGTAGAATTAGGGTTGAAGGTTCATTCTCCAAGCTTGTGGGTTGGTTTCCAAATGTTTTGTTACTAGGCTAGGTAATATCTTCAGCGGAATTTAGGGCATGTCAATGTCACTGTTCTTCTGGTTATAAGGCCTTCATGGGGTCAATAGGTCTTGTGATGGTGATGGTGAGGTCATGTCAAGTGAGGATCACATCAAGTCAGGGTCTTGTGAGGGGTGTCAACCCTGAAGCTGATCTGACCAAGGCCATTTTGAAGTTTCAGTGTTGCCACATTGGAGCTGAGAGATAAGGGAGGAATAGAAAGAGCTATTTTCTCACACCTTGTTGTGACCAAGGCTTTCTAAGACACCAACAAACAAAAATAAAATTCAAACCCCTTTTATTTTAGTTCAATGGCTATGAATTATCATCACTCACAGTCTGGAATGAGTTTCAACCAGTTATAAATAGTCCCAGGAACGTCTGCCAAAGTTCTTTGGAAGAATTCTGATAAGAACACACCTTATCTGACTCGAAATGCTGCCAATGACTAAAGTCCCAATTAGTCTTTTAAAACCAAACAGAGAACAAATTTACCATGGAGCTTTCAGAGTCCAAACCGATCAGAGTGAATGACATGGCTTCCTGCAAAGGTTTGCCTACCTTTGCACTTCCTTTATACCTTATGGGAGGTGCAATCACCTCCAAACCTTACTCCCAAGTTGCCCGTTTTGCTCTTGCCTTCTAGCAGCTTTGCACCTACATGCACTGGGAACAGGCTCCCCTTGTTTCTCTGCCTCACTGCTGTCAGATTCTGGAGGCTCCGGAGTCAGCATACAACTCCCAGATGGTCCTGGCCCCATCTCTGCATCAGATGCAGGACCATTGTCCAAGTCCTCCCCAGACTCCCAGACTGGTCCCTGTTCTTCTCCACTATCCAATTCTGCTGCCATCTGCATAGGCTGCCAGTGAACCACAACACACCTGGTCAGAGAGAGGAAGAGTGATGTTACCTGGCAACCAGATGGCACCTCAATTGGACCTCAATGTGACTGTTTGGGGAAAGGGAAACACTTTTACTTTTAATTAGGTGAAAATCATGGGAACCTTTAGAGTCACTTTTTCACAGAACTGTGCCAATATGATATCTCCAATAAAACTATTCTTTTCAGAATCTACCTGCCTCAGAGTTTTGTTTGCTATAGATGTGTTACTTGGAACCCTGACATCGGGTCTCGTGATGGATCAGGTGTGGGTGTGTCAAGTGAAGATCTTGTGGTGGTTCTTGTGATGGGAAGGTTGCATCAGCTGACGGTCATTGGACGGTGAAGTGCTGGTTGTGGGGGGATTGTGTGGGTTGGTTGAGAATTGGTGCTGCCTATGGCTGGCTGTTATACGAAAATAACAACACCCCAACACTCCTTTATTCCTGCCAAAGTGCCAACTTTTCTCTTCCAAGCTTGAGAGAGACTTCCTTTCTGTAAATTTTAATGGAATAGTGCAATGGAGTAGCAGACTGGCAATATTTTCTAAATATTTAATAAATTTCTCTAAATGATTTAGATCTTTGCCAGAGCTCCCTGAAAATACTCTTAAAACTTTTACATGTTTCTCTTTAAAAGGTACAAAAGTATCTAATATATTTCCAATATGAAGCCAGGGGAAAGCTTCAGAAAGTATGCTCAAGTAAATTTGATAGCCAGAAATGCATCTTTCACTGTTAAAAAAAGAGGAAAGAAATATGAAATTTTGCAAAGAGGAAAAGCATTCAAATGTTAATAACTTTTTTAAAACAACATTTCACTTTATCAAATATTATTCTAGAGATTTTGATTTTGTCACTTTTTTTAAAGAGTACATACAAATCAAAGTTTCTTCCAGACTCAGTGAGTTTCCCTAGAGAAATGTTTAGCTACATATCCTTTCTTGTTATATCTTTCATATAAAGCTCATCATTGTTTACAAGGAGAAAGCTATTTACTAAGAAGAAACAATTCTATCAAAGTGAAGCAATGGTTCTAACTTGTCTGTCATATATATTACCCCAGATACCGATGTCCTGAATCCCAGATTATTTCAAAAAACAAACATTTTTTTTTTATTTTGAAGAGGAATGAGCGCATTAGAAATCCTCTACTGTTAATCCCTTTGCTTTTTTGCTTTGCATCCTTGCCTTTATTTTGCAAAAGTTATACTTAGATGATACTGGAGAGGAAGGGTGACAGTCAGTTGGGTGTTAAAGCATCAGGCTAGAAACTGGGAGACTGTGAATTCTAGTTCCACCTTAGACACAAGCCAGCTGCGTGATGTTGCGCCACTCACCTCTCTTTCAGCCCTAGGAAGAAGACAAGAGCAAACTGTCATCCATCCGACTAACAAACCTAACAAAAGCAGGCACTCTCAGGAACTTTAAAATCCCAAGAGCAAAATTTTATTGAGTACATCATTTTGGCACTGAAGAAAGCAAAACCAATTCTAAATTTTCCCATGCAAGCCTGCAAAATTAAGAAATAGGTTTCACCCCTTCTCCCTTGGAACAGTCAAGTTACCCAGTTAGGAAGTGTCCTTTTGTTTTGATAACAGTCCATATCTTGGCTGCCACCTACAGAAATGTCCCTGGCTCTCACAGTTGAAGTCTGGAGCCTTTGCATTCCATCTCACCTTTCCCTCCTCACACTTCTTTGGCAAGTTGAAAAGCAATAATAATTACAAGAAGCTTAAGCATTTTTAAAATCTTGACACAATCTGCTTCCAAAAAAACCTTGCCAAGAAAATTGCAGGAACTTGTCCAGGCAGTTGTCTGGGGTCAATTCTGATTGGAAGGAAGAGGAAAGAGGGAGGAAGGAAGGAGAATTATGGAGATGATAGAGATAGTCTTTTTGAATTTCTGGGTGGGAGATGTTTAATTTAGAAGACAGTAGCTTATGGGAATGCTTTATTTACTTTTTACCTACTTGAGATATATAACAGTGTAGAGGATTCTTCACTCTGATTCAAGATAAGCTCTTTCTCTGTGATATCTTAGAAGAAAAATGCCAGTGTCCCTTATAATAATTGTTTATTACAACTAATTATGGCTTTGTGGGTCAAACGCAGTGGAACCTTATGTCTTGTTTTACTATAGTGCTTGTAGTGGCCCAAAGAATTGGCCTTGAAAGTAAGTGCCCCACACAAGTTGGAGTTTGTAGTACCAACAAAATGGATGCTTGACAGCTTAAAATTCATATTTGTCCTTCAAGGGACAGGAGTAAGAACTGCTACTAAGTCAAAAGTCAGATGAAAGAGGCCAGAGTCTGGAGTAAGAAGGTAAGATGAATAAACATCACAGACAAGTTCCTCTCTAGATCACATGAAGGGAGGGAAGGGGGGAAACGCATTCCGACTTGCAAAATTCTGTTACTATAACTTTACAATAAAAGTAGTACTGACCTACATGACATTGGATTCCTAGTCTGATATGCCCTGAAAGGCAGATGTTTGTTTTTAATGGGAACTCCAGTATTGGAGTTATTCTCTACTTATGAATATCCTTTGGAGTAGTCCATTGGTGCATCAAAACCTTTAGAGGGCCAATTGCTAGTAGGATTTCTCAGGCAGTGATCATTTGCAAAGATTTTACCAAGCTTAGTTAATCTTTTGGATTTTTTTTTTGTGGGGGGGCACATTTTCAAAGTAAGGAAGACTTCAAAATGTTACAAGAGTCTTCTATGCTTTGCATCAATAAGAGAAGTAGAGAAATAATGGCCCTTCCTGATGACGCATTACAGGTTGGAGTATATGGAATTCTACATGGCAATACAACATTCCAAGGAAATGATTGGATTTCATTTTTCCCTGTTTTCCTTTTCTGTCTTTTCCTTCTGAGGATGAGCTGTTTTTGCAAGTTAGACAGGATGGCTTTTCTTGAAGTAAAGAAAGGAGAACATTGGAGACGTCTGCTTGTTCCTTTGGAAAATATTGAAACATGTAGGCCTTATTTCTTATCCAAGCACAAGCGAGGAAAAAAAACTACGCAAAGCAATACAGAAGATATGTGTACTAAAATTTCCAGCAAATGAGCCTATATTTTTCCAGCTTTCAAGTCCTTGCTGGCAAGCCCATTAGGAAACATATACGTTTTTGTGTCAAAACAATCTGCTTGATTGTGTGACAGAAATGAAAGATGGTGGGAACATCTCGCTTCTTTTCTACACCCACCACAGAGCTGTCACTGGGTGTCCAAATGACTGAGAACTGGCTGTAGCAGGATCCCAGATTATTTCTAATCAAAAAACCATTTCTTTTGTAGCTTTCACTTGTGTTCCCACTTGTAACCTATAAAATAAATATTTCCTTGATACAAAATGATAGCTACAAATCACAATGCACTATAATTACAGAAGGTGCCTTACAACAGAATGTGCATTCTTCTTTTTCTAACAGTGGATGTATTCATTATTGATGAAGTGTGGCCGGTTAAAATTGGCTAAGGTTCCTGTATATCTCTTCTACTGCATAATCTTGTTTTAACAATACAGTTCAGATCTTCTCCTAGCACCTCATTATGTGGATCAGAGTTTTGTAGCAACAAGGTAGTGCTGGATAGAGAGCCTGAATTTCACACATTTTGACAAACATATCTGATCAACACTAGGTAGCTCAATGATGATAGAATTAAGAGTCCAACACATTGGAAGAAGATACCAAATGACGCTATGCCTGGTCATAAACTTTGGATTTGACTCACTGTCTGCCTTCAAATTTAATTGGGTAACTTTGGACCTGTCATGCCAACCACATCTCACTGTTGTGCTGAAAGGAGGGAAAACCAATCAATTAAACTATGTACTACATGCTGAAAACTTCATTTTTGCAAAAGAATTACTCTGTCCTGCTATTCCACAAGCTATCAAAAGCAGAATTTAATAGCATTTTTATAACGAACAACAAATTTCGTATCTTAAAAGCAATGGATACCAGTTGAGGGAATGCACAGGGCTTTTATCTATCTGTATCTCTTCATTTCAGTCTCTTGTCATCCTGGTCTACAATTTGCAGTTTCCCCTGGTCTTTGAGATGAAAAGTCGGGTCGGCGAGTTCATCAGATACCTGAAGTGAGGACTTCATCACCTCTTTATGGCACACACTCCCTCTCACACAGAAACACACATCATCTGATTTTTTTGTACCAAAAAAGCACTTGACTTTTTGCATGCTGAAAATTGACATTTGCCAATGTATTGACTGCTGTGGAAACCACTTTGCAGGGCTTCAGCAGGTCACGGTTTATCAAAGAAGAAGTTCAAATCTTTTCTTACAATTGCAGCTTTTGAAAAGAATTTCGTGTCATTTTTGCTTTCTGGGAGACTCTTGAGATGAATGAAGGGATTTTAAAATAACGATAGGCAGTGCCCACCTTTCAAATTGATTAAAGAAAAAAAGTCTTTCAAAATTTCTTTAAAAGAAAAAAAAAGGACTCTCACATGGAACTTGGTCTTCTTACACTTATCTAGTTATGGGGTGATCATGGGGCTTCATCGAAGTCCTGATTGAAGAGGGTCACATAGACCTCTTCCCAGGTGCCTGTGGCCTCAGTTTCTTTATGAAAGAGAAGAATCTTCAAAGACTATTTGCTTTTCAGTTATATTTTGGAAACAAGTCTAGGATTTAAACCTCATATAACTCATCAAGACAAGTTCATTCATTCATTTAGTAAATATAGGTTCTGCATTTAAAAAAAAATCATTTACTGGAGACCTAGCAGCATATTTTTAGGGGAAAAAAATGCCTATTGACATTAATCAGCATCACTGAGAATAAAATATACGAAAACCAAACCAAACCAACAAAGCAGAAGGCATTGAACATAAAACAAGATTCTTTATTCATCCAAATTAATTGATTCCCCCACCCTCACCCCAAATGTTATACAAAGCCAAATAGTTTTATCAACATCAAAACTGATGGATGGGAGAATCAATAGTCCCAACTTGTTTTTCTCAATTTTTGAGTGAAGAATCAAAAATGTGTAGTGCTAGGAGATATTTAATAACAAAGATTGTCATCAGGGAGATAATTATCCTTCCTGACCAACCCCCTATTGCGTTGTTTTCCCTTTTCTCACTAAATATTTCAGTTTTGCATCAAGTTAATTAGATGAATGGGATTTAACTTTTCCCTCTATAGCTTTTTATAAATACAAATGCAGCACAAAAAACATTTCTTAAAGAAAAACAAACAAACCTTTCCTTGAATTAACATATTTAAAAACTGGGGGAATGAAATTGGTGCTGGGTGCAAAATGATTAAGTGAGTTGTGATAGAAACAAGAGTATCTGCATTTTATTTTCCTCCAAAGATTAAATCTTTCTCCATTCTCTGATGTGGAAACAGCATCTTCTTTCTATGGTGAATTCATTTACATTTCTTTAAAAATTATCTCCTTCTGAAAAGTCTTTGTGTAATAATTATTATTTACATAGTTTTAATCAGAACAGTATTTTAAACAAAAGATGACAGGTGGTCTTTTTAAAAACACACACCATATTTTTAATTTATTTATTTTGCTCTCTGGACGAACTTTATTTTTGCAATTTAGACCAATGCTTCCCAACACATATATACTCACACATGGCTACATAAGTACACATGTTATCTTAGGTGATAATATGCGCTAACGTTTATTCTAATTACTGCATTTGCTTTCTATCTCGATGCATGGTAATTATTAAATGTGATTATTATAGCTATGATAAGGTTTAATTTTCTACCCTGTTCTCCACCAATGAATGAATCTGAGAAATGTTTTGACTTAAGATGCTGAAATGGTGGATTATGAATTCTTAGTTAAAAAAATAAAATAAAGAAGCATAACATTTTTGAGTGCCAGCAATATCAGGACTGTAGGCTACCTTAATGTTCCTAATGAGGCCTCCTCCTCCTCCTCATCTTCTTCTTCGCCTCCCACCTCCTCCTCCCACTCCTCCTCCTCCTCTCCCTTCTTCTCTCATATAGCCCCAAGAAACCCAAGAATGCTAGAAGGGTGAGGTTCCAGTACGATGTTACTTTGTTGGGTAACGACATGTCTGCAAGAAATTAACCAAGCTCAGAGAGCACCAAGAACCCAGAGTTCAGCCCTGAATTACAACTATTCTCTTCCATCGATCGAATTATTCTATGGGAAATCATCGGTTTCAAGGAACTACCCTCCTTTTCTCGCCATGTTCCAATGCTGCTGTTTAGGCATCTTTTTAAAATATCTGCTTATGTTGGCTCTTTCACAGATACTAACTCTTTTTAATGAAATGTTTTGATCATGCTTTAAGATGCTTTGGCTTTTACTGCAAGAAGCACTCTATTGTTGTTGCTGCTGTTATTATTATTTCTTTGATTAATAGTTGCATAGCACTGAACTGAATTAATTTTAGTGGGTGCCTTCAGGATCATCCAAAGTTATTTTCAAACTGACCTATCATTTACAGGGAGAAACAACAGAGCTCTTTCCACAATTGCTCTTTGTTCTAAGGGGCTAAAACAACCTCACACTGGAAGCCCACACAGCCGTCTTCACACATAAAGGCACAAGTGAGAAAGCTCATTAGTATTTAGCACCTAGGAAAACCATTCCTTTAAAATCACACACCCCCCTTTCCCCCCACCAAGTCCTCCCAAGAATCCTTTGCTGTTAAGTATCTGTACCATTATGGAAGTGTAACATAACATCTTTTACCCAAATAAATATATTAATATATTCGTGCAACAATAGGGCAAAGTTTGAGAAGACTTATGAATAGATCTGGGTAGAAAGACATTCTCATTAGACAGTAAATGAACACTACTTTCTCCCCACATACAATATTGATAACAACCCCTGTCTATCACCTTTCCACTTCTCTGATTATTTTGCAGGCATGCACACAGCTTCAATGGGATATTCTGATACTGTAGGACAAAAGCAGACAGAACTGGGAGCTGGAGTTAGGTGGGTCATCAGCCTAAAGTCGTTACGTTCCCAAAAACAATTCAAGTCAAACCCCTCTTGAATTCCTTTGACCCTTATCTGGCACTAATTTGCTATTGAACTTTAGTTGACTAGATTCTTCTGTGTAGACTTGAACAATAAATCTGGTCTTGGTTCTTTACAGATTGTGACAGTAAATAATTGTATTGAAGTTGATCTATAATACACAATTTCTTACTTTTGCTGCTTCTATGGCTCTTCTAGGGATAGGTAGAAACCCCTTCCTGTGAATTAACCAGACCTCAAAACCTGGCAAACTTGATCAAGTCTTCTCTGACTTTGAAACACCAAATATATATTTAGAGGCCTTATTAACTAAGTAACCGGATAGGTATATTGCAAAAGTGAAAGAAGATGAGAGAAGACTTTAAGATTTAAAGGTTGGGACAAGTGCCTCTCACATGTGGACATTGTTCTTAAACAAGATAGAAATATCTACATAATCTCCAGCCAACATATCCCACTACAAATGTCTCCTCCATGTATTTGTTCCACAAAAGCCCTTCAACCCCATGGAACAGTGGTCACCAACCAGTGGGCCGGGGACCACTGGTGGTCTGTGAGAAAATTTTGAGGGTGCGCAGAGAAATGTCACCCCACAAAGCACCCCCCTCAAGCAATTAATCCAGGCTGTGCAGGAACACAAGGCTGCATCGCTTGCATTGCAAAAAACATGAGGTAGTGAGGGGAGGGGGGAAAGGCAGAGGGGGGGACTTGCCCCACTCGCCCCACGTGCCTCGCCTGGCCACCGGGCTGCTTCTTTCCACTTTCTTTTTCTGCTTTTGGTTGCACGTAAGGAAAGCAGCCAACGTCTTTCTTTCTTTCTCTCCCCGAAACTCTGCCAGAAATGAGTCTTTGGGACCCTTTAAATCTAAAAGTCTTCTCTCATCTTCTTTCCCTTTTGCAATATACACATCCTGCTTCAAGAGGCTGCGCTGGCATGACAAGTCTCACACAGACTTATTTCTGGCAGCGTTTGGGGGAGAGAAAGAAAGACTTCTGCTGCTTCTGCTGCTTTCCTTGCATGAAGACAAAAGTCTCCCCCACCCCGCCCCCCGAGAACGGAGCTGGAGATGGTATCCTCCGATCCCAAATAAAGAATAATTGATCGGTAGGAAAACAGGGTGGGGAATTTTCCTGAAGATTTTCTCGGGGTCTGTTGTCTGCAGGATTTAAACTCATGATTTTGGTGGTCCCTGAGGTCCAAAAGGTTGGTGACGCCTGCCATGGAATACTGTGTTACGAAACATCCTCATACTTTTATTCTGTGTAATTGGGCAGTTCTTAGCTGACATGGCTATTTTTGAAATGTTTTAATGGATCAGACCTAGCTAATGTTTGTATGAGGATTCACCAAGAAAATCTGATGGTTGCAAATATATGTCGTTCAGAACTGGAGTGTTGAGTCTGATTTTGTTTTCCACCCGCAGATGTTTCATTATCCACTTAGGTAATGTCTTCAGTCCTGTAATCTTGTAGAAGTAAGGCTGGTTAGTTCACTGTATAACGGATGAACCAGCAATCCTCATTTATCCAAAATCATAGCACTGAAGATTCTCCCTAGGTAGTAATAAAACGTTTGCAAATGAAAAACAAACAAACCCCAAACTTGAAAAACCGTAACACCTTTGCATGGACTTACCTAGATAATTCCCTGGAATCAAGCTTGAGTTGAGGGACTCTTAATTTTTTTCAGCTTATTATCAATCAGAAACATTCATTCGGAAACAAGAAAAATTCTATCTGAATTGTGATTCCCTAGTTCATACTCAGCTACTTACTCTGTAGTGATCAGCAGGTATAGCTTTTCACAGCATGGTGGAATCCAAAAGTACCTACTATTACCTGCAGTGATAACTCACTGTTACAGACTAATTTCTTCCTTTACTTAGTCCTTGGCTTTCTGGTTGTACATGGATTTGCCCACAGTTTTAAAGGCCATCTTCAAAGACTTTCTATGCAGTTTTTAATGAGGAATAATTCCAGTCTCATGCTATGAAATGTACATGCATTATTACTAGTAAAAAAAAAAAAACAAGATAAAACATTCTGGCTCACAGAAAGCAGCACATCAGAAAGAAAGTTGTTCACAAGGGGGCACAATAGCAGGGCAGGAGAGGGGAGTCAAGCTCAGAAGAGGTGAGTTGACTTTATTTCAAGAAGGGATCATGCCATATGATTCACAGATAGCAAGACTCTAACCTGGACAAAAAGTCCCAAAACTGAGCCAAATTTCTGAGAGTTCTTTCTGGTGGACAAATTGGATATGATATCTTTTTTTCCCCTCCGTTTCCCCTCCTTCCAATGGAAGTAAAGTTTGGAGATTCCACACACACGTCAAATAAAAGAAGTAATGAGCAGAAGATAATTACAGAGAGATCCAACCTAGAACTAAGGAGAAATTTTCTGACAGTGAGAAATCAGTGGAATGGCTTGTCTCCAGAGGTTGTGGTTGCTTCATCACTGAGGTTTTCAAGAAGAGACTAGACACTAATTCAACTGCAATGGTGCTTGAGCAGGGGTTGGACTAGAAAACCTCTAAAGTCCCTATTATTCTATGTTTTAATTTTTCATTCAGTAACATTTGGGTGCCCTGAAAAGTTCAGAGGGGTTTTTTTTAATTATTGATTTTTAAAATTATTTATTTACCAGTTTGTATGCAGTGTACTTCTTGGAGTCCAAGAGATTAAATAATATTAAAAGCAGAAACATACAACACGTATCATGTATCTTGTACCATATTATAAAATACAAAATCATAAACAACAGCTTAAAATTTCCATCAATAACTGAAGGTAGAAATGAAAGCAGCGTTGCATCAAGGTAATGGAAGCTCCACCTCTTCTGTAATGTTTCACCATATACCAAGGGATGAACTAGCAATATTTCTGAATTATCCGTAAAGCAACATACATATTTTTATTAATCAGCCCATTTCTTTCTTTTTATCATGCTTTGGGACTCCCACTTCCCTAAACATGTAAAAAGCTGTGCCAGGTTCTTAATTGCTGAGTGTAATCCTTAAATAAATAAATTCCCATTAGGATGGTTTCTTCTCAAGGAGATAAAGACTTCATATCAGACTCTTGGAAAGTAAATAAGTCAAAAACTACACCATATGTTTATTAATGAATTCTTTAAGATGTGGTCTTTTAGAGTTATTTGAACCTCTAATGCAAGACTAAATGACCATTTCTCCTTTTCCTGGCAAGATTTATTTATTTATTTTATTTTATCAAGCGATTATAAGATAACAGGTCTAAGTATAAACATAGTTATGAATACATGAAATGGATACATATAAGAAATTTTTTTAAAAAAATAGGACAGGGACGGTAGGCATGTTGATGTGTTTATGCACGTCCCCAACAGACCTCTTAGAAAAGGGGGAAGGTCAATAGTAGACAGTCTAAGGTTAAAGTTTTTGGGGTTTGGGGAAGAAACCACAGAGTCAGGTAGAGTATTCCAGACATTGACCACTCTGTTGCTGAAGTCGTATTTCCTGCAATCAAGTTTGGTGTGATTAACCTTGAGTTTGTATCTATTGTTTGCTTTTGTATTGTTATGGTTGAAGTTGAAGTATTTATTGACAGGTAGGACATTGCAATATATAATTTTATGTACTATACTTAGATCGGGCCAAAGATGGCATCGTTCTATGTTTTCTAGGTCTAGAATTTCGAGTCTGGTGGCATAAGGTATTCTGCAATGAGTAGAGGAGTGGAGAACTCTTCTTGTGAAATATTTCTGGACTTTCTCAACTGTGTTAATATCAGATATGTAATGCGGGTTCCAGATTGATGAGCTGTATTCGAGTATTGGTCTAGCAATGGTTTGTATGCTCTAGTTAGTAGTGTAATATTACCAGAGAAAAAGCTATGCAGGATTAAATTAACAACTTTTAATGTCTTTTTGGCTATGTAGTTACAGTGGGCTTTAGCACTTATTATCATTAGAGATGAGTACTCCAAGGTCCTTGACAGAGTTTGGATCATCAACAAGGTCTTGACTATTCAGCTTGTATTTTATTTTCTGATTTTTTTTTGTTTCAATATGTAAGATAGAACATTTATTTGTTGAGATTTGAAGTTGCCATTTGTTTGACTATTCTGATACATAGTCGAGGTCTTTTTGAAGGGTAGCTATATTGTCAGTGGTGTTGAATAGCTTTACATCATCAGCGAAGAGAATGAAGTTGCTTTTAATAAGATCACAGAGATCATTTATGTAGAGTATGAAGAGAGTTGGTCCTATAACATTGCTTTGGGGGACACCACTGATTATGCTTAGAGGTTCAGCTATGGCAGTGGATAGCATTTTTAAGAAGTAGGCATATATTCCATCCTGTCCAATAGATAGAGACGGTTTTGGATTGCATAGTGCTTTTTCAACAGTGTCTTCTGTAAAATCGATATGTATTAGATCATTGTAGTTATCAGTGGTTTGACTAGGAAATACTGGGAATGAACTATTGCTGTTTACAAATACTGAGCCAAAGAATGTGTTAAAGAGGTTGGCTTTAATGGTGTCTTCGATGCAGTCTTTACCATTAGGTCCTTTCAGGGATGGGATGGACCCTGAGTCTTTTAGTTTGTTGTTGACAAAACTGTAGAACACGCAGTTGGAACTGGTGCATAGAAGGTTTTCTTTTTGTTTAATGTGATAATTAGTGCATTCAGTCTTTATCTGGTGGCATAAATTTTTGTATCGGCTTTTGAAGTTGGCAACGTGACCAGATTTGTTTTTTCACCATAGTGATTTCTTTTTGGATTGAAGCTTCCTTATTGTTATGGGTAATTTGTTTTTTTCTGGTTTGGGGAGTTGTTATTGGTACATATAGTTTGATGACTCTTTTGACTTCAAGTAAAAATATGTTGTAATGGTCTTCAACAGTATTGCATCCAGTGAATAGAAGTTGCCAATCAAGGGAGATCATTGTCTATAAGATCATAGTTGCCTTTTTTGAAGTTATAATTGGGGGTCCTGGCGTTATAGTCCTGGCGTTATGGTGATTTTTGTGAGGACATACGTTGAGACAAAAGTCAATCATGTTGTGGTCACTGTTGGAAAAGGGTTAAACAAACAGCAAAGGTAATGATAGAGGGAGAATTGACGGATTCCATTGATATAAGAAAAGGGACAAGACAAGGCTGCCCACTGTCACCTCTGTTGTTTGTGTTAACTTTAGAAGTGTTAAATAGAAACATTAGAGAAGAAACAGGTATAAAAGGGATGACAATTAAAAAGGAAGAATTTAAACTGCAAGCATTTGCAGATGACCTGGTTTTCATTTTAGAGGATCTATTAGAAACAACATTTAAACTGACAGAAAAGATACAGGCATATGGAAAAGTAGCTAGTCTGAAAATAAATAAAGAAAAAATGAAGATCTTGACAAAGAATATGTCATTAAGACAAAAGGAAGAATTGGTGGATGTTTTGAAAATCCAGGTCACAAACAAGGTTAAGTACTTGGGGATACATTTGACAGCAAGATGTAGCACACTTAAAGAGTAACTATATTAAACTCAGCAACAGATTGCGACAGATCTGCAGAAATGGGAAAATTTACAATTATCATTAACAGGGAAAATATCAACAGTTAAGATGAATATATTACCTAGAACCTTATATCTGTTTCAAACAATTCCAATTAGGCTAGGGAAAGACTACTTCTTGACAGCCCCATAAGATAACAGATTATCAGAGTTGGAAGAGACCTTGTAGGTCATCTAGTCCAACCCCCTACCCAAGCACCTACACCATTTCTGACAAATGGCAGTGCAATCTCTTCTTGAAAGTCTCAAGTGATGGCCCTCCCACAATGTCCAGGAGCAACTTCTGTTCCATTGGTTGATTGCTCTCACTAACATTGACAGAATTTGACATGAGAAGCCATATTGGCATAGTTCAGTTTTCCAGGGAGGAGAAACATTGTTAGCAAAGATCAGGGTGAGCAAGAATCAGAATAACAGAATAAGTTTAACCCATACAGAATACAGAGTCGGAAGCAGAGGTGGTATTCTGATCAGTTCTGGGTAGACACAGAGTCAAACAGAACTTTTCAAAGCTTGAATTGAAATTTTGAGTAGTTAGAAAACTGGAAAATTCCACCTCTGACTGGAGATTTTACACTATCAGAACTGGGAGTAAAAGTTTTTGAATCCCACCACTGGTCAGAAGGGATCTGGTGTTCTGACATAGGCTTCCTTAGAAAGCATAAAACACAATCTTAGTTCTGGCAAACCCTTTTTTTTTCCCCATGGCTGTGAATTACGTTCATTCACAGCCTGCAAGGCTTCACAAACAGTCTTTCAGGGGGATGTTTATAAACACTTATCACACTTGGCATGTTGCTGGAGAACTAATTGCCAAATGCAGGGCAAGGCCAAACTGGACACAGAGTCAAACAGAACTTTTCAAAGCTTGAATTGACCAGATGAACTAATTGCTTCCTGCAAAAGCTCATGTCCTGTTCGCTCCTCTTTTATGGGAGGGTCCAATCATTTCCGAGGTGGGGCCTTACTCCTGAGTCGATCCTGCTTTCTCAATTGTTCTTGTCTTCTGGTAGCCCTGTGCATGCCCAGGCTGGGAACCAGTTCCAGAAACTTCCCACCTCACTGCTGTCTGAGTCTGAAGGCAGCTGATGACTGCCAGGCTGCCCTCGCACCATCCCTGCCTCCAATGCAAAGCCCTCGTCCGAGCCTTCCTCAGCCTCCAAGACTGGCCCAGGTTCCTCCTTGCTACTGTCTGACTCTGTTGACAGCTCCGTCAGCCATTGGTGGGCCACAACACCTTGGAGGCCTTCTAGTGCCTGCTCAGGCAAGGAACCCAATACCATTTCAGACAAATGCCTGTCCAATCTCATCCTAAAATCCTTCTGTGGTGGAACATTTACAACTTCAGGAGGCAAGCCATTCTATTGGTTATTTTTTCTCACTCTCAGAAAGTGTCTCCTTATTCTAGATTGGTTTTCTCCTTGGTTAGTTTCCATCCATTGGTTCCTGTCTTGCCTTTGGTTACTTTCGAGAATTGGTTGACCCTTTTCTCTGTGGCAGCCCCTCAAATATTGCAACACTGCTATCCTGTCTCCCCTAGTTCTTCCCATTAAACTAGAAACTAAATCAGCTTCTTGACTGCAGGTTTTACATTACATTGTCCTGTAAAAGCACTGCTTCTGTGAGATGCTTACCACTTTTTTAAATGCTGCAAATTTCAAATACAGTTCCTATTGTGGGAATTTTTCTCTTGCTAGTTTTCTGCTTTATTTTGACTTATTTTTAGTTCAGCAGGTTTAATCGCAAAATGCTTTAGGCAAAGTATGCTAATCACATGAATCTTTCTTTGACTACTTTTGGGTTGCAGTACAACTCTCATCACTTCTTGCCTCGAGATTACCCCTAACTCATTCTTGGCTATTTTATTCCTTTTTTAAAAAACATTTTCTTTATTTGAAATGGAGACTGAATCTCAGTAGTCTTTCTCCATAAGCTAAATTGTTCTCTTTCAGCTCCCCCACCCCCCACCCCCATCAAACACTCTGGAAAGGTCTGCTTGTGCATTTGTTTGGAAACACCAGGCAATTGAAGAAGCAGTGGGAAAAACCTTGGGAACGTAGAAATGAATTTGGACAGAAGACGAAGGAAGATAGAAGGTGAGTGGGTGGGAACAACAGATAATAAAGGAATAAAGAGTCAGGATTGAAAGAGATTAAAAAGAAGAAACAAAATATACAGTGGAGAGCTTATGGATGCACTGCAACATAGCACGATCGATTGAGAACTACTACTGTATTTAAAATTTGAGACCAATATTTTTAAGGGGATGTAATAATATGTACATTTGCTTAAGCTTTACTGAACATTGAACACCTAATAAGGTGTTCATAAGATTACATGGTTTTTCTTTATGCTTTATTAAGTAAACAAAAATCCAAACAAACAAAGAAAAACTGGTGGCATTAAAGAAAATCAGAATAGCACTACATCAGAGATGATATAACTGGAATTTCTGGCATTTGCTAGCTTTGATGAAGATATGCATACATGCAGTCCAGGGTTACACAGAGAAATTCTACTGCATTTTCCCAAGATTCTTATTCATTTTTATTTTATTTATTTATTTGATTTGATTTGGCAATTGCTTACAAGATAATAGGTATAAGTATATACATAGTTAAGAATACATGAAATGGATGCATATAAGAAAAATAAAAGAAATAATAGGACAAGGACGGTGCACTTAGGCACACCCCGTTGTTAAAAGAGAATTTGCTTTAGAATTTGCTTTCCTTCCAATACAAAAGAGACATCAAGAAGAGAACCAACAAAGAACTAAGGAGAAATTTTCAGACAGTTAGAACAATTGATCATTGAAACAACTTGCCTCCAAAAGTTGTGAAGGCTCCAACACGGGAAGTTTTTAAAGAAGAGATTGGATAACCATTTCACTGATATGGTGAGCAAGGGGTTGGATTAGAAGACCTCCAATGTACCTTCCAATTTTATTATTCCATTATTCTGTCTTAGGTGTACTGTGTGATGTGCTTGCATTTAATCAGTGAGGAAGTAGCCAAAATATGTGTGCATACGCCTACATTATTAACTTGTCTTAAATGATATGATAATCTCCCCATCAGCCTGCCAGCTCTTTGACTTCCTATATCCCTCTTAGATTCCAAGAAAAGTTGCCATCAGTGGAAATTGCTCCACATTCCTGGAAATGCTGCTGGTATGAACTGTATGAAAACAGAAATAAACAACATCTACATACCCTCCAAACTAAGCAATTGAAAAGACCAAAATCAATCAACAAAACCAAAATACCTACTTACCAGAAATTAACACTGATATGAGCAGAGATTAACACTAGATCAACAGTATACCAATCAAGGAACTATGGTATTGACAGAGACGAACAAGCTAAGAGTAAACAATAGCCTAATCAAGGAATCACCAAGAAGAACACCTCCATCAATACTGACAGGTCCAGCCACTTGCATATAATCAGAGTGTGAACCTCCTTCTCTTCTAGCACTGATGATGTGAGCTAGTTGGGTAATGAAACATCTGCAAGTAAACCAGTAAACTCAAAGAGCACCCAGGACACCACAGGATGAAAACAATGTTGTATCACCACTGC
The DNA here is from genome assembly GCF_900518735.1 of Pseudonaja textilis. The sequence goes on along the minus strand of NW_020769328.1, from coordinate 10,158,560 downwards.
AGGTTTCACCTCTTTTGGGTGGGCACGTGAAATCACAATATACATACAAAAGGAACAGGACACATGTTATGGGGGTATAACACTACTTTAACCAAACTGACTCATTTGATGCAACCCCCATATTGCCAGTAAATGCCACTGTGCACATAAAGCATGCATAAATTTGTTTCAAAAATTCAATTCATATTGGGTCTAGAATGAATCTTTTTCCCCCCTAAAACGGGATCCAACCATCAGATGGAATTGGTTGCTTCCAATTCAAACCTGATGATTCCAGGCTTCCCCACTCCCACAAAGAAATTTCCTTGAATTAAATTGACTTGCTTCATTGATCCACTGAAACCAGAATCTATTTGATTTGGTAATCTGACAATCTGACACCTATTGATGAATAGGACTGAATCTGACTTGTTCCTCACATCCTAAAGTAGCGTGTACTGCCATCTTGTAGTAGTAAAGTAGGATCAGTGATAAATTGATGATAAATTTTAAAGACATGTAGGAAATATAAATAGCTGTTTTCACAAGGGAAGAAAAGTTTGATCAATTGCATGACAGATTTCAGAATGGAATAAATTTAATCCTCCTTGTAATTGCTGATATAGGATGAGTTCACACAATACACTGAAAGCTGACATTGTATCTTTCATAATTCCTAACAGTCTGGAAATTATTGGATTTGTATTTACAATCCATGCAAGATGCCATGTTAAATAAGACTTACACACGTACACTCACGCACACACACACACAAACATGTAGTAGACTAATTTTAGTTCTGTTTGGTATCTAAGATGTTTTGAGAGAAGGCACACTTTTCACCAAAACAGTATGCTTTCTTTTTGTCACATTTCCTTGTTTGTTTTCCTCTGCAATATTTCTTTATGATAAGCAAAAGACATTTGGAACTATTCTGTTTTTTTCCCCCAAGCTGCTCACTTCCATGAGAAAAAGATTCCTGTCCCAACCTGTACTTTTCTAACTGTTCTTTTCTGCTTCTCATGTTTCATACAGCTTCCTCACAAAATTAGAGACAACTTGTATGTATCATGCATAATCTTTGCATAATAATGAAAACACTAGCTATTTCATATATGTTGTTTCTTGCTATAGAAGAGCAGGGGTTAGGTCAATATTTATTTATATTTATTTATATATATACATATACATATGTATATGTATATATATATATAACTCTGCCTAAGCCAAACAAATTCTGTGCAATAAAGTTAATGCAAAAAAGACATTTTTTTTTAAAAAAAAGCAATATTGTAATAGTTTGTCACACAGTCAGTCTAGTCTGGATTTTGCATTCCAATGAAGTCCTCCTCCAGGATCCGGGATAAACAGATGTTTCATAATATTAAAGTATCATCACGGAATGTAAGCTGTTCCAAGAAAGGCTGCCCTTTGCAATTGACAGATGGTGATTTTGCCAATGCCGATGCTATGGAAGTGAGGCTCTAGATGTTTCGGGATTGCACTTAAAGCACTTATTACTATTGGTACTATCTTTCCTTTCGTTTGCCACAATCGTCCTACTTCTATTTGCAGGTCTTCGTACTTTGTGATGCTGTTTCCAGCTACTGCCATGTCTACTATCCAGGCAATTTTTGTCTTCCTTATTGACAATTGTTATTGCCAATGGTTATGGCTTAGATTAAAATTTAATACACCACCAGTTCCATTCAATTAAGGGCCATATGTCAGCTGGATTGATATTGCTTTAGCTAGTCTTCAGAAAGTCCTTACTGAAGGTTAATCTGTACCATTGAGGGAGAATGTTCCATAAATAGCAATAGCACTTAGACTTATATACCACTTCATAGTGCTTTACAGCCCTCTCTAAGTGGTTTACAGAGTTAGCATATTGTCCCCAACAATCTGGGACCTCATTTTACCAAGCTTGGAAGGAGAGACAGCTCCTTCCAACCTTGAGCCAGGGAGAATCAAACTGCTGGCAGTCAGCAGAATTAGCCTGCAATACTGCACTCTAACCACTGCATCACCACGGCTCTTATAAAATAGAGGTGACTGCCCAGAAGGCTTTGTCCTGGCCCCTTACTCAAGATACTTTGGGGGCAGGAGCAGGGGTGGATTGCTGGGGGTTCGCAGCTAGAGCCCCTAGCTAAGATTTTGTGCATTTCGGAGAACTTCGAAACCCCACTCCTGGCTGGCCCCACCCCCACCCCACCCCTCCCAGGAATCCCCACATGGCCCGTTTTGGATGCAGGTAAGTGCAGGGCCTCCCAGAAATTTGGGGAGGCTGGAAATGGGCCAGTTTCTGGTTTCCAGAGTGCCTCTGGAGCCCAGGGAGGCTGCTTTCGCCCTCCTGGAGGCTCGAGGAAAGCCTCCAGACCCTGGGAGGGCAAAAATGCCTCCCTCCCATCGTGGTGCAGGAGTCCAACTAGGCCACACCCATCATGGACATGGCCACCCAGCAACCGAGCAAAGAACGCTTTGCTAAAAATGTTTGAAGCCCACCCCTGGATGGGAAATCCTTAAATTGGTTTTTACAATGCTTCTTTATCTGCTTGTCTGTATTTTGTGACCTTACTCCTTGAATAGGAATGGAAAGTTGAGTCTCTGACCTTAAAAGAACCAAGGGTATTATTATATGGAAAGAACTCCAATCCGACTGTAGAGATGAGACCGACTGGGCGATTATACAGCTGAAGCAAATGTTGGTATGAACCACTTATGGCTAATATATGGTGATAAAGCCTTTTCATTCGTTAGGATTCTTTTAACTCTGCAGATTTCAGAATTCTCCGAGCACAACTATGTCTTCAGTTTGCGCATGGGTGATTTCATTTGGGGTACATAAAGAGCACCACTCAGAGAAATTACTATTAGGATGCATCAGATTAACTTTTACCTTGTTAAGCTTTAGGAAAAAGAGCTATAATGATTTTTCAAGGGAGTCTCAGGATGAAACAGCTACAAAGAGTGAGCCTGTCCCTAGTTTTTGTTTGATGTTCAATCGTTCCTTAACTATTGGCATTTTTTGTATTTAGAGTAATAATTGTGACTGTACAGTGGGGTGTTATATTGCTTCTATTGTTTCTAACTGTCTAAATTGTAAAAGGAGACTATGCACCGCTGAATCCTAATTTTCTTCATATTAAAGGCGAATGTAACTTACTCTAAAAAAACCCCAAAAGAAAACATATTCATATTTATGTTCATAGTCACTTTCTCAAAATAAATATTCTTTGAACTCTTCTCTTAAGTTAATATTTCTCTAAAAAGAAAATCAAGTTCAGGACTTTACCCCAAATTTGAGAGTGGAGCTCAAATGGGAATCAGTTTTAATTCTAGAAATCTAAAATGGGTCAATTTCCCTTAAAAAGGCAACTTATTGAAATTCTCTAGAAACCACTTTGGAATTTACATCACCAAATTTTCCTTAGTGAAAGAACAGAAACAGAGAAAGTTGTGCATGCTTTAAAATATTGCTGTTCCCTGCTTTTTCCTTTTTTAAATACATCTTCACAAGAGGGATGGGATATTATTGCATTCTGGTTTCTCCATATAGAAACAACACAACTGAATGTGCGGCAATTTTCCCAAGTATGAATACCATGCAGCATAGACTGATAACTCAAAATTGACATTCTATGCAGAGAATCCCAGGAAGCTAGTATTTTTTTCTAACAGAATTTTTTAATTAAAAGAGAAATATATTCCATTTTTGAGGAAATGGTGGTATAAGTATTTTTAAATGTTTCAAAAACACTCAAGAGGATTTTTAGAGGAATATTTCTATCCATCCTCTATCTATCTATCTATCTATCTATCTATCTATCTATCTATCTATCTAATCTATCTATCTATGGTATCTGTGAAGGACAAAATGGCAGGGGATTCAAAGCATATCCCTTTAAACATCTTTGCTTCACAGAGAAAGAGAAGAAAAGCTCTATTCAAGAGACCAAATTTGGAAGAAAAAGAAAAAGAGACATCTAAATTCAAATTTTGCATGTCAAATACATTTCCCAGGTTCAAAGCTTTTATCTAGTAGTCACTTTTCTAATTTGTTTGTTGTTTCTTTTAAAAAATTTCTAAACAGTGTCCCTGGCCTTTCAATTAGCAAACCTCCTTCGAACACACTTTTGGTTACCCATCTGTTGTTTAGAAAAGACACTGTCTTGTATTTGGCATTTGTAACTGTCAGTCTGACCTGCTGTGTAATCTAGCTTCTGTTTGGTGTTCAAAAGCAAATCTATTCATTTTTAGACCACAGATTATCAACGCTTTTTTCCTCCCTTTCCTTCACAGGAGTGGATTATTCTGCCAGAGGTAAAAATGTGTCACATACAAATACACATTTGGCATAGAAAATGCATGTTCTCAAAGCATGTTCCCATATTCAGGACTCTTTAGCAGTGCAACAGTGTTTGTGTGTCGGTTAATGCAGTTTTCTCAACTGATGGGTTACCTTCCTATTTTCTGACAGACTTATCAGCTTGATGCAAAAGTAAGCTGAATGCAAAATGATGCCACTTTCAGAGCTCTTTGTGAAGGCTGAATTTCTTTGATTCGTTTGTTTTAAGACATTAAGTTTGCCTATTTAAGGAGGAGTTATGCCTGGAGACTATGAGGTTCTTTTTGCAAAATTCTGGCCATCTGACCTGGCCAGAGAAAGAGGAAAAAATGGCTGTGATGGTCAACTCTCAATCTGGCTGTGCTGAACATTGAAAACATAACTTACTAATGTTTTGCAAGCTGCAATAATGTAACAGCAGTTTAAGGGAGGCTGATTTACAGCAGAATTATTTTTCTCCCTTACTCTGGTAAATTAGAATAATGTCTTTAAAATGAAACCCAGTCTTCAAATCCCAGTGCAAAGATGAATATGCTCATATTCCCCAATAAAATATGGCTAAAACTGTATTGGATTTATTCTTTATTTCCAATGAATGCTTTTCTTTTATACCACTGTAGCATTGTAGTATGTTTTATCTTATACATATAATAATGTTTAATTATTCAAAAATGAGTTGCATGCTTATTTGTTGCCCAACCTTATATCCAGTAAATTTATTTCAGTGTTTTCAGAAGTCATGGCATTACAAAGTTTGAGAGCCTCTGACTTGATGGATTGTGAAAATATGTGGTATCCTTGATTTTTCTCTTGCCTCCAAGTGGGAATTTTTGGTTAGTTAAATCCCACTATTTAAGAGAGAGATATTTGGCAACAATATTTAATAATATTAAGTGTTGTGCTGATACTTTCTTTGTAACTCTTTTATCATGTCTCATTATTATTAATATTTAAAATTATAAATAATTATAAATATTTTTAAATGATGCATGCATTTCTATTATCATTTTCATAAGTGTTGTTCTTGCACTTGTGAAGAAGCCAGTGGTCTCAGGGTGTAAGTGCAGGGGTCTCTTGTACAATGATGGAGAAATTGTAAAAGTAACTGGGGCCTTTACAGAAAAGAAAAGCTGATAGCATACAAACTTGTTTTTCTATAGTGATATGTGGAATGATCTTGGGAGACAGAAGGAAGAGCCACAGTTTAGATAATAATCTCATGAATGAAATTTGAGTTTGAAGGAGGAGGGACTCAGAAAGGACTCTCCCTATTTTGGGGGAGATTAAAAGTGAAGGAATGATGCCTAGTGTGTTATAGTGACAGGCTAGAAACCAGGAATATATGAGTTTTACTTCCAGCTTAGACACAAAATCAGCTGGACTAGTCATTCTCAGTCCTAGGAAGCAGGCAATAGCAAACCACAGTTGAAAAACTTTGCCAAAAAACCTGTAGAAACCAGCCCAAGTATCACCAGAAGTCAAAAGCTGAAGATACAAATAGAAATAATAATAGCACTTAGACTTATATACCACTTCATGATGCTCTCTCTAAAAGGTTTACCGAGTCAGCCTATTGCCTAGGTCTTCTTTTTACCGACCTCGGAAGGATGGAAGGCTGAGTCAACCTTAAACCGGTCAAGATCAAACTGCTGGCAGTTGGCAGAATTAGCCTACAACTATTGTGCCACCATAGCTCTCTCAATGATACCATAATAATAAAAATAAGTGAAGGAAAAGGAGGAGTATTTTGAGATTTGCATGATTCTGTTAATACAGCCTTACAATAAAGACAGAACTAGTAATCATAGTCACACTTCTTGTTTGTATTATCTTGTAGGGTTAACATTATTAAAGCTCCTAAGGGCTTTTGTTAGTAGAATATGCCAGTATCTCCACCTCATTATGCTACCAGGCTAATTTTGGGGTAAAGGACTGTCTTGAGCCCTTTTCTCTGACTAGACTATTTTTAAAAATATGAAAACCAGGTTCTAGCACAAACTTCCACATATGAAATAAATACAGAACTGAGAAGTTTTTGGGTTGGTTTTTTTTTTTGGGGGGGGGGGTAATCTTTTTCCCCCTCCTCTCTACTGAATCCTTTGGGTTCAGATTCAGTGAAATGAAAAATTCCTATTGGATTTTTTTTTTCAAATATTATATTTCAGAATCCTAGGGTAACATATGGTGAGAAATATGTGCATCACAATCTAAATCAAATCATGGATTATCCCTTCTTCTTACATTAATTTTCTCCAGCCCAGGAGATTTTATTTTTACAACCAATCATTTATCAAGGATCATTGTTATTCCATTCCTTGAAGAAGTGCAGTCTTGTATAATTGTAAGCTGGTTCCCTGCAGAAGACCGGCTCAGTTAGTCACCTCTGTAAATCCTATTTGCAGATTAAATAAATGTGATCCTGGCTCTCTTCGTTTATTTGCTTTTTGCATATGTATTCTGACTCTGCAAAGAAAACACGCACAGCAAGATACATCTGTCATTCCCATGGCATAATCGTCTGAGAACAGTTTCAAAAACGGGGGGTTGATACTTTTGGCTCAGGGGGTGAATGAGTCTCTTTGTACACACATCAGAGAGTGATGATAATATAAGTTTATAAAAGTCTGGCATGGTCAAAAACTACCTGTCAACTGTCCAATTAGGGAACCCAAAACAAGGAAACACTCTCGGGAGAATTGAATTCCCTATTAGTAAAAATTTATTGGATACATCATGTTGGTACTGAAGAAATTAAACCAGCTATGGTTTCCTGTGCAGATACTTGCCTGATTAAACAATACTTTCTCCTTCTCCCCTCCCCTGGTTGATCACATTGTCCAATTATGAGACAGTCCTTTATTTTGAGAACAGTCCATCTCTTTTTCGAGCACCTGCAGCAGTGACCTTGCTGGTTCTCATGATCTCTGCATACATTCTCCAGAATCCATTTCTCCCTTCTCTCTGTTCATTGGCAAGTTGAAAAGCATTAGGTTTGAAAGAAGCAAAGTGGTTCAATCTTGACACTATCAACACTTGTTAGTTTTTCTCATCCTTCAACTTCCTGATCATTTGTGCTTATTTGCTATCAGATTCCAGAGAAGGAGTGGAAAACTTGTCACCATCCAGGTGATTTTGGACTCCCAACTCTCAGCAGGTATAATCAATGTTCATTGAGCTGGGTGGAAAATGCAGTCCAAATCACATATAAATTACTACATGTAATAATAAATACTACAGAGCCGTGATGACACAATAGTTAGAATGCAGCCTTTCAGGCTAACTCTGCCCACAGCCTGGAGTTTGAACCTGACCAGCTCAAGGTTGACTCAGCCTTCCATCCTTTTGAGGTCAGTAAAATGAGGATCAAGATTGTTGAGGGCAATAGGCTAACTCTGTAAACTACTTAGAAAGGGCTGTAAAGCACTGTAAAGCAGTATATGTCTAAGTGCTACTGCTATTTTAAATGTAACTCACTATCTAGATTTTGCAAAACATGTTCAACTATGCTAAAAAAACTAGTTGGGTAGCTTGTGGATCACAAAAGTGTGGAACTCAACCATTATGTTAGCAAGTTACTGAACAAAGACATTATCTTAAGTCATGAAATGATATATTGTTGAGATGTTACACTCTATACAGAACAGCATTTTTGTTTTGTTGAGCTGGGTTTTGGATTTCACATGTCATATGAACCCAACCACTAAGACATTCACAAAATGGGGTATGTTTTGTGATAGATACTCTTTGGACATCTAAAGCCTTATTTTACCTGAGGAGGAAGAATATTTTATTGTTTTGTGAATGGATCCATAAGAGGATTATCTACACAGAGCAAGGCCAGCTAATGAAGTAACGGTGATACCTCTAGTTTAGTGTTTGTCAACCTTGGCAACTTTAAGATGGGTAGACTTCATCTCCCAGAATTCCCTAGCCACCACCTTGGCCAATAATTTTAGGAACTAAAGTCCACCAATCTTAAAATGGTCAAGGTTGAGAAACACTGGTCTAGACAAACAATAATAATTAATAATTAAAAATTTAAAAATATAATCCAATATATCTTGATAATGTGATTATTGCTTAAAATGCCTTTCTTCCTTTGTTCAAGACTATTTATAGAAGATTTCTTTTTCTTTTCAATGTAACTTGTGGAAACCTCAGATTTTGCACCAATTTCTCTTCTTTCAGTGGCACTGCTTCATGGTAATGTTTTATGATTTCCCATCTGCTTTTGTTATGAGAAGGAAAGCTAGGATGGAGCCCAAGTAAATAAGGGACATCCATATCGATTTCAATTCCTGTCCTAGAATCAAATGCACCCACCAAACCAGCTTTGTTTGCTGGCATTCTTATTATTTTCTTTTTTGTTTTGTTTTGTTCATGATAATGAGCTTCTGTATTTCATTTAAAAATAGGCACAGATTAATGGAATGTCGACGGCAAAATTACCAAGAATGAAAAAGCTGCCTAGAAGTCCGTATAAAGTCCATTCTTCAAATTTCACAATCTCTTGAAAGAACTATTTGCATAATAAGACATGACAGGAAAGTTATTATCATGAATAATCAAAGATTGGTGTACTTTTAGGTCCAGGTATAAAACTTTACATTCACTAAAAAAATCTGCTTCTCCAGGAAAAAAATTGTTCTGCCTTCATGGCTTCACCTGGAATTATTTCCGCCCAACTGGCATGTAGAAAAATATGCTAATTATGTGGACCAACAGGATTGTGCTATGGAATTAAGAAGAAAACAAAACGTATTGTCAAAATAATTTGATTTTTGTGACAAGAAGTTAATGAATGCTGCTATGGAAATGAAATTGAAAATGAATGTTCTAACTTGATTAGAATTCTTTAGGGCTTTGAGAAATGTTTTGCCACTCAAAATCTAGGGTCTAGAATAAAGAATACCCCTCAGCCTCTAGGGCACACTTACATTTTCTTGAATTTCACTTAAGAAATTAGGGCAAATAAGGGCATTCCTGATCAACATTATTCTTTAAATATGTTGTCAGAAATTCATAGCATTGCAATGTTAATCACTATGGAATCTCTTTTTCCCTACTCGCAGGAATTAATGGAAGATTAATCAAGCAGGAATAAATGATAATTGATGAACCATTATATTTTTGTTCATAAAGATTAGGGGTACAGAAATGACAGATTTTGGATATATAACTTTCAGATCTACCAAATTCTAATCAGGAACAGGCATAGATACTTGCATTACTCGAGAGTGTTATAAAAATAATTAAAGTATATTTTTGATAATTCTCTTCATATTAACAATTGCCAGTTCTTGCACAGACAGAATACTATTTGGCAAATGTGATGTAATTAAAAAAAAAAACCACTGAAATGAAAGTAGAGAGTGAAACTGAAACCAGTAGTTACAACAGGATTATTATCTAGCCTCTTCCTATTTTAAATTTAAATTCATCTTGTCTTGTATTTTATATTTCTTCCTTTGTTGTATGACATCTTTTGTGTTACACAGTTCCAAAGCAAAGGTTGTTTATTCTTTGCAGCGAAGTCTTAATCTTCGAGAGAGCATATATTATTTTGTGATCCATTTAAAATGTAACACCAATTGTTTTCATTTGTTTTACAAAGATCCTTTAATTTTTATTTTTAGGTCAAAAAAAATCTATCACTGAAGTCTTTTTTATTGCCAGCTGCCTCTAATTCATGAAAAAGAACATGAATATAACTTGGTGTTTTAAACATTCCTCTAAATAAAAAATTCAATGAGTAACTACAGCTCCTATAGGTTTAGATTTTCTATTTTATTTGCATTAAATGTACTGTATAATTAAACTACACTTTTTCGAGTACTGAAAGAAACAATGTTCGGCAAATAACTCACATTGCAAATTAGGTCAAAATTGTTTAAAGGAAATTGCTCAAGTAGTATGCATTTCCCATCCTGATGATCTTCTGAATATTTTTAAAGACCTAAGTAAGATTTCTCTTCAAACTGTATAAATATTTTACCTGTTTATTATTCCTTTTTTTTGTTTTCCTTTTTTCAAAAGAATATAGTTTTAATTATAAGTTCTATATACATTGTAGAAGTAGAAAATAACAGCAAAGAAAGTGATGATAGAGTTAATGAAGTATGAAAATAATCAGGTTCGCAAGAGGGAACAGGTTCTGTACAGGACTTTTTGGATTTTCCTAGATTTGAACTTTGGAAGGAAGATCTAGAACAAAATTGAATCATTTATCAATAAAGTTTGCCATGAGTAAAGTAAGATCGATAATTAGAGAAATTCTGAACAGGAGAAGCCTGCATATAGGGACATCTTCAAGGATCAGTAGGGGATCAAAATAGTTTGTAATGATGTAATTGAAGTCCCTCATGCCTTTCTATACATATTGCATGGATCTGTGTAAAAATGGATGGATTGATGATCTAATGGTAGAAGCTACTCCTGTATATGACCCTGCTCATGAGCACTAATGTTCTGGTCACCTGACAATTGGACTACTGCAATGTCTTCTTCCTGGGACCATCCTGTCAGTATATTTAGCTGGTGCAACATGCAGCTGTGTGAGCAGTTATGTGTGCCACCAATAAAGGAGAATTGTCGTGCCCCTGTCAGAATCTGATTCTGAGGAGGAGGCCGAGCAGCAGACAGGGAATGGGAATGTGGCTCCGGAGACTGTGGAAGAAACTGGGAAAGGGCAAAGCCCATCTGGACAGAGCAGAGGCGAGGTAGAGCAAGGGAGGGGGAATTCAGAGGAAGACCCAGGCCAACTCCCTCTTCATCCTAGGGCATGCAGGGAGGAACAGAGAAGGAAGCAACTTGAGTTGCATGGCTTATGGGGGAGGAAAGGGCCCTGATTCCCTTCATTAGCTGCAGCTGGACTGAATTTCCTTAATTTAAAGACTGTCCTTGGGAGAGTTTTTTTCTCCAGCCGAAGGTAACTGGACATTGGGGGCAAAGTTGGAGGTATTAAAGGGATCTTTCTTACTTATGTTACTGTGTTGCCTTTGTGACACACCCCGGGTCATCACAAGAATACTTGTAGCTCATGGTTGAAATGGAAGGTCCTTGTTGCTGTCTGAGCTTGGTTGTTTTCTTGCAGATGTTTCATTACCCAAAGCAGGTAACATCATGCTAGCACTGATGGTATTACCCTCGTTTGGGTAATGAAACACCTGCAAGAAAACAACCAAGCCCATAGAACAACAAGGACTCCTTGTAGTTATTTGTGTTTCTGGTAATATGCACATGACATCTCTGCTGAGGAAGTTACATTGGTTACCAGTTTGTTTCCAGGTTCAATTCAAGGTCCTTGTGTTAGAAACAAACTGTGGTGCCCATATTGTGGAATCTTCTCCTTCCAAAGATGAGGTGGGCCTCACCATTCTTGAGCTTTCAAAGTCTGCTCAAGACCTGATTATGCCAGTAGGCATGGGGACTCCCAGAGACAAGTTAACTCTTGAGGTGGCTGCATTTTAATCAACATCCCTCCATCCAGTGGTAGGATTCAAATAATTTAGCAACTGATTCTCTGCCCTAATGACCAGCTGGGTAGGTGTGGCTAGGTGATCATGTGACTGGGTAGGTGTGGCCAACTTGACGTCTTTGTTTTCAGGATAACCTTGATTATTAGACAGTTGGGGAAGGAGGAAATGGAAGCAGCCCATTAACCCTTCTTTGACTTCTGAGCCCTTTTAAATCAGAGAACATTATCCATATAGCTTAGCCTTAGAACACAAAATGGAGAAAATCTTAGGAGAAGAATAGATATAGACAGGGGTGGGATACGACAGGGTTAAGTACCGGTTCGGGATTTATGAGCTTCCCTGCACGCTGCGAGCCATGTGCCTGTAAATCGTCATCAGCAGGCTGCGTGCAGAGAAGCTGCCTTTGAAACAGCCCTCTTTTCCTGCTTTTTAAACTGCAGCTGCGTCTCGTTCGGCAGCTGAAGTTAAAAAATCAGGAAATAAAGATCAGGTAAGAGCCCGGGTGGGTGGGAGGGCAAAAACATCAGCAGACATAGAACCGGTTCTATGTCTGCTGCTCTTCAGAGCTACCGGTTCAACAGAGGTGGACAGAACCGGTAGAAACCCACCCCTGGATATAGAGAAGAATAAATAAATTAAAATAATAGATAAATTAATTAAATAAATGGAGAAGAATAGATAAATTAAGCCATAAATAAAGTGCTGGATGGAATTTACTGCATCTGGCAATCTCTTGATTTTAACGGGTGTTAACCCTTCAGGTAATTGATATAGCCAATATTAAACTTGAATTGGTTGCTTTGATCAGTTGTTTCTTTAGTGTGTACTGTTTGCTGAAGGTATGCATTGTTTTGTATTTTATAAACTATTTAATTGAAGGATGCCAGAGGTTTGGGAGATTCATCTCAGATGGAAAACAACCATATCATGTCAATAAATAAACCAGTCAGATTACAAACCAGGATGTTTCAGCCTTCATTAGTCTCTTTTTCTATTTTAGTTCTGCTTTTATAGTTTTTGACGCCTTTTAATAATTGTTATAAGATTTTAGGTAATGATTGCTTTATTTATTTTACTGTTTCATTGAGTTGTTGCTTGCTTCCTATTTAGTAAAAGGACTGTGCAAAAATCTATTTTATTTGAGAAAATTCCTTGCAAAAATTCCTTGGTGCCAGAAATCTCCACAATGGCTATATGAGCGAAATCAGGCTTAACTCAAGGAAGTCTTTACCTTTACTTTGTAAATAAATGAAATGAAATGAAAACCCAAGGTAGAAATGAGACAAACAGAATTTAAGATATGAGAGAAATATGAGAGAAAGTACAAAGGTTACTCCTTCGTTAGCCTTGATGGCATTGGAATTCTTTGTGTGTTTGACTGTATTATTTCAATTAGTCTGTCACAGTTCCTCATTATGGTTTCGAAGCATCTGAAGCTACCTAATTAAAACTTAATTACCACACATGGTAGAAAGTAAGACTTTTCATAGTCTTCAGAAGGAAAATAATAATACTAGCAAAGTAATTTTGTATTATATTGCATTATAACTTCATTGTCACAAGCATTCTAAATGAATTGAAAGTAAAAAAGCAGATTATTTTTTTAATTCCTGACACCCCCGCCATCCCCCCACACCCTCACAACTATATATATAGTTTTATGCCCCTCACCCCCTTTCCTTTTTATTGAAGCTTAACATTCAAAACCCACCCACTCCAAAAATTCTGCAGGTTACTTTTGTGTTATAATAACAAAAATATTAAGTAGTGTTTTTTTTTTAAATAGAAGATTTTAGTGATGGTGGCATATGATTTTTTTTAAAAAAAAACTTATCATCTGAGTTAGCCAAATCCAGTCTAAACATCTGGCTCTGACTATGTGACCAACCATAATAGTAATAAAAGCAAAGGTAGTATGAATAGGAATAGGCACCTTGGATGCAATCCCAAAACACCACTCAAAGACCACCGTCATTGACAAATTCACCAGCAGTCAGTTGCCAAAGGCAGTTTACCCAGAACACCTTACATCTTATATCTGCAACACCATCAAACATCTGTGTCTGCCTATCCCAGATCCTTGAGAAGGACACCATATAGGTGAACAAAAATGCCAAATTCAGTAGAGAACTCACATCAGTCTTGTTTGGAAATTATGAAACCTGTAGCTTAACACCGGTGAAGTTTTCAAGCTGTTCTGACCAAAGTCTTCCGAGACTGTAATTAAGCACAAGCATAGTTAAAGAACTCTTGTTTTATTTCAGTGCTGGGAATTATGTTCATTCCCAGCCCATAATGAGTCCCAAACAATCCCTCGAGATAAGCACCCACCTCTCTCTTCTTTGAATTGCTGCCAACAACTAAAGTGCCAAATGAACTACAAAAATCTAACCAAAGTACAAAGTCCACACAGAGCTTCAAGGTTTAATCCAAACAGAATGCTTTGCTTCCTGCAAAGGTTTCATCACCTTTGCCTATCCTTTATACCTTAGGGGAAGGGCAATCACCTCCAAGCCTTACTCCCAGGTCACCCCTTTTGTCTTAGCTGCTCTTGCCTTCCAGCAGCTCTGTGCACAAGCACACTGGGAACAGGCTCCCCTTGTTCCTCTGCCTCACTGCTGCCAGACTCTGGAGGCTCCGGAGTCAGCACACAACTCCCAGATGGTCCTGGCCCCATCTCTGCATTAGATGCAGGACCCTCATCTGAGTCCTCTCCAGACTCCTGGACTGGTCCATGTTCTTCCTCACTGTCCAATTCTGCTACCATCTGCATAGGCTGCTGGTGAACCACAACACAAACTTACCTCAGAGACTATTCCGTGCTACCTCCTTCCATTTTTCCTTCTGAAATTGTTTCAGGAATTGAAATTCCTCCTGAATGATTTGTCCTCCTGCAAATATAAAATTCTTGTGATTGTTCTCCATCTCATCTTTTATAAACAAACATTTGGCATCATAACTTGGTCTGCTGAGTACTCATTCCCCACTCTCCATTTTTCACCCTCTTAAAAAATAATTGAAGGTCAACTTACTGGAAATAGTGTGTGATACAATAATTTTAATATTCAGCTCTGGCATCGAATACATTTAGCAAAACTCAATTTGTTTTTCCCTTCATTTTTTACTATCTTTAAAAAAAAGCCATCATTAGGAAAATGATTCTAAAATAGACTGCATTAATCACAATATGTAATTAACTGTAAATGCAAAATAGCCAATTATTGTAAATCTTAAGAATATTTGTTTATAATTTCATTTCCATATAATTTATTTTTTTATCTTCAAGAAGTGATTTATATACAACAGTGTCAGTGCATTTACAGGTGGCAAATATACCTGAATTCTGGGGCAGTAGGTTTTTTTTAAAAAAAGATGAAGAGAAATAACAGGAGCAAGGGCAGAAAAGGTCAACCAAGGTTTAAGGAGGAGAAAATGTAGCTGAAATGTTTATGGGTGGTTTTTATTTTACTAGCCAGGTTACATATGCAATGATTCCTAGAACATAGAATCGTAGGTCTGGAAGGGACTTCAGAGGTCATCTAGTGCAATTATCTTCACAAGGCAGGAGACCTCATACCATCCTGGTCAAATGGCTGTCCAGTATCTTCTTAAAAACCTCAAGCATTGGAGCAGTCACAACTTCTAAAGGCAAGCAATTACACTGATTAACTGTTCCCACTGTCAGGAAATTTCTCCTTAGTTCTAGATTGAATCTCTCTTTAACAAAGCTTCATATATCTGTATCTCTATCTGTCATCTCTATCTATCTCTATCATCCCTATCTCTACCTCTACCTCTGCCCCCCCTTTCTCCTTTTACCTCTACCTTTCTATTCCTCTATCTTATCTCTATCTACCTCTACCTCTTTATCATCTCTATCTTTCTATCTCTACCTCTCTATCTCTACCTCTATTTCTCTTGATATAGATATAAATTTCTGGATCCCTTCATAAGTGGATTACTGCCTTCCTGTCAAGCAGGCAACAATGAGTAAAAATAGGAAATGCCTTATCAAGCCCTGCCCCACACTCTTTACACTCTATATAAATGACCTTTGTGATCACCTTATAAGTAACTGCATCCTTTTCATTGATGATGTAAAAATATTCAACACCACCAACAATGCTACCGTCCTTCCAAGCAACCTTGATTATGTGTCTGAATGGTCAAACAGTTGGCAACTCCAAATCCCAACCAACAAATGCTCTGTCCTACACATTGGTAAAAAAAAATCAATACACCAAATATAAGCTAGGTGGATATGACCTCATTGATGGCCCTCACTTTGTCAAACACCTTGGAGTCATATCAAATGACCTAAGCGCCAGAACTCACTGCAACAACATTGCAAAAAAGGCTTTAAAAGTTGTTATAATTACCTATTAGAGATAGAACTAGAGGAAGAAGTAGTCAAAAGGAATATGATAGCTTGAAGTAGGAATATAGGATGAAGCATTACTTTAACAGAATGGGAAAAGATTTGGACCAGAAATAACAAAATTACAAAATCGGCAACATACAAAGAAAATGCTTATAAAATGTTCTACAGATTTTTTGATTAATTAATTAATTAATTTTTCTCAATTGCTTACAAGATAATAGGTATAAATAAAAACATAGTTATGAATACATGGATGCATATAAGAAAAATAAAAAAAATAAAAGAAACAATAGGACAGGGATGGTAGGCACTTTGGTGCGCTTATGCACTCCCCCTACAGACCTCTTAGGAAAGGGGCGAGATCAATAGTAGACAGTCTAAGGTTAAAGTTTTTAGGGTTTGGGGAAGAAACCACAGAGTCAGGTAGAGTATGCCAGACATTGACCACTCTGTGGCTGAAGTCGTATTTCCTGCAATCAAGTTTGGTGCGATTAACCTTGAGTTTGTATCTATTGTTTGCTCTTGTGTTGTTATGGTTGAAGCTGAAGTATTCATTGACAGGTAGGACATTGCAATGGATGATTTTATATACTATACTTAGATTGGACCAAAGGTGGTGTAGTTCTAGGTTTTCTAGGTCTAGAATTTCAAATCTGGTGGCATAAGGTATTCTGCAACGAGCAGAGGAGTGGAGAACTCTTCTTGTGAAATATTTCTGGACTTTCTCAACTGTGTTAATATCAGATATGTAATGTGGGTTCCAGACTGATGAGCTGTATTCGAGTATTGGTCTAGCAAATGTTTTGTATGCTCTAGTTAGTAGTATGTTATTACCAGAGTAAAAGCTACATAAGATTAGATTAACAAGTCTTAACGCCTTTTTGGCTATATTGTTACAGTGGGCTCTAGCACTTAAATCATTAGAGATGATTACTCCAAGGTCCTTGACAGAGTTTGGATCTGATACAAGGTCTTGACTATTCAGCTTGTATTTTATTTTCTGATTTTTTTCCCCAATATGTAAGACAGAGAATTTATTTGTTGAGATTTGAAGTTGCCATTTGTTTGATACATAGTCAAGGTCTTTTTGAAGGGTAGCAGTATTGTTGGTGGTGTTGAATAGCTTTACATCATCAGCAAAGACAATGCAGTTGCTCTTGATATGATCACAGAGATTATTTATGGAGAGTATGAAAAGAGTTGGTCCTAGAACACTGCCTTGGGGGACATCACTGTTGACAGGTATAGAATATGACAGGACATTCCCAATTTTGACCATTTGTCATCTGTTTGACAGGAATGCTTCTATCCAGTTATGCAGGTGTCCAGAGATACCATAAGGTTTTAGTTTTAGGAGTAGTTTGTCATGTACCACTGAATCAAAGGCTTTACAGAAGTCTATGTAGATTGAGTCTATTGCTTTGCCCTGATCGAGTTGTGTAGTCCATATGTTTTTGCAGTGTAAGAGTTGCAGATTACAGGATAGTTTTTTTCCTGAAACCAAATTGTTTATTAGAGAGTAGGTTGTTTGTCTCTAAGTGGAGAATGATGGATTGGTTAATAATTGATTCCATGACTTTACAAGTGACACAGCATAAAGAGATTGGTCTGTAATTATCAACTAGGCTGGGGTCTCCCTTTTTTTTGAAAATTTTTTATTTTAAAAAACAAACATACACATACAAAACATAAAAACATAAAACCACCTTCCATTTTATATACATACAGTAGGTCAGTTGGTTTCATATCTTTTGTGCTATTCTTTCATAGTCATTTACTCACAATTTATATCAGTCTTCACATTGTCGAACTAACATATGCTTATATATTCATCAGTTGTTAATCATCTATGACTAAACTATTTATTCATCATTTTATATGAGATGTTCCAAGTTTTATCTTAAAATTTGTGTTATACTTTCAACTAGTGGTTATATATATATATCTATATTATGTTTTATATCAGTCTATTAAATTTCTATCACAAAATTATCTAGTCTATTACATTACCATGCCTTTTTATCCAACCATTGGGTAGTTATTACTTTACTCATTTCTAGATGTTGGCAGATCTGTTGTTTTGTTATTTTTTCCAGTATCTTCCTGGTATTGATGTTAGGTTGATTGGTCTGTGGTTTCCTGGGTCTGCATTCCCCCCCCATTTTTGAAGATGGGAACCATATCAGCTCTTTTCCAGTCCTCTAGTAGGTTTCTGGTAGTCCGGGATTTTTGAAAGATGTAGTGTAGTGGTTCTGAGATGACCTCTGCCAGCTCCTTTAAAACTCTGGGATGTAATGCATCAGGCCCCAGTGATTTGCTTTCATCAGGATCAGACAGGTGTTCTCTTACTATTTTTTTTGCTTATTTTAACTTTTATTTCTGGTCTGTCTTTTACAGTTATGTTTTTAGTGGGTTGAGCTTTAGTTTCTTTTTGCGTGAAGATGGATGCAAAGAATGAGTTAAGCAGTTCCGCTTTCTCTCTGTTGCCTGTTACTTCCTTGCCATTTTCTCTCTTTTGTGGACTGACTGTTTCTGTTATGTATATATAAATAACGTAGTTGGATTGACAATATATAAACTACAAATATATATGTTTGTAGCTTTAAGGAAAAATACTGTAATGTATTATGCTGTGTTCTGATTGGTTAATTATGCTAAGTTGGCATAAGAGGGAGCTATAGATCATGATTTAATTCTCTTTCTTTCTCTTTCTCTTTTTGCACTGATGATACTTTTTGCACTCTTGATACTGATACTGACTGACTGCGGACCGATACTGACTAACCCTGTTTATTTTGATATTCTGTTGATATCGAAGGTTATTTGTTGTATTATGGTTTTGATATTTGTCTGCTGTAAAAGACATGGAACCAGTAAGAAGACTTTATAACTAGATGTAAGAACACTTTATAACAGGATATTTCTGGACTGTTAAAATGTGTATGACATGGACTGTTTATTGGACTGTGCTATTTCTTCAAGTAAAAATTAATACAACTTGTTCAACTCTGTGTGGCTGTATATTTATTCATAACTGTTCCCATGAACCATTTCTGTGTGCATATCCTTTTTATACAAGGGTTACTCTGCACATATCCTAACAGTTTCCTTGATTTTTTTTTCTTGTTATTTATATGTTGGAAGAAACTTTTTAAAAATTATCTTTGACTTTTATTGCAAGTCTTTGTTCATTCTGAGCCTTTGCTTTCCTGACTTCGTCTTTGCAGATTCTGGCTATCTGCTGATATTCTGCCTTAGTTGTATGTCCCTCTTTCCATTTTTTGTACTGGTCCTTTTTTTCTTTCAATTTGCCAGAGAGATCTTTGTGCAGCCATGCTGGTTTCTTCTTGGATTTCTTGTTTTTCTTTCTCAGTGGTATTGTGCTGGTCTGGGCTTCTATGATCATACTTTTTAGAGTTTCCCAAGATTCTTGAGTTGTTTTCCCCTTTAGGATTTACATCCATGGAATCTTTCCCAAGTTCTCTCTGAGTTTATTGACATCAGCTCTTTTAAAATCCAAGACTCTGATATCATTATGTTCTATTGCTTGTATTTGCATTATGTTGAATTCTAGTATGACATGGTCATTCTCACCCAAGGTTCCTGCAGTTTTAACTCCCTCTATCACTTCTTTTCTGTTTCTAAGAATTAAGTCCAGTATGGCTGTCCCTGTAATTTCCCCCTCTACGTTTTGGACAAAAGAGTTGTGAGATAGGTTGGTTAGGAACTTATTTGATTTCTCACTTGGTGCAGAATTAGTCTTCCAATTGATGTCAGGGTAATTGAAGTCCCCCATAAATATAGTAGCGTGTTTCCTACATATATTTGTTAGTTGGTTAGCAAAAATGGCCTTTATTTTTTTGTAAAAAGAAAAAAATGCAACTGACTGGCCCTTTTTGACTACAGAGAATAACCCCAATTAGTGGTGGGTGGCTGCTTAGATTATTAATAAAGTTGGTTATCAAAGTCAAAATACAAGGGTTTTTTTTAACTTTAGAATTTCAGTAAATGCTCTTGCACACTGTGTTTATGTTTCTTTTTTAATGTTGATTTTATTTTATTTTTTAGACCTTGTTTTCTACTGACAATTGTAGGCTTATGCGTGGGTGGCTTATAAATTGGCTGAAATAACTTAAATACATAACTTCCGAAATATCTTCAAGCAGTTAACAATTGGATAACAGGAAATATTACTGTAGAAGATGGCAGTGGGGAATTTGCCATTTCAATAGCTTTTTCCGGACTTTGCACATTCAAATTTGGAGAGAGTGCTCAGTTGTAAGATATTGCCAAGGATTTTCTGTTCTCTGTCATTGATGTTCTTCAATGTTTCTATTATCTGCAGAGTGCAATATATTTCAAAGAGTGCTTATCTATTCTTCATAGAATGCATCCACTGTCACTTATATGTTTACTGTTTAATATTCCAGCCCTTGTTCCTCTGACAACTAACTACTGGAAAAGAGCAAAAAAGTTCAAAAAGCTTCCATATTTTCTACTCTCAACAAATAGGAAGTTACATTAAATTTCCTATCAACCATATTGGTGAAATAATGCAGACGCTGAAAATAGAAGTGAAGGGTTATGTCCATACAATGAAGGTCTTAGAAACATTGATCGATATTTTTTTCCATTGAGAACTTCAGAGCTGCATGCATGTTCACAAACAAAAACGCAGACCTACAGAGAAAATATTTCTCTGCTTCTATTTTATTCCATGTTGTCCTTGGCCATTCTTGCTTCATTAACCATTAAAGCAGGGGTGTCAAACTTGATTTCATTGAGGGCCACATCAGGGTTGTGTTTGACCTTGGGGCTTGGAATAACTTTTGTGATGACCCAGGGTGGGATACAAAATAAACACAGTCACAAAAAAACAGGTGAAGCCCCTTTTATTCCTTTACTTTGCTTCCAAGCTCCAAATATCCTTGACTGGAGACAAAAAAAACTTCCACACAAGCAGTTACAAGAAGTAGGAAATGCCATTTAAATTATAAAGAGTAAAAAACAATACAAACCAGGCAAGATAAGGGCTGGAGGATGTCCACAGATAACAGAATACACACTGGGAAGGACACCAAACTCAGAGAGGAACCATAAACTAGAGATATTTCCACTCTTTGTTTACGGCACTCACCCATACGCACGTCCGTCCTCTTATCCAGTTGTCACAGCTACAGCCCATGAAGAGGATCAAGGCCCTCTCCTTCCACGTAGACCACATCTCTCCCTTATCCATTCCTCCCTGTGTGTCCTAGGATGGATAGGGGAATAGGCCTCTGACTGTCCAGCTGGACTCTGCTCTTCCCCAGCCTCCTCCACAACCTCTGGAGCCACATTTCCACTCCCTGTTGGCTGTTCCTCCTCTCCCTCAGAGTCAGCCTACACCAAGGGCATGACAACTTGTGTCAGGGGCAGCTGTAGTGGCTGAAGTGCTCTGTCAGTGAAAATGGGCTCCTGAGCTCTGTTTTTGGCCGCAACAGCCTCCTGCATTCCTCTACTAGTGTAAACAGAGCTCTATTTTAGCTGGCACAGGGCTGCAGGAGGCTGTTGTGGGAGAAAATGGGAGCTGGGAGGGTCACATGCAGCCTTCCCAAGCTCTGTTTTCGCTGGCAGAGGCAATGCAGGCCGGTCCTTTGTTGTTTCCAAGGTGGCCCCACAGGCCAGATCTAAGAACCTCACAGGCCAGATCTGGCCCCCGGGGCCTTGAGTTTGACACCCCTGCATTAAGGTGTTCATTTTTGCTGTTCTTTTCAAAACAGTGAATTTCTTATGGGGTGCAGTTGTGGTGGTAGTGGTAATGGTGTCCTTCATGTTCTTGTTCATCTTTTGCTGGTTAAATCATCCCAATGAGGGAAGTCCCCACACCCCCCTGAGAATGAAATGTTTTGGGGGATATTAAAAGAGGCAGAATATTATATTTCCCCGAAGGAGAAATGGAGAAAAATCTTAACGAAGTCTTTCTGCCATAGGAGAAAGCTTGAAGAGGCTAGGATTTAAGAATGCACATTTTGTATCCATTTAGAAAGATTGGGCCAATCTATCCCTAAACAAAACACAGTCAGCTACAGCTCCCACAGAAGGCTGGAGCTGATGGGATTAAAAAGTAGACAAACACCTAAAGACTCCTAAAATCTACAATCTACATACCCCACCCAACTCCAAGGACAGGACAGGACCTCTCAGTCACAATGGGAGCCAGACAACAATAATTATAATATTAAAAAGGCACAGTCAAAGTATATTTCACAGGCATCTCAATCCCAAAGCCCCAAAGATTGTATAAAAGCCCACCTATCCCAACACCATTGTGTCAGCCACCCCAGAAGCATGCTGCTGTCACTGAAGTTTCTGGCATCCAAATAAACAGAGACCTTCTTTTCTTGAAACCATTTAATTTCCAACATCCAGCACAAAGATGATTAGGGGACTGGAGGCTAAAATATACAATGAACGGTTACACGAACTGGACATGGCTAGTCTAGTGAAGAGAAGGACCAGGGGAGACACAATAGCAACGTTCCAATATTTGAGGGGCAGCCACAGAGAGGAGGAGTGGGTCAAGATATTTTCCAAGGCACTTGAAGGCCAGACAAGGAATAATGGATGGAAACTGATCAAGGAGAGATTCAACCTAGAAATAAGGAGAATTTTTCTGACAGTGAGGACAATCAACTGATGGAACAGAAGTTGCCTTCGGAAGTTTTGGGAGCTTCATCACTGGAGGCTTTCAAGAAGAGACTGGACTGCCATCTATCAGAAATGGTGTAGGGTCTTCTGCTTGGGTGGGGGGTTGGACTACGAGGTCCCTTCCAACTCTGTTAATCTGTAATCTTTCTCCTGGCTTGGAACCAGATTGGATTTTTCTTCCTACACCGGGAAGATAGCAATTGCACTTAGACTTTTATACTACTTCACAGTGCTTCACAGCCATCTCTAAGCAGTTGATAGAGTCAACATATTGCCCCCAACAATTTGGATCCTCATTTTACTGACTTTGGAAGGATGGAAGGCCAATCTGGATAGCTGTTTAGCTTCTGCTCAGAAACATCCAAGAATGGGAAGCTAAACATCTCTGGGATTATGTTGTTGAACTGCTTTTCTAACCTTTAATCAGAATCTGCCTACCTGTGTCTGAAATCTATCATTACTCTAAAATGAAAAGAGAATAAACTTTTTTTTCTACATGAGGATCCTCAAGGATAACTCTGAAATATAATGCTGGACAACTCCAAATGTCAAGATTCTCCTGGCCACCCCCCAGGAAAGTTTGGGTGCCCAGCATTATGGCATTGTTGTTTAAACATGAGTGGTGGTCAATTGAAGTATAACCCCCACAACCCTTTCTGAAAAAGATCTTCACATTTGATAACCTTTTCAAAAGATAAATATGTTCTTTGTTGAATGACCTACCTCCCAAAGGCTTGCTTTAATTTGTGTCCATTCAGAAAACTGCATTTTCCTTCAGCAATTTTAAGCTTGATTTCAGTATCTGCAGATATTAATTGCATTGCCACACAGGCTTATTAATGGGTGGTGGTATAAATTAATATTATGGTATTTCTGTTTAAACAAGCATCAGAATAAATGAAGTCCTCAATGCAAACAGATAACAGGAACAGAGATTGTATAAAGAGATGGCCCACAGATCTGTGAACTTTATTTTATACAAGTCCTTTGTATTAGGGAGGTGATCCATGTTGTCATTTGATATTAACCTGAGAGCTTTCATTTCCAAATGACTGCAGGATTTATTTCGGTTCAGTCTTGATAGATGGCCGGGAAAAAGTTATGTCTCTTTATTGTTTGAACTAGCACTATACAAGAAAGCTTTGTTCTTAAGTGACATGAGACGTGTTTGTCAATTGCTGACAATCCAAAGAAGGAGAAATAAAATAAAACCCTGATAAAAACTACTCAGGATGTTCAAAGTTATGGACCTGTATTCCAATAGTAGGTATGGGCTGAATTTTTTGATTGACCTTGAGTCAGTTATTCTCTCTCGACCCAACCCACTTTGCAATGTTTTTGCTGTGGGGCAAATAGGAGGAAGATTGTGTTGGATGTATATTTATAAAAATAATAAAGGTGTGATATAAATAAATACATTTTAAAAAATGGGCTGAATTTTTGGGTTGATCTTGAGTCAGTCATTCTCTCTCAACCCAACCCACTTTACAATGTTTTTGCTGTGGGGCAAATAGAAGGAGAAGATGTGTTGGATAACACATCTTATAAAGGTGTGATATAAATAAATACATTTTTTTAAAAATGGGCTGATTTTTTTTTTCCTTTGAGTCCCCAATGAAGTTGAAATGATCAATCGGATCTTAATTTTGTGAAAAGTTTGTATTCTTCTAATGTTTTCCATCTCTTTTTGCATTTTTTTCAGATTGCTTGGTTCTTTCTATTCTATCAAGTTGGTTGCAACATCATTCATCTCTATTGTTCTCACTGTCTTTTGAAACAATTGTGACATCACTGTAACAGATGAAAAATCACAGCAGGGAAAATGTGTAGGTGGCCAGGCAGAGTCAATCATTGTCAATTGAAGAGAGGACAATGGAGATTTAGAAAGCAGAATGGGGTTGAAATGGAACCAACGTGTGGTAAATGCCCTCCCTCTTTCCCCCACTAACTGTGTATGTTTCCAGTAAATGAAAGCAGAGATGTCCAAGAACTCCCAACTGTGCCAAAGGCAACTGGACTTGCTTGTTTTTTTTTTCTTTGAAAACATTTCGCTTCTCATCCAAGAAGCTTCTTCAGTTCTAAGACCAAGAACTATGTTTGAGCAAGCTAAGGAAAAACAGGACTGAATTAAATTTAACTACAACAAATAAAATTCTTCTGGTGTAATTCATGGTGTAAATCTCAGCCACCCGCTCAGGATATCACATCGGAAAACTCAGGAAATTACACCACAAGAACTCAAGAAGTTGCAACACAGCAAATGACCCAGGATATCACAGCACAAGACCAAGGATACCACAGCAATAAATCTCACAAGGTCATCACACAGCCCATTACCCAAGCCGTTACTACACAGGAGGCTAATGGAAAAAAGATCAAAACACAAAGGACCCAGGAGATTACAATGCAGGACCCAGGATACCACAACAAAAGAACTCACAAGCCCATCACACAACCCATTACCCAAGCTGTTAAAACATGAGAGGCTAATGGAATAAAGATCACTACAATACAAACGACCCAGGAGAATACAGCACAAGATCCAGGATATCTCCACAACAAAACTCACAAGGCCATCACACAGCCCATTATACCAACATCAATTCCATCAACCAATCAAGAGGCAGCAGCGCAGCCAACCAGCCCAGCACACCAGCCCCCACCACCAGTATTTATAGAGAGACGGCAGCTCCGATCACACACTGCTTGCACTGGCACAAAGCCGAAAGCACCAGCCTGAGGATGGCGAGTGGGACCTTGCCGAAACGTCACCAAGATACTTTTAATCTTACATGGGAAAAGACCCGAACACACCTAGACCTACACACACACACACACATATATATATATTCTCTGAGGTTTTCGCGAGTATTTGTATGTGGATCTTTGGTTATTCGGGTTTTCTCCTGCGTAAAATTGGAAGTATTTTGGTGACGTTTCGACGAAATCTCATTCGTCATCTTCAGGCTTGTGTCCTCGGCTTTGTGCTTCTTGGAGTAATGTGAGCTTGCAGCTGTTTTTTCTTTTAACTGCCAGTGGGAGTGCGACTTGACTGGGTGGGGGCTTGGCTGTGTTCTGATTGGGTGGGGGTGAGTTCTCATGTGTTCCAACCAATGAGAACACATCCCCACCCTATATATATATATATATATATATATATATGTTTTCTGAGGTTCTCGCGGGTATTTATATGTAGATCTTTGGTTGTTCGGGTTTTCTCCCGCGTAAGATTTGAAGTATCTAGGCAACGTTTCGATGAAGTCTCATTCATCATCTTCAGGCTTCTGTCTCCAGCTCTGTGCTTCTCAGAGTAATGGAGATTGCAGCTGCTTCCTCCTTTTAACTGCCAGTGGGGGTGGAACTTGATTGGGTGGGGGCTTGGCTGTGTTCTGATTGGGTGGGGGGGTGTTCTCATTGGTAGGGGGTTTGGCTGTGTTCTGATTGGTTGGGGGGTTAGCCGTGTTCTGATTGGTTGGAGGCGTGTTCTGTTCAGGAGGGGGCTTGGTTGTGCTCAGGTTAGTTTTAGTTGCTGGGGGATTTGAGCTGGAGAGTTGTGATCTTGCTGTTTGGCTTCTAGTTCGTGGTCCTGCTGCATCTTCATAGTGGGTGTTGGTTTGCTTCATGTATGGCTCAGAGGGGTTTGAAGTGGGTAGTGATGCAGCTGCAGTGCAGCTTCTGGTCCATGGTCGTTTCTCATTTTCTGAATGGGTGGGAGT
>NW_020769328.1:10070477-10131568 GCF_900518735.1 Pseudonaja textilis | reverse complement strand
ATATATATGAATTTTAATCCAGTTGAAGAGAATATATTTATGCATCACAACATAGTACTCATCTACATTTCTGCTTTACATTCCTTTATAAAACCCATCACATTTTCCATGAATCTTAATAATATTTAAAAGAGCATGCTTTATAATTTGCATATCAAATATCATGCATACCACTTCTTGTAAAAGGATATTTCTCCAATTTGTTTATCCAGCAGATACATTTTTATAGAAGCTTTCAACTTTTGCAACATGGCCTGAATAAAAATCTCATGTTGTATTTGAATAGAAAGACTATCCAAGTTTTTACAGCATTGAGCAATAATGTTTAACTGCCAGCAGCAAGAGTTTAATGCATTGTATTTTTTTTAAAAAAAGTCATTTATTGAATATATGTAATATAAACTTGTAGAATATGCAAGCTTTTTCTTAGACTTATTTTTAAGGGATTTCCTCCAGAAAATTAAAAAATATGCAGATAAAAACATAACATTTACTAGGTTATTTGTGAAACTTGCATCATTTTAGAGAAAACCTGAATATTTTTTGCCACTTCAGATGTTTGCCAACTTTCTCTGAAACAAATCACAGCTCTAAATTAAAGCTTGTTACACCTCTTCAAACAAATAAAAGCCAAAAATAAAAAACCCTTTATCACGCCTCTATATTTCTTATGTCCCTCACCCATCCTTTCTCCACCCTGACAACTTTAACATAGCTTGCTAAAGAATTCTGGGAGTTGGAGTCCACAGATTTTAAAGTTACCAAGATGTCTTACCTTCACTTTGAAAATTTAATGTAAACTAGGCATAAAGCTGTGTTTCTTATAAACTACAGGTCGTCCTCGACAGTGGTGGGATTCAAATGTTTTTGCCACTGGTTCGGTGGGCATGGCTTGGTGGGTGCGCTTTACACGCGTGCACCCACTTTGTGTGCACGCGCATGCTGAACATGCATTTTGCACAGGTGCAGAGGCATTTGCACAGGCGCAAAAGCATTTGTGCAAGCGCAAAGGCATTCTAACTCACCTCCTGCAAGCCTGCATGATCCCGGTCACTTCAGCAGCTGCCGAGCGGCATTATTCTGTGCTGTGCAAAGCAGTTGCACTTCAAATTCAGCAGACAAAAGTGAGTATGGGAGCCGGGTGGGCCCAACAGCGGAGCAGCGGAGACAATCGGTTTGGTCTCCGCTGCTCATCACTGCTACCAGCTTGCCAGAACCAGGCCAAACCGGTCGAATACCACCACTGGTCCTCGACTTACAACCATTCGTTTAGTGACCATTTGAAGTAACAACAGCACTGAAACAAGTGACTTATGACCATTTTTTTAATGTTCTTACTACCATTGCAGTATTCCCCTGGTCACATGATCAAAACTCAGATGGTTGGCAACTGCATCATATTTATGATGGTTGCAGTGTCCCGGGGTCACCTTTTATAACCTTCTGACAAGCAAAGTCAATGGAGAAACCAGATTAACTTAATGACCGTGTTACTAACAACAGCAGTGATTCACTTAACAATTGTGGCAAGAAAAGTAATACAATGGGACAAGATTCAATTAAAGTCTGTCTCATTTAGCAACAGAAATCAGGGCCTTCTCCTCACTCATAAGCCATGCGACTCACGTTGCTCCCTTCTTCATTCCTCCCTGCATGCCCTAGGATGTAGAGGGGGTGGGCCTGGGTCTTCCTCTGAATTCCCTCTCCTTTGTTCTACCTCTTCCCTGCTCTGACCAACTCGTCTGTATCCTTCCCCAATTTCTTCCACAGCCAATGGAGCCACACTCCCATTCCCTGTCAGCTGTTCGGCCTCCCCCTCTAAATTAGATTCCGACAGGGGCATGACAGTCCATGCAGCCTTTCTGGAAGTTGGTACTGCCTGCCTCTCCTTCATTTTTCCTCCTGCGCATTGAACAATTTGCTCAATTCTAGAAAGTAAACAATTGCAAGAATGGGCAATTTCATAATGGCTTCAGTTATTTAGATTCTAAAAAAAAAAATCAATTACTCATTTCTTGAAAAGTCACAGTGAAAATATAATACATGCTGGCAGTTTTGTCTAAAAGACAGAATGGATATGTCAGTGTGTTTTCTTTTATTTATTATTGGTTCACCTAATTTTGGTTCGTTTATTTATTTGTTTTTTCAATTGTATACAAAGTTATCTGACTCCACAATGACTCTTCCTAACTCTCTTATGAGGGTAATATTTTTGGTACATCCATTCTTTTAGGGAAAAAAAACAACAGCCCACCGTGGAAGAACCAAAGTTTATACAGGGGGGAAATGTTTTCTTTATCCAAGAAACAAACATCTGAAAACGAAGGAAGCAACTTCATTCAAAACCAGATTATGTTTTCACCTGTTCTACTATTATGAGACTTTCAAGAAGAGATTGGACTGCCATTTGTCAGAAATGGTGTAGGGTCTCCTACACCATTGGGAGGGAGTTGGACTAGATGACTCAGAAGGTCCCTTTCAACTCTTTTAATCTGTATCTGAATGTGTTCTGTCTGACAGCCACATTTGGTAATCTTAGACAAAAATGTTCTAACCTAGCTACAGCTTGAAACTTTTAAGACATCTTCCAGCCAGTGGATCTGTGACCTTTTGTGTGTAAAGCATCTTCTCTTCTGCTTCAAATATTTAAGCTTATTATTTTTCCTGAGAAGCGAAATTGCCTGCTGCAATTAAGCTGTTTGCAACGAAAGCCTGAGTACGATTGCTATATGAGGCCCAATTACAACTATATAACAGCAGGATCAACTTAGAAGAATTTAAGCAAAATTTTTAAGAAGAATCTTTTAGGTTTTCTGCTGTGTGAGAAATGCAGACAGAAAACAGGAGTCAGTAAACTTGAATTCAGTCTCTGGATAAAAATCTTTACCTACTGGCTATTTACCTAATGGGTCAGTCATTAGGACACCACAGTCCTAATGACTGACCCATTTAATATTGTAGACAATGTCAACAATCTTGGGAAACAGCTTTTCCAAAGGACCAGTGTCAACATGGCTTCTTAATGTTAGGGCCAGATGAAGATCAGCATTTAAGGTAAAGGATCTTATCTATAGAAGTCCAAAAGAAATCATGGCTTTTTCACACAATATAATTGCAAATAACTAACTTTCAGTTTCGAGTACAAAAAACCTCTGGTGTTTCCAAATGAAAACAATATACATTCTTCTCTTTAATTAAAAGAGACGACTATGCCGATTCCAACCTTGAACCTTCTTTAAAAAATTCTTCCCAGAGTCTATGATGGGCTTATAAAGCACATACAGTCATGGTTTATTGAATAAACTATTGACTGAGCACCCTATGTGACGTGTTTGAGATCCTTTCCGTAGAATTTCTCACTTATTCTGACCATGTCGTGAGCTTGAATTCACTGGAGAAAGCAATTATCTTGGGTAGAGTTAGCAGTAAGGGGAAATCAGGCCACCAAAGAACATGGTAGCTGGACACCATCAAAGCTGACACCAGCAGAGCATAGAACAACTCAAACAAGCAGGGTGTCATGTCCCTGTCAGAGTCTGAATCCAAGGAGGAAGAGAACAGCTGACAGGGAGTGGGAGTGTGGCTGTGGAGGAAACTGGGGAAGGGCAAAGTCCAGCCTGGCAGAGCAGGGGAGAAGTAGAACAAGGGAGAGGGGGTTCAGAGGAAGACCCAGGCCCACACCCTCTTCATCCAAGGCCATGAAGGCGAACCTATGGCACTTGTGCCACAGGTGGCACCCAGAGCCATTTGTGCCAGCATGCAAGTCGCAGGGAAACTTACCTCACTGCCCATGTGTGTGCCTCACAGCTGATTTTTGGGTGGTTTGAGGCCTTTTTTGGCCACTCAGGGGCTTGAAAAAAGCCTCTGCAAGCTTTGCAGGCCAAATAATAGGCCTGTTTCGGCCCGCGAAGCCTGCAGAGGCCTTTTTCAAGCCTATGGGAGGCCAAAAAAGGCCTCAAACTGCCCAAAAATCAGCTGTGAGGCGCAGTGAAGGTAAGGGGGTGGCGGGGGGGCACGCACATTGCCTTCTGGGTGCTGGTAAGGGAGTGCATTTGTGCAAGGAGCCCAAAAAGGTTAGCCACCACTGTCCTAGGGCATACAGGGAGGAACGGAGAAGAGAGCGACGTGGGTTTATCTTGTGTTGCCTTTGTGCAATGCCCTGGGTCATCACATAGGGCCATCACATTGATCGGAAGGTGTGGAGAGACCTGGCCCATAGAATCGCCAAGAATCGGATACAACTGAATGGATAACATCATCATCATC
The DNA here is from genome assembly GCF_900518735.1 of Pseudonaja textilis. Next base: position 10,127,302 of record NW_020769328.1, on the reverse strand, counting down.
ATTGACTGGATTCATCACCACCACCACCACCACCACCACCATCATCATCATCACATCATTATTGACTGGATTTATAATTTATGCTAACCCATATACCATGATTAATAACAAACATAATTCCCAAAGAAGGAAACCTGTATATCTTAGAATATATCAACCCTGTCTGCAAGATGTCTGTTAGATTTGACTAGCAGAGTTAGTGAAATCTCTCCCTTCCTTCCCACCCGCTCCCTTTGCTATGCTACCTATTTCCTTTGTGTAGCTTCGGTTTTCCTCTTTGCTTTTTAAGGACACTGAATCATCCACAATGAAGATCTTTTTAGAAAGGCACTTCTCAAGTAATTTAATGTTCTCAAGTACATGATGCATTCAAAAACTGCACAAGGTTTTTGCATAAGCTTTTGTTGCTCTGACTATGCCTTCGCTGTGCAGAAGTTACTCATTCCTTACCCTTGAGAATCTTCCCCCCCTTTCATTTTGTTCTGAAATGAAAACAAGTAGCCACAAAGTTGATTCGGGTGGTATTGATTAAAATTTATTTTCTCCCAGTTGAGTCAAATTGATTTTGTTCACATTATTAATTCCCTGATATAAAGACTTTTTGTGAGAAGCCTCTTGGAGAAATGGCTATGTGAATGAATCTAAATTAAAATGTAACCGAAAAATTTGTTTTGCCCCGCTGAACTTAATAAATAAAGTGAGATCATTGATGCTCAGTGCATTATGACAACCTAATAATACCTATAGGGCATTTAGTGATAATCAGGGACGGAAACATCTCAGATTGCAGTTAAACGTTTGAAGCTTGAATCTGGGGATTTGCATCTGCATATGAAAATTATTCTTCCCAGCATGGTAGCCTCAAACAGGTCAGGAATAAATACAAGTCATCTTCACTCCATGTCAAATTGCATCCAATCACTATCAGAGCATTCTTAGAAGTACAGTTCTTCGTCCCAATTATAACATACCCGTCATGCTAATAGGCAGCAAACAAAGTGCCCATTAATGAGGCTTTTCCAACAGAATGATGCATCGTGTACTAAAATATTCTTCCTATGACTGGTAAGAAACGAATGACTGAAAATGCTCTTCCTTAAATAAACAACTAATTACAATGGAAAATTACTATATAACTAAGGCGACTGCGTGCTTCAGAAACCACCCAGTAGGAGCACTTCAGACCTTGTGTAAATATGAACCTGAAAGGGATATCTGCTTTAAGAAATCCCCTTATTAAGTTAATCCAAGTCTTCAAGGAACAGAACTTTCTTTCTTGATTCACTCAAAAGGGAGCAAAATATCCTGGGACTTTAATGAATAATGGAAATGTTCCGAGTTTCCAAGAGATCTTGCAGGAGATGATTGGGCTGAGCATCATCAGTTATGAGTTCCTTCGTGCCCACACATAGGAGATTTAAGTCCAGCCCATTTTGAATTCCTGTGACTCTTATCTACTGCCAATTTGCTTAGGCCATTAATAGTTGAGATTCTTGTAGAGAGATTAAGTTTGCAATAAATATTTATATCCATTTGAACTGCCTGGATTTCCTGATTTCCCGGCCATCTGACAGATCCAAAGCGACCTTCTAAATCATGTTTAAAGTGTGCACGGACAAATCAGTCACCTGTTCTTATCAAACCATGTTTCACTTTGAATTTCTTTCCTGACCAGAAAGAGATATGAATTAGTTTAGAAAAAATTGGGGCTATTCTGGGTGTTTTTTGTTTTTTTTTACTTCTGCTCAACGCATTCATTCATTCATTCAAAATCCCAAATGACAATGGGCAACCCACGAAAATAAAAAGCAACCTAAAAAACAAGAACAGATTACAAAAAAAATCCCTACAAAATAATTACAAGGAAATAATCTAGCAAATACATCAAAATATGAAATTCCACAAGTAGAGGATTCTTATCCACCCTACCACAAGCAAGATTTTCAAGGCTTTCCAAAATCCAATCAAGGTGGGATCCAGAATGATCACATTTGAAAGATCAGAAGTTGTCAAAGAGAAAGGACTTCCTGGGACCTGGAATAGACTAATAGATCTGTTGTATCATACTAGCAGAAATCATGGGAGACAGGTAATCTCTCAAATAACTGGGCACTATGCCATAATCCACATTATCTTCATGTGAAACTTATATATGACACAGGAGGCCACAGTACAAAAAGAATAGGATGAAACAAACTGGCTATAGCTTGGCAAAGGAGCATGACATAGCTGTATAATCCCTCTTTATTTATTCAACCTATATACTGAGCATATAGTAAGGGAAGATGCCTTGGAAGATGATAATGGTTTTAAAACTGGAAATTCCCTGGATCTAGAAGGTTGCCAGTCAGTCTATGTGGGATTGAACTGGAATTACTTTCTCCCAATCCAGGATCATCTAGCTTCAGCAACCTTTGACCATATGGCAATGATCAACAATTTCTAAACATCTGAGATTCTAAGTAGAAGTATGCAAAATGTTTGGTGATTTGGGGCCTTAGGATAACCATTCTGTCTTATTCTGAAATATCAGAAATGTTCCAGCATCATTTTACCCACATAGAAAGTCTCGTAATATCCTGTTGGAACAATCCATTGTGATGCATGTTGTAATTATTCAAGACCTGAAATCTGTCTTTCAGTTATTTATCAGAGAATACTAGCAGTTGAAATATTCAATTCAGAAGATTTTCTGAGTGAGGTGATTAATATTGAGAAGAGTTCCAAATCATGAGCATACTGGGACTGTCTGGGTAAGATTCTAGCAAGTAAGAAATTTGCAGCTTCTTTTTCATGAAAATATCTCCAGGCTTCAAATGGGGAAGGAATTCAACATTCTGCTCATTGTTAATGTATACATTTCCTGTACCTGGTTAAACAAACTGTTACAGAGCAGAGATAATTTCAGATTAGAGCCTGGACTGTTTTGTATCAGAAATAAGAGATTTCAATTAATTGCTATATAATGTACTATTGTAAAGGCTGTTTTCTTTAACAATGCAGCTATGCAATCATGAAGAATAATTTCTTGTTTTATTAAACAGAGTTTTTTTTAAATTAATCTCATTATGTTCAAGATGCTTCTTATTTGAAAAGAATTATCTCCTGGAGATTTAAAGATATAATAAGAAAGGATAACGTGGAAGGTAGGAACATGTTCATGGCAACTCCATTTTGAGAGTTTTCTCTCACCTCTTGCTTCTTTGTTGAAAGGCTAGCCAAAAATTAACCTTTTCTTGTGGGTTCAAATGACATGAAGACCCCCATGATGGTAATTATTTAACAAGTAATCCTTCATACGATGGGATAAGTTTGGTATGATCTTGACCACAAATAGCTAAGTATGCCACATGATTGTAAGTGACATATTTATTTCTTTGACCCTGGAGAAGGAGTATCCAACCTTGACAACTTTAAAGCTTGTGGACTTCAACTCCCAGAATTAGACAGCCAATAATATCCCAAGTTGGTGGGGAATTCTGGGAACCAAAGTACATAAGTCTTAAAGTTGTTAAGGTTGGTTATCAGAGGTGATATTCAGCAGGTTCTGACCAGTTCTGGAGAACCAGTTGCAGAAATTTTGAGTAGTTCGGAGAACTGGCAAATACCATCTCTGACTGGCCCTGCCCAGGGGTGGGATTCTACCAGTTCTATCTGGTTCTGTAGAACCCCTTGTTAAGTTTCTAAGCAATTCAGAGAACTGGTAGTTAGAAGCAATCTCCTTTTGTTTTTTTCCACTCTTATTACATTCTACTACATTACAGCCTAGACTTCCTGTCTCTGGAGCTTCTGAGGCTTTCTTAAAGGGGAAGGGTTGTTTTAAGATTTTTACACTGCTGTTGGGAGGAAATAATTCCCTGGACAATCAGCACTTTGAAGAAATAATTGAATAACGAAGCAAAGTTTTTAGTGACAGGGAACTAAGATGAGTGACATTCAGCAAGTCTTCTTGGCTAGCTAGAAAGATTGACATTCAAATGTGAGTTTACATACTCTTTCTGAGTTTTGGTCTAAAACTGGTTTTTGGTGAAGGTTAATTCTGTGGTTGGTGAAGTTTAATCCTGTGTTTATTGGGATAATTTTCCCTATTCAGCTGAAACAAGGAACAGCTACTGTTGTGATTTAATTATTTGTATTGTGTTTGGATTTTTCTTGCCTCATGGTTTCTTTTTCTTTCTGGGGAGGGGGTCCTCCTTCACTGCTTTAGTACTATCTGGCACTGTCCTTTAGGGGTATACTTCCAAGAGGCAGGATGCAAGCTTGGCACTGAGGTTTTTTACTGCCTTTCTGGGGGACATGTGACCTTTCCTTAAATCTGGGTCCTTAGGATATCTTGAGAAGTGATACCAGCTGGTATTTTTAAATGGTGCAAATGGATCTAAGGATTGCTTCTCCTGGGTGTGCTTTTTCTGGAGAGCTTTAAATGACCTCTCTGCTAAAGGGTTTCACTTTATGAGCAAGAGTTGGCTAATAGTTATCACTGATTTTATCTATTTCCATTCGTCAAGGTGCTCTGGCACCCTGCCTGATTTGTAAAACTCCGGCTTCCAGGTATTTTTAAACTAATGATTGGTATTTAACACAGCTTTTTTCAAGCAAAGAAGCTTTTTGTATTTTTGTACAGGTAATCCTTGACTTACAACAGTTCGTTTAGTGACCATTCAAAGTTACAATGGCACTCAAAAAAGTGACTTATGACCATATTTCACACACATGACCGTTGCAGCATCCCCACTGTCATGAGAGGCCAGGCGAGGAGAAGCGCCCCTTGACATGAGTGATGTCGAGTTGCCCACACCCACCCAGTCACATGACCACCAAGCCACACCCACCAACTAAGCTTTTCAACTTTTTGGGCAATGCTTTCTACTAAACCATTCTTATTGGTTGTCCATAATGCACTTCAAGTTACGAGTTTAAAGATTTAAAGTCAAATCAAGTAACAGTTAAAGGGACTATGCATTTATCTTTATTTTCATTCTTTTAACCAACGTTTCCTTTGCTAAAATGGGAATTCTTTAAAAGGACTGAAGACATATGTTGTATTTTTGTATTTATGGTATTTGTTTAACTGGAGGACTTTGAACAATTTACAATATCTCTTAGACTAAGAAGGTGAAAATCAACATGAAATAAACTAATACATTACAGATAATAATCTCAGTCCACTAAAAATAGCCAAAGGGATTCATTGCACACTTAGCACATGCAAGAGATAAAGTTGAAACCCATTTCCACAAGGAAAATGGTTTCAAACTTCTAAAAGCAATATGAAACTGCCATGTTTCTATCAATTACTCATCTAACAAGTAATCGACGGTGCAGCGGTTAGAACGTAATACTGCAGATCAGGAATTTGATTCTCACTGGCTCAAGGTTGACTCAGCCTTCCATCCTCCCAGGGTCGATAAAATGGGGACACAGATTGTTGGGGGCAAGAGGCTGATTCTGTAAACCACTTAGAAAGGGATGTAAGGCACTTTGAAGTAATATATAAGTCTAGGTGCTGTTGGTATTGCTATGTTCCTTTATTTGGTTTGATTTGACTTCTGGCCACTACGAATACCGTGAAGTTGGAATACTTCAACTTTTCTTTCCTTTACAGACCTGCAAAGGTCATAAATGCAAGGAACAGTTCTACAGTTACTTTTTCATCACTGTTGTTACTGCAAACAGTTCCAAACCAAAGAAATCATTAAATGAGGACTACCCGTTAAAAAAAAACAAAAACACCTGTCGGTGACAAGCTGAGTTTTCTGAACTCACAAAAAGACACTCTTCCACATTGCCATTGTTTAATGATGTTATTATATCACAAATGATTTCAGTATTACTGCTTTTTTTCCTCTTTCTATTTAAGATCACTTCCACTGAATGAGGGCAAAAGCTTAGTGGATAAATAAATGAATGTCTTAAATCACATAGAAATGCAACCCTTCCAGGAGCAGAAAGACTAAAAGAGCTAATTATGTTTGCTAGCATCAGGGCAAAGGCAGTGATCACCGGGATCAGAATAATTTTCTTTTCCTCTTCTTTGTGACCAAGAAACCTGAGCGGATGGAGTGAAGCTATTTAACCTTTCTGTCCTAAGCATTTGTCGGTTCAAAACACCCTTTTCCAGTTGTGTTTTCACCAGTGAGGTGAGAAAAAGAAAGTTACTCAAAGCTCATGGTTTGAATCCCAGTGAGTCATCAATCTCCTTTCTGGATGCGCCCCTTTCTCCTATTCTATTCATGGGTGTGTGCCATCTTTCAAAACAGAACTGTTCCATATAGATTGTTGTAAATGCTTTAAAAATCAACGTTGGAAAGAAACAAGTTATAAATTATAAAACCAGAAAATGAACAGATTCTTAAAAGAGTAACACATAGCATTGCCTTGCTTTTGTAAACTGCCCTGGAAACATTGATAAAAGGTATTATTTTTGTTTTAATGTGAGAAAAAAATGGCTTGGGATAGATTACAATATTTTACAAGTAAGATATTGAAAGCATTTTAAAACAATAAAAACAATCTGTTTTTTTTTAAACCCACCATTTATTAATAGTGTGTTGTGTAAAACCAATCAACAAGACTTAATTTGCTATGAACCAATCTATCAATGTAATTGAATATATAATTTTTTTCTCCCAATAAAAGCAAAAATAGAGCTACACATTTGGATCAGGTACCATAACAGAGACCTTATTCTGGGTCTATCAAGCTAGCTAGATCTATATTAAATAATTAACAATTTCAAGTTATAAGTGCCTTGGATTCAAGTTGTTGGAATGTAGTCTAAAACTAACACTTAGCCCGTTTTCTGTGACAGTTTTTGGTTCTTGTCTCTACAATTGTGCATAAGAATAATGCTGAAGTCTTTACTCTGTTGAAATTTTGCTTACAAGTATGTTCCATTTTTGTATTGAGTGCCTTTACTTCTTTTCTCCTTGATCTTGAGTGTACTTAGTTAATCCTTTAACCATCTTTAATGTAAATTGAAGACCAAACAGAACGAAATATTTTGTTAACCTATCCATTCTAAAACTGACTTGCTTTAATCAATAGGCTAAAACAATGGACAAGTTCCAACAAATTAATAGAACTCTTCCTAACCCTACAAAAGCCTCATATGGAATGTGAATCCAGTTACAACATATTGATTCTAGCTACCTCACTAAGCTTTGTTTGATACCCATGGTCCTAAGTAAAACCTTGCCCACGGAAATGCAACACAAATAAAGCAGGAATGATATTCTGTGTTATTTCTTTTAATTACTGGGACAATGAAAAGTATTTTTTCCCCTGGCATATGCCTAGCAATGCTAAGAAAGTCATAAAATTCAGACATAATTTAGGAAGAAAATGGCTGCATTACTGTTAGTCTCTTTCCGGATAGATGGAAATTAAAAGAAAGGATATCCTGAATAATTATATACTAATATATACCATTCAAAGCTGTTCTCTAAGGGGATTCTTTCTAGTTCAAAAAGACATCAGTAAATACCTCCAGGGCCTTGTTAGTTCTTCTGAAAAGTGAAGTTTTTATATTGTTTATGTTATACCTTACTAACTGAGCTATAAATACTGGTCAAATTATTAGCTCAGTGGAATCATCCAAGTAAATTGCTTTTAGAAAGGGAAGATTTTGTCTGGAAAGGTCACATCTCCCCACACAATTATTCAATGATCTATTGTTAGTAAACATCTAAGTCTAATTTTTTTGGCATTGTTTAGTGGTTTCCTGGATTATGTCACTCTAATACCATATAGGTCTTTGCTGCTGCTTAAATGAAGTTTTGCACCTTGAACTAAAAGAAAAAGATTTATTTCACGAAATGATTGAGTGTTCCCTTCTTTTAGACCTTGATGGAATTATTATCCAAGTGAACCAATCCAAGGCAGGATGAAGGCTCTTTCATGAAAAAAAATTGATTCAGTGGAAGAGAATATTTGTAGTTCAAGTGGAACTGTGGGAGTCCTTAATGTTCACTGATCTTGGTTGTTTTCTTGCAGATGTTTCATTATCATATCATTATGAGCTGCGGTGGTGCAGTGGTTAGAGTGCAGTGCTGCAGGCTACTTCTGCTGCCTGCTGGCTGCCTGCAATTTGGCATTTCAAATCTCACCAGGTTCAAGGTTCATTCAGCTTTCCGAGATCGGTAAAATGAGGAACCAGATTGTTAGGGGGCCATATGCTGACTCTGCAAACCACCTAGAGAGGGCTGTAAAGCACTGTGAAGCGGTATATAAATCTAAGTGCTATTGCTATTATCCAACAAGTAACATTTTCAGTGCTAGAAGAGAGTGGGAATTGGGGTTACTCACTCCGTTCTAGCACTGAAAGGGTTACCTAGTCAAGTAATGAAATATATGCAAAAAAACAAAAACAACCAAGCTCAGAGGACACCAAGGAACCCATAAATTATGGACTGTAATCTATCATGGTAATGGAGTGTGAATTGGCAAAAAATATGTTTTTGAATTCTCCAGCCTAGATCTAGAAAGAATGAATGAATGATATGCCCAGAGTCTTGTTTCTTTGATTTCCTGATCATAGTCCAGTACTTTAACTACTATAACATATTAGTATGCTGTGTGTTTGTATGTGTGTGTTATATGTGCACAATACAAAAACTATGCTTTTATCTGACAATAGGAAAGTAACCCATCTTTTAATGCTAACTAGAATAGCAGTGAAAAAAATAAATCTTTTATTGATAAGAGATTATCTGTCAAGGATTGGAATACATTTATACGTTCAAACTGATTGTGTACAAGTAAGAAAATGTATGCATAGTAATAATTCTTACCAAACAGTACAATACATTAATCATTTTTCAGATGGCAAAATGTAAGATATTATGTAGCCATCCATTCATCTCGGAAATAAACATTACACCAATTGTTATTATTTGTATAATCTGTACAGAAACATCTCCCATTAACTTCAGAGAAACATATTCCCAGGTAACTGAATATATAATTGTGGACACAATAACTTTCAATACCTTAATGGCAGCTGCAAATGCTTAAACTACTTTCTGTTGTAATTCATAGCGTTTGAAAAATGTAGTGTTTGATAAAACAGAATTTGATATATTGAAGGATAGATATTGTGGTGATAATCCTCAATTTACAACCACAATTGAGCCAGAAATTTCCATTGTTAAGAAAGTTGCCAAGTGAATTTTGCCCCATGTTACAACTTTGCTTGCCATTGTTGTTAAGTGAATCTGGTTTCCCCATTGACTGTCATTCCCTTGTTAGAGTTGGACTCTGAGGGAGAGGAGGAACAGCCGACAGGGAGTGGAGGTGTGGCTCTGGAGATTGTGGAGGAAGCTGCAGAAGGGCAGAGGCCACCTGGGAAGTCAGAGGAAGAACTAGGCCCATCCCCTCTTTATCCTAGGACATGCAGGGAGGAATGGAGAAGGAAACAACTTGGCTTACGAGAGAGGAAGCGGCCATGATCTTCCTCACTGGTTGCAGCTGGGGAGAATGTATAAAAGAGAGACAGTTAAAACACAGCGTTGCCAGAAGCAAAGCATATTTTATTTTGGGCTGAAGTTATCTTGGTTGGTGTTCTTCCAACAGACTGTGCCTTGTAGTAGTCCTTGAAGTTGGTAATTACTTATCCTGATCAGTTGTGGAATTTCCTTCATTGTAGTTTGTTTTGGGTTTTTTTATTTCACCTCTATCTGCTCATTAAGTTCGGACTGTATTGCTTTCTTTTGAAGACTATATTTTTTTTATCTCCAACTGAGAATTATTGAACAATGGGGCCAAAGGAGGCATTAAAGGACATTAATTTATGTTTTGGATTTTGTTATATTTGTGTTACACTCCAGGTCATCACATTGTCTTTGACATATATCCAATGCAAAACTATGAGCAAAGACAAGGAATTTCATGGCAAGACACATAGATCACAAACTTTGAAGTCTTGGATGTTCCCTCTGGCATGGGATCTGGAGATAAGGTGCAGATAGTCCTCAGTTTATGACCAAAATGGAGCCCAAAACTTCTGTTGTTAAATGAGACAGTTATTATTTGAATTTTACCCTAATTTATGACCTTTCTTGCCATTTCCACAGTTGTTAAGTGAATCACTGCAGTTGTAACACAGAAGGTCACCAAAGAGGATCATATGATCCCAGGGCACTGCAACTGTCATAAATATGAGTCAGTTGCCAAATGTCTGGAGTTTGGTCACATGACCATGGAGATGCTGCACTTGGTCATAAGTGTGAAATTCAATTTATTGAATTCAATAAATGGATGATTGTAAGTCAAAGGACTTCCTCTATCTATCTATTATTGTTGTAACCAAGGAGGAGTTAAAAGTATAGAAAAATTACACTGCTCAAAAAAATAAAGGGAACACTTAAACAACACAATGTAACTCCAAGTCAATCACACTTCTGTGAAATCAAACTGTCCACTTAGGTAGCAACACTGATTGTCAATCAATTTTACATGCTGTTGTGCAAATGGAATAGACAACAGGTGGAAAGCAGAGGCAGTTAGCAAGACATCCCCAATAAAGGAGTGGTTCTGCAGGTGGTGACCACAGACCACTTCTCAGTTCCTATGCTTTCTGGCTGATGGTTTGGTCACTTTTGATTGCTGGCGGTGCTTTCACTCTAGTGGTAGCATGAGACAGAGTCTTACAACCCACATAAGTGGCTCAGGTAGTGCAGCTCATCCAGGATGGCACATCAATGCGAGCTGTGGCAAGAAGGTTTGCTGTGTCTGTCAGCGTAGTGTCCATAGCATGGAGGCACTACCAGGAGACAGGCCAGTACATCAGGAGACGTGGAGGAGGCAACAACCCAGCATCAGGACCGCTACCTCCGCCTTTGTGTAAGGAGGGACAGGAGGAGCACTTCCAGAGCCCTGCAAAATGACCTCCAGCACGCCACAAATGTGCATGTAGCTGCTCAAACGGTCAGAAACAGACTCCATGAGGGTGGTATGAGGGCCTGACGTCCACAGGTGGGGGTTGTGCTTATAGCCCAACACCATGCAGGAAGTTTGGCATTTGCCAGAGAACACCAAGATCGGCATATTCGCCACTGGAACCCTGTGCTCTTTACAGATGAAAGCAGGTTCACACTGAGCACATGTGACAGACGTGACAGGGTCTGGAGATGCCATGGAGAATGTTCTGCTGCCTGCAACATCCTCCAGCATGATCGGTTTGGCAGTGGGTCAGTAATGGTGTGGGGTGGCATTTCTTTAGGGGGGTCACACAGCCCTCCATGTGCTCACCAGAGGTAGCCTGACTGCCATTAGGTACCGAGATGAGATCCTCAGACCCCTTATGGGACCATATGCTGGTGCAGTTGGCCCTGGGTTCCTCCTAATGCAAGACAATGCTAGACCTCATGTGGCTAGAGTGTGTCAGCAGTTCCTGCAAGATGAAGGCATTGATGCTATGGACTGGCCCGCCCGTTCCCCAGACCTGAATCCAATTGAGCTCATCTGGGACATCATGTCTCGCTCCATCCACCAGTGCCACATTGCACCACAGACTGTCCAGGAGTTGGGGGATGCTTTAGTCCAGATGTTGGAGGAGATCCCTCAGGAGACCATCCGCCACCTCATCAGGAGCATGCCCAGGCATTGTAGAGAGGTCATACAGGGACGTGGAGGCCACACACACTACTGAGCCTCATTTTGACTTGTTTTAAAGACATTACATCAAAGTTGGATCAGCCTGTAGTGTTTTTTTTCCACTTTAATTTTGAGTGTAACTCCAAATCCAGACCTCCATGGGTTGCTAAATTTGATTTCCATTGATAATTTTTGTGTGATTTTGTTGTCAGCACATTCAACTATGTAATGAACAAAGTATTTAATAAGAATATTTCATTCATTCAGATCTAGGATGTCTTATTTTTGTGTTCCCTTTATTTATTTTTTGAGCAGTGTATATTAAAAAGTATATAAAAATGCATTGCCCGGTGCTTGTGGTTCAGAAAATTTAATTCAACAAGGCGAAAATTAAAATTTACTTCCACTTATCTTCACTAAAAATGTGGGTTTCTTCCATTTACTCAATCTCAGCTATTAAATTACCTTGCCTGCAGCTACAATATTTTCCTAAGAACAGGTTGCTTTTTTATTGTTGGTCTTCTGAAATAATGCAAAAGGTAGTTTTGTTGTAATTCACAATCAGTTTTTAAAAGTTGTTTTTCTGCAATTTTTGTAATTCACATTGAACACCAGCAGTATTTGCAGTAGGGCTTCCATGCAAGATCACTATTGGAATCTGGTAGGGGAGAGAATGTAATAAACTATTGGTTTAATTGTGAATGTGTGTTTTTATTTTGTCATGGTGGTTGACATGTTTGTATTGCTGGAACTGTTTTCTAGAATTCAAATTCAACATTAAATGTGTGTATTTTTAAGAGAAAAAAGAAAAAGGAGAGAACAGGTGGAGATTTTGGGAACAGGTGGAGATTTTGAAGATTATACAGATTGTTAGCATGTGTGATGCATCAGCTAAGAACATTAGACTGGGAGATGCATGGAAAACTGCCCATAAATGGCCATTTCTAAATCCTTTTTTCTGTAAACAGTGGGAAAGTTGGCAAAGAGAGATCAACTCTGGAGGTCCTTTACGGATGAGGAATGAAAAATTCATCAATTGTAGCTGTCTCGCCAACGATGCTCCATTCATGGTAAGAACCAAAAAGGAAGCAACTGGGCAGAATTTCAAAAGTAAATTTCAGGAGGTTTTAGATCTCCCAGAAACAAAGCCTTTATAATCCCTGCATCCTGAACATTTGGGTCATTCCTCCCATCCCACCGGTTTTGATAGTCGCCACATCTATGCAAAGCCTAATTAGTTGGTCCAATTTTGGTCAAAGGTTTTGCCTTGTTAATGTTTTCATGCTCCTCATGCTGGCCTTGAGAGATGACAACATGCAAAATATGCTTCCAAGCTAACAGTGTCTCATTAGCTCTGATGTCAAGTGTCATAAACTCTGCACCAACTGAAGCCGACTCTCGTTTAGCGCTGGCGTTGATTGTCTTTTCACCTATATAATTAGAAGCTGCTTTGCTGCATTCTTTTTTCTTTTTTTTTTGCAACATGGGGTGAATCTGGGGCTGAACATGTGATTAAATACAACGCTGGTTTTTGCTGCTGAATTTATCTCTCTCCAGTACTGTCTGCGTTCTGTGTCAGAGCTGTCTCTGCCTCCTTGTGTCTGTGTTGCTGTGTTGTTTTCCAAGAAGCTAAGCTATGTTTCAGATACGTACGGAAGGTGGGGACTGACAAAACGGGAGAAGCTGCTTTAGTATGCACATCACGGATATACTGCAGGGAGCAAGCAGTTATTGCACACACGAGCCAGGATAAACACTTGGTTACTCTCCTTATAAGCACCTCTTCCAACAGGGAGAGGAAATAAAGTGGGAGGAAACAACAGCATTTGAAGTAACCTTTTCCAAGGAGCAGGTAGAGCCACTAGTAGTCTCTTTCCCCCCCTTTCTTACTAAAGAGACATGTGTTATTCCTGCTAAGGAGACGAGGCAGCATCTAAGGGTACAGACTTAAGGGGAGTAGCAACCTATCACAGGTAGGAAGTACTTTTTGACATCTTTCTCAATACTTGTCTTGGCTACTTGTTTCCTTTGCAAGGGCTCACTTTTTCAGACCTTCTGTCATGTTGGTGATGGTATTTCCTATTCTGAATAGAAAGGACCTTGAGGAAACCTTCAGGGTGTTGCTCAGATATGCGCTCGTACTCTTGAGTGCTCTTTAAAGCGGAAGAATGTCCCTTTCCTCACCTGGATGTAGGGAGTGCATTCTGAGTGCTAAAATGCAGCTAGTGGAACTGCAGCTGTTCTCATACACACACACACACACACACACACAGCAAGAAGTGTTGTTGCTTTCCCTCCAATTTACTACAATAAATGTCTGTGTGTTGTGAAGGAAGAAAGCATGCTCTGGTGTACTTAAAATTATGTTGAGAGTTAATGTGCTATTCTATTTTCAAAGGAATGAATTAATATTTCATCATGAGTTCTGTAAAGTTTTATCTGGGACAGCTTTGTCTTCTCCTGCAGTTGTTCTTTGTACTTTGTAATTTAAGACAAGTGTTTCAGGTCATTTCATTTTGCAATTGTGAAGGAGGACAGAGAAAAAAAAATACAGGATGTATGGAAAGCTGCTGGTGTTTTTTTCAGAAATTTTATTTTAGTTTTGGTTTTATTTTAGGAATGTGCATATGACATTAGATTGTTCTTGCTTATCCTGAAGTTTAACAAAATTGTTTCTTTTGGACAGAAGTGAACTGAACGTTTGCTGAAACTTTTTCATATTGCATCATATTGCGTCATATTGCATTGGATTTATACAAGTCAGTGATTTAAAAGTATGTGTGTACAAGTAAAAATAAGGATTTTTTGATGGAGCAGTCCTACTGGATATTAAAAGAATGTTAAAACTATTGCTGAAATTTTTAAAAAGTGTATTTTTAAATATTAATGTATTGCATTTTGATATAACATAAGCTTGGACATTTTGCTAAACAACAAACTCAACTAGCCTGTTTTCAATAATATTACAGAATATAAATAACATTTGATTGTTTAAAAATGTAACAGCAAGCCTGTTATTTTAATCAACTTTTTAGAATACAGTTTCTGTTTAGAATGCAGCTACTACTTCTTAATATTTTATGTAATGCTCAGACTGGTTTTCTGAAAAGTTGAAGGGATCTGTTGTATTTCAGATAGGAGTTTAATTGAGTAGAAAAAACACTTTGTGACAAAACACTGAATGATTTTTGTCACTGTACAGTTCATAGTTTCATTTTAAAATTGTGCTTATAGGGAAGTTCCTATGAAATGTAGCATATCTTAGAAGATATGTACAGCCTCAAATAATTAATCCTATTAACAGGATATTGTTAATAAATAACCAGTAATGGCTGGTAAGCATAGGGTGTCGCTACAATCTTCTTTAAGAGGACCAGCATGAGATTGGATCAAATATGTCTTTCTTTTGTCCTATTATGTTATTTAAACTGATTTTGCAAATAGCAACACTTAAAAATACCTACTAATAAGATACCAATGTATACAATACAAGCCATTATATATACTATTATTTGATGCCCCATAAATTCAAAATGCATTCCTACATTCCATAAAACATTGAAATGACATATTTGCTA
This sequence comes from Pseudonaja textilis, assembly GCF_900518735.1. The sequence continues at coordinate 10,112,129 of NW_020769328.1, read as the reverse complement.
CCCTCTGTTAGGAGTGATGCCTTAAAGTTCACTGAACTGTATATAAAACAAATTTTGTCAATTTGTTTTCAAGGTACTTTCCTCATAATATAGTGCAATGCATGAAAAACGCCAAAAGATATGCAGAAGCTTTAAGGCATGTTATATCTCTAGTGTTTTAAGAGTTTGTTTTTGAATGCTTCATTCAAGGAAAGGAGAAAAGTCAAATAAAATTCCAATTCTTGCAATATTACACAAATGTCTGAGGAATGAATACAGTAATTCCATGGTTCAAATAAAACAGTCCCACATATTTTGATTATTGTTGCGAGCTTGCCAGAATGATACTTTGCAAGGTGTTACATCTTTTTTTAACATTTGAAACCTTACATTTTTATATTGTAGTTCATATAGGTGCACCCAAGAAAAAAATTATATTTATATGCCTTTATCTATGTAACTTTTTTTTTATTGCAGCTCAGGGTTTCTCAGCTGTGCAAATTTTAAGATGTGTGGACTTCAACTTTCAGAATTCCCCAGCCAGTCTTGAAGTCAACATATCTTAACATAGTCAAGATTGAGAAACAATGGTGTAGACATTTTAAGATCTGGATTCAGTTTTTCATAGCAACACATTCTTACATGGGTTGAAGCATAACTGAGCAGTGACTACATTCATTAATGTCTTTTGGCAATTGGAACTGATATTTTATATTAAACTGGGAAGAATCATCATGTAGTAGGACTACTTAATACTTTAGCAACCCTTCAATGCCTCTAAATAATATTTTTTCCGTGTTTAAACATTTTATTAGAGTATAGAATAAAATACAAAATATAAAAACAAATAGGAAGACACTGGATGGGGGGAAGGGGAAAGAGAAGTGAGGAGGAGAGGGAGAAAAAAAAGAAAGCATTGACTTCTGACTCCCTCTGTTGCAGAAAAGTAAAGCATTAACATCAACCACAACTTTTTGCTTTTCCAGAATAATATAAACTAGCCATTTCTATAACAACAAATCAATCTAATTGGTAAAACACAAAATCAAACTTTCATTTTTCTCCACCTCAAGCACAAAGTCTTCATATGGCAAAGAAAAGTGCTTATATTCTTTTCTTTAATCAAAACAGTCAATTTAGCCATTTCTGTCAACTCCATCAGCTTCCGGAGTCATTCGTCCATGGTGAGAATCAAAATATCTTTCCATTTTTGTGCCTACAGAAGTTTTGCTGCTGTCAACATGTATAAGATCAAAATTCCATTTTTTTTCTCCAAGCCTTTTCCCATTAAACACAAAAGAAACGTTTCTGGTTTCATCATTGTCTTCAATTTAAAAACTCTCTGTATTAAAATATGACTCTTACTCCAAAATTTCTTTGCTTTATCACATGTCCACCATAAATGATAAAAAGAAGTCCCTACTTTACTCTTACACTTCGAACATTCATTTGAAATACCTTTATACATTCTAAATAACTTATCTGGTACTAAATACCAGTGATACATCATCTTATAGAAATTTTGTTTTAAATTATAGTTTAGTGTAAATTTTAAACCTTTCGTTCACATATTTTCCTATTGGTCAAGCATCACATTATATCCAAAATTCCTTGCCCACTGAATCCTTCAATGTTTTACATGTTCACTTTCCAAATTTCAGTAACATTTTATAAATCTTAGCAATAATATGTCCATCACTACCATACAATAAGATTTCCAATTTATTTTTAACAAAATAACCCATAACTCTTTTCATCTATTTTAAATCTTTTTTAGTTGTTGATATGTAAACCAATGGCAAACATAACCTTCTTCCCTTGATGTTAGTGTAGGGTCACCAGAGTTGAAAGATAATATTTTACCATATATCCACCAGTCTGGCTTGGCCACCATTTCTTTTCTAAAAAAAGCTTCCTGTTGGGACACCCAAAAGGCAACTTCGTAAAGAACATTGTTTTATATTTATTCCAAACTCTTAGTATGGCACATCTAGCAAATGATTATTAAAATCAACATTAACATTAACTTTATCATACCATAGATAACTGTGCCATCCAAATCTTTATCTATGCCCCTCTAATTCAAGTAGCCTCTTGTTCTGGAAGTTCACCCACTCTTTTAATCAGGCCTGACAGCATGCATCGAAATACAATTTCAAATCTGGTAAACCCAAACCCCACCTTTCCTTAGCATCTTGTATCTAATTCTTGTTTTTTTTTTCTCCCTTGCCCTATAAACTTGGAAATATCCCTCTGCCATTATTTAAATGGATTATCAGTTTGTGAGTATTGGTGGTGTCTGGAATTTAAAAAATGCATCTTTGGTAACGTTCATCTTAATTACAAAAACCCTACCCTAGTGATAAATGCAGTTTGTCCTATCTTTGTAAGTCCAGTTTAATTTCCCTTCAAAGAGGGATATAATTATTTTGAAACAATTTTATATTTGAATTGTCAACATAACCCCTAAGTCTCAGTCCCCAGGTGTGTCTTGTGAAGAGGGGTGGGGTGTTCTCCTCCTGAGTAGTTGGGTCAGTCTCACCTTCTTTTCACTGTCTGTACTCAAGGATCAGGAGGGGCAACCCTTGCTCATCACTTGAGTTCAGCCTCTCATGTTCACTGCTCAGCCTCTTGGTCATCCTGCCCCCCTTCCTCCTTGCCTACAAGCCATCCCAATCCTGAAAGGCCCTGGCCAAACTGGGCCTGCTCCTTCCCATTTTCCTCCCAACCCAACGAAGCTGCCCCCTTGATCTCCGTCTTCTTCAGTTCCTGCTTGTCTTCCTCAGATTCAGGCTCTGACAGAGGATGAGAATATATTGACAATAAAGTCTAAATCATAATATAGTAATTGCACTTCTACAAATTATGCTTTTTATAGTTTGCATTGTTTTAGATGCCTTTCATGGGGCTTTTGTTGTATGATTTGATTAAGTTTTGTATTTTGTGTTTGGGTGTGTGTGTGTGTGTTTTAACAAGCTGCCCAAGGCCATGTATGTGAAATAAGTCACTATATAAATTGAGCAAATAAATACCAACTTGTCTATGAACTTTTAATGTCTTTTATTGAGATCTTTAATGTGATCTGGAAAGAAGTTTCTTGTGTTCTCAAGCAGAATGCAAAGCTAAGATCATTTAATATAACTTAAATAGCTGAAAACATATTGGTGGATCACCATGAGTATGTTGCTCGTGTGTTTTCTATTCTAATAAACCATGAGAAACTGAAATCAATCAGTTCCTCTGCAATGCCATCCATTATTACAAAAAGACAGACGTGTCCACCTAAACTAATGAGCAAAGTAAATCATAATGTGATATTTAAACTCTGCTATAAATATGAGCTGTTGCAGTTCTCTTGAGTGTCCAGTAACTCTTGATGCACATATTTTAATGTAATGAGTGTTTTCCAAAGCAAAAACCTAAATATAGTTGCTTCCCTAATAATATATGATCATAAAATGTTATAGTAATGATGAAGCTATTAGAATTTAATGCGTGTTTTGGGGAAGAGATTGAAGTAGGCGATGAATTATAGACTCATCTATATTCCTGAAGATGTTCCTAATAATGCTTTTCTGCCCTTTTATATATTGACTTAAGTCAACAGAAACCGAAGTTTGTGCAGAATTGCAGCCTGTCTCTGATACATTTTCTTGAGAGTCATTTCAGCAACAGCTTTCCGAATGGTGACATTTGCTACTTTAAGAACTGCTCTTCGTCCATTCTTGATTAATTTTAAATATCAAGCCAAGGTCACCTGTTATAAGTAGTTTCTGATTATCATAGATTGATTCAGTGGGGCATCTATAGGCACTTTATTCAGTAAATTAATTTTCTACCCAAGTAAATAGAGTAAACATTCCGTTCACCTGTTTTAACAAGAATAAAAGAAAAATTGTTCTATCTCAAAGGATGAGAGTGAAATGGAATCCGATTCTTACCAAGAATTCTTGCTACATCCAAGATCCACCCCACAAATAAAGTGAGCGGGTATTTTTTTCTAACCACTTGAAATTTAGGAAACTTAAATTACTAAAGAATAGTATTGAAAAATTTCAATATAAAAGTGATGGGTAATTATGCACAACCAAACAACGTTGGGTTATAACGTTGCCATAGCAAGTACTAAAATCAAAGTTATAAACATATACAATAGGCAAACTTAGTCTGAAGAAAGATGAACTAGATAAAAGCAAGTCAAAAGTATAACATTTTGTTTGTTTTTAGTTTCTTATAAGATGGCTGGACTTCAACAGATAGTGAGGATTGCAGAAAGAACAATTGCAACCAGCCTGCCTTCCACTGAGGACCTGTATACTACAAGGGTCAGAAAGAGGTCTGAGAAAATATCTACAAGACCCCTCACATCCTGGACATAAACTGTTTCAACTTCTCCCCTCAGGACAGCACTAGAGAGCATTGCATGCCAAAACAATTAGATACAAAGACAGCTCCCCACCCCCAATGCCATCACTCTGCTAAACACCTAATTCCCATAGCATTTTATTATGCCAAAAGATATTTTATTCATGTAGCAGGCTGTATTGCTATTATCCTTCTCATCTTCTCATCTTTCTCTTCTCTCCTACTACCTTCTATTTGTATCTTATGATTTATCACGTTATTTGAATCTTATGATTTATGTTTGTGTCTTATGACTTATGATCTATGACTTACCACTTTGTTGCTTGTATGTATACTGAGAGCTTATGCACCGGAGACAAATTCCTTGTGTGTCCAACCACACTTGGCCAATGAAATATCCTTATAAATGTTATAAAGAAACAAACACTAACTTCTTGAATTTTCTCTCTAATTTTCTTCTCTTTCATCTATCTATATCCAAGTTAGAAATGTCTGGATCTTGAGTGATGTATTCTCTTCCCCAAGAGTGATTGATTATTTATTCATTAAACTTCTATCCTATTGCAATCAAATGATTCCTGGCACCTTATCTAGAATATGACAAGTTAAAATATCGACAGTTGGATAAAGGTCCAAAACAAGGGCAATCAAAAATAGCATAAAAATACGGCACCATATATATCTATGGAGATTCTCAGTTATCCAGGTCAGGGGTAGGGAAACTTGGCTCTTTTATCACTTATGGACTTCAACTCTCAGAATTCCTGAATGAGCCATAAAAGGTTCCCCATCCCTGGCCTACTGGTTTTTCAGTTGTGGGGGAAAATCAATTTTTGACTTGAATGGGACTGTTTAATATACAAATGTAGGACATATGTACTAACGTAGTCATACATAGCTACAACCTAGATGTTCGTCATGTTAGGAATCTGTACACCAATTAGTTGGGTTGGCAATATATAAACCAACAATGCATGTTTGTAGCTTTAAGATAAAATCACTATATTGATTTATACTATATTCCAATTGGTTGATTATATTGCAAATTACCATAAGAGGGAGCTAGAGATCATAGCTTACTCTCTCTGACATTCTGTCTCTCTGACATTCTGTTGCTATCTAAGGTTCTCTGTTGTATTTATACTGTGCTTATACTTTAATATCTTTGTTTACTGCAAATAACAAAGGCAACCGGTAAGAAGACTTTGTAATTGGATATTCTTTGGACTGTTAAATGTATATGACTTGGACTGTTTATTGGACTGTGCTATTTCTTAAAGTAAACTTTAACTCAATTTAATGTATCTGTGTGTGGCTGGATAATTATTCATAACTATGCTCATAAACGTTTCCATGTACATATCCTTGTTACTCAAGGGTTATTCTGTACATATCATACAGGTCATTCTGATACTGATTGTAGAAAGAAGTCTTGTAGCATGAAGTCATCAAGCCAAATACTTAGTTTTCCATTTTAAGTTCAGTTTTCTATTTGTTTCAGTCTCATTTGGTGCTTCCACTCATTAAAATATTTGTTTGGAAGCTAGGAAACATTTGAAATAGCTGTATTAGAAAGCTACAACCTGCAGGAACTTTAAGCAAAATCCTGTTTTATTTATCTATATTCTTTTAGTCATTTTTAATCCTCTCTTTTGTATTTGTCTAATTAAATGTCCAATTGAAAGAATTTAAATTGAAAGTTAGCTTGTGACCTTTAGGGTCAAATGTTAGGGAGGTTGATAACCAATAATAATCTGACTTTTTTGCTTCAATTAATTAATCAACTCACAACCTTTGAGATTTGTTTACCACCCTGGATTGCAAAAGAACCAGTAACTGCCAAAAATTGGCTAATGGTTTATTAGTTTTGTTTTTTAAAAATGTGCAAAATAAAGAAGCATAGTTGGAAGTGGTTTGCTTACCTTATATTCTTTCTATGTTAGGGGTGTACTTCCTTCTAGTTTCATTATGGTTAGTGGGAAAAAACCAGCATGATACAATAGTAGTAAATCCCATCAGTGTACAACATACCATGCTATCATGGCATTATATCTCTATAAGTAGCTAAAGAGTAGGGTTTTTTCAATTAAACTAATTTCAACATTTGATGAATTGTTAATGGGTTTTTATTCTCAGTGTACAAAATATTGATCTGAACTCTGGGCTAGTGTTGAGCCAAAAGATACTGAAATAACTTGACTGATTGGTCTTGAAGATTTTTGACAGCTGAGGGAATTTGCAATAACAGATCATAATGGAGATTAAAAATTGGAGCTCTGAAGGTCCCATTGGCATCAGTGGGGATATCCATATAATCCAAGCATGTTTTCTTAGATATCTCATTGAGTTCACTGAGCTTATCTCTAAAAAATCCCCCCAACACATCTAGAATGTGATCTCAAAGCCAGAGTTAAGAAATTCCTTTTACCAAATTGTTGTCCAATTCCCACAACCTCTTGTCAGCCTGACCAATGATGGGAGTGAAGAGAATTACAGTCCAATAATAGTTTGAGGGATACTCATTACCCCCTTCTGTTCAAAAGTCTAACTTAGAGTATAACCCATTCATTTCACTTAACGCTTGGTTTAATCTTCAGTTAAACATGTCCTCAGATAGAATTAAATGTGGCATTTGGTGGGGTATATATAATTTTGTGTCTAAAGGTAGATTAGCTCAGATGCTTTTGCAAGTTTTAATAGCAGTTACTAGTTTCAATGCACTTACAGTTCCAGCCTAAGGTTGTCCCAAAGATGATTTTTTCAAGAGGCAACTGGACTTTCTTGTTTTTCTTTGAAGATGTTTTGCTTCTCATCCCAGAAGCTTCTTCAGCTCTGACTAGATGGTGGGGAATGGAAGGATTTATACTCCTTGCAGACAGCTGGTCATTTGCATCCTTTTAGAGAGCCATTGAGGCACTATGATTCATAAATGCATGGCACATGCATGGTACAACATTTTATTTATTTATTTTATTTTATTTTATTTGTCAATCGCTTGCAAAATAATAAGTATAAGTATAAACATGAGTAAGAATACAGAAAATAGGTACGATTAAATGGGGACAATAGGACAGGGACAGGGAGCACAATGGTGCACTTGTGTATGCCTCTTATAGACCTCTTAGGAATGGGGTGAGGTCATAGGAGAATATACCCACCAGGACAAGATTCAGCAGTCCATCTGGCACTTGAAAGACAAAGGCCACTCTTTGAAGACAGCAAAGTCCACATTTTGGACAGAGAGGATCTCTGGTTTGAAAGAGGGGTCAACATCCCTCTCTCAACAGAAAGGAAGAGGTACAACTTCATCTGTCTCCAGTTTATAACACAGTCCTTTCAACAGTTTCAAGAAAGCTCCACATCCATTTGCACTACTCAGGTGACCATGAGGACACAGACAACTCCAAGTTGTCTCAATAACTCTCTAAAAGAATGCAAATGACCAGCTGTCTGCAAGGAGTATAAATCCTTCCATTCATCCAGTCAGAACTGAAGAAACTTATTGGATGAGAAGCGAAATGTCTTCAAAGAATAACAAGAAAGTGCAGTTGCCTATGAAAACACCTTTGGGACAACGATGACCTGGATGATTGAGAATCACACTGTAGACATTCAGTCTAAGGTAGGTTTTCTGTTTCAAGATCCTCCTAATGTCAGACTACATAATTCTCAATAACACAAATTAATGACTTGATACAGGAATATATCAAACATGAAGAAGGTAATAGGACCTTTTATTGCATCTGAAATCTGAAAAGCACCAAAGCAATTGAGGTTATACTACTGAAACCTTGCAATATTTCCCAGTTCTTTGTCACATATATTTTTTTGCCAGTGTTATAGCTTTGTTTTTAAATGGCAATTATATGAAAAATATCAAATCTTACCACATCTGGTGCCCTCCAATTTCCCATTAGAATTTTGTGAGTTCTATGCAATACCGCTTGCTACTTCAGGAACAAGCCAAGAGAGAGTGAAATCTCTAATATTGTCCAATCTAGGATAGATAGACCCATGTTCTCTTCAAGATGCTAATGCCTGATTGCTATTAGTCTTGCCCGGTTCAGTTTTCAATTCACACAATCATAAAATTGAAGAGTCGGAAGAGCTCACATGGATTACCTAATCCAACTCTCTGCCATGTGTATAAAAATGACAATATGACATTAAGCATCTGTTTTTGAATTTTGATTTTTTTTGTATAAGGTCTGAAAGAACTGTGGAAATAACTATTTTATGGTTGTTTTGAACAATCTAGGAGAGGTGGCTTCCCAGTTTCTTCTTATAAAACATCCAGAGATGGAGAATCCACCATCTTCATTGTAAAACAGGAAGTCACTTTGCTTGTATTTAAACAAAATTAGATAGCTTCAACTTACTTGTGCCTCCTTGTTTTTATTTTTTATTTTACTGCTTCTTGCTTTACAATATGGATGAGCTACTGTTCAGTCTATCCCAATGCTCTGAATGTAGCACAAACCTTAAATCCTTTAGTATTTTTGAGATTGATGTTAAAAACTCAGGGGTGATTTATGTGCAGCAAATCAGCCATAAATGTAGTTATTTCCACAGTTCTTTCAGACCTTATAGGAAAAAAAATCTAAATGCAAAAACAGCTAGACACTTTTCAGCACTTGATGTGCTACTATATTGTCAGTGAAACACCTCAAAAAGTTGTTCAGAGCTTTTTGGAATTGAATGGCACATGAAGTTCAGAAATAGATAAATGAAGTCCCTTGCAAAGGCTTTCCATACAAAATTGGTTGACTCTCTAAATAGAAAGATTACAAATATTGTGGCAGAACAATGGCAATACATATGTTTATTAAATGGAGTGTATTTTAAGTTCGGGGCTTCAGAGAAATGAGTATTTAAACAAACCTTTTGTAATGACTTTCAATTTTTTTGTCAAAAACAAAAACTGCAATACAATTAATTAAAACAATCAAAGGTCTATTCAATATTAAAAGCCATATTAATTCAAATTGAAAAAAAGTAAAGCCTTTGTTAGTTCTTAAACACACAAAATAATTAAGCATAAAAAATTTTCAACTAGTGCTCGAAGGATAGTCAACATTTTTAAGTGATTTCAAAGTTCAGATAAAAAGTTACTGGGATGGGATTTTAGATAAAAGTTAAAAGTGTTGAAAAGGAAGAGAAGTTCCGGTGTTTTTTCTTTCCCCGATACAAGAATTCAAAGATAGGGCTGTCTGATTTGGTAGAACAGATGGAAACCTTGAGAGGTCTTGAGAAACTGCCAATCATCCACAATTTATCTTTGTTTCTTTAGCTTCTGTATCTCTAGAGACATAGAAACTGTGCTCTGATTGATCTACATAGCTACCAGTATGACTGCCAAATGTCTCTGTTCTGGAGTCCTATCAGTTATTTCACATTTGCAAATTAAAATTGACATGATATTGATTGATCAAAACCTCACTAATTTCTCTGAACAGATATTTCTTAATTGGCTTTCTCACAATTGGATTATATTTTTAGTACCCAAATTCAGAATGTGCCGATTTCAAGTGTTCACCTTTGTTGCACACATGCCTAGACAGGCAGGAAGGCAGGCAAACAACACACACGCACAACCTGAACTGTTTCTTGCGATTTAAATCTCAGAAGCTTTGCTCTTATTTTTCCAGGTTGCTCAAGCCAATTTTACTTGTTTTTTTCCTAATTACTGGCAGAAAAGCCTCTCTAACAAATTTACAAAATTTGTCCAGCAGTATGTAATATTTCCAGGAAACTGATTATCTGCTTGTTGAATAGGTGGATACAAAACTTGCTGCAGTTAAACATTCTTCTTTGCTGTACAATAGTGACTTTTATTTGAAATGTTTTACATAATTTGAAGTCTTTCTTTTGGCCTAATACTCTATTCCTTTAATTTGTATTATTTTTCATCCTTCTGCTGATATTACTGGGTTATACTAGTCAAAAATTTCATGCTGGTTAGATTTAATTAGAATGGATACCCATTTTCAAAAGTTACTAAAGCTAGTTTAAAATCAAAGTTTGATTATTCTATCTCATGGGTGCAGGGGGTGGAATACTACCGGTTCGGATTGGTTCTATAGAACCGGTTGTTATGATTTTGCGCAGTTCGGAGAACTGGCAAATCACACACCTGGCCGGCCCCTTCCCTTCCCTCCCCTCCCCACCCAGTCAGTCCTTATTGTGCATGCACAACATTGTGTGCCTGCTTGACATCGCTGACTGCATTCTTCCCCACCCAGTCACTCCATAAGGTATTTCTTTTCTTTCCCCTCCCGATAATCAGCTGTTCCTATGATTAGCTGTGCTGGGATTCCCCTTGCTTACATACTGCTTTGCCCAGGAGGCTTCCCTGAGGCCCAGTAAGCCCCAAAACAGAGCATGGGAGCCCCTCCGGGCTCTTTTTTTTCTTCCTGAGCCTCAGAGGAGCCTTCTGGGAGCAAAAATGCCCCCCCAGGAGGCTTTCCTGAGGCTCAGAAGGCTGCAAAATGAAGCGCAGAGGTCTGCTGTGTATCCTCCATGCTCCATTTTTTTTCCTTCCTGAGCCCCAGGGAAGCCTTTTGGAAGCAGAAATGTCCCCCCCAGGAGGCATCCCTGAGGCTCAGAAGGCCCCCCAAATGGGGGACAGGTGCTGCAAAAAAAGAGCCACACCCACCCCATCACATGACCACACCCACCTAGCCATGTCCACCTAGCCATGCCCACAGAACCGGTTGTTACAAAATGGATGTCAAACTCATGGGATCGTGTTGCTGTCACATGATGTTTTGTGATTTTTTTCTCTCTCTCTGGCAGAGCTGGGGTAGGTGTGGCCTATGCATGATGTATGCAGCCCACGGGCTGCCAGTTTGACACCCCTGTAATCTATCTCTTCTTCTGTGATGGAAGGTACAGTTGGAGAAGTGAGGAGGAAAAGAAGAGCAGGCAGAACTGGGGAAATGGAGTTAAGCTTAGAATCGTTGTTACCACAAAAGATTCAAGTCCAGCCCCACTGTTCCATGGATCCTTTTCTAGTCCCAATTTAGTGCTAACTGTTAACTGACTTGGTTCTTGCATATAGCCTCGAGCAATAGATCTTCTAAACTGCAACTTAATGCATGTTTTTTCTTTTATTGACCCCACAATCCCTTGCATCGGGGTGAAGTCAGGGCAACAGAATGGAGCTATGTGTTTACTGGCTGGATGCCCTTCCTGTTGCCAATGCAGAGTTCGCAGCAGAAATTTTACTCACTGTGCCCAGAGAGAGAAATATCTGCCCGTTTACCTAGGATTGAACTCACAGCCCACTGATTGTGAGGTGAGACTGCCACCTCTAAGCCACTACACCAGTCAAACTTCAACTAAGTGTTTGGTCCTGATCATTTGTGTCTGACAGAATCTCAGCCATTACACCATGGTTTTCTAAGGAGGAGGTAGCACGTTCCAGAGAGGGGCACAAAATAAGTAATAGACTATCATATTTACCACAGTAATTGACTATCATGTTTACCGATCAGATCGTGAAATCCGTAGAGGAGGTGGTGTTGCTATCTTCTATAAAAAGTCCCTACATCTAAAAAAACATCCAAGTTACCCAGGAGCTTGCTATTCCTGAGACCATCATCTGTGAACTGTCCTTAAATATCACGTTTTGGTTCTTACTATGTTACAGAGCCCCTGATTATGACATCGAACATGCAAACAAGCTAAATACACTACTAACATGGGCAGCATCCTGCCCACACGCTTTTATCTTTCTTGGTGACTTCAATCTACCTCATATTAACTGGACCCTTAACGAATGTACAACTGAACCCACACATACAACCTTCTACAATGCAGTAACAAATCTGGGAATAGAACAACTAGTAACCAACAACACTAGACTTAACAACTGCCTTAATCTCATCTTCTGCAATAGTTTGAATTCAATTTACAGAATACAAATTAAAGAACCCTTTTCCAACAGTGACCACAACATGATTGACTTTTGTCTCAAATATCAGATATCATCACAACGATGGAATCCCCAATTATAACTTCAAAAAAGGCAACTGTGATCTTATAAACAACGATCTCTGATCCCTTGATTGGGAATTTCTATTCTCTGGATGCAATCCTGTAGAAGACCATTACAACATATTTTTACTTGAAGTCAAAAGAGTCATCAAACTATATGTACCAATAACAACTCCCAAAACCAGAACAAACAAATTACCCATAACAACAAGGAAGCTTCAATCCAAAAAGAAATGATTTTGGCGAAAAAAGAAATCTGGTCACGTTGCCAACTTCAAAAGCCAATACAAAAATTTATGCCACCAGATAAAGACTTTATCACATTAAACAAGAGGAAAACTTTCTACGCACCAATTCCACCCGTGTGGTCTACAATTTTGTCAAGAAAGTGATGAAATGGGGCTAGTTTTCAGCCTGCAAAGCCTGCAGAAGCCTCTGGGAGGCTGAAAAAGGCCTGAAACCAGCCGAAAATCAGCTGTGAGGCACATGCATGTGCAGTGAAGTAAGTTTGCCTGCAGCTCGTGTGCCGGCACAAATGCTCTGCTTGCCACCTGTGGCATGCATGCCATAGGTTTGCCATCACAGTTATAGGGTATGGCTATTCTAAACCTCCATCCAATTCAAGACTGTGCTATCTCTTTTGGGGGGACTATCTCTGGAATGTGCTGCTTCCTCTTTGGGAAGTCACCATGCAATTACTGAGATTTTCCCCTCACTTCTTCTCCAATTGCACATTCCATCACATCTTCCTCTTAAAATAACACTAAAAACAACACAGGAATTATACAAAATAGTTTTTTAAAAAATTCTTAACATTTATTTAATCCTTTTAAAATTGTCCATGGTCTGTGGGGGGTTGCTGTAAACAAAGGGAAGTTTCATGGTTTTAATTGGAGAATCTGCAGGTGTAAAATGCAAGTTTTTCACTTCTTAATTCTCATGTAGGTCAGCACTATTTTTACTGTGAAGCTAATAGTAACAGAATCTTGCAAGTGTGAATATACTTCTTCCCCTTCTTCCCTTTGTTTTCATGTGAACTAAGGGGGAAATTATCCAAGATGTTTATTCATATTATATTCTTGGCCTGGACTCTTGGCCCTTTTTATATGACTAATCCCTCAGCAGTGATGCTTCCTCCTGTCTGTCAAGGCCATTTAGAATAGAATAGAATAGAATAGAATAGAATAGAATAGAATAACAGAGTTGGAAGGGACCTTGGAGGTCTTCTAGTCCAACCCCCTGCTCAGGCACGAAACCCTATAGCATTTCAGACAACTAGTTATCCAATTTCTTCTTTAAAACTTCCAGTGTTGGAGCATTTACAACTTCTGGAGGTAAGTTGTTCCACTGATTAATTGTTCTAACTTTCAGGAAATTTCTCCTTAATTCTAGGATGTTTCTCTCCTTGATTAGTTTCCAATCTGTTGCTTCTTGTCTTGCATTCAGGTGCTTTGGAGAATAGCTTGACTCCCTCTTCCTTGTACCAACCCCTGAGAGATTGGAACACTGCTATCATGTCTCCCCTGGTCCTTCTTTTCATCAAACTAGACGTATCCAGTTCCAGCAACCGCTCTTTATATGTTTGAGCCTCCAATCCCCTAATCATCTTTGTAGCTCTTCTCTGCACTCTTTCTAGAGTCTGAACTTCCTTTGCCCTACTTCCTTTGCCCTATATCTATATCTAATCTCTGCCCCTCCTTAAACATGTCACATACAGTACTTACTTGATAACCCCTGCTTGCCAAAAAATGTGCTCTGTCACCCATTTATGCTCAGCTGAGACATTCTACTTCAAAGAACTAAAAGGGTTCTCTTTAGAAAATGGCAGAGCCTGGGGGTGGAGTCAAAAGAAGAATCAGCCTGGAATTGCTCCGTTCTCAAAAGTAGTCTAAATCACTCTTGAATTCCATTAACCCTTATCTAGCACCAAAATAGTGGTGACTGTCAGTTGACTAGATGCCTGTGCATAAGCATGAACAATAAATCAGTTTAATTGGAACTTAAGGTATGCCCCTGATATTTCCCAGCTGACAAGTGCCCCAGGAAAATATGCTTATTTATATATTTTATTTATTATTATTATTATTTTTTGCCACCCATCTCTTTTTGAAATGACTGTGTGGTTGTTCATCTTTGCAGACTTGGAGATACTGCTAGTATAAAGTTGTACACCCTAAGTGATCTCTCTGGCTTTTTTTCCCCCACTCTCCATTTAATTCTCCAAAACTAAAAACAGAAAGAGAGAGTTAAAAACAGTAGCCTTGTGTATAATTAACAGCAAGACTTTTCTTTCTGGCTGGATGAAAAGATTTGGTCTGTACTACTCAGTGTGAATGGATACTCCCTGAAAATCAGTTGCACTAATTAGCAATATCCTGTTTTCCAGTGAAACAGAGGGAGGCCAGCTTTTAACGACCTTGTGCACCATGCTAAAGTATAAGTGACATCCTATGTAATCTTTGTTATTTGGGGGTGGGGACAAAATCCATGCAGTGATTTTGGCCATGTAACCTTCTTTGTTGTAGCTCTCCATTGATCAACCACCTATCTCCCAAAACATGGACATCCTATAGAAGGGGTCTCCAACCTTGGCAACTTTAAGCCTGGCAGACTTCAACTCCCAGTTGGATGGGAAATTCTGGGAGTTGAAGTCTACCAGGCTTAAAGTTGCCAAGGTTGGAGACTCCTGCCCTAGAGCATTCAGAACTAGATGGCTTTCACCTATGATCACCTAAGGCAAGGGTCTTCAAACTGGGCAGGTTTAAGACTTGTGGACTCTTAACTGCCAGAATTCCTGAGCTAACAATGACTGGAGAAGGAATTCTGGGAGTTGGAGTCCACAAATCTTAAAGCTGACAAGTTTGAAGACGACCCCTGACCTAAGGGAACATTATACATTTAAAACAAGTTTATTATTTTTTTGATACTGTAGTCCGGAAGCGTCAGTTAAATTCACCGGCTCCTTACTCTCATTAGCACACCTGTGCATAAAGGACCGGCCCTACAGAAGTCTACAAGAGATTGCACAATAGGGGATAAACAAAAGACAACAATAGCAACAACAAAGTGCTGTAATTTGCATAGCGTGGGCTGTAGAATCCTAAACCAATAAATAGAGATCTATACAATAGACAAATAAATCACCAGATGGATCCTCTCCACATTTTTGTCACCGAACGGAGTGGGTCTGGTTGTGTTTTTTTCTGCTTGATTTTCTTGCTTTTTCTCCTAATCACTCCTTGAAAGCGGAAAACAAACCTTCACAGGTTATCCAAGAGCCTCATCTTAAGACATCCTTCCTTCCTCATCATTCCGCCGTTCTCAATTTTTCCTCCTTTTTCTTTTTCTACAACCTTTTAAAAGAACCCCTGTGTCTCTTTTTTCATGGCCCCCCAGTGAATAATGAAATCGAAAGTTGGAGACAAAAAAAAATCTGTATCCTAAACACTTATTTTGAGATTTTGTTTAATGTGCATTTTACTCTATATTTTATATTTTGAATTGAATTACCAATTTCCCCCAGCAAAAATCATTACAATTCATCGAGGTTTTTGCTATTCCCCAAGGAAATTATTTAAACGCTTTGATTCTGTGTTCTTTATGTGTATCAATAGAGACTCTTTAAATGGGAAGAGATTGTTAATCTGGCAACTGTGTTTAATTTACCAAAACACTCTTTTGGGCCATTGTTTAGTTTCCTTAATGAATATGTATTAGGAAATGACCCGTGCTCCTAAGCATTCTATTAACCATATATGTCTATCCAGTAGTTAAATCCAACTGCATTTAATGGAATTTTTACAATTGCCATATCCTTGAAATTACCAGGAACTTGATTCAGAGGAAATGTCAACTTTTTAACATGGGGCATGAAGTCAAAACGCACCTTATTTTCATCAGTATTCAGTGGCTTTCTTTTTATTCTCCTTTACACATTGCTATCTTACTGGCACAGCTATTTCTTTGACTGGATTATGTGGTTGGGTGGATTTCAGTTTGGTTTTATTTGGATTGCATTTTTTTTAATTTAGGTTTGTAAGCTGTCTTGAAGCTCTATAGTAGAGATGAGAAATAAGAGATGGGAGAAACTTATTCATTGTCAGATATGCTCCCTCACATTCATTCTGGATCACTTCCATATTCATCTGCTATTAAAAAAAAAATACAAAATGTTTTGCATTTCTGTGATATATTTTAAACTATTTTCTCTCAGTTTTGAGTTAGTTCCCTCTGTATTTTAATAGTTTTTCTGACTATTAGCTGTTGGGGAACAACAATGTATCCTTTTTAATACGTACATCTGTTTAGTCACTGGAGGAAGCAGACATTTTTCTTATACAGCTATACAGATAGTCTTCAACTTACAACAGAAGTGATATTCAGTTGGGTTCTGACCAGTTTTGGAAAACCGGTAGCAGAAATTTTGAGTAGTTGGGAGAACTGGCAAATGCCACTTCTGACAGGCCCCGCCGCCATCTCTTCTTTGCCTCCCATTGAGTCCCAGCTGATAGGATGGGTCTTCTTTGGTTGCCCTGCATAGGAGAACAAAGCTGGAAAGCAGGTTAGTGGGGTGGGTGAGGAATGAGGATTTTGCAGTAGCCTTCCCTGCCACACCCACCAAGCTACGCCCACCAAGCCACACTCACAGAACACCACACCCACCAAGACATGCCCACAGCAGATTGGCTCATCTTCTTTGGTTGCCCCACACAGGAGAACGGAGCTGGAAAGCAGGCTAGTGGGGTGAGGAGGAAATGGAGTTTTTGCAGTAACATTCCCATGCCAGGCCCACCAAGCCACATCACACCCACCAAGTCATGCCCACAGAACCGGCAGTAAAAATAAATTGAATCCTACCACTGACTTCCAACCACAATTGAGCCCAAAATTTTGGTTGCCAAGTAAGACTTTTGCTAAGGGAGTTTTATTCCATTTTATGACCTTTCTTGCCACATTTATTAACTAAATCACTGCAGTTGTTCCATTGAATTTCTTGAGTTAGTTGTAGAGTGTTATAAAATACAAAATACAAAAGTAAATAGAAGAATAATGTGGTGGAGGGGAAAGGGGAAAGTGAAGTGAAGAAAGATAGGGAAAAAAAGAAAAAGAAGCATTGATTTCCGACTCTCTCTGTTACAGTAAAATGAGGCATTCACATCAAATCACAGCCTTTTGCTTTTCCATAATAGTAAGAACAAGATAAAAATGAAACCAGAACTTTTCCTTTGGGGTCTCATGGAAAAAGAACTGGAAAAAAAAACCTGGAACTTTGTTACTATATATGTTGACAACAGCAAGACTTATTATATGCGCAAAAATGAAAGGGCACTTTGATTCCTAGCATGGAAGAATGGATGCAGAAGCTGATGGAGTTGGGCTGAAATGGCAAAACTGACTACTTTGATTAAAGAAAAGAACATAAATACTTTTGTTTCCACGTGGAAACCGCTTCTGAGCTTCTTGCTTGAGGTGGAAAAGAATGAAACTCTGACTGATAGATCTTTATAGAAGTGAATCACTTGCAAGTTGTTCAGTTAGCAACATGATTATTAAGTGAATCTGGCTTCCCCATTGACTTTGCTCGTCAGAAAGTTGCAAAAGTTGCCCAACCCTGGGACATTGCAACAGTCATAAATATGAGTCAGTTGCCAAGCATCTGGATTTTGATCACATGACCATGGGGAATGCTACAATGGTCATAAGTGTGAAAAAGTACATAAGTCACTTTTTTTCAGTTCCATTGTAACTATTGAACTGTTGGAAAAGGCAAAGCTATGGCTGTAGAGATGCCAAGATGGCAAATTGGGCAAACAGAGAAGAGAAATAAGAATATCAGAATTATAGTCTCTTGATCAACTTTCCCAGCTTCCTCCTATATTTAAGAATCTCTAACATGTTTAAGAGGTTTAAGAAGTTTTATCAAAGAGAAGGACTGAGGGTAACATGATAGCAGTCTTTCAATATTTGAGTGCTGTTCCAGAGAAGAAGGGATCAACCTATTCTGGGTGCAGGATAAGAAATAACCAATGGGAACTTATCAAAGAGAGATTCAACCTAGAATTAGGAAAAAAAATATGTCAATGAGAAAAATCAGTGGAATGCCTTACTCCAGAAGTTATGGGTTCCTTTATCATGGAGGTTTTTAAGAAGAGGTTGGACATCTATTTGTCTGGAATGGTATAGGCCAGGGGTGTCAAACTTGTAGCCCACAGGCCAGACACGTCACATGCAGGTCCTGCCCCCGCCCAGTTTAGCAAAGGGGTGGAAAGTCCCGATATGTCATGTGATGACAGATGTTGCGAGTTTGACACCCCTGGACAGGGTCTCCTGCTTGAGCTGGGGTTGGATTAGAAGAGCTCCACAGGCTACTCCAACTTATTTTGTATTCTTTAATTTTATGCTGCTTCGAGTTATAACCCAATACATTTGGATGGTGCCAACATGATATTGGTTGCCCTGAGATGTTTTTTTTTAAGTTTTTTATTTTTAACAAACATAAACACAAAACAACAAATCAAACCTTCTTTCAATTGTACAGTGTGTTGGTTGGTACATATCTCTTGTGCACAATATCAACAGTCTTTCCCTCTTAAGTTTAGATTAAAATTCATATTATGTAAATCAGCTATTCACATCATATCATATTATTATTAAATCATCATTAGACTTTAATTGCAAATTCACATCATCCCTTTTGAGCAAATCTCAACTTTTACAAGTCCTAATTCATATTATAATTCCTTCCATAATAATCAATTATCGCATATCATTTTATTTTATTATATTTACTAATGTGTTATATTTATATTATAATATATTTCATTTCTCTATTTTCCTATCTAACCATTGATAAAATAAATCCCATATTTTATAATATTCTTTTTCTTCTTGCTCTCTAATTGCCAATGTCAATCTACTCATCTCTACACATTCCATTATTTTCTTTATCACCTCCTCTTCTATTGGAATGTTTTCATTTTTCCATTTTTGAGCAAATACAATTCTAGCTGCTGTTAAGATATTAATAATCAAATATATCAATTCTCTACTGTATCCTTCAGGCAAGATACCCAATAAAAATATTGCCCTGAGATGTTTTAAGCCCAAGTATTATAATTCATAAGAACTATTTGCTTGTTAAATAAGCCCATATCTGACTGCATTTATGTTGCATTAAGCTCTAGACCAGGGGTGTCAAACTTGCGTCGTCACAGCATCATCACGTGACATATGATGACTTTTTTTTCTCTTTGCCAAATCAAGAGAGGGTGTGGCCAGTGCCTGACACATCCAGCCGGCGGGCCATGAGTTTGACAGCTGTGCTCTAGAGTTACAAATACAGTTGGCTAAACCAAATAGACTACATCATACATTAATGAACCAAACCCAACCACGAATTTTATCCATCTCCACCTTCTTGAAACCCCATACAATTCTTCTTTTCGAAATTTCCTCTGTCTATACATATGTAGTAGCTGCTCTTAAAAAAACAAAACCATCATAAACCAAATAGCAGTGAAGGGTGCTGCTATCTGCAGAAATACTTTATTCAGTTAGAATAATTGCCCATTAAAATCAATCAATTGCTAAGGTTGCCCATCTGTGCAATGGAAAGGCAAGCAGCTGGCTTCACGGTCTACATAGGAAGCATAAATGTTTGCAGAATGTTAAATACCTTTTCAAGACTTTAAAAACACAATCCTTCCTAGGATTCTCTATTATATAATTTCATAATCACCAATCAGATGGCATCACGGCCAACCTTGTTTTGCATTGCTGGACTTCGCTGAATCGTTTAATACAGAACTATCCTCGGGTTAGATCCATTTAATTATCACAGGGAAAATGTTAAATCTTTAATTCCCTTCATTTGTTTCTGCTCCTGCTTGTTCTGAGAGGCCAACTGTGAAAGCCTGCCAAGACTGGTCTGAACAACTAAATTGTTGCTTCCTGATGAGAAGGTTAATGCAGGAACTCCAGCAAAGCCCTATGGAAGAGCTGGCCTCTTGGCTCAGTAGTCAAAACAGCACAAAACTGTAATCTACCTCTATATCCCATTAAACAAGATGCTAGTGAGCACAGTGGAGTTAAGAACATGATGTTTGTATCTCCATCTGTTAAGCTGTTGCTTCTTTACTGAGATTCTGAACTCTTCTAGGAAGAAAAAGGAGTCAGAAATAACACTAGAAAAATTGCTTTACGAACCTCAACAAGTAGCTTAAAGTGGAGATGCTTTTCCCAAGCAGAACAGATCTTCAAGCTGAATGGAACAATTCCTGAAATTGTGCCTTAGTTCAGCAGCACTAAATTAGGACAAAGCCTGAAATCCTCAGAAAACTCTATATTGTGAGAGTTTTTTTAAAAAAAATTACAGTGGTGATGAATGCCTCATTAGGAGACTGGAAAGAACAGGTTAGGGATAGATCATAATGGATAAAATCTATGTATGTGGTTTCTAAGAGTCAAAACAATTTGATGGCACATAATCAATTTTTCTAAACTGCATGTTGATAGAACCAATCTAAATCTACATTTAGCTCTAGACTGACATGAGTCATTTTCCAGCCATTGAGATGGGCAAAAATAGGAAATAAAATATAAATTAAATTAAATTAAAATGGAACCATTTATCCAGAGAATCATAAATCTGTAAAGAGAAATATGTTTTTGTACAAGTTTCCTTTTTCCCATAACAGGAGAAAGATGGAGAAGGCTACTTTTAGAAAACTTGTAAGAAAACATGTCGAGAATAAGTCATTTTAGTTATGTATTTATTTATAAATCCCTTGTATCTGACCCTCCTTATGCTAATCTTTGACCATAATAAAGGCTGATTTGATTCATGTTGAGAATTCAACCCTACACCATAAAATATCATTCCTATTGAGACTTTTGATATAATATTAAATGAGGAAGGTTAGAATAGAAGAGTTAGTGGGAGATTTCTTTCTAATGAACTTTTTAAAGAAATCTTCTCTTTTTGCTGCAAAAGTTGGCATTTTAAATAATATTAACAATTGAGGACAATCTGGTTTTTTTTAAGGCAGAATTTTCCTCTATGGTGTTTGAAATAAAATATTTCCCTCTCTTCCATACAGCCAATTGGATTAATGTTCATATTAGATAATAATCCAAAGGGAAAAGACCATTGGATATGGGAATCTCTCAAAGACCTCATCTGAATATTATATTTTTTATTACCCAGCTCTCCCTCAAAAAAAAAATTTTTTTTTTAAAAATTCTCTACTGCTTTTTTGAATAAATTCAAAAACTCAAAGGAACATCTTTGTCAAGCTCCAAAATGCAGCAGACCTGCCCCGAGACTTTCTTAAGCCACAAAATTGTTTCTCAAACCATTGTGCCCCCAAAGAGTGCTGCTGCTGTTGCATTCATACAACAATGCCCCATTGTCTCCTTGTATACTTCATTTGGTATACAAAATAACAGAGTTGAAAGCAACCTTGAAGGTCTACTAGTAACTAGTTTTACTAGAAGTTTACTAGAAGTTTACTAGTTACTAGTTATAATCTAGTTCAACCCCCTGCTCCAGCAGGAGACCCTAGGCCTTCAGAGACAAATGTGGTCCAATCTCTTCTTGAAAACCTCCAGTGATGGAGCACCCTCAACTTCTGGAGGCAAGTTATTCCACTGGTTAATTGTTCTCACTGTTAGAAAAGTTCTCCTTACTTCTAGGTTCTGGATCTCTCTATAATGTTCTTCCACCCACTGCTTCATGTCCTGCCCTTGCTTGTTGCTTTGGAAAATAGATAACTTCCTCTTTTGTGTGACAGGCTTCTTACCTATGCTTTTGGGGTGCTTCTTCCTCACTGGGCTGAATTTGCACTTTTGGAAAGTGAAATCTCCTCTCAGCATGTGAGAGCAATTGCTGTATTTGAAAAGGAGGGCCTGTTTTCATGAACAGCAATTCAGTTCAGCAGGGAAGAAATGATTAGGGGTGTAAAGGTGGAAGAAAGAGAAGAACTTGGGATGAGAATTGCACAATAATGAAGACACATGTAGAGAAAGATAAATTGCTGCAGAGGGGTAACAGTTCGGGAGACAAGTTGCAAGTCACCTCTGGTTAAAGGTATGATAGTGTAGACACCCCAAATAAATTCTTGACAAGATTAAAACAAAATATTCAGGAAAAAATATGTAGTATAAAAACTAGCACCCATTTCATTGATGCACTTTCAGAATTAGAGGTTATGTTCAAACTTGCTTAGCTTAATCATGATTAATTACATGCCAAGATATGAGTGCCTGCTTCTAATCCATAATCTCTAGATTCACAACAACAAAATAAGAATACAGATATAAATGTCCTTGTCCCTCTATCTTGCCCTCTTGACTAGTTGTTTTACCCAAATAATACTTGCCTTTTGATAAACTTTGTATAGACTGGGAACAGCGGTATGCACTGAATGGATGGAAATCTGGATTGATTTGTGAATTTTAGTAGGAATTTTTGAAAATGAACTTATCTGTTCTTAATTCCTATAGAAAGGACTTAAAAACGAATGCAGGAGAAAATAAAATGAAAACATCCATTCATATCAGTCTGATTTTCAGAGAGTTCCAACATTAGGGTTGTGTCTGTAAGAAAGGTATGTTCACAGCCCAACACATCCTTAGGATGTGTTAAAAAGAATTATTTGAAGATTGCTAGATTTTTTTCCCCCAACATGGCAGGATCATGTTACAATAGCCTTTGTTTCAAGTATCAGCATGGATTACTTATAATATAGCTAGACCTTTTGTGCAATTTGGTGAAGTGAATAAATTCAGGCTGACAACCAAGACTAAAATCAGTACATCCTTTTTTTCATGGCGTGGCCTATTGTCATGGAATCCAGGAAATAAGCATGCAGTTAAGTTAGAAATAGGAGTTCATTACCAAAGTAAGAAACATGCATCACAGTGAATATTGCTCAAATTCTGCCATGTTGAAAATCATAGACTGTATGAAGTAAGGTATAGATCATGTGCCTGAACCCTTTACCTTTTGAAATAAGGAACCATTTCCATCTCTAATATTGGGTCTGCTCTTGTCCTCAATGTGTCAGGGGAATACATTTTCCAAAAAATTGTTCGAGTCTGGGGAAGCTGTGCTAGCTTCTTACATAAAGTATGTGATTTTATAAATGTTCTGCATTTGTCCAACTTCATCAATGGATATTTTGCTTGTAAAAGTTATACTGCTAGTTCTCAACTTCCAACAGTTCATTTAGTGACTGTTCAAAGTTACACCGGCACTGAAAAAAGTGACTGATAAAGCATTTTTCACAGTGAGAACCTTTGTACCATCTCCAGGATCATGTCATCAAAATTCAGCTGCTTGGCAACTTATGACCATTTATGTGTCCCAAGGTCATGTGACAAGCAAAAGTCAGTGGGAAAGCCAGATTCATTTAACAACCATGTTATTATGAACTGCAGTGATTCACAAGGAAGGCAAGGAAGGTCATAAAATGGGGTCACTTAACAACTGTCTCACTTAGAAATTTTGGGCACAGTTGTGGACTACCTGTAATCCATTAATGACATTATTTTGCTATGAAAAATTAACCTGTCTCCTCAAAGCTCCAGAATAGTACTTAAACATAAATATCAGAAAACTGAACTATGTAAGATGTAATGCTATCCTACTCACATTCCTGATATTTAATGGTAAATAGTGGACTAATTTTAATTGGGATCCACACGTGAAGACGAAGAAAGTCTAAAATTCTTCTGTGCATTTGTGTACATGTTTTAATTGTTGTCCTTAAGCAGAATTATTTTAAACAATCCACTCCATTGAGGTTAATACAAGGCTGACAATAGGTAGATAATTTATGTATTCTCTACTTTAGTCCAGAGTGTGTTAAATTTAACTATTTAAATATGAAACAAAATTCTCATGTCTTCTCCAATTTTCAAAGCATATCTTACAGTGCAATAAGAAGAGTGACATGATGGCATTCTGTTTCTTTAGAGAGAGATTTAATTAGACTGATGGTAAAGGGACTTTAGCAACAATTAAGATCAGATAATTGTTCCTTTTTAAACTCTTACTGCTTGATGATTCAGTCAGAAAAATAAACCAAAAATGAACCACAAATAAGTAACAAAATAGGTCTTAGAAATTCAGGGGGATTATGTTCTCAATAATTTGGAATTCTTAAGAATTGTCTTATTTCTCAACACAGTGAAAAGGATCCTAAAACAGCTGAAGTGTTTTATTCTATAAAAATTAATTCAGATTAAAATAGGTCATTACAAAAATGGAAAATGACCTAAAATTTAATAAATATTGTGTGATTTATCTATTATTTACTAATGTATTTTTATTAGGCAGATTGATAATAAATACATAATTTACAGAGTTCTAAGATCTTGGAAGATATTTCAATTTGTAAATTGGTTTAGATTATCTGTGATTGAATTATCACTTTTACCATATAGTCAGCCAATTTATAAAAGAGATTGAATATTATTGAGGATTAAAAAAACACTTTGCTCCACAAATTCAGTTTACTTGGTTTATATCTAATCTCATCTTTTCTCTAGAGATATTTCAAGCATTCTTCTTACCTAATCTTCAGTTCTGAATTTTGCAGAAGGATGTGTTTGATGTCTTCCAATATCCAGGTTTTTTTAATGCTTCATTTTACAGGGAGTGTATTTTATACTCTGTGTTTTAGCTAATTTCTGTCTTTCCTCCAAATTTTATATTACTATTGTCATGAACAAAGCACTGACTTTATCAAGATAGATTTCAGCACAGGAACATAAATATGTTTATCCAGATAAAATAGATCATCCAGATTAGATCTGTCCTTGACTACGTACATGTTCTGGTCACCTTAATTTTAATCTTGATAATAGTGTGCCAAAATGATGCCTCAAATACAGCAAATTGCAGAAGGAAAAAGCATGGAAAATATGGGAGGGAGAAAAATGGGTATGAAAATTGAATCTGGGTACATATTCCAATTT
The DNA here is from genome assembly GCF_900518735.1 of Pseudonaja textilis. The sequence continues at coordinate 10,086,806 of NW_020769328.1, read as the reverse complement.
TAAAACATTTTTAGAAATCCTCTAAATTAAATGAAAATTCAGAAGGAATGGAAAGTATGTAGCAGTAAGAGTGTCTGATCCTTATTATAATGTATGGGACAGAAATGGTCAGAACTGATCAAAGTATTGATTTGCTATAAACAGGAAATGTGAACAGATTTATTTACAAAATTTGGAGGCTTCCTTGAATGTGAACATAATATTGTAATATTTTCCCCCTTAATTTTTAGCAAGTATCATTTCCCAGAACCCAAAATGCTTTATGTATTTTTGACTTTAAGAGCCACACTGATTGATTCAGTGTGAATTTCTGCACTGGGCTTGACCAGAAATAATCAGTAAACTATTTTTTTTTAATGCCCAACTTTGAAAAAGAGATATTTTCTTTTTAAAGTATATCCTTTTTGTAGTGCAATATTTATTTGCTTCCAGTTCATTTAAGATCCCCAGAAAAATTGGTCTGATGCTCCATCAAGCAGCGTTTTGATAATGGATTTCATCTCCAGATTAAGCTGTAATGTGGTTTGCTAGTCTAAGGCTTAAAGCATTAAAGCATTCATGAATTCATCTAAAATGGTTTATAAACCATCTTTATCATGTATTAAATCTGCCAACTTCAGTTTATGCAACAGACCATGGTTTAAAAAAATCAACACACTACAATATTGGTATTGGTTAATTTATCTAAATTGTTTCTCCTGAGTGATACCAAGTTGTAAGGTTTCTGTGTAGAAGTCCATCCCCCCGTTTACTTCTTGACTCCTTTTCCTCAGAGGTTTAACAGATTTAACAGATTCACAGAGTTGAAAGGGACTTTGTAGGTCATCTAACCCAACCCTCTGCCCAAGCAGGTGATCCCACACCATTTCTGACAGATGGGAGTCCAGTCTCTTCTTGAAAACTTCCACTGGTGAAGCTCCCACAACTTCTGAAGGCAACTTCTGTTCCATTCAGTTGATTGTTCTCACTGTCAGAAAATTTCTCCTTATTTCCACGTTGAATCTCTCCTTGACCAGTTTCCATCCATTATTCTTTGTCTAAGGTATTCAGTTCTTGCCTTCTGCTAAAGGCTGGAGTTGAACATTAAGTCAAATATCTAGGATATTGCTCCAGAATGTGGCAACATTCAAAGAAATAGGAGCCAATGTAGCTAAATTTAACTTCATTTAAAATTAAATAAAATGAACCAATGAAATGTGTGTATGATTACTTTGATTTGTCTGACTTTCTTCTTCTGTTAAACTAAGCTCCTGCTCCTTAAGGTTGGGAGTGTAGTGGGGCTGTTTTCCCTTACTTATTTCAGGGCCTAAATTTTGCAATTTCTGCATGCAAATAAGTGTTCTGCTACTTATTGCTATGGAAAGAAATAAGAAAACCATCTTTTTTTCATCCTTCCCTCTTGCTAAAGCTGTTTACAGGTGGGCCACCAATAGGTGGTCCCTCTGCCTTGTTGGACATCCCTATGGAATTGGTCTGCTGAAGTTCTCAGATTTGATGCCTGCCATTCCTTGAAAACTGTTCTGCCTTTCTGTCTTGCATTTTTGTGACAAGGTATATTCAGCCCAGGCAGTTGTTACAAAATGTCTCAGCACCTGACAGGGATGCTGTTTTTGCTCCATTTAAATCAACTTGACCATCTACAATTTGATTCCCAGAAGCCAGGGTGAAATAGTAGGTCTGCTTGACACCTGTCAATCGGATGGGACATAGCTTTGAGAAGTTGACTTTGGAAGGGGTGGAAATAGCCCTGGTGATATTAGACAGCTCTGCAAGTTTGTGAAGGTTTCTCCCCGCCCTTATTATCATTTTCTCATTTGCTTTTATTCCCATCTTTTTTTTTTCTCTTCTTCTTTTTCCTTCTGAATCCACAAGACAATTCTTCTCTAATTGTTGTTTATTTGAACAATTTCCAATATATTCTTTGCCTTTTTTTATGTGCTCTGCTTTTGGATACACACACACACACACACACACATTTACACATACACACATATATACATATATATCAGTGGTGCTATTCTACTGATTTGGTCCAGTTCTGGCGTACCGGTAGTGCTGAAGATCGGCAGAGACTGAACTGGTTCTCTCTGACGAGCTGCTGCTGGAGCCACCTGCCCACCTGGGTTCCCATACTGACCTTTACCCTTTGCTTCTGAAGCGCAGCTGCTTTGCGCAGCACATCGGACTGCTGCGTGTCAGCTGTTGAAGTAACAGGGATTGCAAGAGGTGAGTAGGAAAGACTCTGTGCACGAGCAAAGTACACATTTGGCACACATGCACATGCAAAACGTATGCCATTTCAGACAAGTGACTGTCCAGTCTCTTCTTAAAAACCTCCAGTGATGAAGCACTCATGGTTTCTGGTGGTAAGCTGTTCCACTGATCAATTGTCCTCACTGTTAGGAAGTTTCTCTTTAATTCTAGGTTGCTTCACTCTTTGGTTAGTTTGCATCCATTGTTTCTTCTCCTGCCCTCTGATGCTTTGGAGAATAATTTGACCCCCTCCTCTCTGTGGCAGCCCCTCAAATCCTGGAATTCTGCTATCATGTCACCCTCAATTTTATTTTATATACATAAACACATATATCCATGATACATATATATGCATACATTCACATATATAGTTTTTCTGACTTTTTTCATGAAGTGATTTGCAATTATGCTTGTAAATATTAATCACAGTATATAAACCTGGTGGTGCAGTTGTGGCATAGTAGTTAGAATACAGTATTGTAGGCTAACTCTGTTCACAGCTTGGAGTTCGATCCTGAAGTGGCTCAAGATTGACTCAGCCTTCCCTTCTTCTGAAGTGGGTCAAATGAAGACCCAGATTGTTGGGGGAAATTGCTAACTCTGTAAACCACCTATAAAGAGGGCTATAAAGCAATTACGGTGCAGTATATAAATCTATTGTTATATATTGTTATGCTGTATATTGGCATTAATTAGACCTCAGTCTGCTGGCAGCCTTTACAAGTGAGGAAACAAGAGGTCAGAGTTCTTATATTCCTTTGAAACCTTACTCAAAATTGTTTTTCTTTTCCAAATTTCTTTGTAGCAGGATATTCTAGACTTTCTGGAATTTCTGATTCCAACCAGTTAGACATTTACACAGCTGCTCATCTTCCAACCAACTCTGGGCAGCTCCCAACCAAAAGTTTAAAAAGTATAAAATCTTTTTAAAATTATAAAACTAAACCCATTAAATCATTAAAAACAACAAAGACCAGGCACCAAGTCAACCTTCCCTATGTGCAGTTTCCAGTCTCGTCTGAGCTTGTTTGGAGAAAAAGCTTTTTTTTATCAGAGCTTTAATGGAAGGTTACATTAGGCTGGAAATATCTTCATTTTACAAGCAAAGGGGATCTGCAATGCCAGGGGCTGTTGATAAAGGGAGTCTCTAATGTAGAGAGGGTAGAAAAAGATGTTTCCATCCTTCAGTTGCATCTATGAATCACAATATCTTGATATATTCCCTTTCCTATTGCATACCCTACAGTGTTAGATGACTGATCTTAGAAATATCTTTTCTTTCTACCTCCAACCCTGTGTACCTTATCTGGACTTGCTTGGCTGTGCTGTCAATCAATCTGAATCTCTTTGTTCTTTATAAATAGAAGTTCCTGATGTAGACTTGGTCTACGAGCAATACAGTATTTTATTTCTTTATCCATTCACTCATGAAATTTATATGGCTAACCTTCTCACAAAGAGGTGTTCTGGGTGGCATAAAATAGGGGCAAAAGAATTAGCAAATGCAAAACAATTGTTTCGTTTATTATTACGAAGAGCAATAAAAAAACACAAGGCTAAGAAAAAAAAATAGACTAAGAGCGTATATTAGTAACAATTATGATTTGTTCTACTTTGGATTAATAAATCATAATTGCTGGGTTTATATGTGCTAGTTATAAGCCATGATTTTCATACTATTATCTATCTAAATAAATAAATTATAGTTTACAAATTATAATGACTGAATTTATATCACACGTTCATTTAAAACAAGTTAGATTATGGTTTCAATGTGACTCGTAGTAAATGTCCACTGACCTTTATTTGTACAGTTTTTGGGGGTATGAGTGAAATTTCTTGTTTGGTTTTAAAGTAGCCGATTACTACTGCACTGAAATTTCCCTCAAGTTTTAACAAAATTGTGCTTAAAGGATGCCTATCTTTTTGGACAGACAATCTGTACAAATTCTCAAGGTGCTATTATGGATCTACGTCTCAAATCCCAGGGATTCCGTTTTACAATTTGACGATATCTTCTAGTTGCCAGAAGTCCATTTGAGACCTGAAATATTCATAAAGGAAAAGACATGCATGAGAACTGAAATATGCTGAGAAATACTCCTGAAATATTCTCCCGAGAAGCAGTGTGTTCCCCTGTTGCAGTGATAGCAAGTTAGAATTAAAGCACGTTGATGCACATCAAAGCATGGAGGCTTGCTTGATTACAAGGGATGTTTCCAATTTTAGTCTTTCATCATCTGCTTTTGAAACAGGACTATTTTGAAGTATAAAGCAGGTGCGCCATCTTTGTAACACGTCCATTAAAAAAAGAAACATTCATTAAAAGAAATCTAAAGCAAAATAGCTAAGGCAGTGCCAAGTGAAACATCATTTGTTTTAAAAAATGCAATTATAAAAAGAAAATAGAACCCACAGCTGACAATAGTATTGATCTTCAGGACAGATGCAAATATATATACGTGTGTGTGTGTGTGTGTGTGTGTGTGTGTGCGCGCGCGCGCGTGTGTGTGTGTGTGTGTGTGTGTGTGTGTGTATGTGTCATGCCCCTGTCGAGTCTGAATCAGAGGAGGAAGACGAACGGCTGACAGGGAGTGGGAGTGTGGCTCCGTTGGCTGTGGAGGAGGCTGGGGAAGAGCAAAGTCCGTCTGGGCAGAGCAGGAAAAAGGTAGAACAAGGGAGAGGAAGTTCAGAGGAAGACCCAGGCCTACTCCCTCTTTATCCTAGGGCACACAGGGAGGAACGGAGAAGAGAACAATGTGGGTTGTGTGGCTTATGGGGGAGGAAAGGGCCCTGATTCCCTTCATTAGCCACAGCTGGGAAGGGAGTTTAAAAGAGATGCAAGCTGAGTGCAGCGTCTGCTGGGAACAAATATGAGTTTATCTTGTGTTTGGTTATCTACCTTCCTGGCATCTTCCCAACCATGTTGGCCTTCACATCTGGAATTCCTTCTCTTGCCCTGCCAGACTAATTACCTAATTTTGCCTTGTTTGGACTTCTAGTTACAGTTTCTGTTGACCACATTTTGGACTTAATTCTCTGCAGCCAAAGGCTGTTCCTGGGAGAGTTTTTCTCCAGCCAGAAGGTAACCAGGACATTGGGGGCAAAGTTGGAGCTAATAAAGGGACTCCTACTGATTATCTGACTGTGTGGCCTTTGTGCCATGCCCTGGTCATCACAGTGTGTGTGTGTGTGTGTGTGTGTGTGTGTGTACAATGTACAAAGGTAGCGATTACTATTTGTTTGGCTTTATATTGGTTGGTGATTTTGGCAAAAGAAAAGAAAGAGTGTGCATAGCTAAAATAATGAGTTTTGTGCATATATTATTGAATAAAATCCATGTTTTTTATATATAGAGAGAGATAAAAGAGGAATCTTCTTTCTTTGCACTAGGCATTGTTCTATGACTGTTCATATATGTTTCTACCATAAAGAAGAGCATTAAATGATGGGATCAAGAATAGCAGATTTTTTTTCCTGATATAGTTGCTGGGAATAGGAAGAAAGGGAAATTACAAATTCTTTTCCGGCTTTGATTTTGATCTGGGCTTACCAGAGAAGGTGCCTTTGAAGCTCAGTTTTCATATGAGGGGGGATTTTAAATGCTTCTGAAGTTCATTTCTGAGCTGGTTTGGAAGAATTCTGGCACTAGCTCCAAAAAAGATAAACACATCCATGCATTAAATTTATGGCCTAAATCTTCACTATTTTGATCTTTGTAATAGGCACTCAGCTTGAAAATCTCTCTCTCTATATATACTAAAGCCTGGAATGAGACAACTCTACAATTTACACTGATGGGAAATTCCATTAAGAAATATCTCCAAATAACCAAAAGGAAAATGTTAACATATAGCTACATCCCCCAAAGCAGTTGACCACCATTAAAAAAAAAATCTATGCATTTGCCTTTAACCATCAGTATCAATCATTAATTCCTGTGCATTTTATAGTGCTTTAATCTACAGGGTTTTTAATTCTGAATAATGAAGCATTTTAAGAAGATCTGAATATACTGTACAAAAGTGAGTTTTCCTCAGTTTCATATGCATTGCCTGCATTGTCTTTGCACCCACATGATGTTGGGTTAAATTAGGGCCACAGATTTTTTAATAAAAGTTTTTAATAGAAGATTCACAAGGAGTGAATTATAGTGTATGATACTGCTAAAATAAGGGCTGTTTAGCATCCACCTGTCTCTCTTATGTTTGAGGTAAATACTGTATAATCCAGTTCACGAATCTAAATATTCAAGTATGGCTTTTCTCCTCTTTCTAACCATATTTAAAGCCCTGTAATAATAGATTTAAGCAACGAAGTATTCAATATATAAAACCTTTAATGCACATATAGTGACTTCCTCTCTCAATCCCACACATGTTAAAAATACCAAAGCACCAAGGTATAATTATATATTCTTACAGAGGAATTCTTCTTGGCTTCTGGAGCATCAATAAGAAAGGTTCAGACTTTAAAAAAACCAGTATGATATTTTATTTAAGGTGTGCACCAAAGCTGAACAGAGTCAAGTTCATGTCCATTTCAGCTAAGACATTTGGATAAACTTTGTTGTTGTAGTGGAGAAAAATTGGAAAGAATGATAACTGTTCTGGAAAGAAAGAAAGAAAGAAAGAAAGAAAGAAAGAAAGAAGGAAGGAAGGAAGGAAGGAAGGAAGGAAGGAAGGAAGGAAGGAAGGAAGGAAGGAAGGAAGGAAGGAAGGAAGGAAAAAAGAAAGAGGAAAGAAAAAGAAAGAGGAGAGAAATAGAGGAAAGAGAAGAAAGAAAGGAAAAAGAAAGAAAGAAAGAAAGAAAGAAAGAAAGAAAGAAAGAAAGAAAGAAGCAATATCTCAAGACAATTATACTTGACAGAGCTAGGGATATATAAAAGGAAGAGATATTTACCATACAGCTTGGGTTAAAAACATATTAATCTTAAAGAGGTCAAGGTGTGTTGGAAGGCTCAGTTGTATATTAATCATTCAGATTAAAAACTTTCACATCCCATCCATTACATGCAGGAGTGGGATTCACATTTTTTTACTACCGGTTCTGTGGGCGTGGCTTGGTGGGCGTGGCAGGGGAAAGGATACTGCAAAATCTCCAGTCAGAAGTGGTACTTGCCGGTTCTCTGAACTAATCAAAATTTCCGCTAGCGGTTCTCCAGAACTGGTGAGAACCTGCTGAATTCACCACCTCTGATTACATGCCTTCGTATGTCTCTTTCTATACGGCAGGGGAGAGGGAACAGATACCGGATCCCCCTCCGAGGTCTGAGGCCTTTCTCCCTCTTGGAATGGAAGCCCAATCAAACCACCTCTGATTACATTTCTGGAGGGCAATCAGTGTGCATCTTCCCTGATATAAACTTCAAAACTTGTCACTTCTGGAGAAAAAGTACCCTTGATTATCAGTCAGTTGCTAGACAGAAGATGAAGTGAAGGTGATATGACAGCAACTTTTTTCTTCAAGATTCAACTTAGCTAGCAGACGCTGTATTTTTGCTTCATGTATTCTTTTACACATACTTAGAACAGTCACCAGTAGCAATTATTACAGGGTGAAGTCCTTTGTCAGAGAAAATTACACTCATCATAGGATCCATACCGAAGCAGAGCCATTTAAAGACAGAAAATGCTACAGATCATAGCTTGCATTAATTAATTTAATTCTTTTTTATTATGCCATAACATCCCAATGTCAAGGTGCAGAAAAGCATTTTTTTTTCATGCCTGAGCTCTTAGATACTCAGCATCTCCATATCTCAAAAAAGCTGTGACTGAAAGACCACTTGTAAAAAACTGAAATGAATCTCTTACTCATTAATGAAGATGAAATTGACCTTGAGGTGGTTAATGACACTGATCACACAGTTTCCTCTTTACTTACTGGTCTTAAAGCCAACAAAATGCTTCCATTCCTTTTGCACAGTGTCTGAAAAATGTGAATTTGATTTGTGTTAAGCATCCTTTATAACAGCTGGTTATCCAGTACTTGGACACAATCCAACGAATGTAAAGCAATTAGATTTGCTCTTATTTGTTTTTTCCTTTAAAAAGAAAAGTTGGGAGGTAGGTGTTCTCCGGAAATATGCTTAGAGTTGTATTTAACTTTTTTAAAAAAATGTTATTTACAAGAATAATGGTTTATATAGTAAATTATTATTTTTAAACATCTGAATGGCAACCACTGTCTTAAAAATAATTTTTACTGTCTCATACACTGGAGAATGACAAGTCTGAGAAAATGCCCTGTAAAATAGTAATATATCATCTAAAATACAGCAACATCCCAGCTGGGTTTATCTGTTGTGCTAACCTGTAATTTGTTGCAGTTATAGTTCCTTGCCAAATCTATAGTGGCAGATGTCTGTAACATGAAGACATAAACAATGGTTAAAAAAAATGCAGTGGATTTCATGCTACATCCAAACAAAACAAGCTACAGAATGGGTTTCTGTAACTTGATCTTGGACAGAATTTAAATAATCTAAATAACAACTGGACACAAGGACTGAATGCCATCACTCTGCTAAACAAATAATTCCCGCAACACTGTTCAGCTATTACAAAGTCTGCATTACTGTTACTATTAATCTTCTCATCACTCCTTATCACCCATTTCCTCCCGCTTGTGACTGTATGACTGTAACTTTGTCGCTTTTTTCTTTTATGTACGCTGAGAGCATTTGCACCAAGACAAATTCCTTGTGTGTCCAATCACACTTGGCCAATAAAATAATTCTAATTCTAATCTAATTCTAAAATAAACAGGGAAGCCAGATTCACTTAACCATCATGTTACTTTTTTAACAACTGCAGTGATTCTCTTAACAGATATGGCAAGAGAGGCTATAAAATGGGGCAAAACTCACTTAACAACTGTCTCGCTTAGCAACAGAAAGTTTGGGCACAATGGTGGTTGTAAGTCAAGGACTACCTGTATATATGCTTCCAAAAATGGATACATTTTGCAAAATGGAAAAGTACCTTTAAATGAGATATTCTCTTGGTCTCAGAGGAGGCATGATACATCTTCTTTTATATCAGTCCTTTGTTGAAATATCACAGATACTGCATACCCATTGGCCATGGTTTTTCTAGTCTGAGACTTGTCCAGGTTCTGTTCTTGTCTGATACAAAAAGAAGAAGAAAAATAACCAAGCCATTGAAGCAAATTATCATAGGCAACGGAGGGAAGGGCCCAGAAGAAATGTATCTGAAAATCTCAGTGTAGTTACTTGCAGAGGATGTCTATCTCCATCCTATCAAACTGCTCAACTGCATCTTATGACAGGGAATACACACACGTTTCATAAAAAACATTCTGGTAATAGGCTTGGATTCTCACGCAGGGGTATCAAACTGGCGGCCCTTGGGCTGGATGTGTCATGCACAGGCCACGCCTACCCCAGCTCCACGAATGGGGAACACGTCGCAAAACATCACGTGACAGCAATGTGACACAGCAAGTTTGGCACCCGTGTACAGGCAGCTTTGTTTGCTAATAGGAATCCACAAAAACCAGTCACAGATTTCAGCAGAAGTGGAATCGTGTGATTGGCTGGCGAATGAGCGTGCCTACAACAAACATCTGCTTGAAACATTTTTAAAAGGAAACATGCAAGCAGAGTATATATTTGGGGTGTTGCAATTACAAATACAGGATGTTTTAAAAAGAAAATGCTACTCTATATGCAAAGCTATGCATTAAGACAACTTTTGTGACAGGCTTATTAAGGAAGATGGTAAACAACAACACATGAATCTTAATATTTGTAGAGTTGAATACTGTGGCCACAACCAGTTGTTTTTGGAAAGCTGATATAAAATAAAACTGGAATGAGTTACAATGGAAGTATCTGTGAAAGAGAAAGGAGGAGGAAATAACAAGTTTGGGTCCAATGTCAGGAGTATTTTTTGTGTAAATGTAGGAAAGGGAAATTGAGCTGCACCCCACTGTAGTGCCAGGAGCAGAGGATGTGGTTTGATTGATAGCTGAGAAAAATTCTCATGCAAGAATAAAAAGACTGAGCTTATGGATAAAGGGCAGCAGCAGCATCTGAGTTCATGAGCTGAATACCCAATCACTGGCCTGCAACTGGGCCATGAATAGAGATTTAAGACTTCAGCTCGAAAATGTCTTCAGTATCAAAAGGTCAGTGGCTAGACTATCCATTCACCTGGTGGTTGATTGTACCTTATTGCCTGTTGCTGATAACTCTGGGTTTTGACTCTTGGACTTTTGCTTCTGGCTTTCTGCTAGCCTTTGGCTCTCTCAATATTTGCTTTCAATTAATTTGTGGTATCTGAGCACTCCCTGTATTATTTTTTTTGTCTTAATAATCTTATTGTGACAGATTGTGTGCAGGCTGGGAGAGGAAGGGAAGAGAACAAAGTGATAAACAATCAAGATATAGCCTCAAGCAGGTCGGTTATTGCCTTATTTCATATCTGGGAAGAAGTGTTTTAAAGCACTCTAAAAAGACTCTACCTTAACTCACTGTAAGGAAGGCTAGGAAATTCCTCCTAAGTTCCTAAGTCCTGCTCAGCAGCTTAGAGTTGTCAGATACAGCTAATCTTCCCATCCTTTGTTACTTTGATTTTATTTTGTAAGCTGGTGAGATCATGCAAGATTGGGTTTTATAGTAGTTAAGGCATCAAACAAGAAACTGGGAGACGGAAGAGTTCTAGTCCCACCTTAGGCATGAAAAACTAGCTGGATGTCTTTGAGGCATTCCATCTCTCTATTTCCTAGGAATGAGGCAATGGCAACCCCTTCTGAAAAGCCTAACCAAGAAATCTTGGCTTGTCTAAGCAGTTTGGACATGATTGAATGGGAGAAAGAAAGAATAGAAACCTAGAGACTAGAAGCTGGGAGATGGGTAGGGAAGAAAAAATGAATGGCGATTTCCCACAATAAAGTGAAAATAATGTAGTATAAATTTCAGGCCCCAGATCTATATTTCGCCAACAGTATTGTGGCATCAGCAATAACTTCTTGAAAAACTTCTAGGTCTAGCTGGACTTGCACGTAACTTAAAGGTAGATTAGAAAGTAAATAGACCTAGTCTATAATCTGGCCAGTAGAAAGAATTTAGATGTGTTCCTTTTGTTTTGATTTGGAAGTGAGTTTTAATTGCTAGAATTTCTTAGTAAGAGTGCAGTAAGAGCTGACTTCACACAAGAATTACCTCCTGTTTGCTGTTTGGTTCTGGATGCCATATGATCTATGTCACCCTATTTAATGTTTCAGTTGGGACCTGTAGCTCAAGGTTTATTCTAGAAGCTGCTTGGAAAAGAAGGGGTCTTAGCTTAGGTAGGGACAATGAGACAATCATTTTCTTTAAATAAAGAAAACACAAAACTTTGATATATTCTATCAGATTGAAAGGCATTGCCAAATTACAATCGTTTGCTCGGGATGTCTGATTCCAAAGAGCAACTTCTGCTTTTTCCAGCAGCAAGAGAAAGAAATTAACTTTAACTACTGTTTGTAGATGTATTTTCCAAACGCTGGATTTTAAAACCTGGGTTGCTGATTTTTCTGATGTGCAAATTCTTACTTTGTACTTCAACACCTTTTTTTTTGGATAAGTGCTAACTGCCATAAAACCTTTTGGGATTCTTTCTCTCAGAAAAAGACTTTGTCATTTAAAATACATGTTTTCTATCACAGAAAAGTATTTAATCGGGTACCTAAAGGGAGATGATGGCATATCTTCAGTTTAAATTAAACTCTTTGTTTTGCCGCACTTACAAGGTAAATCAGCTGTGAAAGGTGCAGACATATACCAGGTATTCAGCATAGAACTATCATCTTGTGCCACAACCGATTGTGCCATTTGGGGGTTACAGTTTTTTCAGTCTGGCACACTGACAATTTTCATAGCAATTGGACATTTATCATAGCATCTGCCTTTATTTATTTAAATCTGCTGTTTCCAAAGATCTGACTTTCTTCTTTTGAGAGACTGCATGAGATTTGGGCTTTTCAAGATGGCAATTATGAATGGATTTAAGCCACCAGGTGAATATCATTGTTATTCTTCAAATTCTGAGTATCTTCCTGACAAAGATTTATCAGCTTTTGGTGCCTTCTGACTTTGTGAGCAGATGTAACATAACAAAAAGTGCTTCCCCAAAAAACAATGAAAATAACTTTCAACCCAGTGGTATAAGAAAAAGAGAGGGCACAGTGTTATATACACGACCATATGTGGCCAAGGAGTGGAGTCAGCTAATAGACTCCACTCACTGGCCAAGCCGCTAGTGGGAAAAACAAAGTCCCATCAGTGGCTGAAGCTTTGGACAGCACCGGCTATAAAAGCCAGCACCTACCGCGATTGAGCGGCTTTTTGAACTAACTCCTAATAAAGTCTGCTTACTGCTCTTGCCACGTCCTGCCTCTCCTTCCCGTGCAAACCCATCTAACACACAGGACAAAAAAATCCTGATATTAATGTTTGAAATCAATGTCCAAAGTTGCTTTTTTAGGAGGCAACCCGACTTTCTTGTTTTTTCTTTTTCTTTTGAAGATGTTTTGCTTTTCATCCAAGAAGCTTCTTCAGCTCTGACTGGATGATGGGGAATGGAAGGATTTATACTCCTTGCAGACAGCTGGTCATTTGCATCCTTTTAGAGGGTTGTTGAGGCCACTTGGAAGTATATCTGTGTCCTCAGGATCATCTGAGTAGTGCTTCTGGCTCCTGTAGTCTGCAATTTTTCTTTGTTCGAGTTTGAGATCAATTTTTTTTATCTTCCTCACATTTGTTCTCAAGAGATTCTTAGAATGAGATTATTTAAGGAAGACCAGTAGTTCCTCCTGCCGAGATCTTCTAAAGCACAAGTGGTTCACCCATTCTCTGGGTATAACTTTTCAAAATTACAAAATGTTTACTGCTAATAAATTGAGTAAAGAATGGTCTTGAAGGATTATTTCATTATACAAAATGAGCAAACCTGAAATTTAATGATTACTTTGGCAATTAAGGTGATATATTTTGCAGATCCGGAATGCCAGTCTCTCTGCTGAGGATGGAGAACTGATAAAATCTTCATACAAGAACTTGTCAGGGGACTTGAGAAAAAATTAAACTGGTTTCCCAAGAAAAGGAGTTTCGAGAATTAAGATGTTCCTATATTGTGCTCTCATTAGCAATAACTCTAATAGTAAAAGGACATAAAATGGTGTTCAATTTATATGAGAGAAGACATATTTAATCTTCTCTTAGTCCCAGACTAGGATTTAGGATTTAGATATTTTCTAAAAACCCAACCATTTTAATAGGGAGAATATTTTTCTAAAATCCACATTCCATTTAACTTGTCTAACAGAAGTTCACTTTGTTCTGCATATTATAGATAACAATAGCAGTGCCTCTGCTGAACTTAAATCCAAACCAGAAGTGTTAATGATACAATAAATATCCAGTTTTATGACTCTAATATATTTCTGCAGCAGAATGACATAATTTCATTTGAGGACCTCTAGGGAAGGGGTTTGTTCTTAAGTAATAATGGTGAGATCTACTCTCCATCTCCTGCTTTCCTTTTTAAAAATATATGATGTCATCAACAGTTTTTAAAAAGAAGATAAAAATTAAAGCAAACCATAAAGGATAAAAAGAAAGAAAACAAGGAGGAAGCTGAAAGTGAAAGGAAAAAAGTAAAATAAAAAATAAAATACAAAGCAGTGGCTTCCAATCCCTCATAGTAGTTACCAAGTTCAATAATAACTATAGAGTACTTCTTACTCTAAAATTAAAACATATTTCCCTTCTTTCTATAATCTATTCTGTTTAATCACCAAAACCATAACTACAAATTCAGTTTGGCAATCTCAGTGAGTTCTATCAACCTTTGTAATAACTGGAACCTATGTCATGTGCCATCAGCTCTTCTCTTGGTTTTATTTTGCATAAAATTTGTATTGTATTCTCCCTGAAAAAAATCTAGTATGATAATTTAGCCATTTGCATTTGCCTATTATTTCTCACCTAGAAGATGCTGCTTGTGCTTAGAGCCTCAAAAGTGTTTTAAGGCACAACTTGGGTTTGTATCAATTCTACATTCTCAATATGGCACAACACACATAATGATTTTTAAAATGCATATTAACCTTGACATTACTCATCCCACATGTTCCGTTTGCCACTAAATCACACAAATTAATGGTTCCAAAGCATTAATTTCATTTTATCCCCAAATTTTGCATTTCTAATGGTGTTTTCTGGCAAGAAGCTGATTTATAATAAAACCCCTTTTTACTTTGATATATATTCAGAGTGCTGTACGTATCTGGTTACCTTTCCAATGCCTTTTTGTGCATTATAACCATACACACAAACACAATTTGAGGTGACTTAGTCATTATTTTTCTATGTGTTTTACAGTAAATGAGGCTATATGTGTCTAGAGTTTGTCAATATTTTGGAAGGAATGCAAAATGTCATAATAATATTATTACAGTATAGAATTCCAACTCCCTTATTAATATAAAAAATAACATAAAGCAAAAGTAGAAAAAAATACCACCCAATTCTATGATAGAAATATGGCATTGTACTGTGCAGCAGTGTAGGATTCAATTTTTTTACTATTGGTTCTGGGGGATGTGGCTTGTTGTGCATGGCAGGGGAAGGATACTGTAAAGTCCCCAGTCAGAAGTGGTATTTGTTGGTTCTCTGAACTACTCAAAATTTCCGCTACTGGTTGTCCAGAACTGATCAGAACCTGCTGAATGCCACCTGTGCTGTGTAGGATTGTTGTCCTAGTTTCTGATAGTGATAGATGTTGAATTAAGAAGTCTTTCCATTTTATAAATATCAACTATTCTCTGACTAATGGTCAATACAAATGTTGAGCATTACATTCATTGACAAAATTTGTTTGGACTGGTAGAAAGAAAGATTGCATAATGGTGCTCTGTTAAAGTTCCATTCCATGTAAAGCTTTCCTTACTTTTAGAATATGGTAAACTGCACTTTTACAAGAACTCTGCACCACTTTCTGGAGAAACTGTGCTTGGATTGATATGGAATGCATGTATGTGCAACTTTTATGAGCTAAGTTATTTCTTTATCTGTAAGAAATCTCTTGTAATGTATTTCTTCTTCTCATCTTCTTTCATATATCTACAATAACTAACATCTCCCAAAGTCAAATATTACATACATTGAATAGGATTTTTTTTTTACCACCAGAACCGAGAATGCTTGTTTTGGGTGGCTGACATGGGTAGCTGTATAAATTTGAAAAATAAACCAAGAAAACACATGATTTTATCCCATGATTTTTTTATACCCGTGCAGCTGACCTATTCCAGTTTCTATGTCAATCAGTTGACTTTACGGTTGAAATCTGAGGCATATTTCCATGAACCAAAGAGGTTTTTTAAAAGTTCTGTAATTCATTTATAGTGAAGAACAAGATTTCACTTCTGGATAATAAGTATAATAAGGTAAATGCAATTTTAAACTCTAGGGAGAAGATTTTGTTAAAAAAAATATTCTGATTTAGATTTAAATGGACCTGCCTTTTTAAACCTTGATTCAATCTCTATTTCAGTTTTATATCCACACCATAATAGGATGAGGTTACCATATAATCAAGACTAACTGTGGCCTTTTATCTAAATGTAGTCAATAGTAAAATATCCTTAAAATCACCACATAGGTTCCTAGTTTCAGTGTAACCCGGAGGTGGTATTAACCGGTTCACACCTATTCGGGCAAACTGGTAGCATTTATTTGGCATGGGTCACCAAACTGGTGGTGACCCCTGGCTGGCCACACCCCCAACCTGGTCGCTCACTTGCCCCAATCACTCTCCTAGCTTTCTGTTCCCCACATCCTCTTTCTCCCCGGGGCGGGGGAGGAAGAAAGGCATGGACGCTGCAAGTATCATTTTCCCCGTGTGAGTTAAAGTGCCTGGAATGAGAGGGAGTGCGGGCTGACAGAGGGGGTGGGGGAACCCACTCCAGCCTTGGAAAATTTAAAGGAGTTGCTTCAAAATGTATGCCTGTTAAGCTACAAAAGTGCTCCGTGTGTGTGTGTGTGTGTGTGTGTGTGTGTGTGTG
>NW_020769328.1:9983405-10070377 GCF_900518735.1 Pseudonaja textilis | reverse complement strand
AAAGAAAGAAAGAAAGAAAGAAAGAAAGAAAGAAAGAAATAGGAAGAGAGAGAGAAAGAGAGAGAAAATATATTTAATTGTTCCATTATTTATCATGTGTTAATATTTTACACTGTCCCTACACCTAGAGTGATTTTTCTGCCTTTCTTTTGCTCAGGGCTACCACATATTTTTCAGGGTTTACATGCATTCAATGTCAATAGTCCAGAGCATAAAATACACATGTGTTTAACAAGAGTTGAAAGGGACCTTGGAGGTCTTCTAGTCCAACTTCCAGCTCAGGCAAGAAAACTGAGGATGCCAAACTCTGAGTAGAGATCCTGGGAAAGGTGTCAGAATAACAAAATAACACTTAGAAGGGACCTTGGGGCGAACCCTATACCATTTCTGAGAAATGGTTGTCCAGTCTTTTCTTAAAAACTTCCAGTGATTGAGCACCCAGAACTTCTGGAGACAGGCAGTTCCACTGGTTAATTGTTCTCACTCACAGGAAGTTTCTCCTTAGTTTTAGGTTGCTTCTCTCTGTTCAGTTTCCATCCACTGCTTCTTGTTTGCATTCTGCTTCTTTGGAAAATACATTGTCCCCCTTTCTTTGTGGCAGCCCCTTAAAAGCCTGTTGCCTATCACACTCTTGAGTAAAGCATGTGAGCCATTTCCTCCTTTCAGTGGTCCATGAAAGTACATCTATAGTATGCAGATAATAAAGTCAAAAAAGGTGAACAACATTTTTACAGAACTATAGATAAGTTGAGGCTGGGTGACAAGGAATGGCTGGGAGGGGAGGGGCCAGGTGAGGCACCCCTTGATGTGAGTGACATTGAGTTGGCCACGCCCACCCAGTCACATGGCCACCAAGCACACCCACAGTCACACGATCAAGCCACGCCCACCCAGTCACATGAACACCAAGCCACACCCACTCAGTCACATGACCACCAAGCCACGCCCACCAAATAAGCTACGCCCACAGAACTGGTAGTAAAAAAAATTGAATCCTACCACTGGTGAAACCATACTTATTTATCTTGGATTACATGCTTAGAAATGGCAGTGTCAGGCTAACAGAACTTTTTCCCATTCAATTAACAAGAATGAACTTCTGAAAACCAAACGTACCAAAAGGAATCCTTTATTGAGATGAGATAATTCATGTAGGAGTTTAAAGCAGCGTCTAATGTCTCTCAGGCATACCGGGATAGATAAGGGAGTTTAGAACTCCCCCACTTCTCTCAAGGTGTATTTAGTGAAACAAAAGCCAGTATGTTTATTCCCCACCCGCACCCCTCCTGAAGGAATGATCTTTTTCACAGTTTCCCAAACATACATCTCACTGTGGAATTTTCATGGTCTTCTCATCTCCTGGCTGTGCCCCTCAGAGGTGATAGGTTCCGGCCATCTGGGATTCCTCTCTCCATTGTATACAAATTCGATGTAAGATTGAATGTATTCAGGTTACATCAAGAAAGGATTTCTTTATCAGTTCCCCCCCCCCTTTTTAATTGTTTCTTCTTCCACTGAAGAAATGACAGATACACGGATCTGACAGGCAGTATTTGAGAGAAACTTCTCTGGATATGTTGACTGTATCTTCTCTCATGAACTGCATGGGGATTATAATGGAATTTGTTATTTTCAATTATGCATGTCTTCCCTGGGATTTAGATAAAAATGTGTGTGAGGTTTGCAAATCCATATCAGCTCCTCCCCTTGCAAAATAAAACTGAACCCCCAAACCCTCTAAGTATGTCTTTATCATACAGAATGCTATAATATAGCTGCCACTATTAAATCCATGTTGTTAACAGTACATGAACAGTCAGGTTGGATCAGAGTAAAGGTATATTTGCTCCAGCATTCTGTTACCATGGTGATAAACCAGATGCTCTGAGGTAGTTCATAAGACAGATCAGAGCACAGTAGCATCTTCTCTTATGCCCAGAAAATAGATAACACCACATCATCTATGGGGGCCAAATTGTTGCCTCTAAGAACAAAACCTCATTAAATTCCTTTCATATTGGTGACTCACCTTTGCATTTAACCCACATTCAGTCTTAAGTATTCCAGTGGAAAGGTGGGATTCGAATAGAACAACACACACACACACACACACACACACACACACACACACACACACACACGCTGTACAGTGTATACTGTACTCTTCGTTGTTACATATGCTTTGTGTATTTGCAAGACTTTTAGTGAATAATTATAATAGGTATGAATGAGAATGAAGATAAATAAGCACTGTATCAACATCTAACAATATGGCATTGTAATATTTAATTAAATGCTTAAATTCAGCTTAAAATAAAAAACCCTTAGAGGCTATTTTCTTCTTTTCACACTTGGAAATGGTCTCTCATTCTTAACACACTCTTCTGCAGATTTACTCTCTTACACATTACTCCCATGCTTTACGCTAATTATCTCCCTCTCTCTCTCTCTCTCTCCCCCCCTCTCTCTCTCACACACACACGCTTAGTTATCCAGCACCTGAATTTGCTCTACAATCTAAAATCCAGGACTTCATTTTCTTTTCTGCTTATTTTTTGCAGATTCCTTCCTCAATTTTCTCAGTTTAATTTGTTCTATACAAGTTAGGATCTCTAAGCTATTCTCTGATGGTTAGAACAATTAATCAGTAAAACAACTCATCAATAGAAGTTGTGGGTGCTCCAATACTGGAAGTTTTTTTAAAACATTTTTTAAAATTTTTATTCTACATGTACACATCAATATATAAACAGTATGGCACTTAACCATCATATATTTTGGTGCAGACAAAAATAATAACATTAATCATATCTCTAATGTTAATACACATATTTGTAAATTATAACCTTTCATTATTTAATTATTTAATATTTCAACACATTCTTCGAATGCCAATCACCATATTATTTAAGTATGCATGATTATTTAATTATTCAATTCCTTCTTTTATTTTTATTTTAAAAAAGCCTCTCTTTTGGCAAGCAGTGTGGTTCCAGATTTTTATATTTTAATACAAATATGACCATAGTTATATATTCATCTTTCTTGTTCAGTTTCATATCACATTATTACTTATTAATATTAATTTCATTAAACTTATTTTATCCAATTTCATTCCTTTTTTCATTTTTCTTGGGATATTCTTATATCTTAACAATATTACCTAAGATTCTTATTTCATTTCTATGTTCATTGCACATATTACTTTTATCTGTCTCATTTGCAATTTTATCAATTCTTGTTCTATTAATTCTAGAAATTGTCCCTTTTAGTTGTCAGTTCGAGCTTACCACCTTCATTCTACATTAATAACATTATTTTCCTATCTATGAGATATCAGATATATTTTAGGTCAGATTCAGCATGGTATTCTTTTCTCAGTCACCTATATATTGCAAAAATATTAATCTAGTCAATTAATTATAGAAACTGATATTAATCTTTCCTTTGTTTCTCATAATTTTATACATTGCTAATTATCAATTAATATTCTTATAATAAATTCACATTTCCATATCTATTTCATTAAATTCCATATCTTTTATAATGATAATCATTAGAAGGAAAAATATCATCCAATCTTATCTATTTTCAACTACTTATTCTTATATATCACAACACATTACCTTGCAGAATCTCCTTCCCTATCCTTTTTTACCCTTTGTTTCTCATTCTCCTAACTATGTAATTCATTTTCATTCTTGTTTGCTTCCTGTTTATCTTTATTTTCTGGTCCTTTCTCTTAGTTCCGATTTTTTCCATTATTATTTCCCTCCATTTCTCATTCCAATTATTTATTTTGTCAGCCTCTCTTGATTTTTCTTCTGTAATTCCCGCTTCTGTTTTTCCCTTCCCTTTGTTTAGTTTTCCAAGCCATTCCCTCATTCGTTATCACATCAAACCACAAATTTTTAACTTTAAATCTTTTTTCCTCCTGCTTAAATGATTGTTGTTCTACTTGATCTTCAAAACTGGTTTCCTCTTTGTTTACCTCCTCCCCCTCTGGTTCTCTTTGTTCTTCTTCTATCTGAATCATCATTTCTAGTTTTTGTAATATATTGCTGCACATTTCCAAGCTTACTTTCATCATTTCCTTCGTATCTTGTAGATCCAGTCTCATTTCAACAAATAATTCCTCTATTGTGTATGCTGCTCCTTTCCCCCACTCTTCCTTAATAATTATATCCAATCCAAATATCCAGTAGGTTGTTTCAACCAGTGTCTTTTATATTTAATTTCAACAATTAATGTAAGCCTTTGTTTCCAGTTTCTTTTCCAGCTTTTACCCAAAGTCAACATTTCTTTGCTTGCTTTGAAGTGGAGACATCAGAGACAAATAAAATACAACCACCAGCCAATTGTAGCCCCCACTTCATTGTGGAGAAACAGGAAGTGAGGAGCATTCTGAGGGCTGTGGACCCTAGAAAGGCTGCTGGTCCTGACGGTATCTCTGGCCAAGTGCTTAAAGACTGTGCTGATCAGTTGGCTGGAGTCTTTACCAGGATCTTTAATCGGTCTTTATCCCAGTCCACTATTCCATCTTGTTTGAAGGCTTCCACCATTGTTCCACTGCCAAAGAAGTTCCCTATCAATAACCTCAAGATTACAGACCAGTAGCACTCACTCCTATCATCATGAAGTGCTTTGAGAAATTGGTCTGCCAGCAATCATTCCTGGTCTTCCACATACATTTGATAAACACAAGTTTGCATACTGAAAAAAATAGATCTACAGAGGACACTATAGCCATCACTCTTCACACTGCTCTGACTCATCTAGAACAGTGGGAGGGCTATGTGAGGATGCTTTTTGTGGATTTTAGTTCTGCATTTAACACAATTCTTCCACGTAGACTAGTGTCTAAACTTCTGGACCTTGGACTTTCTTATTCAATCTGCCTTTGGATTATGGATTTCCTGTCTGGCCACTCAAAGAGGGTCAGATTAGGTAATCATAACTCTTCAGCCCTTATTCTTAACACTGGTACACCACAGGGTTGTGTGTTGAGTCCCTTACTCTATACTCTTTATGTGCATGACTTCATTCCCATTTACGCTAGTAATACTATTGCTAAATTTGCAGATGATACAACAGAGGTGGGACTCATATCCAGTGGGGATGAGTTTGCCTACTGAGATGAGGTGGACTGGTTGCTTTCATGATGAGGAGACAATAATTTGGTCCTCAACACCAGTAAGAACAAGGAGCTTATAGTGGACCATAGAAGGAACAGATCAGACCTCCAGCCCTTGCTTATCAATGGAGACTGAGTGGAGCAAGTGGCCAGTTTTAAGTTTCTGGGTGTTACCCTAAAAGAGGACCTGACCTGGGGTGCCTACATAGCAGCCTTGGTCAAAAGGGCCCAGCAGAGATTATACTATCTGAGACTTCTCAGAAAACAACAACTGAATGAAAAACTGCTGGTAACCTTCTACTGCTGCACAATAGAGAGTATCTTAACTTACTGCACCTCTGTATGGTTTGCTAATTGCACAGTGGCAAATAGGAAAGCATTTCAGAGGGTTAATGTCATTGCCCAGAAGATCATTGGTTGCCCTCTCCCCTCTTTGGAAGAGCTTTATAGCTCCTGCTGCCTTAAGAAAGTTCAAAACATTCTCAAAGATCCATCTCATCCTGGGCACCCCCCCCTTTTTTTTTAACTAGGTACAGAATAATAAAAACAAGGACAAATAGGCTGAAAAACAGCTTCTATCCCAGGGCAGTAGCTCTTCTGAATTCTACTGGATAGTGCAGTGTTGGTGTGGTGTTGGGGGATTTTGGTTCAATGTGTAGAGTGTGAAGGATGTTTGTTTGTGTTTATTTTCATGGTCATGGTCATGATATGCCCTGAAGATGGTGTTTGATTTTGTTGTATGAAGTGCAATGACAATAAAGTAAACTAAACCAGGTGGTTCCAAAGCAATTTTTTCAAATATCTTTCCCCTTGTGACATTCTGGTATTTCACTTTTCAGGGTTTTTATTTTATTATGATGGAGTTCCTCTTATTTTCTTTTTAGTTCCAAGTTCTAATTTTAAAAAGGCCAGACACTTTTCAAAGAGTCATTGAAATTTTTCCTGTACCATCAAGTGACACTCTCAACACTATTTCCACATTCCACCCTTTCTTTCCCTTTTCCCCGTTTTTTAGTTATAAAACTTTTATTAATTTCATTAATTTTAATTATTAACTATTATTTCTTTTCAACACATTCAATTCCAACATTTACTTATGCCTACTTAGTGCCAAAAGTCCAATAGTTATCCAATTTAATTCCCAAGCCTTTTGTGCTCAAATATTTTCCTCTGAATTTTCTCCTCCAAATTTGTTTGTTTCAATATTCAAAGACAGTTTCCTTCCCTTTCTTGCTGATGACCACTTCTGCACACTTTCATCCAAAATTGATCTTTGTTTCTTAATTCCAGGGTAGCTTTATGTTCATGTATTATGCCTGGTTCACACTCTGCTCGCTACTTCACCACTCCAGAACAGTCTTGGTTTCCTGGACTGCTTCCTGTCTTCGTGGTGGCCATTTTGACCATCGCTGCAACTTGTCTTTGGAGGGGATTTATCTTGTCAGGGAGGGGAGATGAGGCTACCCTTGACCCTCCAAGCAGTTCCACCTTTCTTCACCACCCCTCCAGGGTGGTTCCGGTCTCAATCGGGATCCTCCAACAAGCAAGCACAGAGCAAAACTGTGCATGATCACGGATTCTGCTCCAACTCCAATGGAAGAGCAACCAGAAGTCCCACTGGAAATTTTAAAAAAGAGATTGGACAACCATTTTTCTGAAATGATATATGAGTGCAAGGGGTTGGATTAGAAGACCTCCAAAGTCCCTTCCAACTCTGTTAATCTATTCTAAATCCACATCCTTTTGTCCACATTTCATTCAGCCAAGAGGTGCATGCATTGTAATAATGCACACTTAGGATGCCAATGGACACAATCAAATCAATAACTGCATCCTGAAAACTTTAAAATAGAAAGCTACAAAATAGAATGTTGAAAGCACAACTAACATTGCTTATCTTTTTTAAAATTAGTTTTTAAATAGCTAAATGTCTGTGGAGATTCTCGGTCATCCAGGTCATAGTTATCCCAAAGGTGCTTTTTCAAGAGGCAACTGGACTTTCTGGTTTTTCTTTGAAGATGTTCTATTTTCTAAAGCGCCTGTAGGCCAGACAAGGAATAATGGGTGGAAACTGAATAAGGAGAGATTTAACCTGGAAACAAGGAGAAACTTTCTGACAGTGAGAACAATCAACCCATGGAACAGCTTGCCCTCAGAAGTTGTGGGAGCGCCATCACTTGAGACTTTCAAGAAGAGATTGGACTGCCATTTGTCAGAAATAGTGTAGGGTCTCCCGCTTGGGCAGGGGGTTGGACTAGATGGCCTACAAGTTCCCTTCCAACTCTGATTATCTGTTATCTGTTAAGATATTTCCCTTGTCATCCAAAAAGCTTGTTTTTGGATGTTTCACTTCTCATCCAAGAAGCTTTTTCAGCTCAAAGCTGAAGAAGCTTCTTGGATGAGAAGTGAAATGTCTTCAAAGAAAACAAAGAAAGTCCTGTTGCCTCTTGAAGAAGCACCTTTGAGATACCTTTTAAATAATGTATATTGAAAAATTCCTAAAGGAGAATACAGTCTCTTTAAAATTAAAATTGGTCTCTATTTCTTGGGGATGGGGAATGTAATTATAAACTGAGTGCGTTGCACAAGTTATAAATGATGCAGGATGAATTATTTCTTTAAGTGGTAGAAACATCTCCTGAGATCTAATAATGAAAAACATATAGTCCCTCAGAATAACATAATTGTTGTACTGTGCATCAGTTCAAGGTCTTTTGTAAATATTTGGTTCATAATTTTGACTTCTGATTGACTTCAACTGAATTTCCAAATCAGACTGCATTTTCTAAAGGAAACACAAGGAAACTCCAAACCAGTGTGGGTTAATATGGAGATGGCCTTTCACACATGGATGCTGCATTTTAAGCCTTGGATCAGACTGATGATTCAATGGACTCAACAGTACAAATTGAACTGGCAGTTTAAATTAGATTTACAAAGGCCTACTGGTTAGCAATTGAGTACTTACTGAAGCTTATGGATACTTCATAAGAATATCAATATGTGCAGCACATTGTAATCACTTCAGCTTGATGTGAACTATGGCGGAGACCAAATTGCCAAATCTGTCTGACTCAGCAAAGGTCATAGATATTTAAATATACTCCTTGTGCGACTGCTACATGAAAATCCAGGTGTACCAGGTACTTCAGAAGAGAGTGCAACTGCTTAACCTTAAACTCTTTCTGTTAACCAAACAGCATTTCTGATTGGGTCAGGCTTAAGGTTTTCAAAGTAGTTGATTGTAGAAAGCTTAATATGCTAAAATGGGGGAGGAAGGGAGGGCCAATCATTTGCAACCTTTCCAGCAGGGTTTCGGGAGACACCCTAGCTAAGATTTTGTGCAGTTCAGAGAACCCCCAAATCCCACTCCTGGTTGGCCCCACCCACCCTGCCCCTCCCCTCCCAGGAGTCCCCACGCACCCAGTTTTGGATGCAGGTAAGTGCAAGGGCTGCACGGAGGATTGGAGAGGGCAAAAAATGGGCCTCCCAGAAGTTTGGGAAGGCCGGAAATGGGCCCATTTCTGGCTTCCAGAGAGACTCCAGAGCCCAAGGAGGCCTTTTTCACCCTCCTGGAGGCTCAAGGAAAGCCTCCAAAGCCCAGGGAGGGCAAAAAATGCCATGGTGCAGGAGGCCAACTAGGCTATGCCCACCATGGCCACACCCATCCAGCAACCAGGCAGAGAACCCTTTGCTAAAACTTTTGAAGCCCACCCCTGCTTTCCAGCGGTCGGAAGACAGCTGGGAAGCTTGCAAACGATGATCACATGACCCCGGAACACTGCAACTATTATAAATACATGCTGGTTGCCAAGCATCCTAATTCTGATCACATGACCATGGGGCTGCTGCAATAGCTCTCAGCAGAAGGAGTGGTCCAAAGCCACTTTTTTTCAGCGCCACTGTAACTTTGAACGGTCTCTAAATAAATGTTTGTAAGTCAAGGACTACCTGTGTATCAGAAAGGCTGCAGGGATTCTGTCTGAATAAAGCAAAAACTTTATACGGGGGCTAGGATTCATTTTCTGAAATCTTGAAAGACAGCATTACTGACAGTTCATGGGCTATTTGCATAATTTCACTAAATTTTCCACACCAAATGTCTTTGAGGGAAAGGAAGACAATCATCAGATAGACAATCCTCAGTGAAATTTATAATTACCTGTCAATAGTTTCATAATGAAGCAGGAAATGCATTAGACCTGTCCGAGCATTTGTTATCCATAATGTGTGTTATCAGTGCTATATTTGAGAGGCAATTAGATAACATGACTTCAGACACATTTGGTTGTGGTTTTAAGTGCGGTTTAGTTGAGATTGATCCCAAGGAAATGCAGGGAAGGCAAATTTTGGGCAATTACTGTTCTTTTGGAGCTCATTTTGATGTGGGGGAAAAATAAGCATTTCAGTAGTGAAGATTGAACATAAATGCTACATTCTATTTCTTTAACAACATGCAGTCAGCGATATAAGTTAAAATACAACAAGTCATAAAACATAAATATAAAAGAGAAGGAAAAAATAAAATATGTTGAGTCCAGTAAAAGGAATCTTGCCACTATTGTTTAAAAAGGGAAATTTGGCTTCTAGAAATTGAACACACAAATAGAAATGAGGGATAATTCCATGGATTGATCTTCCTTGTTCCATCCCATACAGGCAAATGAAGATATTAGAGGGTCTAGCTGTGTCATTTCCTGGTATCCAGCAAATGGCTATCACTGTGCTTGTTAAGACTATTCAGATCCAGACTCTAGGTGGAAAGTGACTGGATGATTATTTTTCATTTATTTATTTATTTGTCAATAGCTTACAAGATAACAAACATAAGTATAAATACAGGAAATGGGTATGGATAATTCAGGACAATAGGACAGGGACGGTAGGCACGATTGTGCGCTTATGCAATTATGGGTCTGTTCCTCTCAGTTTCTTCACAGTCTCCTTGTGTGAATAGAACAAAGAGAACTACACGTATAAACTATCTTGAGCTCTTAAGAGAAAGGTGGGATATTGTCAGGCACAACAAATCAGGACCATTCATAGGATTGCAGCATAGACGAGTTATTCAAGCTTATACAGAAGAATCTGGTCAACTGAAGTTCAATACTAAATTGGTGCCAGATAAGAGTCAACAGAATTCAGGAGGGTTGGACTTGGTCCACTAGTGAGAACACAATGACTTTAAGCTGATGACATGTTTAACTCTACCCCCCAGCTCTGCCTGCTCTTCTCCTACAGATATAAATCTAATAAGGATATAAAATAATAAATGAAATACATTTGATGAAACATAGTGTGGTGGAATGTAGTCTGAATTTCCAGGAGGAAGGAGCTGTGCTCCAGAGCATAAAAAGGCTATAGATCTTGGAAACCTTGGTAGAGAAGAACACCCTTAAAAAAGGTCCTCCTGAATTTTTTACAGAGTATATCTACAGTTATGCAAACAGTTGCTTTAGTCTGGCAAGATTCTGTCTATAGGTGAAGAACATTATAGGAAACTAATCAGAAGTAACTCTGCATGTTGTTCTTGCTTCTTGGGGACTGATAGCTTGCTTTCCAAAGTTCCTTCAAAGAAACAGTGTGGTTGAATGTGGCAAATGCTTGTATGAGCCATGGTGGCACAGTGGTTAGAATGCAGTACTGCAGGCTACTTCTTCTGATTGCCAGCTGCCTGGAATTTGGCAGTTCGATCCTCATCGACTCAAGGTTGACTCATCCTTCCATTCTTCCGAGGTGGGTAAAATGAGGACCCAGATTGTTGGGGCCAATAGGCTGGCTTTGCTTAGAGAGGGCTGTAAAGCACTGTAAAGTGGTATTTAAATCTAAGTGCTATTGCTATTTGTTTAGGGTGTGGGTGTCTGTGTGTCTGTGTGAATGTTCTGATTTTTGTTCTATTATTCTGCTTCTATTTTTAATATAATCTTTATTAAATCTTTGAAACAAGAAGGTAAAGGCTTACACAAATGAAAAGTAAGAAAGAAAAAAATAGATAAATAAAAGAAAGAGCAAAAGGTGCAAGAAAAGAAAAAAATGAACAAAAATAGAAAAATAAAATATAAATATAAACCCTGCTTCAAATAGAAGACAGTATCCCTACTTTCAGAATCCTGTGGGATCCCAAGGGAATTCTTCCCAAAGGTGGATAGCAAAGGAAGCTTTCAAATAATGGAAATATGTATAACAGAAAGCAACAACACTTGTATTAGTAATTTTTTGTCACCTCCAATGGCAAGATAAGCTAAAAACAACATCACCAAGATAAATGCTGAAGGAATTCTGAAGTATCTTGGGAATAAACCAAAAACTTTTGATAACTGAATGATGGATGTTGCAGCCATGTTAGTCCCAGCAAGAGTTTTGTCACCTTAAATATTCATGCCGAATGTTAAGCAATTCAAAACAAAACTGCACATACTGGAGCCCCACCTGAACACCATCAATGACAAAAATTCACCACTATCCAATTGTAATGCAGCTTTACTTGGGACAGTTTACATCTTGCAATGATACCTCTAACACCATAAACCATCAGCATCTGCCTGTTCCACATCCTTGGGAAAGATTTGATAGATGGATAAAAATGCCAAGTCCAGTCTGAATATCTGAGCTGATTTTGCAAGGAATAATAATTCGAATAATTTTGCACAATAATAATAATAATGGCACTGAGAGAGGAATGAATAGGCACAGTATATGATCTGTCTTGCATTGAATCAGTGTATGACCACCATTTCTGAATGTTGACAATTCCTCATGGCAAGGGTGACCAATTTTTCAGGCATCTTTGTAAACCCTTGTTAAGTGTGCTGCAATGGAAAAGAAGAAGGTGCCTGGTGAATGGGACTCAATTCCACTGTAAGGAACACCCACTTTTTCACCTATTTATTATTCTAACAGATTTATATAGCCACCCATTTCACAAAACATGACTCTGGGAGGTGTACAGCTATAAAATGAACAACATAAATAAAGGATGGATTGGAGGAACTGTCAGGTGCAAGAAGTTAGGAACCAGGATAGAGTTCAAAAACACCATGCAACCTATACACAAGAATGGGTACTACTAATGGTTAAGGCAAATTGATGCCAAATAAGAGGCAATGGACTTCAAGGAGGCTGGACTTAGGTCCCTTATGAGAGTGTAGAGACTCCAAACTGATGATGCATTTGACTCCACCTTCAGGCTCAGCCTGGTCATCTCTACATGAACACAACCATTTAGCATCACATTCATTCTCTGATCTCATTCTTGAGCTGTTCTTCATTCTAACACTTTGATTTCTATAGGTAGAAGGCAGTTTCCAAGAAAGAAAACTGAAGTGTTCCAGGCGCCTTTACAAATTAGGCCGCATATAGGGATTCCCATCAAGAGTTTTATTTGCCCATTCCTATACACTTTAACCACTGTATTACAATGACCCCTAAGGAGGCAAGTCATGTATTATCTCCACCTCTAGGGAAATCTGGCACAATTTGGGAGAAAGTTTGCTACGTGAAGTACAAGGTTCAATTTATAACTCAGTTCCTAATGGACAAAAGTGTTAAACTACAGAGCTGTTCCTTCTCTTCTTCCAAATTGTTGTGTTGCTAATTAATTTGCTTTTCCCTGGTGCAATTAATCCAGAATATTAAAGTTAAATATATAATGGGCTCTAAATTTAATTTAGGAAAGGCACAGAATTTTAAGTTATCCCTTGCTGCCTAGTTCATATTTATACTGTAGTCATGTAATAATACATTCAATTTAACTCTTTAACTCTACAAAGAACACCTTTGCTTTAAATCCGTCTCTATCAAAACCCGAAGACCATTTTACTGCATCGGCACTCATAGTTTCAGAGATCGGTCAGTTGGAACTGCAGAGAACCTAAGGAACCATCTTTTGATTTCACTAAGATCAAGTGTTGCTCACCATGGGCTTTTTAAAAGCACACTGATGTGCCTACTTTTATGTTGGCTAACTCTGAACAACAGGGTAGAGGGCCCATTAGCCATCTCCTTCTCATCTTTTGTCTAAGTGGGGGATAGAGTTATTATTGCTGAAATAAGATGAACTCAATTAGTTTCTGCAACAGGAAGAATGTTGCTTCTCTTCACATGCTGACTAGGATTAAAAAAAATCTGCAGAAGTGGTATACCTAGTTTCCCAAGGATTCTCTCCTGTAATTTGGAATGGAAGGGGGATCTTTGGAGTGCACTCTCAGGGTCTTTGAAAGGCTGTACTAGAAGATATGAGATGCAGCAATGTTCTTCCTCCTTACATGAAGAAGATACACCTTCAGAAAAAAAGGGTTTATTTGCCACAGTCACTTCATAGTAAGTTTCCAGCAGTACCTGGAATAGATTGAAATGAAGTTATTGCATTGACTGGATCCAAAACTCTTGCTCCCCAAATTCTGCAATTCTGCAATTAAATGTCTGTGGAGATTCTCAGTCATTCAGGTCATAGTTATCTCAAAGATGTCTTTTTTCAAAAGGCAACCAGACTGTTTTTTTTTCCATGAGGAAGAAGAAGAAAAAGTTTAGCTTCTCATCCAAGAAAAAGTTTAGCTTCTCATCCAAATCAGTTCTTTGTTCTACAATTATTTTCTTAGTATCTATAGGGCTCTGCATGCAAGAAACTTTCCTGTCTTCCTATCTTATTCTCAGGAAGCTTGAGGGTCTTGAATCGAGGGTGTCAAACTCAAAGTCCATGAGGCTGGCCTGGAAATATCAAAGGACCAGCCGGCGGTGCCTCTGCTGGCCAAAATGGGCTGTGCGGAGGCCCCAAAAGGCTCCTGCATGGCTCGTTTTTGGCCTCCTCAGGAATAGGAAGGGAATAGAAGACTTGGAAGGGGCCTTGGAGTTCTTCTAGTCCAACCCCCTGCTTATATCACTTCAGACAAATGGTTGTCCAATCTTTTCTTAAAAATTTCCAGTGTTGGAATATGAGCCACAGTGGCACAGTAATTAGAGTGCAGTACTGCAGACTACTTCTGCTGACTGCCGGCTGCCTGAAATTTGGCAGTTCGAATCTTACCAGGCTCAAGGTGGACTCAGACTTCCATCCTTCCGAGATGGGTAAAATGAGGACTCAGATTGTTGGGGGCAAGAGGCTGACTCTGTAACCACTTCGAGAGAGCTGCAAAGCACTGTGAAGTGGCACGTAAGAGTGCTATTGCTATTAACAATTTCTGGAGGCAAGTCATCCCACTGATTCATTGCTTCTCCTTAGTTCTAGGTTCCTTCTCTCCTTGATTAGTTTCCATCTATTACACCTTGTCCTGCCTCTTAGGTGCTTTGGAGAATAGCTTGACTCCCTCTTCTTTGGGGCAGCCCCTGAGATATTGGAAGACTGCTATCGTGTCACTCTGGGTCCTTCTTTTAAATAAACTAAACATACCCAATTCCAGCAACCATTTATATGTTTTAGCCTCCAGTCCCCTAATCATCTCTTCTCTGCACTCTCAAGAGACTCTCAAGCACCTTTTCATTAATCTCCATCTCCTGCAGTGGTTTCTATCATGCCTTCTTCTGCCATGTTTGTGGATAGTTATGTTCATGCTATTTTCCCTCAGTTATAACCTCTAACCTCACCCTACCAAGCCTTATTAGGCAGGCCTAACTAATTCCATAGGAAGACGGGAACTATACTGCTGTAGTCTTGGGAATATTTTCCCATTCCCACACTCAATGTCTATCTCTGCTTCTCCAAATCCTTGGTCCTCCAAGTCCAAGATTTGGATCTCAGGCCAGACACACAAACCTTTTGTCTCTTATTCCTGTCTCAGAATTTAGTCATAATATTTTTCTGTGCCCTCCATCTTTTAATGCCTTTTAAACATTGCTTCTCCTAGAAGAGAGGTTTACAAAATTTTAAGAGCTTAATTTCCACAATGGCAAAAAAAAGAAAATACATCAAGTGCACACAATTACATATTAAATACATAGTACCGTCTTCAGTAACTGATGAAAACTACAGTATTTAAAGGTGACAGAACATTATGTGTGCTGAGGGGGAAAATGTTTTTCCATTAAAATCTCTAGGAAAGCAGCAAACACATCATATTTTCCTTTATGAAACGTATCTTCCATCTTTTAACATAAAAGATTTTTTGTTAAAAAAAATTAAGGGCCAAATTAAACATAATACTAAATGTGTTGTTCAGATTGTGTTGAACATAGTAATGATGTTCTATACCTTGGAAACATCACAATGAATGTATCACAGATGTCTTACTTTTGAAGTGTATCTAGAAATTCCAAATGCACCAAATCTGAAAAAAATATTTATTGATTGATTAAACAAATTGATATAGCTGCCCATCTACCAAAAAGAAACAAATTTAGCTGCCTTTTGTTGTTCAGTCACTAAGCCACATCCAACCCCATGGATCATTGGCTGCCTACTGGTTCACAAAGTTGGATCGTGGATGTTTTGAAAAAAAATTGCAATGATTTTTTTGCCTTTTTTTTTTACACAATGTAAGGTATAATTTCTAAAAACCCCAATAGCTTAAGGCTTGATTGTCTATCTATTTCCCATTACGATCCCTCTAGAGAATGTGTGGCCCTTTCAAGGGGTTGCCAGAGCTTTACTTCATTGATTTATAATCAAATACCAAAAAGTAAGGGAACAAAAACACAAGCACAATGTAATGTGCAGTCAAAAAGCAATATAAGGAAGGAAAATTGAAGAAAATGATGTAGTACAATTGAGATTATCCATGACACTCTAAAATCAAACCTTTTGGTGCCTCCCAGAGGGTCATCAGTGTATCACTTGGTCTTATATGCAAAGCTCCCTTAGGTATATTTGTCTTCTACTGATTTAATTCACATATCATGCTAAGCCACAATCCATGATTCACATATCTCAATGCTCAGCCCAGGACAAAATGAACCACAATAAATGAAAGAACTGCTGAAGTTGGGGAGTAAGCAATAAAAAGATAAAATCAGTAAGTGGTTTAGACTGATGCACTCACCTGTCACGCTCTCCGTTTTTAGAAAAGTTTCAATATGTCTTTCTTTAATTTGACCCTTTGAACAATTTCAAGGCTGATTTTATTTCTTATTTCTGTTTAATTACATTAGAGCTGTCACATTGTATGTATTTTTGTATTCCATTTGGTTATTAGTAGCCTTGAGTATCCTCATTAGACGGAGAATCAGAATGCAATTTGTTTATGTACATAAATAGATGTATGTAAGGCAGCTTTCCGCAAGACTTGTGATTCATTTTTTTCTATAATGTCAATAAATTCATTTTCTTTGATGTTTTGAAGAGTCCTATTAGACAACGGTACTTTTCAGGTTAAACACATTTAGCAACTGCAGGCAGCATTCATTGCTTTCAAAACTACTTTCTCCAGGAATTCAAAGTTACTAGCAAACCCCTCTTTGATACTTCTTTTTCACCTATAAGCAGCTTACATCAGCAGAAAAATCACACGCCTGGGAGACCGTAACTATTGGCTTAGCCTCATTAAAACTAAAGTGACACTGAGCTGTGCCAGGAATACTTTGCCTCCGTTTACAGGAGAGTAAATGACAGATTAGTTTACAAAGTCACGCTTTCAGCGAACAAATCAGAGGAGGGAGGGAGTTTGCAACCATTCCACTTTGGAACAGATATTGTAGACTTTTGCAGCCAAAAAGCAATAAATAAATGGCTTGATTAAAGTACCTCCTGGACACGTAGAGAGCAGAATGACCCTTAGTTGCCATAGAGAACTGCTGCCTTAAAAAGTGATAAATGTTCCCTAAGTGAAAATTGATACTGCTAAAGTTCCAAAAAGAAAGCAAGCAAGCTTGTTATCTCCAATATTCAGGAAGTATGCCTTCATCTGTAATGTGCAATATACTCCTCCATACCCACCGTTATTGCAAATGTGGTTTTCCAGCATTTCACAAATGTTATGCTACAGGAGTTGTTTGGAGTATCTCTTTTTATGCATCAAATGTTGCTTTTGAAGATAGAGGCCATTTCATGGCATACAATGCATTGGGAATTGGATCAGATCTTGGACATTGCTATAACATAGAAATATGATCTATTCTAACCTTTGAAAAGCCAAGGATTTGCAGAGATGGATAAGTTGACATTGAAAATAAAAGATAAAGGAGATACACAGTACTATTCCACGTGAAATGGGTTTTATCAATGGTTAGAGATAAGAGGTAGAAATTAGATGAAGATCTATCGTTGTTATATATAAGTAAAATATGAATGTTGTTCATAATTACAAATATTCTAGTATGTTTAATATGATCATAAATAAGCTAATACAATTATATATATGATTATAATTACTATGTGTATTATAATTTACTATCAGTATATCTATTATTTTTCTTTTTTTCCTTTGTAAAATGAAATGCCCAGACATTGCACTGTATTCAAAATACTTATATATAAATTTACAAAAACTTGACTTAAAAAAAAAAAGAAAGCCAAAGGATTGCTTGATTATCAAAATTTAGCAAGGGGATGAGCTCCCGTTACTTGCCTCAACTCCCGCTCACCTAGCCGTTCGAAAGCATGCAAGTGCAAGTAGATTAATAGTTACCACTTCTGTGAGAAGATAACAACCTTTCCAGTGTCTTTGGCCTATAGCCATGCTGGCCACATGACCATGGAGATGGTCTTCAGACAACTCTGTTTCCCTTGGCCAAGAAACGGAGAATCAGTTATGACTGACAGGGAAAACCTTACCTTTTTAGTAGCTTTTAGAAGGAAGTTATGTGCACAAGGCAAACAAAGGTCTCGGGGGAGAAGATTCACAGTTTGGGGACAATGTAAAAGAAACTCTAATAGGAAATCTTCAGGTTTGAAACCGGGGAAGCACTTTCTCAGTCTCCATAAGCCAAGCAGTAACACGTCCATTTGGTTTTGGGAAGGTTGTTTCTGCTACGTTTGGTATAGTTTTTGCAAAAATGCTCCATGCTACAATCATTTTCACTAGGAACATTTGCTGTGTAAGGTGCATTCCCAGATTGTAGATTTGGTCTATTGTTGGAGGGTGAACTCTTAGGGAACTTTTATCCAATTTAGTCAGCGGTGGGATTCAAATTTTTTTACTACCGGTTCTGTGGGTGTGGCTTGGTGAGCAAGCCCGGGGTGGGTTACTGCAAAATCTCAATTCTCTCCCCACCCCACTAACCTGCTTTCCAGCTCCATTCTCCTGTGTAGGGCAACCAAAGAAGACCCAGCTGGGACTCAATGGGAGGCAGAGAATAGATTGGGACTAGGCCAATCAGAGATGGGATTTGCCAGTTCTCAGAACTACTCAAAATTTCCGCTACCGGTTCTCCAGAACTGGTCAGAACCTGCTGAATACCACCTTTGAATTTAGTCCAATTTATTATTTGGGTCTCCAACTTTTATCCAATTTGTTCTACTCCAGCCAACCTCTTACTGAACCTAGGCCACATTCAAAAGTAACGATTTCTTTCTTGATATTAGTTGGTAAAGAACAATAAACGTAGCTACAATTTGATATAGTTTCAATTACTCAAGAGTCAACAAAGCACACACACATTCAACCTTATCTGAGTCCCATAATAAAACTTTAAAGAGTAAAAGCTATATTGAGCGTTTACTTGTGAACATTTATAGCACATAGGAGGAATCACACACCATTTTATTACACTCTATTCATTCTTCAGTGTCTCCAGATGTTTCAGGTTTAAGATTAAGAAAAGGGGGTATCATTTTATACATGAGGAGTGAGGAGGAAGTCAGGCTGATGTTGGAGGTATTACTTGTATCAGAACAATATTGACAATATTGAAATGGGATCAAGCAAATTTAATAAATAAAATAAATGTAAAATATTCAATTAATGTCTACTTCAATCACCATTTGAATTACATAACCCATTCTAATTCATAAATACAACTAGACATTTTTATCTGTACTTTTTATGAATGTTATGATATATAAATATGTACCTGATGGATAAACTCTGCATTATAAGTTAATGTATATTGAATTCAGGTCTATGTAACCTTTTGAATGAAGCAGCAAAATTAACAAGAAAGGATAAAAAGTAAGAAATTATTAATGTTTTGAAGAGAGATGTATAAAACTGCCATTAATTTTAAAATTTTAAATTACAATTAAATCCAATTAAAATTAATTTAATAGGAGAATAATTTAACTTTAAATCAAATTTAAAGTGTAAGCTGGTCTAACAAAACACTGTCCTCAATTATATTTCAAAGAATACAAGGGTAACAATAGGTCCTTGGGTCGTCTCAGAAAAAGAATATAATAACCAGTATGTCAACTCATAAAATATTTCTCTGGCCTTTTTAGAGTTGCCAACAGAAAGGGAAGGGAGAGCAGTGTAGAAGATTGCAAACCGAAACTGCATTCCATAAATGTTTTCAAAGAGAGTAACTAGGTGACTGAGGTTTCTGTCGTGCAAAATTCTAACTGGAGAACATGATTGATGACTCTTAGCTATGGATGTGTCTCATTGGAGAATATGAATAATGATACACTCAGAGGGGTGGGGGGGAAACCAGGGTCAAGGGTGACAGTGGATGATGTGTCCCAGAGTTGGCTACACCCAGGCAGTGCTGGGTAATTTAACTCCCAATAAATCCTTTTGAAGTTTTGGAAGTTTGGCTTGAGACTCATGATTTAAATGGGGGTAACTGCCAGAATCCTGACAGAGTAGCTGCCCCAACCTGATCCCCTCACAAAGAGAGAATGGTAAGGTGAAGTTTTGGAATGGTTGAAGAGTAGCTAGCAAGATGCAACCTTGCTGGTTGTCTTCTACTTTATGACCAGTTATATCCATCAGCCATTCTGTGAATATGTAAAGTGTTCCCTACAGTCCATTTTTCAGTGACTACAACATGGTTTCAAAACGTTAGGGAACCATTTCATCTCATTCTTCAAACCAGTAAGCAAATTTACAAAAAATGTGTTTGGTTGGAGGTATTTTGACGTGTACTTTTGTGATTTTTGTGAAGTAGTTCTCTAGAGGCAGATGAATTTGGAAAGTATTCTAGTTCTCATTAAATCACCCTCAACAACTCGTCATCCTGTCTCACAAGGTAGATGCCAGTGGGAATACGGCTCTCTCCAGTTTGAAGCAGATGTTTGATTTTTTTTTTTTTTTTGTTAGACCACTATCCAGCAGATTTGTCAGTTTCTGGCATATTTGCCCGTGAAAGAGGAAAGCTGTAAAAGACAAAAGTTCCTGCAGTAATAAAAGTGGACGTTAATCTTTATAAATGATATTGATTTTGTGTGTGAGCCAGTTTTCTGGCCCAGCATCAGCTATCACTTCAGCCATCAAAGGTCTCTTTGAAGTCATTGCATTGGGACATTGGGACAAGAAGAAGGCAGTACCTGCTGTGCTGTGAAAAAAATTATAACTTTTTGAAAAAAAAGTAGAACAAACTTTATTTTAGTCAGGATCTCATATATAATAAAAAAAAATAGAGTGCATATCAGTGCTATTTTATTGAAGTTTTAAATAAAGGGATTGTCAGATCCGTGTATCTGTCATTTCTTCAATGAAAGAAGAAAAGGGGAGGGGGGAGACTGATAAAGAAATCCTTCTTGATGAAACCTGAATATATTTAAACTTATATCGAATTTGTATAACCTGCACATGATACAATGGAGAGATGAAACCCAGATGGCCGGAACCCATCACCTCTGAGAGAGACAGCCAGGAGATGAAGAGACCATAAAAATTCCACAGTGAGATGTGTCCTGGGAAACTCTGGAAAAGATTGTTCTAAAAAGGGGGTAGGGGGAATAAACATGTTGGCTCTTTGTTTTACTAAATACACATCAGGATAAGGGGAGGGGTTTTAAACTCCCCTATCTATCTCTGCGTGCCTGAGAGACCTTAGACTCTGCTTTGACCCCCAACATGAATTGTCTCATCTCAATAAAAGATTCCTTTTGATACATTTTCAGAAGTTCATTCTAGTTGATTGAATGGGAAAAGTTCTGTAGCCTTACAGGGATTTTGCTATTGGCATAAAATATGGTGGAACCTTCAACAGATTAAACTTCAAAAGAGATAGTAGGCTTTAATACATTCTTCTATCACACTGCCATTTGACAGTAATTTCATAAATTCCTTTTACAAGTGCCCCAATGTCCACAGATTAAAAACAGAATTTATACAATAGTTGTAATTTCTACAATTCCTATTACAGTTCTTGTGATGGAAGAACTGTCTCTGTTAAAATTTAGAATAGGGCCTAATACATGGGCCTGACTTCTAAGGATGACTAAAACTGTCATTATTATTTTTGGTGCTGCTCTTTCCATTTATCATTCCACACACTGACTTGATCCAAGCTTTTAAGTTATCTTTAGTCTATCTTCATTAAGTATAGTAGTCTTCTTTCACAATGTAACTCTGATGTTATTAAGGCACCATGAAGAAAACTTTAAATTTCTTATGCTTTTAAACTATGTCACTGGGGTATTTTGAAGGTAATTTTTGTCCTTGTGGTTAGGAAAAAGCACAATAAACGTTATTGCCTGTCCTGGATCTTTTATGAGGTAATAAGAGAAAAGAACACACTCTAGGTTATTGACGAATATTTGGCTCAGAAGCTTCATACATAAACTTTGTACTAGCAGATGCCATCCTTTATGTAAACTATCAAGTAGCCATTTTTAGTATGTTGTATTTTAAACTTAGACTATTTTCTTGAGATTATAACTTCTAGGCAATTGACCAAGCTGTAGTTTTAGGACAAGTTTTACCATTCTTTATAGAATGTATTAATTTTGAAACTGCAGTTTAGACATTTCAGAGTGCCATTCTTTTATTTGCCTTTTCAAAAAATGTTTTTGTCAACTTATATTATACCAAATAACAGTATTGAGGTGTGAATTTTGCTCACAAGGGAATCCACAGGTAGTCCCAATCCAGGTCAAGAGAGATATTTCCCTGGTGGCAACCAGGTTTCAGTGAGCAGAACAAGCACATTGTCAAGTCCAGGCAGAGTTTCATTATTTCAAATAAAGTAAATAGCTTGGAGACACAAAAGTGTATTAAATAACATTGTACTTCTTTTAGGGTTTGAGCGAGAGCCAGTTTTGTGTAGTAGTTTAAGCAGCAAGCTAGAAACTAGGAATTCTACTCCTGCCTTATGCATGGAAGGCAGCGTAGGGAAGTTGAATCCAATCACTCTCTCTCAGCCCTGGAAGAAAAAGAAAATGTTGCCAAGAAAATTGCAGGGACCTCTCCAGGCAGCCAGGAGGAATCCAAAAATGGTTTGAAGGCACATGCGCATGCATATACAAACACACAAACCAGCGGTGGGATTAATTTTTTCTTACTACCAGTTTGGTGGGCGTGGCTTGGTAGGCATGGCAGGGGAAGGATACTGCAAAATCCCCATTCCCTCCCCACCCCACTAACCTGCTTTCCAGCTCTGTTCTCCTGTGCAGGGCAGCCAAAGAAGACCCAGCCAATCAGCTGGAACTCAATGGGAGGCAGAGAATAGGTGGGGGAGGAGCCAGTCAGAGGTGGGATTTGCCGGTTCTCCGAACTACTCAAAACCGGTTCTCCAGAACTGGTCGGAACCTACTGAATACCACCTGTGACACAAACACACACACATTAATTGTTCTCCAATAGATTATTTTATGGTTGAGGTGCCCACCTGATCATATTCAATATTGTTCAATCCCAATAGCCTGCTAAAAATGGTTACTTAGGAATGACATAATGCTACCAAATAGAGCATC
This sequence comes from Pseudonaja textilis, assembly GCF_900518735.1. The sequence goes on along the minus strand of NW_020769328.1, from coordinate 10,047,518 downwards.
CATTACTCTTCATTTATGTTGACACTTCATCTTGTTTCTCCTTCTTCATGTACATTGAAGCATCCCTGTTTCTCTGAAGATAAAATTATAATGCTGGTATGGGTTGAAACTCAAGTCTAGGATTATGTGTGAATCTCCAGACCAAAAGAAAAAAGAAAAAATCAAGAGCATTGGGTTCCTTTGAGTAAAATCTTTTTGGTGTCTTTTTCTCTTGTACAACTGGGGCATAACATATGGATACTCAAATATCTTTATTATAGTAACTGTTCTGTCCAATTTGATGGACTGTAAGAACTTTTGTCTGGCCCCTGATGTGAAGACCCAGGGCATGGCACAGAGATAACACAAACAGCTGGCGGTCGAAATTGGCCCTTTTGTGCTCCAAATCTACCCCAAACACTCCCACGTTTCTGACAAGTCCCAGAGCAAAGTGATAATAACCCTGCACACAAACCTCAAGCACCCCCTGTTTGCAATTAATCCAGCCCTGGGGCTGTCAGCACCAAGGCTGCATGGCAGAGGTGGCGTTCAGTAGATTCTTTCCAGTTCTGGAGAACCAGTAGTAGAAATTTTGAATAGTTTGGAGAACTGGCAAATACTACCTCTGACTGGAGATTTTACAGTATCCTTCCACCAAACCATGCCCACAGAACCGGTAGTAAAAAAAAAAAAATTGAATCCCGCCACTGCTGCATACCAATAAATCTCAAATGTATTTGGCAAAACAAGAGCAAAGAGAGGAGTTTAGGGAGCAAAATATCCAGAATGCCACACAGGAATGCAAGGATTCTTGGTACATTCAAACATCGGCACACAACATTTCAGGAACTCGGCATTTATTCCCAACAAATGCCCCTCCCCAGAGCATCTCCTTATGTCTCATTCCCCAGGTGTGCCTGGTAAAGCTGTGCAGGGTGAGTGGCCTGCTCCGTCTAAGCTGATCACGCCTCCTGTGCACTCTCTGAGCCTTTGCATCAGTAGTGGGTGATACTTGCTCCTCATCTGAGCTCCGTTTCTCCCTCCCTGCAGGCTTTACTAATTCTGAAAAGCCTTGCCTGGACTGACCCCGCCCTTCCCCAGTTTCTTTCAAGGCCAACAGAGCTGACCTCTTGCTCTCTGTCAGTTCTTGTTCCATCTCATCTTTCCCTGCAGATTCAGACTCCGAGGGGGGCATGATGCCTGATTTCTCTCTTTATATTTCCTCTAAAATACAAGCATGATAAAAGATTATAATGGCATAAGAATATCTATGTGCTACTAAAACTCTGGTTCCTGTAACCTTTAACTGGGTGAAACAGGGCCGAAATGAGATAGCTCAAATGGGTCAACTTGCAGAATGCATCCAAAATCGAGGACTCCCGTGGAATTGCAATTTGATGAATTTTATTAAATACTTTATGACATAAAAATTATTATAAAACATTTATGACATAAATGTCATAAAACGTTTCCTGGGCTGATGTTTGACTGTGCTGTACAGCTCAATGTGAGCTATTCTAAGGCAGAGACATCTCTGATTATATCACAGTTTCTCCAAGTGAAGAAAGTACATGAGAAGATCTGTCACTGTTGAGTCATTGAGGAATCGAGTGAGGAAATATCTTGGAAATGCTAACTCAATGGCACATGGGTCGTCTAAAGGTAAAGGCTGCCCTTGTCCAGTCATGTGTCCTCTCCAATTCTTAGCCAAGGGAGCTAACATTATCTGAAGATATTCGCATGGTCATGTGGCCAGCATGACCATATGCCAAGGCAGATGGAACACTGTTAGCTTCCCACCAAAGTGGTACCTATTTATCTACTTGCATTTCCATGCTTTCAAAATGCTAGATGAGTAGGAACTGGGGCATGTATGGGGTTCATCCCATCACATGGTACTCGGGTCTTGAACTGGGTTGTTAGCTTTCCAGATGACAAGTTCACTGTCTTTAACAGGGGTAGGATTCTACCAGTTTGGACCGATTCAGACAAACCAGATGTTAAGTTACAGCTGGTTCGCCAAACCAGTATTTCAACCGACCGGCTGGCCCCTCCTCTCCCAGGAGTCTCCACATGGCCCATTTTCGATGAAGGGAAGTGCAGGGTCCATGTGGAGGATCTGGGAGGGGGAAAACGGACCTTCTGGGAGTCTGGAAATGGGCCCATTTCTGGCTTCCGGAGGGCCTCCAGAACCTGGGGGAAGCCATTTTCACCCTCCCAGGGGCTCTGGACCCTTGGGAGGGCAGAAAATGGCCACTTTGGAGGCCCACTGGAAGCCAGAAACAGGAAGTTCCAGTAAGCCCCACCCACCATGGCCGCACCCACCCAGCAACTGGGCAACGAACCGGTTGCTGGGATTTTTTAATCCCACCCCTGGTCTTTAACTACTGAGCCATTGCTGCTCCCTTGGGTTGTCTGGACTATAAATATCAAATCTGATTATATTACAGAAGTTCTCTCTACTCTTGGAGTTAAGACTGGAACTCTTTGTTAGACATACTTTTTATCATATTTGTTTAAGGTTATACAGGATGACTAGATCCCCTCTTGCTCCGTGTATGTGTTTTGTTGCGGAGTGAGTTAGGTTGTAAGCTGCTCAGAGTCAGTTGGAGTCAGGTAGTATCAGTTCCACTAGGTATCCAGATGAGGAAATCAATTTCACACAAAGGCTGAAAGTAATTTTATTGAGATTGGCTATAATAAAGGAATCTCACAAAGTCTGATTGTGTTTTACCTTCTTCCCTTTTTTATATTCCAGTGAATTAGGGAGGCATCTACCCGAACCGTTCCAAATATTATCTTTTTGTTCTGGACTTTTAATAAAATGTTTCAGCCACCTTTGTCCATATATCCTCATCAAGGTAATCTTCGTTAGTCTCGACACGCAGTGCCTAAACTGAACAAAGTAAAAAGAAAAGATCTCTAGTAACTAATAATAACTGAGCAATAAGCTGAGTGTAATTAACATGCAAATTGTGATTTTATTTTCTTTATGCCCTAGATTTATTAGGATGCAAGGCAGCTCAAAATATCTTTGGTAAAATTGCATTTCCATGTCTTTATGAGTGTTTTTGAAAGAGATTTTTTAAAGGAAGCTTGCAGAATTAACAGAGTAGGCAAACAAAGAGACATAATAAAGAAACAATGGGAATTGCCGGACTCCTTCCTTGAAAAAGAGAACTAATTAAACTTGTTGCATTAACGTACTGCTGATAAAAACTAGCTTGATGTACCTTGTAGCATTATTTCAAGTTGCTAAAAGAATAATAGTTATGAGAGCAAAAGCCCTCTAGCAGACTGAGTTTTGACAGGCAGTTAGGTTTTAGAAGAGCAGGATTAGGAACAAAATGCTCTTCTGGCAATAACTGTCTGCTGAAAAGATGTATGTATTTGAAGAGTAACAAGCTGATATTAGAAAAAAACCAACATCCTCCTTTACTACCTCTTTCCCTCTTTCACTGATAGATAGATATAGATATATAGATATATTGGTTCGTGCGTGTCAGAGTACACACACAGCATCTTTTATTTTTAAAAGATAAAAACTAATGTAAAATTTACAAAGGAAGAAAGAAAAACGGGAAAGTGTAATCAAAGAGAAAGATAAAAGCGCAAGAAAGGAAAAACGAAAAAGAGAAAAGGGGGAAAGGATATAAAAAAGTAGCTTCTAATCTTCACCACAGTTATAAGTAGAATGTCTCTCTTCTTTCCATAATTTATCCTATCTAAATGTCAAAACCATAAACCATAAAATCCTTTTTTTTTTCCTACAAAAAGTCCCTAAGTGATTTCTAGTCAGAAATAAATGTAGAAACTTACTTTAATCAAAATAATCAATTTGACCATTTTGGCAAGTTCCATCATCTTCATCAATCATTCCTCCACTGTAGGTATTGACAGATATTTCATTATAGTTGTGCTTATAGTTGTGCTTTTTGTCATTATACTTGTGCTTTTAAAGTTGCAGCAACGTTTCAGCAGAATCTCATCTGCCATCATCAGGCTTCTATATAGTGTTCGTCTCTTCTATACAGAAGCCTGATGATGGCAGATGAGATTCTGCCGAAACGTTGCTACAACTTTAAAAGCACAACTACAATGACGTGGGAAAATATCTGAACAAAGCTGAATACCATACATGTAAGTATCCATGAAAACTTAAAAAAACATATATGTATGTATGTATGTATGTATGTATGTATGTATGTATATATGTTTTCGTAGATTTTCACAGGTACAGGTATGTAGGTCTAGGTGTGTTTGGGTCTTTTCCTGTGTAATATTAAGAGTATCTTGGCGACATTTCGGCAAGGTCCCACTCGCCATCCTCAGGCTGGTGTTTTCGGCTTCGTGCCAGTGCAAGCAGACCCGAACAACAATATGGCAACCAAGGACAAAAATTAATATATTTCTGCACTTTGTAGAGATTGTCTTATTAAATACTGTGTCTCAGTGTCTGCAGGAATAGCCAACTTTTATGAAAGGCCAAGAGGAACAAAGCCCAGGTGGGTAGCTGTTTCACGGCAGGTGCCATTACAAAGAAGACACATTTCCTAGGTCCCGTTAAATGGTTCTGCTTTGGAGAAGTGAGTAGAAGTGTGCCAACTCAGATGGACCTGCTGAGATGAGAACTAATGGGAAACAGGTGCCTTTTCAAGTAATTTGGTTCTGTGCCATGAAGGCTTTTATACATAAGAGCCAGCACCTTGAAATATAGCTTGAAACCTATTAAAAGCCAGTTCAGCCCACATAGTAATGATATAACTCCTTGGTATCAGTTGTCTGATGTTGATGAACTTTGAAATGGAATCAAAGTGATTCCGTAAGAAAACAGCACTTCTCAGCTACCAAAGCTTTTTCATTTGTAGTTCATTTGAAAGTATTCTTTGAAATTTGTATTGCTAATTGTAACTTTCACTACAGCCTTGAACCAGGAAACTTCTCCCTTTTCCCTAGGTGTTTCTTGTCTGCAATAAGTGTGACTAGAGGAAAAAAATATGACTTCTCTGAGAGCAATTTACTGGCCTCAATTGAAGAATGCTACGGTTTGATGGTTTTGAACCATAATCATTGCTTTCCATCTTGGGAACAAAAACTGAAAGAATCAGAGAAAAAACCCAGTGTTAGAAATTCTGTTTATATATAGAACCACCGAGCAAACAAAGAGTACAGTAACCATGTGCTTTACTGCTCAACTGTTTTACTGTAACAGGAAACAGGAAACGCTACAGCACATTTTCTGGCTCTTTGGTAAGCAAGGTCACCGTCAATCTCTTGCATTTATCTTCAAAAATTTTCTTCTTCACTTTGAAAGTTATTTCCCTACCTTCCTTATGCTGGTCTTTGACCATAATAAAGGTTTGATCGATTAAAGAAAATGTTTATTTTCCATCAACACAGAAAGAAAAATATCAGCCCCAGGAGGGACTATTGTATTAAGCTCAGGCTGTGACAAAGAATAGCAACACAAACACCAAGGATTCCATTCCTTTCTGCAAATATCATATCACATTGCAGCAACAAGCAGTAGCAATAGCACTTAGACTTGTACACTGTTTTATATGCTTTACAGCCCTCTCTAAGCAGTTTACAGAGTGAGCCTATGGCCCCCAACAATCTGGGTCCTCATTTTACCCACCTCGGAAGGATGGAAGGCTGAGTCAACTTTGAGCCTGGTGAGATTTGAACTGCCAAATTGCAGGCATCTGGCAGTCAGCAGAAGTAGCCTGCATTCTAAAAACTGTGTCACCATGGCTCATAAATTAGACAAGGAAGATTCTTTTTTTTTTTTAAAGTTCTATCCAATCCAAAAGTCCACACATAAAGTGACCGATGCATGAGTGACTATATCAAAGGCCTTTAGCTACAGGTAAGGGTCCCATTGAGAGTAGTAGACTTCTTAGCTACTATTGCTATCTGTTCTTTGAGCAGGAGCCGAGATTCTCAAATTGTTCAGCAGCCCTGAAAGTAGAAGTGCAACCTCATTCAGGACTCCTGAAACACTCCTGAACCTGGGAGGGTGGGATCTAAAGAAGTGCCTCTACTTGGATTTGCTGCCACAGCCTCCAGACAACTGGATAAGACATTTACCATAATGCCCGGTCAATCATGAATGAGATTGTTGACACCTAAACCTATACCAGGCATTAGCCCTGAAATATTGTTCTCTCTGTGAATACTAGTCTTCAGTATACATTATAGGCTTCTTTATAAAAAAGATGTTGAGACTTTGGAAAAAGTGCAGAAAAGAGCAACTAAGATGAGTAAAGGCCTGGAGACTAAAACATAATGAAGAATGGTTGCAGGATTTAGGTTTGGCTAGAAAAGAAGGACTATTGGGGACATGATAGCAGCATTCCAGGATTTGAGGGGCTGCCACAAAGATGAGGAAGTCAACTTATTTTCAAAAGCACCAGAAGGCAGGACAAGAAACAATGGATGGAGAGAGGCAACCTGGAATTAAGGAGATACTCCCTAACAGTGAGAACTATGAACCTGTGGAATGTCTTGCCTTCAGAAGTTGTGGGTACTTCATCAATGGAGGTTTTTAAGAAGAGACTGGATAACTACTTGTCTGAAATGGTATAAGATTTCCTGCTTGAGCAGCAGTTTGGACTAGATCAAGGGTCACCAACCTTTTGGACCTCAGGGACCACCAAACTCGTAATTTTAAATCCCGAGGACCACTAACTGGTTCTGTGGGCATGGCCTAATTTGTGGGTGTGGCTTGGTGATCATGTGACTGGCTGGACATGGCCTGTATGTAAATGTTATAAATATTTATATAAACATTGAATTTTTTTATTAAAAAAAGAGCAACTTTTACCCAAAATCAGGCAAAGCAGGCAGGCAGATTGAGTTGCTCACAGAATCACAGATTCACTTAGAGATCTGTGTTTCTGCCGTTGGCTACCTGAGTCTGTCACATAAAATTTGCTTCAGGTGCTCCTTCACTGTCAATGGCCTGTGTAAAACTTCCGACATCAATGGAAATGTAGTACTCGTGCAAGCTCTCATTTATTTAATGTACTATCCTAAAGTGGTATTATTCCCATCTGCAGTAGTAGACCTTTATGTATATCCCAGCCATGATGGCTCAATACTGCTAGTTAACTCATCCCACAGCCAGGAGTTCGATCCTGACCAGCTCAAGGTTGACTAGCCTTCCATCCTTCTGAGGTTGGTAAAACAAGAACACAGATTGTTGGGGTCAATATATCTTATAAACTGCTTAGAGAGTGCTGTAAAGAATTATGGAATGATATATAAGTCTAACTGCTATTGCTATCTCAGACTTCATAAGATAAAGTCTCTAGACTTTTTGTTTTTATGGAATTTTTCACCTCCCTAAGGAGGCCCCCCCTCAAAAAAAATTATTGACTTGTTTTACAAGATAACCATAATTAACTTAATTTATTGTATAACAGTTCATATTATCACCCCAAATCTATCCTAAAATCATCTTGTAGATATAATAAGAAAGAAGTACATCTTTATATATTTATTATTTTCTAGAAATCTACATATTTCATTACTGTACTATGTTATCTAAACATTGATAGAAAAGGTCCCAAATTTTATAAAATTGTTTATCCTCTTGTTCTCTAATTTCAAATGTCAATCTACTCATTTCAGCACATTCCAATATTTTCTTAATGATTTCCTCCTGTGATGGTATCTTCTCATTTTTCCAGTTTTTAGCAAATACAATCCTAGCCGCTGTTAATACATTTACAATCAAGTATTTCAAGTCTTTACTATATATTTCAGGTAAAATTCCCAATAAAAATATCTCTGGTTTCAAGTCTATATGTTTTTTTCATCATTTTCTCCAACCACATGTGGATTTTACTCCAGTATTTTTTGGCATCCGCGCAAGTCCACCACATATGGTAAAATGAGCCAGGTGTCTGATGACATTTCCAACATTTTTTGGATTTATTCTTGAACATTCTTGCTATTCTTGTTGGGGGAAAATGCCACCTGTAAAACATCTTATACAAATTTTCTCTATATGCTTTTGACATTGTCATTTTATAATTTTGAGACCACAATTTTTGCCATTTCTCTAGATCAATCCCATATCCAAAATTCTTCCCTCAAGCCATCATAGTTTCTTTAACTTGTTCTTCTTCTAGTTTAATTTCTAATAAATATCCATAAGAGACCTGGGGGCTGTTGACTCTCCATCTGAGGGCTGATGGATGGCCCAGGCTCTGTCTCTCTCTCTCTCTCTCTCTCTGCCAGCTCCATTCCCTCTTCCCCCTCGGAGATCTGAGGTTGCTTTGATGCTGACCCTCACTCCCACACCTCCTCCTCTGATTTGGTTGGTGGAGGGCCGACAGGCCACAAAAGTATCTCTATCTAAGATGCATGTCATTGCATGTAGGTTTCTCTCCAGCCAAACCATTGGTACATGCTGCTTCCTACAACTTTAGCATACCCATTTTAAGTTGGAAAAAAGGTTCCAGTGCAGAATTTCCTGCTCTTTGTGAAGAAAGTACCTGTCATGATGGATTCCGTTTTGACAATCGCATCTGTCTGCTTGAACACAAATCTGACAGGTTTTTTTTCCCCCCTTTCCTCCAACTACTGATTCTTGTTAATGCATGATAACTTGTTAATGCAGAGAATGAATACATTTCCAATGGTTATCAAGAGAACTATGCTATCAGGAAAGGTGAGGTTAAAATGTTGCATTGGAAGTAACAATATAGTAAATTGAAGAAGTGTAGCGAATGAAATAGATCTTCCCTCTCTGGTTGTTTTTGCAGTGTTGTTTGGGCTACTAAAAAAATGTTGGTTTTCCTGATTGGAATGAGAATGTCAAGCACTGGGGAAATCAGGAGATTCAGGCAGTTCAAAATGAGCATGAAGATTTATTGCAAGCTTAAGCTCTGCACAAGAATCTGGCCAACTGACCATTAAGGGAAATGAGCAGGAGATAAAAGAGGCATTCAAGGTAGGCTGGACTAAGACCTCTCAGGGGCACTCAGGGACTCATGACTTATGATGCATTTCACTGCTCCCTCGGGCTCAGCCTGGTCATCTTCTTACAGAGAGGACTTCTATCAATTAGCTGGACAATACGTCAACAATATGCACCTTCACTTTTCTCATGTTGCTTGCTTACTTAATATGGATTAGAATCAGAGATGGTGTTCAGCAGGTTCTTTCTCATTTTTGTGGGTAGTTTTTAATTTATTTATGCTTTATATAATTTATATAGCCACCCACCTTGCAGCAGTGACTGATTAATAATCATATTATTCTCAAATAGTACTACTAATAGTAATTAAAACCACATTACATATCCCTCAGTAAGAATTAAAACTAACAAATCCCGGCCTTAGGGCTGTTTTGAAAACAAGGTATTTACATGAAAAACAAGATATTTACATACTCTCTTTCTCACCATCCTGTATCAAAATGAGCACAGGAACATACCTGCACACCAATGAAATTTCATGCACTTTCTGTTTTGAATAATAATTGGGAAAACACATACTTTTAATTGGTATGCAAGTTAATGTGAATTGATATATACACACACAAACACACAAAGGTTTTATAATTCAGAATCTGAATCTACATTTTACAGTAAATTATAGATTGCTTTTACCATCGTTCATTCATTTTTGCCACAATAACTAAGTTTGCCTAAATTGATGGGTTCACCAATTAATTTTCTGTCTACTAGTTTTCTTGTGTTATGTCATGAAAGGCTGAGGCAACCCAAATCCCTGGTTTCTTTCCTTGCTTTGAAGTAACTAGAAAGTTTCTTCTTTTCAGAAAAGAAACACATTACATAATTGGCAGATAAAAAGGCATGAAATTATGTGAGTTAATGACAAAGAAATGAATGAGACTGCCTTCTCTTCATATCAGTGTTCCGTCATGCTTAAAATAATTTACGTTTCAAGCAGTTTTGAAATTAGTCCTCCGTTTAATGATCCTAGACTGGATATCTTTCTCACTGCAGGTTAAATAAATAATTGGGTCATAAAAAATAATCAAGGTCACAATGAAGTAGCAACAAAAAAGAACTTCAAGTATACTTTTCACACCTTCTCTCTTTCCTTTCTGTTGAATATTAATGGAGAGGAATCTGCACCAGAAAATTTAACAGAAAAGTCACATTCTTTTAATAGTAAAGAAAACAATTGAGAGGTTGGTCTACTCTTCTTGCACGATGAATGACCTAATTTACTCAAAATTGGAGCACAAATAGTCCACAATGCAGCTGAGAACCTTGGATCCTTTGTGGATGTCGTTAATGGTTATCATTTAAAAAAAGCAGTTTACAAAAAGCTGATGATTTAAGGTCTACATTTTGTAAGCTAAAACAAGCAAATGCCATTTATGCCTTAATGTGATACATTCATCCAGTCAGAGATATCTAGTCTTCGAGATCAGGTACTCACGATGAAGTTTCCTTCAAGCATTGCTGGCTTTGTTTTCCAAAAGTGATCTCTAGCTCATTGCAAACAATTGCCTATTTTCACTGTTGAGAATATAGTCCCTCAGGTATCCATATTATCCCAGTTGTGCATAAAGGTAGACTATTCTTTATTATAAAATCAAAATAAATTCAATTCCTGACTGAAGAAACCAGTGAGACAGAGATTAACATTTGGAAGGGTAGCAATGAAAGCCCTGGAAAAGACATTCAGTGTCTGTCCTAACAAAGATCAAAATTATATAGGCAATGATTTTGCCAATCTGTGCCAATCTAATGAACTGGAAGAAGGATTTTGAAGAAGCAAGATAATTTGTGTGTTGATGCTTTTGAAGTACGGTTGGAGAAGACTCATGATAATACTTTGAATAGCCAAGAAAACAAACCTCTTCCGGTTTGGACTTCTTCGGCGACGGACCGAAATCACGATTGTGCACGGTTTTGATCTGTGCTCGCCACTGGAGTGCCCCAAGCCACCCGGATTTGGGGTTGAAGCCACCCCATAGAGGTGGTGAAGAGCCATCAGCAGGGTTGAGGAGAGCCGCATCTCTCCTCCTCGGCTGGCCATTGCTCCCTTTTCCAAAGGCGGTTGCAGCAGTGGTTAGAAACGGCCACCTCAAAGGAGAACCCAACCGGACAAGATTGTGCAGGAGGAAGTTTAAAGGAGAAAGTTTGACTGACTGGGTTGAATGGAGAACATCTCTTTAAGGTACCTGGAACCTGAATTTTAAAGACTAATACTATTCCTAAAAAAGATTTTAAGCTGCAAAAGAGAAAGAGAAAGGAAACGGAATTAGCTTTTTTTCCTCTAACATTGACAGTTTTAACTGACTTGGAATGTTAAGAAGAAGAGATTTGAATAAGAAATTGATACTAATCCACTTTGACATTAATAGGCTATTTCTAGCTGAAAATAAAATGTCAAAGGGATAAAGATTCTTGGATAATTTAAAAACTTTCTTTAAAAAAAGAAAGAAAGCAGCAGAGGGAAAAAGGAAAAAAAGAGGGTGGAATCTGGAAAATGGAGGAGACCGCCTGGAACAGTCTTGTATAGTGTTCATCTGTGAGACAGACTTTTACAGGTAAAAGTCTGACTCACAGATGAACACTATACAGAAGCCTGATGATGGCAGATGAGATTCTGCCAAAATGTTGCTACAACTTTAAAAGCACAACTACAATGACGTGGGAAAATACCTGAACAAAGCTGAATGCCATACAGATATATATACATATATACTTTTTTCTTTTAAGAACTTAGTGTGTATTTTTAAGGGAATGTATCAAGCAGAATTTGATTGAAAATAGGTATGTGTTATAAAATAGAGGTTAGAAAATGAATGTTATAACAGTAAAGGTGTAACTTAAATTTTTAAACAAGATTTGAAAAAAGATACAAAGGTGTTACACTCCAGTCTAGTAATTAGAGGGGAACTTTTGTTTTATGAGAAAAGATAATATGAAATTGTAAACAGGACAGACGAAAGTATAAAAACATTGATTAGAAAGATTTTAAAAATTAAAAAAAAGATATGTAATTGAATTAAGAAAGGAACGAGATAATTTAAAATAAGGCTATAGGAAGTAAAGAAAGGGAAAAGCTATTGAAAAAATTACAAAAATAGTTATATGGATTAGAATGTATATGATAAATATGTATTGAGTTTATGTCTGTATGGAAAAGTGATAACCCAGGGCCACGCTGTTTTTTAAAAAATGATATTTTATTTGTATTTGTATATTTTGTGAAAACTTAAATAAAACTTTTATTAAAAAAACAAACAAAAAACAAACAAATAGTTCACAGGATAAATCCAGAGTTCTCACTAAGGCACAAATTTATCCTAATTAAAATATATTATGCAAGGGCCTAAGACTCTGGAGAAATTTACAGTGCTCAGAAAGAAAGAGAAGAGGATCTTTAACAGTGATGAGTACAGATAATCCCAGAGGTAATCTATATATGTGGTTGCTAAGAGCTAACACCAACTTGATGGCACATAATCAATAAAATCAAAGGATTTGGTAATTCTCTCTCTTGTCTTCACAGTATCGACTGCCAGTAGGGGAGGAAAGCAGAGTGGATCAACCAGCTATTATAAATACTGAAGTAAAAGCTAATATCTCCCCTTTTTTTTTGAATGTATACAGATTCCACATAGAACCATAGAATGTATGATTTGGAAAGGACCTCAGAATTTAACTTACCTAGTCTGCAGCCCAAAGGAAGAATCTGTTACTATAGCATCTTTACTATTCAGGCAAGCAACCTTGAACTCTTTCTTCACTTACATGAAGGAAAAAAATGCCATCTTTTGAAGCCACGTGTTCCATTCCTGAACAGTTGTGTTAACCATAATCTATTTCCTTGTAATTGAAATCTGCTGGCACCACAGTGAACAATTCCACCCCATCTTCTTACCTGTCAGCACTTCAGATTGGTTCTCTCAACCTCCCTGCTGCCTCCTTTATCTAGGGCTGGAATGTCATTGTTATGACACTGTAATTAACCCTGCAGTCTATTAATACGAGGGCTTGAATAATTCTAAGTTACTTCATTTGTGTTATTTTTGCCTACTGTTTCTTTAACAAGCAAAATACACCAAATACCGCTAGGCTAAAGTAAATTCTATTATGTTCCTAATTCTAAAGATGATTGTTCACCACAGGGCAGGGAGCCTTTTTTTTAAAAAAAATCTAATTTTATCTTGGTTAAAGTATTTGCCTGTTTTTCATTTTTTTAATTCTCACATTTACCTGTTGAAGAGATCTTATAGCTATCCTCCCAGTTCACTCATATCCTTATTCAGTGTGCATAAGATGCATAAACATAAACCATGGTTTTATCAAGCACTTTGGCTAGCAAGCTAATAAAATCCTTGGTGGTATAAACAGAGGCATAGAATCAAAATCTCATGAAGTATTAGTACCACTTTATAAAACCTTAATAAGACCACAACTGGGATACTGCATCCAGTTTTGGTCACAACAATATAAAAAGATGTTGAAACTTTGGAAAAAGTGCAGAGAAGAGCAACCAAGACGATTAGGGGACTGGAGGCTAAAACATACAATGAACAGTTGCTAGAATTGGGTATGTCTAGTTTGATGAAAAGAAGGACTAGGGGCGACATGATAGCAATTCTCCAGTATTTGGGGGGCTGCCACAAAGGAGAGTTAACTTATTTTCCAAAGTACCAGAGGAAAAGAAACAATGGATGAAAACTGACCAAGGAGTAACTACCTAACAGTGAGAACAATTAACCAGTGGAACAGCTAACCTTCAGAAGTTGTGGGTGCTCCATCACTGGAAGTTTTTAAGAGACTGGACAACTACTTGTTTGAAATGGTAGAGCAGGGGGTTGCACTAAAAGGCCTCAAAGATTCCTTCCAGCTCAATTCTGAATTTGAATTTGAAAATTCACTGTCTCTGCTTTGCCACAACCCAATTTACATCCTATGTCAGTCAACTCACTCAGTCTGCCTGACGACAGAAATGCTTATGCCTTTTAAATAAAATATGTTAGCTGGAAAAGGCGCTATCAGATGCCTTATAATTTAATGGGCTTGTTATGTAAGTAGCCCACGCTAAAATACTTCAATCAACTTTTATTGAGCAAGGGAAAACTAATGGAGACCCACCATTTCCATTTTTTAGCTTTGGGTTGAACAAGTTGTGGCTTTCTCACAAACTAAGTTTAGAAAATGTCAAACTGGAACTTCCTACCATTAATTCATTACAGTATTTAGTTGATGGGGAAATTTGTTTTTTTTTTTTTAATCCAATAATTTATATTTTAAAATGGGAAGGTTTAGCTTCATAACTCATATTCAGAATTTTCGCATGGATTACAATCAAGTGATTATATCTTAAATAGCAGATCTGGACACTGAATAGTAAAATGAATTCAAGGTAGTTCCTGATCGCCTGGGGCCCTGGAAGGCAACAGTGAAGTGAATCCTCTGCCTGCCAAACATTGCTTTACTTTCAAAATCACATAATTTTTTTTTTAGGCTTCGAAGAAGTTTCTTTCAGGTGTGATTTAATATTCTACTTCGCTGGAAGGCAGATTTAATGGGACCCCTCATAAGGAATACATTTACCCTTGTGGTTTAGGCTGAAGCTATTGGGCATATCCTGTCATATTGCAAATGTTATATAAAGATCTGTGAGGGAAACATATTTTTTTTCCATTAGCAAACTTTCCTGGCCATTAGGATAATTTCTTGCTTACTTGTGGGCAGGAAACCTATTTTAAAATATAAGACAGTAAATCTTTCTATATTGCGCTGTATCACGGTAAAAGATGATAAGATAAGCCAGCAAAACAGATAAGTAGTAAATAGTCTCTCACCACTTTTACACAGTAGTTATCTGATTTAATATGTTAATATCTGTTTCATTATGTATATCTTATTGTCTGGACAGTTTAATGCTTGTAAGTTACTTTAAGTCGTTGGCCTTTGGCTGTAATAAACTACTAAACTAAACTATGAAAACATCAGCTGGATTCCATATATCATTGAGATATCGAATGCTTTTGAAAATTTATGAGTAAGATTTCAATGTCTAGCAGAGAAGAATATATCAAGAAAGTATACTGAATGATCATATGTGGAAAGTGAAGGAACATACTTTTTAAAAAGCCTACATGTATGCAATCCCAAGTGCTAGATAATGAAGCTAATTTATTGAGAACATTGATTATTGATAGAGTCTGGCTGGTAGAATCTTCCAAGCCATGTTTCTTTGGAGCCTATTACATAAAGATACAAATTAGATAGAAATCTAGCAGTAGGGTTGTGGAAACATTCATAATTGGTCTTCTAATTTGGATAGCTTCTGGTTAGAGACAGAAATCCATGTAATGATTGTAGAAACTTAAGTATGTGTCTGAGTTGCCTAAATTTTGGTTTTGTGATTAATGCTTCCAGTCAACATTCTGATTTTTCTTCATCTCACATTGAATGATTTATTCTTCTTGCAGTCTGAGATTTATTTTTCAACAATTTTCTCAGGGACCATGGTTCTAAAGCATTTTTCTTTCATTTGGTATTTCTGATGATCCAGCTTCCCCTATCATCATTGCACTGATAATGCATACTTGTTTCATCTTGATAGACATAAAGCTAAACCAATTTAGTTGCTTCATATTCTACTATAAGTTCTGCTTCCTGTCATTAATAGAAAATTTTCAATAGGCAGATGAAGTGGCGTGATGCACCAAATGTTTTTTTAAATACCCATAATTTGTTCTGTTTTAAAAAATCATTAGACTCTAATCAGTAAACATAAATACATATTCAGAACTCCTTTACCTATTTCATTATCCACTTGTAATGAAATACGATATCAAGTACTCTTCCCTTTTCCAATCCAGTTTATAAATCCAACAGTTATTATTTATGCTTTGTTGGAGTCTGGATTGCAAAATCTTGAATGTTATGTTGCCTGCATGTGAGATAAATGAAATAGTTCAATAATTTGGGAGCATTTTTTTTTAAATTCTGGCCATTTTGGGAGAATTGGGATATAAATTAATCTTTTTCTGTCCTTAACACTTTCTGCATTTTACCCATCTGCTTACAAATGCACCTTAATTGCATCATCTTCTAAACAATTCTGCTATTTCTCCAATTTTTGCAGCTTTGTTGTTAAAAATATTTTTGAGGTCCATTTAACCTCACTTTCCAGCATATCATAAAATGGTCAAGCATTTGTATGCATGATTGATTCTGGAGAAAAAGACTTTTAGTATAATTCTTTGGTATGCTCCTTCTTTTTATATCTTCTTTCTGAAATACATGTTTGCATTCATTATGCCTGTTTAATGCATCAGAGTTACTGACCCTTAATTTCTGTAATTTTCTTGTCTTTCCCATTCAATTGTTATCCTCAATTTCTTTGCACTGTTTTTGCTGATATATTTTCTTGTCTTTGGAAGTAGAATTTAATTGAACCAATTTTCTTATTTTCCCCTTTCTACATACTTTGCTATTTTTAACAATATCTGTAGATAGGCATTTTACATTTCTTTGATTTTTGCATTTCAAGATATTCTTGTTTTCCTTTCTTTTAACGATGTCACAAAATCATCTACGGATTCACTTCACAAATTCTATTTATCAAACCTAGTCTGTTAATTCTCTTATTCTCTCTGCCTATATGGAATATTAGTGAGATTGCATCTTGTTCTGATGGTTTTATTTCTTTTCTCTAAAATAACTGTCAATTTTGCAAGGAAAGATTTTTGATCTAAATCACATGCAGGACCAGGTCTTGTTTTTGCTGATTGAATAGAGTTTTACTTACAATGTGTATAGTCAATTATGTAAATCATAGGGATATAAATAAAGTATATAGCCAAAATATATAGCCATAGTCAGTGCTATCTCTTTGGTAATGTCATTTTTTTAAAAAGTTGAAATAAGATATTCACTGCAGATATTGAATTTTTTTTAGCAGAACTCCATTACTCTATCTCCTGCTGTGCTTTACATTGTGAGATCAACTTTTTTCTGTAAAACTAGATGTCATTTTACTTCCAACTTTAGCATTCCAGTCCCCTAGAGTAAGGGAACTAATCTGGAAAATGTCAGTGTCTGTATTATCATTATGCAAATTATGTAAATCACTTCAGTTGTCAAAAATTATGGTAAATTTTCTACGATGGAATTCTCTGACTCTGGGTATGAAAACAGACCTTTGCAAAATATTATAGAACAGGAATTTTTTGTGGTACCAAATAAATAATGACTATCAGGTACAAGAAAGCAGGTGCTTCAATAGGGTTCAAAAGCACTGTGAGTTTATTCCATACAACCTTTACACAAAAACTACTAACAGTCAAGGCAAAGTGGTGCCAGATAAGTCAAAAGACTTCAAGGGGGTGTGTGCCTGGGCTTAGGTCTTTTATGGGGGTGCAGAGACTCCAAACTGATGATGCGTTTAACTCTGCCCTGGAACTCAACTCGGTCATTTCATACATCATCTCGTTAAACCAAAACTTAATTAGGAAAAGCATTTGGGGAGGTTGTCTTAAAAATACTTGTGGATAAATGGGGACCAGGGAAGAGAAAGAACATTTTCAAATTCTAATAACGGCAATAATCCTGCTTTTTAGACTGTGAGTTGATTAAAGGAGCATTTTATTTATTTATTTCACATATTTTACATATCCTGCTAGAATGCTTACTTTAAGATGAAGTGTTAGCAGAAGCCCAGAAAATTAGGTTGATTGTATAAGTCATGATTAAATTAACCAGTGGTCAACATGGTGTATGAATAAAGCATAATTAAATAATCCATATTATAATTTAGTCTGATGCATAGCTCTAATAGTATAGAATTTGTTCAATACTTTACAATTCTTCTCTAATTATTCCTCTGATAAATTTTGTTATATTCAAAACGATGTTTCATTTTTGCCCTGCTTATCTGCAAAAACAATATCAGTTTTTGAAAATCATTTTCACCAAATGCTTCATTCTTCTACTGTTTTACTTCTGAAGTTAAAAGTCAGTCTGGATTATATTTTCCACAAAGAGGAACAGAGGTTCCCGATGGATTAGAAAATGAGCTTGCTGAAAATTCCCACTCGCAAGCAATACAAAGAGTTTGTCTAGTGTATCTACAATATTCTCACTGTGTATGCAGCCAGATGGCAATATCACTTTTCCCATTGATTGAGCTGATTTAGATAACCCTGTTTGGGCTAGGCCGGTTTTTTGAGGGGTCCTTCATGCTGTCTGTGCTTGGCTGTTTTCTTGCAGATGTTACCCAAACTAGGAAACATCATCAGTGTTATAAACTCAATTCCCACTCCCTTCTAGCACTGATGACATTGCCTAGTTGAGTAATGAAACGTCTGCAAGAAAACAACTCAGAGAGCACCAAGAACTTGACAGTTCAATGCTGAGCTACAAATATTCTTCTTTACTGAAATCCCTTTTCTGCCTCACTGATCTATGTGCATCCTATGGAAAGCGTTGTGTTCCATGAAAGAGACCACAGTTAGGAGGTCCCAGTTCCCATACTCCACTCTCTGGGTCTTCTTTCAGAAGATAGATAGTGGTTGCAGTAGATAAAATGAGCATTTTATTTCATTTATTTACATATTTTATATATTCTGTTAGAATACTTACTTTAAAATATAGTGTTAGCAGAAACCCAGAAAATTAGGTTAATTCTATAATTCATTATAGTTAATCTTTGAGGTCCTGTCATGCCCCTGGTGGAGACTGACTCTGAGGGAGAGGAGGAACAGCCAACAGGGAGTGGAAGTGTGGCTCTGGAGGTTGTGGAGGAGGCTGTGGAAGGGCAGAGGCCGGCTGAGCAGTCAGAGGAGGACCCAGGCCCATCCCCTATCCATCCTAGGGCACGCAGGGAGGAGAGGATAAGGGAGAGACATGGTCTACTCAGGAGGAGAGAGCCTTGATCCTCTTCATGGGCTGCAGCTGTGAAAGCTGAATAAGAGTATGGACCTGCATATGGGCGAATGCTGGAAACAAAGCGTGGAAATATCTCTAGTTTATTATTCCTCTCTGAGTTTGGCATCCTTCCCAGTGTGTGTGTTATCTGTGGACATCCTCCAGCCCTTATCTTGCCTGGTTTGTGTTGCTTTTTTCCTTCTTCTTGTAACTGTTTGTGTGGGAGTTTTTTGTCTTCCGTCAAGGATATTCGGAGCTTGGAAGGAAAGAGAAGGAATAAAATGGGCTTCATCTGTTTTTTGTGACTGTGTTTTGTATCCCACCCTGGGTCATCACAGGTCCTTTCAAAATTAAGCAGTGGTCAACATGATATGTGAATAAAGCATGTAGAAAAGAACAACAGTTAGGAGTTCCCAGTGACTTTAATCCCATACTCCATCATTTTAGGTCTTCTTTCAGAAGACAGACAGTAGAAATATCCTAGTAAAAGTCATCCATATGACTAGGTTCTCCTTCTTCCTAGCATATTCCCACAGATGCAGGGTTCAGTTTTTGGATCATTGAACACCACTTTGCACAGTCAGCTGCATCTCCAGGGCGCAGGCCTGTGGCTTGCATGTCTTTGTTGATGGTGTCTTGCCATCTCTGTTTTGGATGCCTGCAAGGTCACCGGCCATTGACTTCTAGTTGGTAGGTAGTCTTGGCAATGGTGGAAGGTGGTGCTCTCTGGACATGTCCATACCAGCAGAGCCGGCCTTCTCTCATCATCTTTATAATTGGTGCCACACCAAAATGCTCTTGAATGGTGTCATTTGTGATGTGGTCAAGAAGGGAGATGCCCAATATCCAATGGAGCATTCGCATTTCCATAGCATGGAAATAACTTTCAGTCCCTGTTGTTGCTGCCCAGCATTCAGTGCCATACAGTGCAACAGAGCAGATGCTTGTCTTGTAAATCTTAGATTTAAGACAAGCTGGCATTCATCTATCACATAACACAAAAGTTCTCACCAATGCATCCAGATTGCATTCACCCTTGCTCGCACCTCGACATTGATGTCACCATTGCCTTGGAGATGGGATCCCAGATACTGAAAAATGTCCACCTTCTTTAGATATTCTCCAGATGACTAGGTCATAGGGATAAACTAAAAATGTACACACACACACACACATATATATGTATACATACATATACATACACATACACATACATATGTACATACTCACAGGGGTGGAATTCTATTGATTCTGTTTGGTTCTATAGAACCTCTTGGTAACTTTCTAAGTAGTTTGGAGAACCAGTAATTAGCAGCAATCTCATTACATTAATTACATTCTTGGCAGACAGCCTAGACTTCCTGTCTCCAGAGCTTCTGAGGCTTTCTTAAAGGGGAAAGGTTTCAAGATTTTTACACTGCTGTTGGGAGGAAATACTTCTCTGGACAATCAGCACTTTGAAGAAATAATTGAATAATGAAGCAAAGCTTTTAGTGACAGGGAACAAAGATGAGTGACATTCAGCAAGGCTTCTTGGCTAGTTAGAAGGATTGACATTCAAACGTGAATTTACATAGTCTTTCTGAGTTTTGGTCTAAAACTGGTTTTTGGTGAAGGTTAATTCCGTGGTTGGTGAAGTTTAATCCTGTGTTAATTGATGGGATAATTTTCCCTATTCAACTTCAACAAGTAACAGCTACTGTTGTGATTTAATTATTTGTATTGTGTTGGAATTTTTTCCTGCCTCATGGTTTCTTTTTCTAACTGGGGAGGGGGTCTTCTTCACTGCTTTAATACTATCTGGCACTGTCCTTTTGGGGTATACTTCCAAGAGGCAGGATGAAAGCTTGGCACTGAGGTTTTTTACTACCTTTCTGGGGGGCATGTGACCTTTCCTTAAATCTGGGTCCTTAGGATATCTTGTGAAGTGAGACCAGCTGATATCTTTAAGTTATGCAAATGGATCTAAGGATTGATTTTCCTGGGTGTGCTTTTTCTGGAGAGCTTTAAATGACCTCTCTGCTAAAGGGTTTCACTTTATGAGCAAGAGTTGGCTGCTTGATAGTTATCACTGCATTTTAAATATTTTCATTCCTCAAGGTTCTCTGGCACCCTGCCTGATTTGTAAAACTCCAGCTTCCAGGTATTTTTAAACTAATGATTGGTATTTAGGGCAGCTTTTTGCAAGCAAAGAAGCTTTTTGTATTTTTGTACAGGTAATCCTTGACTTACAACAGTTCCTTTAGTGGCCATTCAAAGTTACAATGGCACTGAAAAAAGTGGCTTATGACCATTTTTCACACCTATGACCATTGCAGCATTCCCACTGTCATGAGAGGCCAGATGAGGAGAAGCGCCCCTTGACATGAGTGATGCTGAGTTGGCCATGCCCCCCCAGTCACATGATCACCAGGCCACACCCACCAACTAAGCCACGCCCACAGAACCAGTTGTTAAACTGAATCCCACCCCTGCATACGTACACACACACACACACACACACACACACACACACACAATCAGAGGAATTACTCGGCTAGATAACAGTGAAGGAGGAGATGGAATTAACAGCTCGCTGTATTTATGATATTACTTCTCCTATCAGTTGCAGTTGGAATATTGTTTCCTTCTGGGTTGCCTTTTCGATGGGATACTGTGTCTGCCTTGATTGTTCCACCAGATAAACAAGAACAATCAAAGAAGACCCTAAACACCAACCAAAGCTAGTAGGATAAGCTACAAATAGCAGGAAGCTCCATGAAGTGATGATACTACCATGCCTACCTAACAACACATCCACAGGAAAACAACTCACTTCAGAGAACACCAAGAACCCAACGATGTTCCATTTTTTTCTTTGTCAAGTTGGCCTAATTGGAAGGAGGAAATAATTTCCAACACTGTGGGCTTTGGACTATAATAATGATTAGGAAGATATCTTGCAAATATCACCACATATGTGCAGGTTTGAAATCCTCCAGATCAACATTTTTTTTTTGACCTGTGGAGTTTTTCCCTGTGATCTAATTATGTAATCATACTTTACAGAAACCTTCTGTGTTTTTTTTTTTTAACCAAGACAGCAAATTGCCAGTAAATTGCAATCTTTTGCAAACTGTAACCTAATTGTTTCTTTTGTAAATCTTTTACATAAACTTCTGGTTGTTACTGTTTTATGTGGGTTTGTTTTTAACTGAACTGTATGGCAATTTGTTCCCATCAGAAGATAAAATTATCTCTTCTTCAAGGTTGAGTGGCTGTAATTGCCCATCATATAAATCTCTTGTCAAATAATGCCCTCTGGCAACATGACACTAATAATTGTTCAATTATGTTTTTTTTTAAAAAAGCCTTCCAATGACCAGGCTCATAACGATGGGGCTTTATTAATAGGTAGGATTTTAAACCTATAGGGGAAAATATTTTGCTATAGAAGATAAGTTTAGTTTTCTAATTAAGGTATGGCTTTCTCCCTCAAAAGTTTGACATGACTGTAAAAATGCTTTTCACCAGCTTCCAATTAATTGCATTTTTGCTAAACTAAATGCTCCTTAGTGAATAGTCAAGAAGGAAATACTGTAATCTGTAAAGAGAAATACATTTATCTATGACTGGAATAGCATCAAGTTGTATGAATAAACTTCCTTGTGTAAATGTACAAATTCCTTGTTACAGACATTGCAATACAGTGGCATGCGTAATGCTGAATGTGCTCCTCCAGAGAAGTCTATGATCCTATAATCGTTGCATTTGGATTGCAAGTTGTTACTTATTTATTCTTTTTATTTTATTTTATACCTAGCTATCCAGTCTGAAATATTTTAAAGACAGTTTTATTTCAAATAAAAACCTGGGTGAATTTTGCCATGAGGTTCATGACGACAAAGCCAGAAGAAGAAAACGAACACCGAGCTCAAACTCACATATTGTACTGAATTTTAATATGCTATTTTGGATGTTGCACATGTTGAATAGAGTCTGCTCAGTGCAGTAGGTGGTCCTCAATTTGCGACTGCTCATTTAATGACTGCTCACAGTTACAACAGTCTTGGAAAAAGTGACTTGTGACTTTTGCTCACACTTATGCCCATTGAACCCCTTTGTGGTTGCAAGGTCACTATCTGGGCTCATGGAAACCAGTTCACATTTAGGACTGTTTGCAGCGTCGACTGTTTGCAGCGTCCAGTTGTCATCTGATTGCAATTTTCAACCCTTTTTTCTGATTTTTGACAAAAAAGCCTATAGGGGATGCAGGATTCACTAAACAGTTTCATGATTTGCTCAATGACTGTATCCATCCATCCATCCATCCATCCATCCATCTATCCATCCATCTATCCAAACTCCTTGCTAGCTATTCATTCATTCATTCATTCATTCAATCAATCAATCAGTTTATCAATTTATATGGCTGCCTATCTCAAATTCCTGACTCCTAGTGGCTAACAACAGTTGATAAACATCATAAAATATTTCAATATAAAAAAGCACATACATAATCAGCAGCTAAGGTAAAACAAACAAACCACTCAACTAAAACAGAACCAACAAAAGCAAGTCAACATTATCATTGAATGACTGCCCTGCATCCAGAATCCTGAGTCTGGTGACACAAGCATATCTTTAAAGCCTTATGACAAGCCAGCAGGGTTTTGGGGTTATTCCAAAGGGCAGGTGCTATGATAGAAAAGGTTCTCTTCCTGGGCCTTGCTAGATAGCAGTCTGGAATAGATGGGACCAAGCTTGGCTCTCCTTGACAGATCTGATGAGATGAACAGACATAATTGGGGAGTGGTGGCCTTTCCAAATAACTCAGCCCCATGCCATCAAGTTCTTTATATGTTATTAATAGCAAAAGGTCGAAGGTAAAGGTTTCCCTGTCCAATTCAACTCTAGGGTGCAGTGCTCATCCCTATGTTTTGGCGGAGGGAGTCAACATGGTCTGAAGACCTTTTCCATGGTTATGTGGCCAGCATGACTATACGTCAAACTGCACAGAATGTAGTTACTTTCCCACTGAAGTGGTACCTATTTATCTGCTTGTATTTCCATGCTTTCAAATTGCTAGATGAGCAGGAGCTGGGGCGGGAATGGTAGCTCACCCCATTGCGCAACGCTTGGGTCTTGAACCCGGACTGTCAGCTTTCAAGCTGACAAGCTTGAATTAAATCCAAAAGCATTACCAGCAACCAATGCCTAGCATGCACTGAAGAAGGAGTATGCATAATTGCCCACATTGTTCTGTTCTATACAAGCTGTAGTTTCTTGCGAGCAGACTACTGCATGCATGGCAGTAATTGCTATACTCTTAGACTAGTTATGTTGCCTGTTGTACAGCAGTTATTTGCTCTGAAAAATGAACTTTCACCAGAGTATAATAAGTGTGATCAAATTTAAAACTTGCGATATTGCTATATAACTTACAGTCACTTGCAAAATCAATATAGTCACTTTTAATTTTATCCGGCTACCCTGAATTTTGCATTTTTTGACAGATTTCTCAAAATTATCTCTTGGTTCCCCGGTAATAATTCACATTGATTGTTTTGTATCTGATCGAGTGAACAGTAATAAACTACTGGATTAAATGCTGCTAAAGTCAGCACATATACACATATTGTCTTATCAAAGGCTTTTGAATCAAAACATTAAAAGCTTCAATTTCTTTGTTTCAAAATGGATTTTAGCTTCTTTTTTAACGGGGAAATATGGTTTTGGCTAAAATTATAGTATGCAATAGATTATAGTGGTGTCTTAAGAATTTAAGACACCACTATAGTGGTGACAGCATGAGAGAAGGACAAAGAAAGGCGTGGCCAATGAAGAAGGATCTTTTCAAAATGCTCCATTAGCTTTTTACATGGAGAAGAAAATAATTCCTCCTGATTCCATTGTAGATAGCATAGCCTACCTGATTAACAGATTAACAGAGTTGGAAGGGACCTTGTACTATAGGTCATCTAGTCCAACCCCCACCTAATCAGGAGACCCTACACCACCTCTGACAAATGGCAGTCCAATATCTTCTTAAAGCCTCCAGTGATGAAGCTCCCACAACTCCTGAAGGCAACTTCTGTTCCATTGGATGACAGTTCTCACTGTCAGAAAATTTATCTGTATTTCTAGATTGAATCTCTCCTTGACCACTTTCCATCCATTATTCCTTGTCTGGCCTTTGGATGCTGTGGAAAACAGCTTGACACCTTCTCTGTGGCAGCCCCTCAAATATTGGAAAACTGCTATCATGTCTCCCCTGGTCCTTTTCTTCACTAGACTAGCCAGGCCCTGCAACCATTCTTCATATGTTTTAGCTTCCAGTCCCCTAATCAACCTGTTGTTCTTCTCTGCACTTTTTCTAGAGTCTCAACATTTTTTTTTTTACAGTGCAATGACCAAAACTGGATGCAGTATTCTAGGTATGGTCTTAAGGCTTTATAGAGTTGTAGTAGTACCTCACTTGATCTTGATTGTGTCCCTCTATTAATGCAATTTAGGATTGCATTAGCTTTTTGGCTGCTGCTGCATACTGCTGGCTCATATTTAGCTGGTTGTCTACTAAGACTCCAAGATCCCTCTCACAGTTACTGCTATTATGCCTGATTTCACCCAGTCTTTTGGTTTTTCTTGCCTACCTGTAAGACTTTACTTTTCTCTATATTGAATTTCATTTTGTTTAGATAGGGCCCAGTGTTCAAGTCTGTCAAGATCCATCTGGATCTTGAACCTATGATCTAGGGTGTTAGCTATTCCTGCCAGTTTAGTATCACCTACAAATTTGGTAAGTTCCCCTTCTATTCCCGCATCTAAGTCATTTATGAAGAAATTGAAGACTGGGCCTATACCAGGTGGGATTCATTTTTTTTTTTTTACTACTGGTTCTGTGGGCGTGGCTTGGTGGACATGGCTTGGTGGCAATGGCAGGGGAAGGATACTGCAAAATCCCCATTCTCTCCTCAACCCACTAACCTGCTTTCCAGTTCCGTTCTCCTGTGCAGGGCAACAAAAGAAGACCCAACCAATCAGCTGGGACTTGGGAGGCAGAGAATAGATGTGGGCGGGGCCAGTCAGAGGTGGTATTTGCTGGTTCTCCAAACTACTCAAAATTTTCCGCTACCAAGAGGAAGTCATTAAGAAAATATTGGAATGTGCTGAAATGAGTAGATTGACATTTGAAATTAGAGAACAAGAGGATAAACAATTTTATAAAATTTGGGATCTTTTCTATCAATGGTTAGACAACAAAGTACAGTAATGAAATATGTAGATTTTTAGAAAATAATAAATATATAAAGATGTACTTCTTTCTTATTATAACTACAAAATAATTTTAGGATAGATTTGGGATGATAATATGAACTGTTATAAAATAAATTAAGTAAATTATGGTTATCTTGTAAAACACGAATGAATAAAAGTATAGTCAAATGATTGATTAATAATGATACTAAGGTATTTAATTTTTGATTGACAATATGAGATTATATGTAATGTAATTGTAATTGAAGACTATGAATTGGAAGCACAAAACAATTTGTAAATGAACCGGCACACTGTATGTACACCTGTGAAAGATAGCTTGATGTTTTTATGTTTTGTTTGTTTATGTTTGTTTTTTAAAAACCAATAAAATTAAAAACAATTTTTTTTTCTGCTACCGGTTCTCCAGAACCAGTCAGAACCTGCTGAATACCACCTCTGGCCTATACATGTTAATTATGGATATCTGCAAAAAGAAAACATTCAATCCAATAATTGATTGGACAGGCAAGGTCCAATCACTGACTCTCTTATCCTTGTTACTTGAAAGTCTAAAACTTAAAAGGGAATTAGTCCTGAACAGATTTTGTTCACATCTTTGGAGAGCCCAAAATATCCCTTTAAAGAACTTCATATAAACTGAAGCTTCTAGTCGGTGAAATGATTTCTTCATTCAGAAACGGGGCCTCTGTTCATGCAGAAAGGGTTGTATCAAGGAGGATCTACTGATATAGGCAATTCAACATCTTGCCTTGATCTTCCTCAAGTGAGGAACTTTCAAAGCCCCACCCACTTCTTACTTTGTTTTGTACCTCTGATATCTTTCTCTCTCTAACATTAAAAAGAAATATATACATTACAGTAGGGAGGCTCAGGCATCATGCTACACCTTGTTGTCTCAAAGCTACTTCCCCCTTGTTGTATTTTAAGCACACTTGTTGTTTTCCTTTTTGTATTTTAAGCATATTATCTTCTAAGCCACAGTTGTCTCCATTCACACGAAACATTAAATGAAATAAACCCTGCAGTGGCTGAGCATATTGTGTGTAACGGGCCATCTCACACTGCTTTGTGGTATTGTACTAGGCTCCAGTTGGGTTCAAATATTCGATTTAGGTTGACAAGTCAATTGGACCTGAAAAGTCAATGAAGCTAAAAAGGAAAAAAACAACACACCTCTATTGTATATTGTCACAATAGTTGATCCAAATTGAAAAGCCAAATTGATTGAATTGCCTCTAAATCAAATCTCTGAACTGAAAATTCTTAGACTTCTAATTAGTACAGTTCTCTATCCATCTCAAGTGCTCCTAGCAGGAGACCTTATCCGCCCTGCTATCAGCAATGCTTTCTCCATCCTATGTCTTCTTAAGCGTAAGTTCTTCACAAACCTTTCTCTCCTTTTTCAGCACAAGAAAGAGGCTTAGTTTGAGAATTCTTTTCACTTGGAAAAGGTCAGCTTCCAAACTGATTAACATATGTGTGAGATAACTGATGTGCATTATCTCCTTACCCAGGTTTTCCACTCATTGTGCAGAAAAAAAGGAGAATTTCAGAAGGAGAGAGAGAGAGAGAGAATTTGCTTTAAGGCAACTGGAGGACAGGGTAGATAGAAAAAGGGCTGATAAAATCCGTAACTCCATAAATCATGTTTAAAATATATTACAATAGTATCTTGCTTTTAAAATAAATGTTGCATGAAAGATTAGCATTCCTTGTCCAGTCATAGGGTTGGAAGGTGAAGAATGAAACAGTGCTGGTTTTGTTTCAAACATGGGTAAGCTTTGTATCTGGTTAGGAAGCTGCAATCTCATTCTTATTTTTTTTTTCCTTGAAGAGAACCACACTGAAAATGTAATGCATTCATAAAATAGTACAATTTCTTTTGCTTCATTGCAAAATAGAGCAGGAAATTAAAAAATTAAGAATTAAGTGCTGGCTGTAGCTACAATAAATACATAAAGCATTACAGTATGTGATGTTTTTCCCCCCATTACTGTTCTGAAAGTGCCAGGGAAAATTTCCAGTAAAACTGTTTCCAAAAAGAAGCAAAGTCACTATTTAGAAAAAGAAAAGGAGGAGGACTTTAAAAAATTCTTTTAAGATAATCTAAATTCTGGTCTGGATTTCCAAGCTCATAATGCTGCCTTTAGTTAATAAGCAGTCTGAAGTCAGGTATTGTGGAGGAAGCTATATTATGCTGTTGGGTATAATCAATTAATTTTAGTTTATTTATAAACTGTATAACAGCGACAAGCATACCTTTGGGTATGTTACACGTTTATACATTCAGTATGATCCAGCAAGGCCCGTCTCACTCCAGATCACATCAGAAAAGCGGTGTCATCTTCAGGACCAGAGGTGGTATTCAGTAGGTTCTGACCAGTTCTGGAGAACTGCTAGTGGAAATTTTGAGTAGTTCAGAGAACCGGCGCATACCACTCTGACTGGAGATTTTACAGTATCCTCCTCCTGCCACGTCCACCGAGGCACACCCACAGAACTAGTAGTAAAATTTTTTGAATCCCACCACTGTTCTGGACCACAGAAATAAGCCTTTGGTAGGAGAATACCAAGCAGAGCCTGAGGGAGGAATCATGAATCCCTTCGCACACACAAGGGATGAAGTTCAGCCCAATTTATCACCGATGTGCTTGGACCATAAGTAGTTCAGATTCTTCTAGAGAGCTTAAAAATCTTTATACCCATTTGAACTGCCTGAACCTTCTGATTTTCCTAGTGCTCCACACCTTTTCTGTGGTTGTGTTTACCTAGGGAAAGAGCCTTCCCCTAAAATCCATACAGCAGTTTTATTCAACTTTGGCAATGTTAAGTTGTGTGGATTTCAACTCCCAGAATTCTGGGAGTTGAAGTCCACCTGACTTAACATGATCAAGGTTGAGAAACAGGACCGTATAATGCTGATCTTGGGGAGTTTCTAAAAAGCCTTACGATCTCGCAGGGCTTGGAGAGATGGGTTGAGACACTGCTCTTTAATATATGTCATTATTCATTATTGTTAGTATGGGGAAAAGTTAAAAAAGGACATTATATGAAAATACCAGTTTGGCTCTCCACAATGGAGGCACTGATACATCCTAATGTATTGTTTTCCCTGACATGGATACTTGATGATTCTTCATAATAACTTATTATTTTCAGGTTTGTGGGGATAGTATGTGCATCACCTGGCAATGAGATTGAAACAGCCTCTCACCTCATTCCTCATTCCTTGATTATTTTGTTTCAATCTATTATACTTGCAGATGGACAAAACTATCCATTGTTTCTAAGTATATTAACAGAGACCCAACTTGGATCAGACCAGGAGTTCATCTTGCCCAGTACTGTGTCAAGTAGTGACCAGTAAGGATATACAGCATTTGGGAAATTTAGGAGCCTGGACTCTTTCTTGCAATCAATATTTCAGGTGCCAATGTGGGAAGAAATATCCATCTGGTTCAGTTCCAAGCTGGGAGAAAGACACTGGAAACATGGAGGCTGATTGGAAAGATGATTTAATGATCAAGCAGAACCATCAGAACCAGTGGTTCTGGTGCAGCTGATAAAATAGAGTTGAGAGTGGCGGAGTTTTATACCTTCCTTGGGTTTCGTATTTGAGCTTCCTGTTCCTGTGCCAGAACATGTCCTTTAATATTCTATTGGCTGTTGTCAAATTCCTATGGGGGTCATGTAGGGGTCATAGCTGGCTCTATAGGCAAAAGAAGAAATTGAAATCCTAGGTACTTGTCTGAGCTAATCTAGTCAACCTCTGGCTTATTGTTTATCTGAGCTCCCAGGTGAAGTTTGGACTGTTCTGGGATGCTGCAATGAAGGGGCTTGTGTTCTGAAAGGGTGTTGGGCAATTCCTATTGTGTCTTAATGGCTTTCATCCTATGGTGGATCTTGCATGAGGGGCTTCTTCTAATCCTACCATTCTGCCTTTGTTCAGACTTTGCTGCAGAGAATTTCAAAATATTCTGCCTTGAATTGATTTCTGCCTGCAGTATTTGCTTTGCTTATGAATAGAGCTATCTAGATAGTTATCTTCCTTTTTTCAATAAGGTCTTTATCTCTTGAGTGTTGGCATCTGCTGTCGAGTATTAAGAAAGACTTGAGGGCTACTTCTAGCTTCTAAAAACATATTTCTCCATTTCTCCTGTAGGGAAATATAATATTCTGCCTTTTTAAATATTTCCCAAAATATTTCATTCTTCTAGGAGGGGAGGGGGCTTCCCATACCAGCAAACAGCCCAAAGGTGGTATTCAGCAGGTTCTGACCAGTTCTGGAGAACCGGTAGCAGAAATTTTGAGTAGTTTGGAGAACGGGCAAAGACCACCTCTGATTGGAGGTTTTACAGATCCTTCCCCTGCCACGCCCACCAAGCCACACCCACAGAACTGGTAGTAAAAATATTTGAATCCCACCACAGAAACAACCACTAAAACTTGTATTATTGAAACAGACAGTGCCTCCATGAATTTGTTCAGTCATCTTTTAACATGGCTATGGCAACTGTGGAAGCAAGTTTTTCTGTTTAACTGTGGTGTGAGTAAAGAAACGATTTGCTTCTTTTTGATTTGGAATTTCATTGCATTGTATTTTATGGGATGACCCTGAGTTCTAGCTTTGTGACAAGTGGGGGAAAAAAACCTTCTCTCTATTCACTTTATTTACTCTTAGTGTGATTTTTTTAAATATCCCTGTTGCAGTTCTTCCTATTCTATTTCGTTTTTTGCTAAAAAGTCTGAAAAGACAGAATGCTGTTACAGTTTTTGTTTGGTTTTGCTGGTAATTAGTCAATGTGATTGCGGATATTCCTTTGAAAATGTTGTTTGAGAAAAATCCAACACATGTGCGTTGGTACATTTTAAATTGCTCCTCTGTGATAACACAGAAGGTGTTTTATATTTATATTATCTATTATCTGGGGTATCTTAAAGAAAAGGTCAGAACTGTAGAAAAGTCAATCATCTCTTCTATTTTTCTGTAATATATGAGCTGGCAGGCTTGTTAGCTTAGGTAACTCCTTATATGTATGAGATGATTGAATATTTAATCCAGACATGTGAAATTTGCAGGGCACAATATAGGCATCCTGAGACCATATATCTTCAATTATTTATTGTTTTGTGGCTGCTATGCTGCTTCAACCAGATGTTCTGCAGATACAGGTGGGAAACTATTTCAAAATCTAAATGTGAAGCACAGATATTGGTTTCCATAGAGAGAGATGATTAAGGCTCAATGGCCACAAAAGCATCTTGGTTATGGAACTAAAGCCACATCATGTGTTTCTGCACTGAAAATCCTTCTAGCATGACTAGAAGGAAGATCCTCATAGATTCCATAACTTCCATAACTTCCTTAACATGTTTCAGAAGTGGGTACAAGAATTAAGAAGATAGACTTTAAGATTATAGGTTGCTTTCCCTTGAATATGAGAAATTAGTAGAACTTACATAATAATTTCATTTGCCTTTTAAACCTTAGAAAGGAAGAAGGAATCACATACTCTAGAAAAAGTGCAGAGAAGAGCAACCAGGATGATTAGGGGACTGGAGACTAAAACATATGAAGGAACTTGGCATGGCTAGTCTAGTGAAGAGAAGGACCAGGGGGGGGACATGATAGCAATGTTCCAATATTTGAGGGGCTGCCACAGAGAGGAGGAAGGGGTCAAGCTATTTTCCAAAGCACTGAAGGCCAGACAAGAAATAATGGATGGAAACTGATCAAGGAAAGATTCAACCTTAAAATAAGGAGAAATTTTCTAACAGTGAGAACAATCAACCCATGGAACAGAAGTTGTCTTTGGAAGTTTTGGGAGCTTCATCACTTGAAACTTTCAAGAAGAGATTGGACTGCCATTTGTCAGAAATGGTGTAGGGTCTCCCGCTTGGGTGGGGGGTTGGACTTGATCACCTACAAGGTCCCTTCCAACTCTTTTAATCTGATAGTGTTTCTCACTTGTGGGACACATATGAGTGCACAGATCTTACTCTAAGCCCCCATGGAACCTTGTTCTGACCAAGGCTTCTGAGACCATAATTAAGCACATGCTTAGTTAAAATAACTCTTGTTTTATTTCAACGCTGGGAATTATGTTCATTCCCAGCCTGTAATGAGTCCCAAACAGTCCCTCAAGATAAGCACCCACCTTTCTCTCCTTTGAATTGCTGCCAACAACAAAAGTGCCAAATGAACTACAAAAAACCAAAGTACAAAATCCACATAGAGTTTCAAGGATTAATCTGAACAGAACAAATGACTTTGCTTCCTACAAAGGTTTCTTCACCTTTCCCTATCCTTTAAAACTTATAGGAGGTGCAATCTCCTCCAAGCCTTACTCCTGAGTCACCCCTTTTGTCTCAGCTGTTCTTGCCTTCTAGCAGCTCTGCGCACACACGCACTGGGAACAGGCTCCCTTTGTTCCTCTGCCTTGCTGTCAGATTCTGGATTCTCCGGAGGCAGCACCCCACTCTCACAGGGTCCTGGCCCCATCTCTGCATCGGATGCAGGATCCTTATCCAAGTCCTCCCTAGTCTCCTGGACTGGTCCCTGTTCTTCCCCACTGTCCAATTCCGCTGCCATCTGCTCAGGCTGCCGGTGAACCACAACACCACTTTGGGTCTACCAATCTGCTTGTTCATATTGATCATTCTGTTTATGATATCATAATCAGATTAAGGAATTTAATAGTACTTGGAACATGTTTTATGGCTTTTCTGCAGGTCTGAACTGAGCCTGTCTGGAATCTTCAGTTAACTATTTTCCCATTTCCTCAATTTATTTCTCTTGTAGAGGGGCATAATTTATACTGGGTCCAGCAAAACTTATTTCTTTATTAACAGAACACAGTATAAAGATAGTCCTCAACTTACAACCCAGCCCAACATTTCTGTTGTTAAGTGAAACATTTGTTAAGTGAGTTTTGCCCATTTTTTAAAGACCTTTCTTGCCACGATTGTTAAGGGAATCACTGGAGTTGATAAGTCAGTAACCTAGTTTTTAAGCGAATCTGGCTTCCCTATTGACTTTGCTTGTTAGAAGGTTGCAAAAAGGAATCCTGTGACCCCAGGATACAGTAATGGTCATAAGTATGAACCCATTGCCAAGTGTCTGAATTTTGATCACATGATCATAGGGATGCCAAATTTCGTAACTATGAAAAACAGTCATAAGTCCCTTTTTTAAGTGCCATTGTAACTTTGAACGGTCACTAAATAAACCACTGTAAGTCAAGGACTACCTGTATAGAACTGTTGCAGAAGACTATGTAAATATACTTGAGAAGGAATGCATGGGCAGTTAAATAGCAATAGCACTTAGATTTATATACCGCTTCACAGTGCTTTACAGCCCTCTGTAAGCAGTTGACAAAGTCAACATATTGACCCAAATAATCTGGGTCCTCATTTTACTGACCTCAGAAGGATAAAGGCTGAGTCAACTTTGAGTCAGTGAGAATCGAACTGCCAAAGTGCAGGCAGCCAGCAGTCAGCAGAAGTAGCCTGCAGTACTGCATTCTAACCACTGTGTCACTTCCTGGTGGTTAGAATGCAGTAAAATAAATATTATCTTAGCCCTGAAAGAGAGGAGAGGGTGAGAAAGAAACCAAATAAGTTCCTGTCTTGATGCCCTTTGACATGAGATAGGAGGCAGAGAGAAACTCATTCAAAATTTTGACATTGTGCTATTGTTCAATGCAGCCATAAAGCGGAATTCTAGTACTCTTCATGGAGTTTATTTCCTGGTTTACTTTAAGGGCCTGCCAATAGTATAGCAGTCCAGATCCAAAAAGTAAAGTACGACTTATTCTATACACTAAGTTTTTCATTCGCATTTTGCCTCTACCTTTCTGACCTGAAGAAGCGCTTATAAAATAGAGATAAATGTGAAATTCAGTGGATTTCATCTTCAGACTGCACATTAACTAGTGCCTGAAATATGAGTCAATTGAAAATCACAAGCATCACTTCAAGGGGCTTGAGAATTTTGAAATACTCTTTTCCATTTGTTTGTTTGGTATTTTACATCTGTATCTAATATTCAATCAAATTAGGAAAGAATGGAAAGTAATGACCGAAGTTCAAGAACTACAGATTTCCTTCTAGTATTATTGCCTGCTAATCTGTATTTTTTGTAGTAAATTGTTTTTGTAGAAACAATTTCACGTACAAGCATTAAAACAGAGATACATGTAACTGCCTAAGAGTCACCTACATTCCCCCCCTCCATAGATGTCTTCCTGTTCGGTTAGGAAATATGTCACTTTTGAAATAACCTTTAGTCACAAGCTTGTCATATTATTAGTTGACACCCAACAGTTCAAATTCCACAGGAGGGCAAAACTCACCTTCTGAAATCTGCACACATACATTACTTGTAACATTAATACCCAATTTCACAGATTCATGACAAGTATAGCTTGAAGACATGATGCCACTAAATCATTCTGCTAAGGAGAAATTGAATAGCTGGCTGTAAAATGTAATTTTCAAAAAAATACTTTGAAGGATCATTACCCAATTTTGGAAGAATCTGCAATTTCAAGGATATGTGATACTAGACTGAAAGTTAGAAACCTGGGGAAAGGTATGGGTTTATTTCATACCTTTAGATTTGTGTAAATGCATGCCTTACTTTGATTACACAGTGAAATATTTACATTAAACAAATAATCTTCTAATAGGCTGAATACTTTTTCTTCCCATTGAATAATGTAACAATACATTACAAGCATGTTATGATTTATTATGTGAGAAAATCATGAAAATGTAAAAAGAATAGCGTGAAATCAGTGAAATGGTGTTTGTGGAATAAAATCATGTCAGGTTATATAACAGAAGCAGAATATGTGTTCCAGTTGTGTTCAGCCATCAGCATTTCAGACATTAAGAGGATCTTTGACCTAAGACAGAAATTGTAGTGAGTAAAGTTCAACTTCAGTCCAGACTGAACTAATCTGAATTGAAGGACCTAAACTGTGTGATATTTTCAGCCCAAAGAGAAGATGATAGGTTGACCTTCTCATATTATGATTTCCTGAAGACTAACAACTATCTAATTTGGGTCAATCCCCAAGATCTACTAAAACTTTATTCTTTGAAGATGTGGAGACCACTCTTCAATCATGATGGACTCTTTGTAATTTTCAAAGCTATTATTATTGTGAAGGTGCTGTAAGAAATTTGTTCACTGAGCCACTACCTCAGTCTTAACTTAATTATGATGACAGAGATACCTCTAACGGCTCTTCATGTGTTTCTATTTATATTTACAATAAAGAAGGGATCTAAAAGTCTGAGGATTAAGAATCTTGTCACTTACCCATCCTTTCTTGTGTTCCATCAAAATGTATCATTGTGATTCCTTCATATCTTCTCTCCCTTGATGGGAGAGAAAGGAAAGCAGAACTAAGCAGAACTTAGTACACAAAATTGTCTGCTACAATGTGTCAATGACTACTTCAGCTTCAACTACACGTGGGCAAACAATAGGTACAAACTCAAAGTAAACAGCTCCAAACCAGGGGTGGGATTCAAATTTTTTAACAACCGGTTCTATGGGCATAGCTTAGATGGTGGGCATGGCTTGGTGGTCATGTGGCTGGGTGGACATGGCTTGGTGGTCATGTTATTGGCTGGGTGTGGCCAACTCAACATCACTCACATCGAGGCATGCATCTCCTCGCCTGGCCTCTCATGACTGTGGGGATGCTGCAACAGTCATAAGTATGAAAAATGGTCATAAGTCACTTTTTTCAGTGCCATTGTAACTTTGAATGGTCACTCCACACAAACAAAGTATTAGCAAAGGAGGGAAAAAAAACTCCAGAGAAGTTCCTGAGACAGGAAGTCTAGTCCTGCCAAGAATGTAATAAGAGTTAACGGAGAGGCAGTTTCTGTAAGCAACACCAGAATGTTTCCTTCCTGCTTTCCTTACAGGATTAGGCCAGTAATTTCTTCTAACAACCAGTTCTCCGAACTGCTTAGAATATTAACAACCGGTTCTAGTGAATAGGTGCGAACTTGTAGAATCCCACCCCTGCTCCAAACTCGATGGCAGAAAATACAATTTCAGCAAAAGAGTGGTCAATGCCTAGAACTCACTAGCTGACTCTGTTGTTATATCCTCAAACCCCTGAAAAGTTAACCTTAAACTGTTCACCATGGACCTCACTCCATTCCTATGGGTTCTGTAAGGGAGCGTGCATAAGTGCACCAACATGCCTTCCGTCCCTCTCCTACTGTTCCCATCTATCCATTTATTTGTACTCACTAATTATGTATATCCTTATACCTGTTTATACTTATATGTTTATATGTTATGTTCATACTTATACTTATTTTCTCATACATGCTTGGCAAACCAAATAAATACAATAGAATGTCAAAAAGAAACAGGAATCTCCACGTGCCTCTGATAATAGGGCCATGTTAGTCTTTAGTTTTCTCCAACCAAAGCTAGGTTGGGGATCCATGTGAAAATCAAATGAAGCCATGTTTTCTTGCATGATTCAACCTGCAGCTGAATTATAGGGAAGCTCTTAAGAAATAAGGGCAAGGATCAGTGAGAGATTCTATAGACAAAATAAAACTTAAAACACAGAATGGATGAGAGGACTGTAGGGAAAAAAAATAAATAAGGCATATTGTTTCCCTTGTTTGATTTGTCTCTAAGCAGGAGGTGTTCAGATCCAGTCTTCTATGTGACATTTCTAGTGGAAAGAAGTCAACAAATAGAGCATGCTGCTTAGGAGAAAACAGATTGTTGCTTCTCCACAGTAAAATGGATAAAGAATGGATTAGATTATAAGAGTGAAAAGGATATCGAGCCCACTGATATAGCTACCGTCATGAAAAGACCTTCATAACTCATATTTCTGGCATCTCAGGTATAGATTTTAACTGGAGAGGAGAAAGTATGATCATGTACCCTTTGGATAAAATGTTTTTGAGTCAATCAATAGCCATTCTGTGAAATATAGAATCACCTTTAAGTACAGATACTTCCCAAGCCTGCTTTGGCTTGTAAATAAAGTCTCTTTTTTATGGTGAACTGTAGGTAGACAATTCAGTGAAACATCCCTAAATCTTTGGCAGTGGGACCACATCTGCGCTATCAAGAGTGATGGGGAAGTTTAGGCTTGTCGGAGCTTTTTAATCTAATTGATTTAATATTCCATGCTGCACACATTGATTTTCAGAATTCATTGACTTTGTCATGGATGTTTGCTGACTGAAGCCTTGTCATGAATAATTTGGACATAATCTTAGCATATCTGATCATGTGAAAGGCATATGTAATTTATTTAAAACATGTGACCCTCCAAAGCCTTTTCCATCATGTAAACTCCCATGAGTGATGTTACTAATTTTAATATCCAAGTCAGACTTTTAGATTTCAGAAGGAAATCTTCATATTTTATTTAAAAGGGGCAGACCACAAACACTCTTTCAACCTCCTGGTTACAAAATATGTATATGATGCTTTGATATTGTAATTTTAATATAATTAAAATGTTCTTGCATTTAAAAAGCATAATCAATGTTCCTATAGAAGAAATAAATCCTGGTCAAAGCTGTGCTAGACAACCTAGAGCAAATATTATAATCCTGAGAAGAGTTATCTTGTTGGTAAAATGAAGACCCAGATGGTTGCAGACAATATGCTGATTCTTTCAATCCCTTAGAACAGGGGTGTAAAACTTAATTTCATTGAGGGCCTCATCAGGGTTGTGTTTGACCTTGGTGAGCCAGAGTGGGTGTAGCTGGTTTGGGTGTAGCCAGCTTGACGTCACTCATGTTGGGGGTGCCTGTGGGGGCCACATGCTCTGCCAGTGAAAACAGGCTCGCGAGCTCTGTTTTCGGTTGGGATGTTTTTAAGCTTTTTGCACATTCCACTGGAATTTAGCCTGATCTGAAACTGAAGGCTGTCCCATACGTTATTGTTCAGATCTAGCATTTCTCCACATGCTGTGATACAGAGCTTAGCAGAGTTTTGAAAATGTGCTTTACTCTAAAATATATTCAGAAAAGCATATGTTCAATTAAAATGTGGCTTTTAGAAGAGGAAACTTGTGAAAGTCAACCAACCAGGAAGCCATAAACCCAGGTCATTGCATTCCAGTATCCCCATGTTCCCACAAGCCCAAGCATGTAGGATTGTGATGGGAAATATATAACATTTGCATCTTTTCCCGCTGAGATTGGTTATGATAAATAACTCTTTCTTGATGAGAGTGATTTTTAGGACTGAATGCAGCTCTAAACTTCTCCAGGGTTTAGAGACAAGGCAAAAGCTAGAAACGCTAAAGTTTCTTGAAACCTGAAAAGTTCCTATTTTTTTCCCCTATAGCCAAGCATTTCTTTCTAACAGTATAATTTCTGATGCAAGGATAATTACTTGCATTGGGTGTTGTTTTGAAGAACATTTATAACATCCATGACCTTACTTTGACCTTGAAAAAGGAAAATAGTGTTCAGAGTAATAGAGTTGCAGCTTAAAATGTTCAACTGAATATATAATTATACTTAAGAATAATCACACGTTATCTCTCGGTCCAAATTCACACAAATAATGTTACACATAATTTATTCCTTGTCAGTGCCACACTTTCTTCCATTTATTGTAGTCAAGAAAACTGATTTCTTGATTTCTTCTTCTCCTTTTAAATATTATACTTTAATAAATAAAAATTAAATTTTGTAGCTCCCTCCCTCCCTCCCTTCCTTCCTTCCTATTTTTGGCAACAACTTCCAATCTAGTGTTTGGAACGTAACTTTCCATAACTTAATTAAAAGCCTGCCTCACTGCTAAACCACCTTAATTTTATTGCTCTGGTTTTCAAATTTGAAACACTGTTTACCAAATAATGCAATAAAGGAGTAGAAGTTCATTACAGTAGCCAATAAATAATAATATAAAATGTGAGATGCAGCAATAAAAAAATCAATGTAAAATAATTCACTTATGGGGGCAAGCATTTATTTTTAACTATTCCGGCACCTTTAATGTGCCAAAAGCATGGAGGTGATTTGGGGCTGGAGGTGACAGAGATTTTAGATGGTTTTTTTAAAAAAAATTTTCCTAGGATAAATATAAATTGGCACACAGTTATTCCTACAGAACCAGCATTTCCCAAACTTGGTAGTGCTATGCTCACACCCTTCCTTTGTTCTTTAGCATGTTCACACAATAATAACAACAATAATAATAAATTAATAATAATTAGAAGCTGAAGATCTTGTGGGACTTTTGAATACAGACAGATCATCATTTAGAACACAACACACCAGATAGCACAGCTGTTGAAAATTGAAGCGTACAATTTATTGATATCACTGTACCAGGAGATGCCAGAGTCAGAGAAAAAGAACTAGAAAAAATAATAAAATATCATGACCTGGCCTTCGAGACTACGGGATTATGGATGAAACATGTGACAGTCATACCCATTGTCATCAGGGCAATTGGCACCACGTCCAAGAATTTTACAAAATACATTAAGTAATTACAGCTTCCTGCATTAATATCAGCGAAACTGCAAAAAGCTGCACTACTTGGAACAACATACATTTTAAGAAGATACTTGGTCAATACCTAGGATGCTGGTAGTAATCTGTATCAGCCATCAGCACCAGCCAATAATATTTGTGATACATCATAAAAAAGATGTTGAGACTCTAGAAAAAGTGCAGAGAAGAGCAACCAGGATGATTACGGGATTGGAGATTAAAACATATGAAGAATGGTTACAGAAACTGGGCATGGTTAGTCTAGTGAAGAGAAGGACCAGGGGAGACAGGAGAGCAGTCTTCCAATATTTGAGGGGCTGCCACAGAGAGGAGGAAGGGGTCAAGCTGTTTTCCAAGGCACCCAAAAGCCAGACAAGGAATAATGGATGGAAATTGAACAAGAAGAGATTCAACCTGGAAATAAGGAGAATTTTTCTGACAGTGAGGACAATCAACTGATGGAACAGAAGTTGCCTTCAGAAATTGTGGGAACATCATCACTTGAGACCTTCAAGAAGACATTGGACTGCTATTTTCAGAAATGGTGTAGGGTCTCCTGCTTGGGCGGGGGGGTTGGACCAGATGACCTATAAGGCAGGGGTGGGATACTACCGGTTCAGTGATTTACAAAGTTCGGTGATTTATGATGTGCTTCCCTGCATGCTGCACACGGGCGCCTGTAAATCATCACCAGCATGCTGCGTGCAGAGAAGCAGCCTTTGAAACAGCCCTCTTTTCCTGCTTTTCTAACTGCAGCTGTGCCTCGTTCAGCAGCTGAAGTTGAAAAATCAGGAAATAAAGGTCAGGTAAGAGCCCGGGTGGGTGGGTGGGCAAAAACATCAGCAGACATAGAACCGGTTCTATGTCTGCTGCTCTTCAGAGCTACCGTTCTACAGAGGTGGACAGAACCGGTAGAAATTCACCCCTGCTATAGGGTCCCTTCCAACTCTGATTATCTGTTATCTGTTATGTTCAGTTGACTGAGTTTCATGTTTAATGAATAAAAGGGAAGTGGGGAAGTGTTTGACTAGTGATTTGTGATACGAAACCCATCATAGTTATCTCATTTGCTGTGTACATTGTTGTTTTTTGTGTATAATATCAACATCAACATCATCATCATCATCATCATCACCATCAACAACAACAATAATAATAATAATAATAATAATAATAATAATAATAATAATAATAATAATGTGGATTCTGCAGTAGTGGAAGAATCTATTCCATTGTCATTCTTTAGAACAACTGATTTCTATCATTGGAACAAAATAAAGCACTTCTTGTTCTTCACTCAAACAGATCATTATCTTGGCCCATTGTGTTCTTTGTGATAACTTTCCTATTATGTAAACTGAGTTGGCAATTAGTATAAATTGCATCCTGCACCATAAACATAATGGGAGACTGGCAGAATGGCTCTTTCTGTTTTCAAATTGCATTGAGGAGGAGGACAGATCACAAATTAAAATGGTCTTCCTGATCAAGTGACACTTCAGTAAATGGAGGACACTATGGATTTTCACCCCTAACTTTACTCGGCTTCTTTTCAAGCATATCTTAGTTGGCAGATTTTTTTCTTATTTCCTTAAGCTAAATTCAAACTCCTCTTTGCCCATTGGATAGC
Organism: Pseudonaja textilis; assembly: GCF_900518735.1. The sequence continues at coordinate 10,006,239 of NW_020769328.1, read as the reverse complement.
TGCAGATCCTTTTTGATAAGTGCAAGAATCTAGAACAAGAAAATTAATGGTAAAAATGCGGCAGTTCTTCAAACTCTCATTCCAAAGGTTTGAAACCTGATGCATTTGTTGAAAACCTTTTCTTTAATCTTCCTTGCTAGATAATCCATGCATGATGCTCCATCATTCTTCAAGAATGACAAAATATTATATTTTATGACTTTCTTTGTAGATGTTTTCCCATATAACCAACATCTAGTGACTGGCTCTCAATCAAATTTTTGCTGTTGAAATAAGAGGAAAAAATGATGTCAAACTGTTCTGACAAATATCTGTTCAGAGTACTTGATATACTTTCATTTCTTGGATCTAGCAAAGAAACCCAATCTTCCGTTTATTGAAAAATGAATAGATGAAGAAAAATTGACTCTCTTTTTTTTGAGGAAAGGGCTTTTAAAATAAAATAAAATAAAGTCACTCTAAAGAAGCTTTCCTGCATGTCAAAATCAGATATCACTGTTTTTTTTTTCCATCGGATAAAGGGTAGATTAAAGTCATAGTCAAGATGAAAAAAAGGAGTTTTCATTCTTTTTAAAAAAAAGACTTTCTTTTTTAAAAAAGCAAAATCTGGGGAAAGGCTGAACTGTTAACAAATAATGTCTGGGCAGAATAGAAGCTGACAGATTTTCTAAAAGAAAGAAAATGAAAAAGAGAGAGAGAGAGAAAAAAAGGAGAAAAAAAAAGAGAGAGAGAGATCACTCCACCACCACCACAACAACAAGCAAACAAAACACACTCCTTTTCTTTTTTTGGCAACTCCTGCACACAAAGTCTTTGTAGGGCACTAAGAAGAAAATGTCTGATTTTCTGCTCTCAAATGTGCAGCCATTATTCAAAAAGACAAGTAAACAAGAAGAAAAAAAAAGGTTTCTTTCTTTTCTTTTGTTCAAACATATTTTCTTCTAACAGTGTGAAGTGTTTGTTTTGCCAACTCTCAGGCAATGGCCCAATACCAAACAAGTGGTTCTTTTGAGGATCCAGAGACAATATATACAATATAAGCATCTTTGGGACATCCAGAGACAATGAGTACACTAATGGGTAAGGAGAATCTTAAGCTTTATTATTTAACTTTAACAAGTAAATTAAACAGAAAAACAAACAAACAAAAAGACCTATGCTCTTACTTCATTTGCTGGGAGGCCCCATCAAAGGTACTCCAAGGACCTTGGTGCGCAGCATTGAGTGCCCAAACCTGTGCAAAGGATCCATTTTACTGAACAATTGTCAAGGTTTCTATTAAAGTTTGCCATCAAGATTTCATAGTCCCACTTTTTTGGTTTGAAGATTGCAAGGTCTAACCTTAGCTAGATAACTCTGGATTATCCCAGGGTTATGGGATTATAGCTCTGTGAATGGATTATAGCCTATAAGTGTGTGTTATAGCTTTGCGAAGATTAACCCCCTTTTTCAACAAGAGTGAAAGAAACAGATTTAGAATGAGCTCAAAACTTGTAGACTTTTTTTGTAATATGAAGCAGAAATCAAAATGTGTCACTAAATTCTTTGAAATGTGATGGTCTTCTGCAATGCTACTACAATGTTTTTACTGCCTCATGTTCACTTATAACCAAGACTGTTAAATCTGGGCTGTCTTCTAACCCAGAGGGAGAAATGAAGTGGACCAGACACATTACAGGTCACAGTAAAATAGAAACTATACAAAGTGGCAACAGATCTTGCAAAGGAAGAAAAAAAATGTATATGTGAGTTCACTCACATCCCAGAATGTTGTTCTGTTAGAGGAATATGGAGATAAACTTGAAGAAAAAGTGCAAGAACTGTTGGGTAGATATCAACTCAATTCTGAAATAAAGAAAGAAACTCAAAATAATCCTGCCTTGAATCTCTTTGGTAAAAGAGAGGACAAAGGGTTATGCTGTCAGGTTTTCAAGATTCTGTTCTTATATTTAACATATTTAACAAGCAGTATTCCTGAAAACTTTGCTCTGTTTTCTAATTTGGCCGTCAAAGGGCTGATAGATGGTTTGAGTTTCTTGAAGAAAAGTCAATAATAGGCCACATTGTTTGATCCAAAACCTCATTATACATCATCTTGCTCCACCCTTTCCTAGGGGGTGCTGATTATTTTCAGTCAGTGGGCATCTATTCTGCCTGTAGAAATCAACTCCTTTATTTTTTATGAGTTGTATCTTCTTGCCCAATCTTCCTAAGACTAGGGTCTCCAACTTTGACAACTTTAAGACTTGTGGACTTCAACTCCCAGAATTCCTCAGCCAGCTTTGCTTCTGGGAGTTTGCTTCTGGGTGTTGAAGTCCACAAGTCTTAAAGTTGTCAAGGTTGGAAACCCCTGTCCTAAGAGACTGATTTTTAAATTTCCTCTTTTGCCAATGGAAATTAACCAAAGACTTGGCCATGAAGGTACAAAAACCTCCAAGTCTTTTTGTTTTGGGATTGAAACAATTAGCCAAAGAGATTGCTCAGTGTCAATGGTTTCCGCCATTATTTCTCACATAAGGTTCTTGCAACTACATATATTCCTTCAGTGATAAATTTCATATCCAATAATTTCCTGTTTGGAGCAGAAATGAAAACTGTCCTGCTGATAACAAGAAAAGAAAAGGTTGATTTATTATTTCCACGGGCACAATGCATTGCTAAAATATTATAAAACAATGCCATATAAATCAAAGTATCTCTGATTAATAATTGCTCCTTATTAATCTTATTCTTCCAAAAATGCCATACTTTAGAGAACAAAAGAGCTAAATTTCAAGTGGATATCATTTAGGCCAGTGGTCACCAACCAGTGGGCCGGGGACCACTGGTAGTCTGTGAGAAAATGTTGGTGGTCTGCAGAGAAATGTCCCCCCCAAGCACTCCCCCAATTAATCCAGGCTGTGTGGGAACACAAGGTTGTGCCACCCACATGGCCCACCCACTCACTGGCCCCCACCCTTTGGCCGAGCACAAATCTTACCTTGAGTAAAGGCACTTGAGCTGGAACTGGAAAGTAAGGCCAACAGCGCGGGAGGGAAATCCGCCCCAGGGTAGCTTGCTAATGTTGGTGGGAAAGTCGGTCCCATATTCCAGAGCTGCAGTAATCACAAGATTGGCCCTTTGGTCATTTGGAGCAGCTCCTCCAGTCCATGGCAGGCCAGTGCACCTGGGTGGAGGAGCAGCTGTCAGTCAATGTCAGTCAAAATTCATATGAGTGTTCCACGGGATTTAAAATTATGAGTTTGGTGGTCCCTGAGGACCAAAAGTTTGGCGACCCTTGATTTAGACTACAATCCTAGATACCAAGGATTAGTAACTGTTAGATTCTTGATGTGTTGAATTACATTTCTTAATATCCCTTGGCTTTGTACATGTGGTGTCCCTGAAGTTATTGTCCGTGAAATATCTAGAGGGTATCAGTCTCTTATTCCTTCCCTACATTTTTATTTATTTATATATGTATTTTATTGAGAATATGTGCACAATTCTACCCATTGATCATACATAAATCTCATTCAGTCAGTTGGATTGAATGAGATTTATGTATGAACAATGTATAGAATTGTGTTAGCCCTTCATGTAAAATTGAAAGAGATTTTGCTGGCTCCTTGAATATATCTTTCTGTGATCAAGAAAAGGTCTCAAAAGGAATTGTTTGGATGAAAGAAAACTGTGAAAGAAAAATCTCACAAAGCAGATCCTTTGATGACAAGCGAGGATGAACACAAACATCCAAATATCTTTACAGTTTCTTTTTCAGATATTAACATTGAACATATAAATATATTTCCAGTTCTTTCAGCAATTTCAGTAACCTCTTAGTTCTCTGCATGTATAAAAGTCTCTTATGGCTACTAAAATTGCTGAATGAGCTCTCACAGTAGAGCAGAGATGCTGTGTTGCTTTGGAAAGCAACTTCAAAGGAACATTTGACACAAAACTGAACAACCCTTATAGGATGGCTCCTATTTCTACAATATGTATATGTATATGTAAGTAGAACGTTAACCTTTCATCCATTTATTAGGAGACATTCATCAGAAATAAAAAAGATATATTTCTATATAGGATATATTGAGAATTAGATCTTTGAGATGCAAAAAGAGATGATCTGCATAGCTACTTCCCCCAATATTCCTCCTTCCCATATTTTAGATGTTCTCTTCAACTAGGATTATGGGGACAGGTTCAAAGTCATTGAGAGAGATACCAAATTTGGAACAATATCTTATTGTACAAAAAGTGTCCAAGCAACCGGACAGCACCTTGATTGGACCATGTGACTGATTGTTTGGGAAAGGGGGAAAACTTTTACCGTATTTCCCCATGTATAAGCACCCCCTTTGTATAAGCCACCCCCCCAATTTTTGGACTGTGAAGTTTTGAAAAAAATATTTTATTAGAGAAACAAGTTATGAAGAAAGAAAATTTACAAAGAAACAAAATTCGACGTCTAGATCTACAACTTCGGTCATGACGTCGAAAGCGGTGCGGGCGACGCTAGCAATCTACGCATCGGAACGAGAGTAGGAACGAAGCATTCAGGCTGATGCCTAGCGTATGCATTTCTATCGCATACTCGCACTCGTAATCGTATCATCACGTACAATTTTTACAAAAAAGTATAGCATACTGCTGGAAAACCAGTTTATTCCTACTTTATTATTTTATGCATTTTTCACGTATAAAAAGTGTACCTGCTTTGTATATGCCACCCCCCTACTTTTTGGGCTTGAAAATTTTGGAAAAAAGGGGTGGCTTATACATGGGGAAATACAGTAATTAGATGAAAAGCATGAGAACCTTTAGAGTCGGTTTTCACCAGTCTGTGCCCATATGATATATCCAATAAAATTGTTCTTTGAGGAACCTGCTTGCTTCAGAGTTCTGTTTGCTATGGGTGTGTTACTTGGAATCCTGACACCTGTATTATGCTCCATCACTGGAGATTTTTAAGAAGAGATTGGACAGCCATTTGTTTGAAATGGTATAGGGTCTGGAATGGAATGGAATGGGGTAGGATAGGATAGAATAGGATAAGATAGAATAGGGACTGGAAGGAGTTCAAGCAGGAGAACCTATATTATTTCAGATAAGTGACTGTCCAGTTTCTTCTTAAAAACCTCCAGTGATCGAATGCCCATGATTTCTGAAGGCAAGATGCTCCACTGGTTAATTGTCCTCACTGTTGAGAAGTTTCTCCTTAATTCCAGCTTGCTTCTCTCTTTGATTAGTTTCCAACCATTGTTTCTTGTCCTGCCCTCTGGTGCTTTGGAGAATAGGTTGACCCACCTTTCTTCTTTGTGGCAGCCCCTGAAAAACTGGAAGACTGCTTGACCTCCTGCTTGAGCAGGTGGTTGGATTGAAGACCTCTGAGGTCCCTTCTGACTCTGTTATTCTGTTATGCTGATGGGGGGCTGATTAGAGTGGTCATCCAAAATATCTGGAAGCACCTGGATGTTCTACTCCTCAAAGAAACCAACCAAACAAAAAATGACTCAGAGATTCAAGGCTGCCATTCTGCCCTTCCTGTCCTCTTTCTTTCTATTTCTTCCTGAAAGTTTTAGAGTTGGAAAGTACCATCAAGTTTTCAGCATAGCAACATATGGCAAGTCTGCAGAGGCTTCATTAGGGAGCTGTCAGTGCAGTGGTGCTTGCTCTGTGAAGCTTAGCATGTTTAATGGTCTCGGTGGAACAGGAAGGTATCTGCCCCATGTCCTTGGTTACGTCTGTTTTACGAAATGATCCGCTGCTTGTAGATGAATAGAAATCTCATCTACAGAAGCCAAGAAAGAAGACAGAATAATTGCATTCCTGGCATATTGAAGCACATTGAATTTAACTGAATGCACCGGGTGAATATTGCTGCGATTTAGGATACAGCTGTGCCTATGATGGATTGATTTTACTGATTGATTTGGGTGGCCCTGTGTTTATTTACTGTCAATTTGAGAAAAAAACCCTTTTTATCTCTTTGGGAGTTTTAGGATTAGATGTTATTCTGCCTGGTAAACAAAACGCTTTGCTCTGCCTTCCCAATCTGAAAAAGGCCATGAGATGAGTTTCATTTGATTTATCTCTTGGGATTTATTGAAGCACAGGAAGCCAGAGAAATGGTTAGTGAGGGGATTCTATATTGAAAGATGGATCCAATTCCCACACCTTTTATAGTTAAATAAGTGCAAAAACACCAGTCTTCGCTTAAAAATGATCAGATTCTCTCCTACATTGAAATATATTTTGGAGGCAATTTTTTCTTTTATCAAATTAAATGAGAGCTGGTCAAAAAATAATAATAGTATTGGAATATAACTTGGACCATCTTAAACATGAAAAGACCATTTTTTTAAAAAAAAAATGAACAGATGATGAATTCACTATTTTTTCAAGATGTAAAAAACCTGTTACTCACTAAATTAGCTTCAATTTTTATTCATCCTTCTCTGGTAAAGCTATTACAGTTCTCCTTCAAAAAGAATAAGAATAATTTTCTTGGCTATGTGCAGAGTTTATTCAAACATAATTGTGCAGTGTCTTCAGCCTACACGTTACATAAAATGCTTAAGATGCTGCATTGGATTAATAAAACAGTTTTTTTCAAGGGAGCAATTTTAGACCATTTGAGAAACATGTAATGATTGTTTCTATCCTTTGTATTAAAAAAAAAATCACAATGTAACATATATACAGTATTTTACAAATAGGAAAGTATATTTTTTTGATGGTATCATTTGATGGCATTCTGAAACTTAGTGAAACTATCTACACTTTTAAAAAAGGTTTTCTGTTTTTAAGTGTAGATAGAGTAGTTTTTTTTATTAATATGTAGAGGTGCTCTTGCTCTGAACATTGTGTATATGATTTTCTGACAGTGAGAATAATCAACCAATGGAACAGCTTGCCTTCAGAAGTTATGGGAGCTTCATCATTGGTGATTTTCAAGAAGAGATTGGACTGCCATTTGTCAGAAATGTTGTAGAGTCTCCTGCTTGGGCAGGGGGTTGGATGACCTACAAGGTCCCTTCCAACCCTGTTGATCTAATCTAATCTGATTTAGTTGTTTGTTCCTGAAAGCCACATCTCTGCTTGATTGTCTTCCATTATTTTCAATGCTTAATTTCTCTCAATGACAGTTTGAAAAGTTTCAGTATGAGTTAATTGTGACATATTTAAAACAAGAATGTCATAAACACATAGGAATGATAGTTTTGTTCCTGTTATATCATGGAATCACTGAATTTGTATCATAAATGGTGCTAAATATTAATATTCCCTTTGAATAGTTAAGAAAGGATGATTGGCCCTCCCTCTCAATAACACTATATTCCTAGAAAATTACACCTCTCCCTTCTCACCCATTTAGTTTAGAAACAATTACACATCGTTGCTGTAGACTTGCTCTGTGATACTCTTAATTATATTAGTGAGATGGTGGCTTCAAAATAGCAAAATGGAATCACTTGATCCAATCAATCTACAAATCATGACTGGGATAGATTTAGCCCCATACATATTCAGCTTCTTTTAGAATTAAATGAATTTTATCCACTCGACTAACTCATCTTCTATTAACTCTTTAAACTGGGGGATATAGGTGTTTCTGAATTCTATTAAAAAAGCCACTCAAATGTGGCTTCTCTAATTACTTGTCTCTATAACTACTTAAATTATCAATTCTATACCATCACAAAGGACAATAGGAAAGGAGCAGAAATCGGTGGAAGCAGATATGGTACCATACAGATGACTGGGAAATGAGAAGTCCTTTGCTAGTGGTACCATATGTGAGCTGCAAAATCCAATCAACAACTAGATGGGAATTAAAAGATTCATAAAACATTAATTCTTCATTTATAAATTACATCATCCAAGTTTAAATCAGAGGTCTCCTAGAATTCTGGGAGTTGAAGTCCGCCAGGTTTAAACTTGCCAAGGTTGGAGGCCCTTGATTTAAATGACAATCTCACACAGCTGAGTCACAAAAGTGAATTGGTCAAGTGAGAGCAAAGATGTCTACAGGGGACATCCATGGCCTTCATTTTAGCAAGTCTGGTGTTAGTGGCTTCTTAGAACTGGAGTCCTGACCTTTTGATCACTGGGCACTTATGAGATTTTAAGAGCACGCTAAGAAAATGACTGCTCTGAAAGGGTTGTAGGTTCACCAAATGGCTAGGTTTACCAGATTCAAAACTGGTGCGGTTCCTGCCCCCCCCCCTTTTTTTCTGCTGAGGGCAACATAGCTATCCTTTTTGGAGAAGAGCTAGAAGGCAGATGCATTCTGACTTCTGTCTCCCGAATTCTAGTCTTTCACTAAAAAGGGAGACTTTTCACCCAGCATGGTAACCTGCCGCTTCTCCTTTCCTGTCTCTGTGTTTTACAGTCTGAGATTATTGAGTTTCCTGTTATTTATTAAGTCTGAGCAGGAACTACATTTGCTGTGCATTCCCCCCCCCCCCCCCCCACTTCAGTTAGCTGGTCACAACTGGAGAGATACCAAGATAGATTTTGAGCACCTTGAAGAAAAGTGTGAAGGGGAATTAAATGAGGGCACATTGGCTCAGTGGTTAAACCCCTTTGTCAGCTGGGTTCAAGACCCAGGCACTCAGTTCATTTTCTACAAACCTAGATATATGTTGGTTTAGTTTATATATCAAGTGAGATCATGATGTAGCATTTTGCTTGTTCAGTTTTATACTGGTATGCAAGGTGATGATTGGTTAACATCAACTTAATGGAACTCTTCCACTTTTTACCTCAGTTGCTGCTTGATATGGCTTGATTGAACAACCGACCATCATGGCTTAGCTAAATCAAACCACAGTAACTGATTCAACCAATCCATCTTTAAAATGTCCAGGGGTGCAATGGCTGAGAGGTTAAAGGTGTTGAGGTGGTCAGCTCGAAAGCTGACAGCCCAAGTTTGAGACCCAGTTGATGGGGTGAACTCCCATCCTTTCTCCAGCTCCTGCTCACCTAGCAGTTCAAAAACATGCAAATGAAAGTAGATAAATAGGTACCACTTTGGTGGGAAGTTAACAGTGTTCTCTACACGTTGGCATATAATCATGCTAGCCATATGACCATGGATATTGTATTTGGACAATGCTGGCTTCCTCAGCTGAAGAAATGGAGATTAGCACAATCTCCCAGAGTCAGATATAACTGGACAGGGAAAACTTTTACCTTTATCTTTATTTATAAATATCTATCCAATAATAATTGCTCTCTAAGCTTAAATTCATTGTAATATTCTTCTCCAACTTTGTGACTTTCAGACCACTATTTGCAACATTCTCAATAATACAATAAAGTTTAGAAATCTTTAGTTGGGAAAGATTCATCTATGATAATATAATGCACCACTTTGCAATAGTGTTGAGAAAAAAGAACAGCAGAGCTACAGTGAATGAAGAATTCTTAATATTTTTTTAATCCCAATTTTTAAAATCCCAGTGTGCCTTAAGGAAAAAGAAAACAATACAGAAGGAGCTGGTCTTTGAAGATTAAAAAAAAACCACTGCCTTTTAATTTTTTTAAAAAATGATTTACTAAAATTGGAAAAATTACAGAACCATGGCCAGTTATTTCCATAATTGTAGTGATTTCAGTTCAGGTTGGGGCAGATTATGCTTAGTTTTAAAAAATGAATTTGATATATAATGAACCATGCAAAACTAATCTTAGCAGGAATTCCACTCTCACCAATAGTCCAATCAAGCTGTGTTCCTGTTTGTCCCCTTTATTTCCTCTTGTGTGTTTTCTTTTTAAAGAAAAAAACAACTTTTTAACTAAAAACTTTTCTGTTTCAAATTAATACTCCCTATGAGTTTGCCCCCACCCCAGCCTGTTCTCTTCCTTTGATTGAATCTAATCTTGAAATGTTAGCCCTCCAACAACAACTACATTAATTAAGAAATTGAAGAGATGTTTCACTTGAGTGGAAGTTTTGCCTGAGGAAATCCAGAATGTATAAAATGTACATTGTTTTAAAGAACGCCAACATTTATTGGCATTAAGCTTTGCTTCAAAAAATAGTAAGCTGCTGTTGCCTGTAAGGTGGAAAAATAAAGTCAGTATCATGATTTCAGATATGTCCATATTCTCACAGTGGTGGTTAGCATGGATTTTTAGATTAGATCACATCATGGCACAATCCTTTGCCCATGTGTAATTTCCCAGCATACACATTTTTCATCTCTGTAAAAAAAAATCTTAGAAAAATGACATCCCTAAAAAGATGTATTATTACTAAGTTGTTGAGAGCAGGCAGTGTTTACCAAACATATGGGCAGATTCTTAGATGTATTTGGTCTTGTCCTATCCTTTAGCTCCCTCAGCCGCTGAAGAATATCCACTAGATATTGACTAGAAGACTTTGAGAAAAAGAGAAAAAGCTTTTGCAAGTGTAGTTGTAACCATGGAGAACAATTATAATCACTGAGAAATATTGCCCAACTGAAGTTCCTTAAGAATCAGATGTCTCCAAATGTATTCTCTCTCTCTCTCTCTCTCTCTCTCTCTCTGTGTGTGTGTGTGTGTGTGTGTGTGTGTGTGTGTGTGTGTGAGTGTATTTTCTGAGGTTCTCGCGGGTACTTGTATGTGGATCTTCGGTTATTCGGATTTTCTCCCACATAAAATTGGAAGTATCTAGGCGACGTTTCGATGAAGTCTCATTCACCATCTTCAGGCTTGTGTCTTCGGCTTTGTGCTTCTCAGAGTAAAGCACAAAGTAAAGCACTCTGAGAAGCACAAAGCCGAAGACACAAGCCTGAAGATGATAAATGAGACTTCATCGAAACGTCGCCTAGATACTTCCAATTTTATGTGGGAGAAAACCCAAATAACCAAAGATCCATCCATACACACACACACACACACACACACACACACAACCATAGATATTTTGTGGAAAGTGTATTGGGTCAATATACTTTTTACACAATGCTAATAATAATAATACGATTAAATATACATAATCCTTATCTTCCAACTTTTAATCTTAACATGCACATTGTACTTATAATAGATTGTTTTATATATCAGTATATACAGTATAATACTACTTTTCCAATTTGTACTCATTTTTTCCCATTTGTTGGGGTTCCTTTACATTCACATCTTTACATTGTTTCACCAATGGCGTGATTGTAACCTAGAATAAGGCATAGCTGCCTCTTCAAAGAGTCTTCTTTACTCAGACCCAGAGCTCTTTGCAATGTAATTCTTCAAATCTGCACTGACATAAAACTTTCCAGGAAAGAATTCTCTTTTCTTTGAAGTATGCTTTCTGCAACTTTTCACTTATGGCTTCTCTCATTTTCAGTCAGCCATCAGCTTTCCCCCACCCGCACCCCAAATCTCCTTTCTAATTCTTATGTCTTTTGCTCCTGCTAACTACTTTTTCTCAGCTGGTTATCTCCATCCGTCATTCAATTTAACTTTGCATACTCTTTCGTTCCAGTCTGTAGCTGTCAATCATTCCTGCAGTCAGTCTTTTGTTACTTCTATAAAGCATTATGGAGTTGTTTTTTTCCCTCTGAAAGGGGAAATGCAAGCTGTATTATAAAAAATGAATTCTACCATTTTTGTTCCAACAGATCATTTCTTTCTCATGCACACTCTATCTCCCTCTCTTTTTTTCCTTCCCTTTCCTTTCACAATTTATAACTTGAAGCAAAATTATCACCTTTATCTTTGTTTTTTCTTTGAATGTGACATTTCTTAACATTTATTTTCTTTAAGGCTGCCTGTATTTTCATATAGTGCTAATTATAGTTTTAGATTAACTTTGCAACTTAGCTTAATTGCTTCTTCACAACATTGGAAGCCTTGAAGTTTGCAAGTTCTCTGCATATATTTTCTGTCCTTCTTTCCTAAGTTTAAAATGAAACAGTTAAAAAAAGTCTTGGGTCTAAATTGAGTTACTCAACAGCCTCGGTTGCTTTTAAGAATATTTATTACCCATTAGAAAATAATAATGAGGTTTTAGGCTGCTCTTGTTTGTCCTAGCAATTAAAACATTTCTGTGTACCTCTTCCTTAGAGGAACCAACAACTTATTTTGCTGTAGGAAACCCCATTGCATGGAAATACAGGTGAAACTCGAAAAATTAGAATATCGTGCAAAAGTTCATTTATTTCAGTAATGCAACTTAAAAGGTGAACCTAATATAAGAGATAGACTCATTATATGCAAAGCAAGATAGTTCAAGCTGTGATGTGTCATAATTGAGATGATTATGGCTTACAGCTCATGAAAACCCCAAATCCACAATCTCAGAAAATTAGAATATTGTGAAGAGGTTCAATATTCTAGGCTCAAAGTGTCCCACTCTAATCAGCTAATTAAGCCATAACACCTGCAAAGGGTTCCTGAGCTTTTAAATGGTCTCTCTGTCTGGTTCAGTAGGAAGCACAATCATGGGAAAGACTGCTGACCTGATAGTTGAAGAAAATAAGTGAAGAAAACCATCATTGACACGCTCCATAAGGAGGGAAAGCCTCAAAAGGTAATTGCAAAAGAAGTTGGATGTTCCCAAAGTGCTGTATCAAAGCACATTAATAGAAAGTTATGTGGAAGGGAAAAGTGTGGAAGAAAAAGGTGCACAAACAGCAGGGATAACCTCAGCCTGGAGAGGATTGTCAGGAAAAAGCCATTCAAAAGTGTTGGGGACTTTCACAAGGACTGGACTGAGGCTGGAGTCAATGCATCAAGAGCCACCACACACAGACGGATCCTGGACATGGGCTTCAAATGTCATATTTCACTTGTCAAGCCGCTCCTGAACAACAAACAACATCAGAAGCGTCTTACCAGAGCTAAAGAAAAACAGAACTGGTTTGTTGCTCAATGGTCCAAAGTCCTCCTTTCTGATGAGAGCAACTTTTGCATCTCATTTGGCAACCAAGGACCCAGAGTCTGGAGGAAGAATGGAGAGGCACACACTGCAAGATACTTGATGTCCAGTGTGAAGTTTCCACAGTCTGTGTTGATTTGGGGAGCCGTGTGATCTGCTGGTGTTGGTCCACTGTGCTTCATTAAGTCCAGGGTCAACATAGCCATCTACCAGAAGATTTTGGAGCACTTCATGCTTCCTTCCGTAGATGAGCTTTATGGGGATGCTGACTTCATTTTCCAGCAGGACTTGGCACCTGCCCACACTGCCAAAAGCACCAAAACCTGGTTCAATGATTGTGGGATTACTGTGCTTGATTGGCCAGCAAATTCAACTGACTATGGGGCATTGCCAAGAGAAAGATGAGAGACATGAGACCGAACAATGCAGAAGGCCGCTATTGAAGCATCCTGGTCTTCCATAACACCTCAGCAGTGCCACAGGCTGATAGCTACCATGCCACGCCGCATTGAGGCAGTAATTGCTTCAAAAGGGGTCCAAACGAAGAGTACATCTGCATGCATATACTTTTCAGAGGACTGATATTGTTCTATATACAATCCTTGTTTTATTGATTGCAAGTAATATTCTAATTTTCTGAGATTGTGGATTTGGATAAATGAACTTTTGCACAATATTCTAATTTTTCGAGTTTCACCTGTATAACACAGGTTCTTAATTGCAGGTTTTCAAGGTATGTCCCAAAACTTCTTTCTCGGTAAAAGAATTGTGTGTTGTACTTGTTGTTAGGTTGCTTTAGAAATCTTTTGGTGATGTTCTTGAATCTGTTGCATTGTACTGGATTGATAGAATGTTCTGGGTCTTGTTATCTTCTGCTTCTGTGAAACCTTTGCACATCTTGTTCCAAAAAGCTAGTAAAAAACATCTGTTTTCTATTTTGTTCAGATATATTTTAGGCTGTAGAGGTGCCTAGGAACTTATACAGCATAGCAGGCATTTACACATATATGGCCATCTCATCGTGAGTAATATTCAGATGGGTTCTTGAAATGTTCAGCTTCACTATGAAAACCAAACTGATTTGATTTGGAAGTTTGAAATTATTCAGAAAATCAATCAGATTCAATTCAGGCATCTGGATATATACAACCCAAATGTCAACCACCAGAGAAATCAGGAAATCCAGCAGTTCAAATATGTATAAATTTATTGTAAGCTTAAACTCTCCACCAGAATCTGAACTACTAAGGGCCAAGAAAAATTAGCATGAGATAAGAATAGGAGCAATAAAAGGTGGGCTGGACTTAGATCTCTGTGTGGCATGTAGATCTCTTGTGGGCATGTAGACTCATGGCTGATTACGCATTTGACCCCTCCTTCTGGCTCAGTCTGGTCACCTCCTACACTAAACCCATCTGAAATTTAGATTTGATTTAAACCATTCAAGTGAATGTGCAGATGAACAGAAAGTGATTGAATGTATTCAGCCTGGACCAAATTGATTTGAGTGCATTTGAATGAATCCAGCCAATCCAATTAAGGGAGCTACAGGTAATCCTTGACTCACAATCACATTTGGGACCAGAATTTTCATCGCTAAGCAAGGCATTTGTTAAGTGAGTTACACCTGATTTTACAACAGTGGGGTTAAGCAAATTACTGCAGTTGTTAAATGAAATATGCAGTCATTAAGTGAATCTGGCTTGTCCCATTTGCTTGATTGAAACTGGGTGGCAAGTCACAGGTGGTGATCATATTACCCCAGGGTGCCAAAACCATCATAAATACATATTGATTGCCAAGCTCACATGATAATTTTGATCACATGATCCTGGCATGCTGCAATGGTGATAAATTCAAAGATGGTCATACATCATTTTTCCAGTGCTATAATTGAAACAATTAGTAACTTAAAACAATTGATAAATGTAAGATCCTAAGAAAAGAACCATCTGTATTTAATTTATTGAACTAGTTTGACGTTTCACATTGGTCTGAATTGCTTTTGCCTATCAAACAATTTATAGATAAATTATTATTGATGCTTAAATGAAATTACAAAACCCCAAAATTATGAATAATAGGATATGAACAAAATAAATAAAATAAAAACCAAGATAACAGTAATTTTAATTATGAGAAAAATATTTCGGATCCATTCTTTAAATGCAAGGTGAACCTTGATTATATGTATTTTGAATGAAGTTACAGATTGCACAGTTGCCCCAAAATGGCCTTTTTTGTGTGGGGTGTGTGTGTGTGTGTCTGGAATTCTTAGCACCTGGCTCTAGTTTGTTCACACAAAACTTTTTATCAAAGCTTTTATGTAGAATTTCTGGAATTTACAAGGATTGTTGCCTTGATCCAGTCAACTCAGGAAAGCCTAAAAGCTTTTTCACAAACTGTACAGACTGCAATCCAGAATGGACAAAGGGCTTTTCAGAGATTTTCAAATATGGCATGGCACGATAAACACATTTTTAAAAGACCTGCTGTTATTAATAATTTATGACAGCATGTGAAGTTCCATCAAGGGCATGGGGGGAAATGTCCACTTTTTTTTTTGCTGGACTGAACAATTCTTTGATGTGAATCACAAAATATATAAAGGAAACTCTAGGAATATAGGATGTTGTTTGATTTTGATTGAGATCATTGGTCCTGTCTGATCAATTGGGCATGTAAGTAAATACATTTTTTGCAGTTTTAAAATGATTTTCATAAAATTGGATGGGCAAAAATATCGGGAATTTTTGTTCTATCCTTGATCGCAAAAGGTGCAGTCAAACTCTATTGCTCAGCAATGTAGCTGCTAAGTGAATTGTGAGCTACAAATGGTTATCACAGAACCCCAGGACATTGCAACCATCATAAATATATGCCAGTTGCCAAGTGCCTGAATTCTGATCATGTGACCATGGAGACTGTCATGCCCCTGGTGGAGACTGACTCCGAGGGAGAGGAGGAACAGCCAACAGGGAGTGGAAGTATGGCTCTGGAGGTTGTGGAGGAGGCTGGGGAAGGGCAGAGGCTGGCTGAGCAGTCAGAGGAAGACCCAGGCCCATCCCCTATCCATCCTAGGGCACGCAAGGAGGAGAGGATAAGGGAGAGACGTGGTCTACTCGGGAGGAGAGGGCTTTGATCCTCTTCATGGGTTACAGCTGTGATAACTGTATAAGAGTATGGACCTGCATACTGGCGAATGCTGGAAACAAAGCGTGTTTTATTTGGGTCTGAAGTTATCTTGGTTGGCGTCCTTTTAACAGGCTGCTTTGTAATCTCCTTGAATTTGGTAAATACTTCTCTTGTTCCGTTGTGGAAATTTCATCATGATAGTTTGTTTGGTTTTTTATTTCATCTCTATCTGCTCATTAAATTTGGACTGTATTGCTTTCTTTTGAAGACTATTTTTGAATACGTCTTATCTCCGAGTATTATTGAACAGTGGAGCCAAATTGGAGGCATTAAAGGACATTTATTTATGTTTTGGATTTTGTTACGTTTGTGTTACACTCTGGGTCATCACAGAGATTCTGCAAAGGTTATAAGTGTGAAAAAGGGTCACAAGTAAGATTTTTCAGTGCTGTTGTAAGTTTGAATGGTTGCTAAACAAATGGTTGTAAGTCAAGGACTCCCTGTATAGTCATTTCTCTAACATTGTGCAACTGCCATGGCTTTTTATATTTTTATTTAATTCCAAGGGAAGGCAAGAAGAAAATGTACAGTAGTTATCTAACCCAGGGGGTCTCCAACCTTGGCAACTTTAAGACTTGTGGACTTCAGCACCCCAAATTCCTCAGCCAGCTTTGCTCCATGAGTCTTAAAGTTGCCAAGGTTGGAGACCCTTGATTTTAACCATCCAAAGCCATGCTGTATAGTCTCTCAACAGGCAAAGCACCCTACATGGATTGCCAAAACAACTGCTGAAATTCTAGATGTGTCAACCCTCAGATACAAATATAGATTAACAGAATTGGAAGGGACCTTGTAGGTCATCTTGTCCAACTCTCCACCCAAGCAGGAGACCCTACACCATTTATGACAAATGGCAGTCCAATCTCTTCTTGAAAGCCTCCAGTGATAAAGCTCTCACAACTTCTAAAGGCAACTTCTGTTCCATTGATTCATTGTTCTCACTGTCAGAAAATTTTTGAATTTGGAATTAACAATAAACTCCAGCAATTAGATAAAATTTTATTAGGATCAGGCAAAAAAAATATAACAAAATTTTATAATTATTTATTAGAAGTAAAATTAGAAGAAGAAATTGTAAAAGGGAACACGATAGCCTGGAGTAGGAATATAGGACGTAGCATCACCATAACAGAATGGGAAAAGGTCTGGGGTAGAAATAATAAAATTACAAAATTGGTAGCATACAAAGAAAACGCCCATAAAATGTTTTATAGATGGCACCTTCCTCCTTCGAGATTAGCGAAGATGTACCCCAATGTGAGTCTGAATTGATGGAAATGCAAAACAAAAAAGAGGGAACTTTTTTCCATATGTGGTGGTCCTGTACAGAAGCTCAAAAATATTGGCAGAAAATTAGAAATTGGCTGGAAGAAATGACAAGAGAACAGATCAAATTCAAACCAGAGTCCTTTCTGTTAGGGATCTTTGATAAACAAATATCAAAAAAAGTGAAATATATAATAATACACATTTGACAGCAGTCAGATTGGCTTTTGCACAATGTTGGAAGCAGCCTCATGTTCCATCAGAGGAGAAGATCATTCAAAAAATTTCAAGTTGTGCAGAAATGGACAAATTAACTTTGGCATTAAAAAATAAAGACACTTCAATATACTACAACAGCTAAAACTGCTGGTACAAATGGATAGACCAAAGATAGACTTCACACTAAAAGGCAAAAGAGGATAGGATAAATCCATAGTAGTGATACACAGATATATGTAAGGATTAGGTGTGTGTATATGGCATAAAATAAGGATAAAAAAGAGGTCTTACAAACTGTTGAAGATGAGAATGTTTTTAACTGTTTTCTATTTTTTTCTTTCTATTTTCTTCTCCCTTTCTTCTTTTTCTCTCTTTCATTTATGTATGTGTTGTTGGTTGTTTTAATTGTAAAATCAATAAAATTTATTTTAAACAAAAAAGAAAATTTTTGAATTTTCTGAATTTTCTAGATGCTGGCCAACTTTTTGTTGTATCTGTGGTTTTTTCTTTCTTCAAAGCTTCAGTGCTGATACAGATTAGAGATAAGGGATATGGATGGGGTATAGAGCAGTGGTGGGATTCAATTTTTTTTACTACTAGTTCTGTGGGCATGGCTTGATGAGCATGGTGTGGCTTGGTGGGCATAGCTTGGTGAGCATGGCAGGCAAAGGATACTGCAAAATCCTATTCCCTCCCCACCCCACTAACCTGCTTTCCAACTCTGTTCTCCTGTGCAGGGCAACAAAAAAAGACCCAGCCAATCAGCTGGGACTCAGGAGGCAGAGAATAGATGGGGGCAGGGTCAATCAGAGGTGGTATTTGCTGGTTCTCCAAACTATTCCAAATTTCCACTACTGGTTCTCCAGAACTGGTCAGAACCTGCTGAATACCACCACTGATGTAGAGGTAGCTGGGGTGCTGTAACCAAAACAACATTCTTTCCCCTAGGAATCAAGGTCGAGTGTGCATATATTTGGGAGGTGTTTGGGAGGTGGAGACTGTTTGGGCTGTGTGCTGATTGGACCACCCCACAGTTTGGACTGTGTGCTAATTGGACCATATGACTGAGACCTCTGGGGAAGTGACTCAACTTTTGTTTTTAACTGGGGGGAAAACTGGATCCAATTTTCAACAGCATTGTGCCAATTTGACATACTCTAATCAAATGTTCTTAGAGGAGACCTCTTGCCTCGAAATTCTTTCGATTGGGGTTGTGTTACTTGGGACCCTGACAAGATGTGCTAGAAAGTGACACTGCTTTCAGAGCTTAAGTCAACGTTAAAGAAATTGGAAGACAGATTTCATTACAGTATTAATATTAACAGTACCTTTTCTATTTGTGCTGGATATGTGGGATATGATATCATGGATTCAGCTAAGCATACATCAGACCTAGCTGCCTGGAAGGATGTAAAGCATATAAAACTTCTTGCTACGCATGACTAATGTGAAATTATCTATGTTTGGGTAGTATATATATATTTATAAATATGTCAGGGATGCTAACTGTCAGAAGCAACAGGGAACATTTCTTTTGAATCCCTACAGAACAGCTTTTTAAGATACATGTTTGGATCCATTAGTGAAAATGTAAGGTTAAGATATACAGGCTGCCCAATATGAGCGAAAATGGATTGCCTGAATTGTCAGAGTTTGTATGATATGATGCAGCTGCTCTAAGATTAGTAACAAATGCAGGCTTTCAACTCCTGACCACATTTTCGATTACGCCATTGGTAGTAAGCTAGTAAATCAAAGGTTGTTGTCAAAAGCACAAAATGAAATTTCCTTCAGAACTTTTATTGGGCTGTTCATGAAGAGGAGAGAAAGAAATGGCAGATGCCCCAAAAGACATTCCTTTGATATGAAATAGAAGCAGCAGCATCCAGTGAGAATAGCCTTTTTGTGTTACTTGGAATCATCATGGCATGGTATGATATTATCGCCTCTAATAAAAGGTAGAACATAGAATAATAGAGTTGGGAAGAACCTTGGAGCATCTTTTAGTCCTAGGTTTATAGATACATCTCTCTTTCTCTTTCTCTCTCTCTCTCTCTCTCTTTCTGTCTCTCTCCTTCTCTCCTTCCCCTCTCTTTCTCCCCCTCTCCCTCTTTCTTTCTTTCTTTCTTTCTTTCTTTCTTTCTTTCTTTCTTTCTTTCTTTCTTTCTTTCTTTCTTTCTTTCTTTCTTCTTTCTCTCTCTCTATTTCTCTCTGTGTATACAGACACACACACACACACACAAACAGATATATCTATCTTTCTATCTCAGTCTTTATATCATCTCTGTCAATCTCTAATCTATGTTTTCATTCTAATCCAATCCAAACAAATCTCTATCATCTCTCTCTGAGATGATATAGATAGATATAGATATAGAGATGATATAGATAGAAATAGAGATAGAGATATGTTTTCTAGTAAGTGTACAGTATTTAGCCTAATGTTGCAGAAATGCTGATCCATTTTAGGCCATAAAATCCTGGGAAGGAAGAGTCTCTACCAACTCAACAATCAATTAAAAGAATTAAATAATTTAAAGTCATTTATAGAACAGTGTTTACATAGTATTGATGCTGATAGTTACATGTTTTATTTTTACATTGGCTGCCTCTATCTATTTTGTACTACAATTGCCACAATTTTAAATTTATAGGGACTTTATTGGAATTATAATTTAATATTTAACTGCAAGAATAGAGTGAAATGAAAGTATGCGTATATGGAAGGTTTAAATTTTTATTTTTTAAAAAAATAAGTGTCTCATAGGAAATAAATTGTGTTCTCAGAATCATGTTCCATATGATATCCAGATTTGTTCCCATTCACTATATTTTTCATTCCCCACTTTAAAAAATAAATAATATAAATGTTTTTTCTTCGGAGGCGCAAGTCTAATATAAATTAAGGGGTGTGGTTTTCTTTTGGGGGGTAATTTAGAAAATGTATCACATTTGATAGAGTTTTTGTCCTTAAAATTGGCCTAATCTGTGCCCTTGCCTTCATTAGTTGGTGGAGAAATAAAAACACAGAACATACAGCCAAGTAAGTCTATTTTGTTCTTATTGGAATCACATTTTAAATGCTCTTTACATATTAAGATATGCACATTAGTTGGGTTTCATGGTTTAATTATATTTTAGAAAAACTCACCTGGGAGCTATTTGTCCAATGAAAATGTTTTCTACTGACATCTTATTAAAGTAATAATCTGCAGCGTAGAATTACTGGCCATATGCATGTTGCCAAAAAAAGTTATTGGAATAAATTCTATTTTTTTAAGCAAATGTCTGGACAGACATTAAAAGAAAACATCTGGATAAATTTGTCAGATTGAGTTCATCAATATTCATTAAGTCATCTGTATTTATGTTGCATCCCTCACTGTGATTAACTTTGATCACTAAACTATTATTAATTATGAGAACAAGAAGATATAATTCAAGCTGGGTTTGAAGGCAAGCAAATGGAGCAACATTTGATTTAAATAAGACATAAATACAGACATAAATTATCATTGGGCAAAGAATTCTCCCGCATTTTGTTTTCCCAGCAATTTTCATTTGCATCAATGAAAGAAAATTGGTTTAGAAATTCTTCCAAAGGAGAACTGAAATATATATAATTGTTACTTGTGGAGTATAGAATTCTTGAACTCATTTAGTGATGAAATGGCAAGGGAGGGTATATGAAGGTTCCTAAGAAGAATTTGGACAGCCATTTTTCCCAGAATGATATAGGATCCCCTGAACAAACAGGGAGTTGAAGAGGGACCATGTTATTAGGATTACTATTAGTTTGATGTCGTTTTGTTGTTGTTATTGTTGTTATTGTTGTTATTATTGTTGTTATTATTGTTGTTATTGTTGTTATTGTTGTTTTAATCTTCTATTCACAGTCTTGGACTCATAAAAACTTAACAGTTCAATTCCTAATCAAGAATCTAAGAGCTATTAAGGTAACATCTGAGTATTTAGGCAGTTCTGAGTAAGGTAGTTTTTTACATAGTCAGACGATGATGATGATGATGATGATGATGATGATGATGATGATGATGACTATTTTTATTATGTTTTGCATGTATTCTGAGAGCTTATGCACCGGAGAAAAAATTCTTGCATGTCTAATCATATTTGGCCAATGAAGCTGTTCTATTTCTATTCCTATTCCTATTCCTATTCCTATTCCTATTCCTATTCTATTCTATTCTATTCTATTCTATTCTATTCTATTCTATTCTATTCTATTCTATTCTATTCTATTCTATTCTATTCTACTCTACTCTACTCTACTCTATCCCATCCCATCCTACAAGGAGTGTGTATGGAGTCCTTCTCAGGTGCAGGGAACCAAGAACAACACAGTGAATTGCTCAAAGCAATTTTTTATTGCCGTTTTCCTATAGATAGGAATCAGACTAATGCACTATCAGAGGTGGTATTCAGCAGGTTCTGACCAGTTCTAGAGAACCAGTAGCGGAAATTTTGAGTAGTTTGGAAAACCGGCAAATACCACCTCTGAATGGAGATTTTACAGTATCCTTCCCCTACCATGCCCACCAAGCCACACCCACAGAACTGGTAGTAAAAAAAATTGAATCCTACCACTGTGCACTATGGTATGCATACCCGTTAGCTAAAAACAGTGAAGATTTATGCAGGATTTCTCCTGGGTTTCTTTCTATATACCAAAGACTCAAAATGCGTTGGCCTGTTCTTGTTGTTGCAACTTACTGCCAGATTCCACCACAATCCTGCTTTCACAAGGAATGTGCCCTGTTTTCACAAGAAGTGTGTCTAGGCATCCTTTCACTGTACAGTTAATTCTCCATTGATTCCCTAGGCTCCTGTTAAAATCTAGATGAAGACGGCCACAAGGAAGAATGGCTTCCATAGAGCATTTTCAGCTGCAGGAATACTCCACTGCTAAGGGGAATTTTGCTTTTTTCCTAAGGAAAAAATAAATTTATTGGGGAAACCATAAATTTATATGCACACAAATTGAGTGCAAGTTTTGACATGTTGTTTGTGTTCTGCTCTAATCGAATAAATATTTAGACCACAGTGAGAGGGATAGAGCAAAAGAAATGTAATCATTCAGAGTTGATTTGGATGCAGGTGGTCTCCGTTTCACTTTTTAATATTTTCAGATAAAGAATAAGCCATTTTGAGGGGTGTCTGTTTGTCCATCCATATCATTGATCATCTATCATGTCAGTTTTTCAATATGTCCATCCGTCTGTCTGTCTGTCTGTCTATCTATCTATCTATCTATCTATCTATCTATCTATCTATCTATCT
>NW_020769328.1:9905847-9983031 GCF_900518735.1 Pseudonaja textilis | reverse complement strand
ATCTATCTATCTATCTATCTATCTATCTATCTATCTATCTATCTATCGCTGCCAATTTGTCTATCCACCTATCTATTCAAGGGCTCTTAATACATTCACCATCCAAGGCTTGAGAAAATACCTAGGTTCTGAGGGGCTAACAGAGGTAGGCCATTCTAATCTTCGAAAGGAGATTGTTCTTCACTACATAAAAAGCTAATTTTCTGGTCCCCACCACCTGACATTCTTTTGGCTGATAGGATTTTGTTGTTGGTCTGCATTGCTTTGGAAGAAATATGTTTGTAGCTGGATGACAACCGTTGAGTGGACCTGTAGAAAGTGGTGGTCCGGACCATAGACTAGAGAGCTTAATATATTTGCTGTCCCACTGTCTATCTTTCACTTCTCATATTTCAGCTAGACATTAGAAATGGCAGGTAGTCTTCTTGACCTAGTTTATACTGATCACTTGCTCAACCTGGAGATCAGGTACCACTTTCCAAGAAAGAAATTATGTGTCATGCTCATCTGCAGAGGAACACAGCAAGCTACATGGAGCAGTGCTCGCAGAATATGGGGACTTACAATTTCCTAAAGGTTTAAGAAACTCCACACTTAGTATTTTTCTGCAAGTCATAGGCACTTCTGAATTTCTCCTAATATGTGCCATTTTTAAAAGCTGTTTTCCATAATATAAACCATTGTGAGTTATTACTTAATGTAACCTTTTCATCTATACTTTTCTTCAGTGTATAAATAATTTCAATGAGTGAAGAAATACATCACAAAATTAATGTGGATCCTGCCCAGGGCAATATACCTTTTCGCTGAAATTGCTTCGTCTTACAAGCTGTTCTGTTATATAAGTTTTTCCTCCGTGTAGAAAAAGCAACATATCATTGGAGAAGGGGAAAAAGCATCTCTTTGGAATATTTTTGTTGTTGCATAGAATGAATCAGTGGAAGAGTCTGTAAGATAATGGTCATTACCAATCATTTGGTAAAGATTGAAGATCAAGGATATAGGGACACACACACACACACACAGAGAGAGAGAGAGAGAGAGAGAGACAGAGAGAGACAGAGAGAGACAGAGACAGAGAGAGAGACAGAGACAGAGAGAAAGACAGAGACAGAGAGTGACAGAGAGAGACAGAGAGAGAGAACAAAAGAAAGAAAGGAAGGAAGGAAGGAAGGAAGGAAGGAAGGAAGGAAGGAAGAAAGAAAGAAAGAAAGAAAGAAAGAAAGAAAGAAAGAAAGAAAGAAATGCACAATTCCCTTCTCATCATTATGGGTTGGTTGTCTGTATTTGCCTAAATCTTGTTTTTCTCTGCCAAAGACTTAGGAATTTGAAGGTTCTGCACAGTGTCTTAGCTGTTCTTCTTTGGACAGAAAGATTTTCAAATATTGATACCTATTATTTATACTTTGATTTATTTCAAATACTGATTTTTATTATTTATATTTTGAATATTTATTATTACTATTTTATATATTACTGAATTGTAACAAAGAGCAACAAGTAGCTCTGGACTTATAACAGTTTGTTCAAAGTTACAAAAGCACTGAAAAAAGTGACTGTTTTTCACACTTACAACCCTTGCAGCTTCCCCATGATCAAGATTTAGATGCTTGGCAACCGATTCACATTTATAACGGTTAGTGTCCTGGGGTCATGCGATCACCTTTTGTGGCCTTTTGACAAGCAAAGTCAATGGGGAAGCTAGGTTCTCTTAACAATTGTTACAAACTTAACGGCACTGATTCAGTTAACAAATGTAAAAGAAACCTTGTAAAACGAAGCAAAACTCATGTAACAAACGTCTCACTTAGTAAAAGAAATTCTGGGCTCAATTGTGATTGTAAGTGGAGGACTACCTGTACCATATGTTACAGTTTTAAACAGAAGATGGAGAAAGAATCCATATAATATGGACAATGCTTATTTATATTAATTTATATGCTATTCACTCCTAACACTTATTCGGTCCAGACCAGAGGTGGTATTCAGCAGGTTCTGACCAGTTCTGGAGAACCGGTAGCAGAAATTTTGAGTAGTTCGGAGAACCGGCAAATCCCACCTCCGACTGGCCCCACCCCCATCTATTCTCTGCCTCCCGAGTCCCTGCTGATCGGGTGGGTCTTCTTTTGTTGCCCTGCACAGGAGAACAGAACTGGAAAGCAGGTTAATGGGGTGGGGAGGTAATGGAGATTCTGCAGTATCCTTCCACTGCCATGCCCACCAGGCCACACCCACCAGGCCATGCCACACCCATCAAGCCACACCCACAGAACTGGTAGTAAAAAAATTTGAATCCCATCACTGGTCCAGACCATATAGAAACATATGTCTCTACCATGTCAGGATTATGGCAGTTAACGCATAAAACATTTTGTATACATGTTTTATAGTTATCACACCACTTTTTGGACTATAAACAACATGGATAAAATTCATAAGGGAACGCACAATCAGCTGTTATTCTTACTTGCCATTTCAAGCTTGTGAAACATAATAATATAACTTTTACACTATTTTCAGAAAAAGTTGCTTTAATGGAAATCAGGATTATGCTCCTTTGGTTTAGTACCTCTTAAACTCTTTGTTCGACAATTGGAAAACACTGTGATGTTCTTTCTTCATTTCTGTTAAGAAAAGTACAGTGCAATGTTTTTTTTAAAATATTGCAAATAAAATCCTTGAAGATATCCAGGCCAAAAACAAGGAGAATTAATAATCTCTAAAATGTTCCTGCTTTTTCGGTCCATCCCACCCCAAAATAAAGCAGCTGCAGACATTTTGGCATCATTTGGTGCCATTATAGCATATGGATGGATCTTTTTTTGAATTAGATTTTGAAGTGGCTCAAATTGAATTAGTTTTGCCACTGAATTTAGAACAGCAAACTCAAAACAAATCATCCACCTTTTGAATCTTGGATCCCCAAACAGAATTGAATCAGAGCTGATTTGCAGAATTATAAATATCAACATTTTAATGTGTAGTTGATGTGTCAAAGCAAGTTGCCGAAAGATCCTTCATGTGCTGCCACTGCAATTTCAGAAAGAAATGGCATATGCAAATTACATTAAGAAATTGGTATGGTAGATTCTGAATGGTTAGAGCTGAGTCAATTCATGATTCATGTCATTTTGCTGAATTAGAACCTTTGAAAGGTCATCAGGCTACAACAGTGAGGAAGTCTCAAATGAGTATCTACCAATAAGCGCTAAAATTATTGCCTTGTAAAAACTCTTTATTTTCTAGATAGGATTTTATGAGCCCTCTTTCTCAAGAATGGACAGGCTATATATATATATGTGTATATTCTGGCTGTTAAACATCCCTGTAAACTTTTCATGAATCATTTAGACAGATTTGTGAAGTGCCTGCTCTTCAGAGTAGAGTCTGCATCACTGAACAACATTTAAGAATTATCATGACTTTACAGATTGAATCTCTATGTCTCTTTTTTATTATTATTATTATAAGATTTTTGGGAGTATTATTTCCAAGCACTGGAATTTGAATTATTTTTGTTGGGGAAAGGATGATTGAGACAAATTTGTCAGAGGGCAGAAAAGAATGCAATTGCTATTTGCCTCTATACGTCTTTGAAAAATTGGACTTGTGGAAGTAATAGAGCCCTACATGGCTATGCATATAGGAAAAATCCATGGAATTAGGAAGCTTTAGCAGCAAAAAGAAAAGGCATTGCCAGGTTGATGACATGTATCTTAAAAAGATTTATAATGCTGAAGTAGAATTCATCAAAAAGTGAACTTTCGTTTAATATAATAAGGCTTGAATTATATTTGTATTTGTAAGAGACAACCAGGCTGAGGGAAGGATCAAGCGTGTCATCAGTCTTGAGTGCCTTTTCACCCACAAGAGATCTAAGTTGAGTCCACCTTAAATTCCTTTGACTGTTATCTTCCGACAATTGGCTTTGACTGTTAGTAGTTCAGATTCTTGTAGAGAGCTTTAGCATACAATAATCCTATATCCTTTTGAACTGGACTCTTGATTTCCTGTACTTGACAGTGTCCTCTTAAACTATAAAAAAGTATATTCAAACTTACTTATACTTTATTTATTTGGCCAAGTGTGGTTAGAACCACAAGGAATTTGTTTCCAGTACAGAAGCACTCAGCACTTGTTGCAAAACAACAGAATATAATAATAATGATAACAATGATAACAATATTAACAATAATAATGTAGTGTACAGCCAATAAAAGGAAGAAGTAAAAATAATAAAGGTAATAAATAAAGTAATAATACACATTATGTATGTATGTATGTATGTATGTATGTATGTATGTATGTATGTATTTGTTTTATGTATGTATGTATGACTACTTTGTAGTCACTGTAGTTTGTCAGCTGCAAAAATTAGGTGTTTAGCAGAGTGGATAGTAAGGAATCTGTCAGTTTTATATATAGCAGTCAGGAAGTGTTTTAATCATTATTGTGGAGTCAATTGCAATTGGTTGTGTTTGTGCAAACAAACCACAACCTATTGTTGTGTTTGTTTGACCTCTGATCTGCAAACTGATGATGATTGCATGTGGCCTATAGGTCATGGCTGACCTACTAGTCTAGAGCCACCTTGGGCCTTTGATTTTTTAGTGAGACAAACACTTTCCTTGTCTGGTGAAGGGAACTACATCCTATTTATCACTAGTTGCTTAGACAGGCGTATAAATTAAACTGCTTTAGAATAAATAAGAATTGTTGAAGACTTCTGTTCATGAAATTAGATCCAAAATTGGTACATCCCACAGAGCACTTTCAAACAAATTGATTTTTAATGTCACAGAACACTGTGTGCTTGTGTGTTTGTGCGTGTGATTTAATCAACTTAATTTATTTTCAGTGAAATCTAAATTAATGACCCTTCATATGTCACAACCAGACAAAGCAGAGAGTTGCCGCTTTCAGGGTAAACAAGATCACCCTTTCCTCCCCAGGCCCATAAAAGCATCTGTTAACCTGGGTTGATTTCCATTGGGATCTATGGAATTAAAGTAATTAGTGGGCTAACTTGTCCTATTTGATTAATTACAGATTTAGAGTAATTTAAAGTACAATTAATTTAGAATACAATTAGGCCTACCAAGAAGTAAGTCCTCTTGGGACTGAGGTCTTAGAAACTAGTGGAATCTTATGTTTTACCCAAAGACCACCTCTTTTGGATTTCCAGCTAAAATGCAGAAAATCCAAGCTGGGTCTTTCTCATTTAATCCCAGAAGCCTGGAAGGTATAAAGAGTTGTGGATGTCAGGAGGAAGCTCCACAGATTTTCCTCCTTTCTCTCTGAAAAGTTTTGCATTTGTTCTAGCTATTTAATTAAATATTGTGCTCACAAAAGCAAAACACAGAACAAAGTTTTCTTTCATGAATGAGATGAGGGAAGACAGCTGCACACACACACACATACTAATTTTCAGGTGGCATATTGGCATCTTCAAGAATATGGATCTAGTCTAGTTTCACCTGTTTTGGCAGGCTTCTTATACTCTGGCTATGTTTGCTGGAAAAAAAAAACACATTTTGATGGGTAAAGTACTCCAATGCCTTAAGAAGTTGTATTCCTCTAATTTTTCTTCCTGGCAGATTAATTTACAAATCCACCTTTGTCTGAACATTTTTTGCCTCGTCCTTTTAGCACAACACTTCCCTGAGTTTGATCCTTTTGCTTTTTGATCTTCCTTTTTCTTCTCCCTCCCCATTAAAAGTGGATTTTTCTTTCCAGAAGATTACACAAAGCCAGCCCTCAGAATGAGCAGGTTTTCAGATCCATGACATTTATAGGAATTACACTTTTTTAAAAAATGGGAAGGGGGCCTTGTAATTGAAGCACAGTGTGCATCAACACTCTTTAGGCTTGTAATTAACCTGAGAACTCTCATTAACCAACAGGACACAATGGGGAATAATTGTTGCAGTTGATAATTCACACTTGGAGTTTTGTCAGGCAGCCAGCCAATGTCAGACTAACACTGCAGTTTCTAGTTATGATTAGTTTTTATCCCCTTGTGTGTGATTACTATTACAAAATGAAGCTTGTCACTCTGGGAGTGA
Organism: Pseudonaja textilis; assembly: GCF_900518735.1. Next base: position 9,976,966 of record NW_020769328.1, on the reverse strand, counting down.
AGAGGACGGCTTTGCTTTCTAGTACACATGGATTGTCTTGCAAGTTTGAAGAAACATCTTTAAAGGAAGAGATCGGGGGCATTGTCCTATGACAGACCCATATTTTTTAATTGATCTGCTTAGAGGGCTAGTTTTTCCTATTTATTCCCCTATGCTGTGAGATAACGCTCTTTCTGCCCTAATCCCAGTTAGATAATTAATCCTTAATTTTCTCTTAACGAGGTGCGTAATACCTACTGTATACTTAACAATGTTGATAATCCTTACAATCCTTAATATATAACCTTCCCTGTTGATGTCTAAACTAAACAGTTCATGGAATGGGATAGGATGGAGGGATAGGTTGAAGGCCTATAAAACTTGCCCAGTGAAAGGAACCCCTTTGTGATCAGTTCTGTGGAACTCTGCCTTTATGTTCAAGCATGCTCACAACAAGGTCAGGGCTCTATAGACTGTGTCAGCTGGTGCTTAGACTCCATTAATATAGAGAAAAGAACTTTTACTGGAATTCAAGTGCTAGCATCAAAGTAATTCTAGATCTGAGGAATTAGGTGCGAAAAACACATATACAAAGCGATGGCAATGTTCCCACCCACAAGAGTTCAAGCTGCCCATCCAATCGAAGATGTGCATAATGTCTTGTGGGGCATCTTCAGATGGTGATGCAGACATCTGGCCATTGACCTTGGCCTATTTTGATAAAGACCTGTAGTTGCGCAGTAAGCAAGCAAGTAGGCATAAACAATAAAGTTTTTTCCCCCAAGTTATACAGTTCGTTCTCTAAAACTTCCAGAATATTTCCCACACCCACAAAACCCAATTATTTCTCCCTCCCCCCATTACTATGACAGCCGAAAGATGCCAGAGAAAGGAAAGGAATCTTGAAGACTGACAGACTGTCTAATTGTAAGGAAAATTTTACTCTCTCTTTCTTCTGTTTGTTTTGTCTTATTTTTGATCCCCTGAGCGTAATAAAATTTTGCTGTTGTCATCACCTCACAGAAATCAGAAGAAATGATCTTGTGTTGCAAAAAGGGGAATGTCATAGAAAGAGAAATGGACCTGCAAGGAAGATTTGAATGATGTTGGCATCATTCAAAGACATTGCTTGGTCTTCATGTATAATATGCCTCTTAACAGGCTCTACAGGGATTAGCCTGATTGTTCTCTCCATGGTATAACTTTTTCTTTTAGACTGTGTCTCCTGGTGGGGTCAACCTTTAGAAAGAAGGAATAGTCCCACCTCCTCTGAGCCTGGATTTTGATGCTGCCTAAAAAGAAATTCTGAAGAACCTATTGTAGATTCCATCAAAGATCTCTCTCTGTCAAACTGACTTTGAGGTTGACCTTGTGTTCATTAGGAATTTCATCTTCCATGGGGCATGAACAGATAACATAGCTGAAAATATGCAAATATGTCCTCTCCACCACAGTTTTCTATTCTACTTGCAGTCAAACCTAAGGGAAGATTTTAGTGGATGTTTTTGGTTGGATGTGGAGTTCCACAATATTGGAGCAGAAAAATGAAAGTTACAGATACAATTTAGAATTGGCTTTAAAAATAATTCCAAAGGAAATATTGCAGAAATAGCTTGGAAAAAATAAGAGTTTGTTGGTTTATTAAAAGTAATATACCAAATTAAACAGTATTCAAACAGAATCTGCAGGACTTTATATTTTCTGCCTTTTTTTTTAGCTGGGTGCTGAAATTGTAGAGGGGAAATTCATCTATTATCTTCACTCTATATACTGTACTCTATACTAAAATCCTCAAATGAATTAAAACATAAATCTATTTTAAAACTCTATAAGCCTTCTCTCTTGTTCTCATAGACGTGCAGACACAGACACAAATACATACACAACATAGACACAAAAGAAGCAGCCATTTACTTTACTAATGAATGCTGCACTAAGATCTAAGATTAATTGGAAGCATCCTTTGGGGTTCCCAATAAATGAATCATGTTTCTAAAACACAAAGTGATAGTTACGCTCAAAAACTCTCTTACATTAAAGTATGTCACTATTATAAAAACCTTAACTGGGAAAACTTAAATAAAAAGAAATGACATCAGAGAGAAAAACAAGAACACATTGTAGCTTTTACGCTAGAAATGTTGCACATGTGGGGAAATTTCACGCAAAAGCTATAGATGTTAAGAAAAATTGTGAAAGCAAAAATGAATGCAGATACTTTACAAGCCTTGAACATCAAAAAGAACACTGATAATACAGTATATCTCTTGATATATATAATTATCTCAAGACATAAATAATACTAATAAAATGGAAAGGACTTTCCCATTGCAACATGGTGCTTCTACGGTTGAGCAGCATTAAAAACATACATGGGAATGCATGGCAAAAGCAAAAGAGACAAATTATTAGCCACCTGGTATTGTGTTTTGACTTAACACACAATTTGTTCTAAACCAGGAATTAATGAAGTCAAAATAGTATTAGCTACTGCTTTTTAGCAACAAAAAAAGTTGTAATTCGTTTATGTTCTTCCTCTGCACATATAATTCCTTCAAATTTCAAGAACCCTTCACAACCCTTGACAATAAGCTCTTAAAATAATCCCATTAAGGGAAGCAAACTGGCAAGGTTGGGTGTTCTAGAAAGAGTCCCATCCTCACTCCTCATAATTGGTTTAACCTGTGTCCTAAAGCTAAAAATATGTTCCCCAATGAAACCTTTCAAGATCCCAGGATGCTTTGATTGTGAACTATAGGAGCAGACCCCTCTCAAAAGACAAAACAAACGTAAGAAACGAAACCTAGGTGTGCATGAAAAATGATTAATAAAGTTTTTGGATATCCTTGAGAAAATGGGTAGGTTTATTGTATTATTATTATTATTATTATTATTATTATTATTATTCCTTGGCAACTCTGTTGAAAGGCAACTCCAGAAGAGAAGCAGAAAAACAGTTCAATCTGTTTTTGACCCAGGATAGTTTTATATTTTTATTCATAAGCCTCTTCTGTTTTTCTTTGTCTGTTAATTGGCTTTTCTCTTCTACTTTTTAAAGTGTGTTGTTTTCTTTCACAACATGCATATTTTGGAATACTATATGGATTTTGCTTTAAAACATGGACTTTGATAAAACCCTGGTATGTACAGCACAGGGAAATCAGATGGAGCAGCATCGTTTGACTGTATTATCATAGGGTATTTTTACAACAGTATCTTTTGTAATGTTTTCCTTCCATTGTTATACAGTATACACACAAAAGGATGCAAATGTTAAGTAGGCATCACATTTGAAAGAGGATCCTTATGTAAGCTATCTTGAGCTCTTAAAGAAAATGTGGAATAAAACTTTAGGAAAGTATAAATAAATAAGAAGCTAAACTCCCTCTCGAAGATCTATACAGTCTTTATAGTCAATGCTTTATGTACAAGTGAGTTTCTTATTTGAATATGAAACATTGCTTGTCTAAACAATCCTTCAATAAAGCCAGAGAAATTGGCTTACAAAGTAGGGTCTGCCCTTCATTTTTTTTCCGCTTCTGACTTGCAGGAAAACAAGTAATTCAGCCAAATTTGCTTATTAGATCTGGGAAAGTTTGTTTCTCTGTAAAAGTAGGTTGATGTTTGTTCTGCAGAGAATAAATATATAAGCAGACTTTCTAAAGGCTGATCAGTAAAGGCTTGCTTTGCTCTGTGCTTCCTTTAAATGGACTAGAAGCTTTGTTTCCATTAGCCCTTACTCAGTGAGCCTTGGCATCAATGAGAGACCGATGATGTGAATGTTTGGTGTATCAAAATGCCCTCTCTCGTAAAAGGACTGAACTATTCAGCTATCTACATTTATTATACTTTCAGTTATCTACAAGATAAACCAACACCCCTTTGTATAGATGTTCATGCAACACCCGATTGATCATTTGCATGAATACTGCAGGGGCCCCCTGTAGGCCAAATGAAAGAACGTTGAATTGGAAACAACCCATGGGGCAGTTAAAAGCAGTTGTCCATTCATCCCCTTCCTTAATTTGAACTTGGTAGTATGCTTCTCTCAAGTCGAGTTTTGTAAAAAATTTCCCTTTGGCCAAGTGGGCCAACATATCCTTCATCAAGGGGAGGGGGTACGCGTTCTCCACTGAAATAGCATTGAGGTTTCTGTAGTCAACACATAAACGAAGGGAGCCATCTTTGTTTTCATGGAAAAATACTGGGGCTGCTACCTGGGGTCTAGCAGGTTGGATGAAACCACATTCCAAATTCTTATCAATAAATGACCGCAGCTGTTCTAGCTCCCACGGTGTCATCGAGTACAGTTTCAGTTTTGGGAGTTTGACCCCGGGTAAAATTTCAATACTGCAATCTGTTGAGCAATGGGGGGGGGGGGGGGGCCCATCCAAGGCCTTTTCACTGAATACCTCCTTTAAGTCCCAATATTCCTCTAGAATTTTCTCCTCCCCTTTCAGGCTCTCGGTGCCAGTGGAGGCCGCCTTCGGTCCGATCTAAGTATAGTATATAAAATCATACATTGCAATGTCCTATGTGTCAATGAATACTTCAGCTTCAACCATAACAAAAGAAGAGCAAACAATAGATACAAACTCAAGGTTAACCACACCAAACTTGATTGCAGGAAATACGACTGCAGCAACAGAGTGATCAATGTCTGGAATACTCTACCTGACTCTGTGGTTTCTTCCCCAAACCCCAAAAACTTTAACCTTAGACTGTCTACTATTGACCTCACCCCTTTCCTAAGAGGCCTGTAGGGGATGTGCATAAGTGCATCAACGTGCCTATCGTTCCTGTCCTATTGTTTCTTTTATTTTTCTTATATGTATCCATGTATTCATAACTATGTTTATACTTACACCTATTATCTTTTAAGCAATTGACAAATCAAATAAAAATAAATAAAAAAGTTTAAGGACAATCTACCCCTCCACTTCTCTCTTCTTTTTTTTTTTGAAAACAATTTTTATTGGTTTTTTAACAAACAAACAAACAAACAAAAACATAAAAACATCTGCTCTCTTCGATACTTATATACAAACAGTGTGTCGGTTGGTTCATCAGTTTTGTGCATTCATTTCGTAGTCACAATTACAATTACATTACATAATAACTCCCATTATCAATTCAAACTTATATATCCACATATCATTATTGGAAAAAAAAATTGACTATACTTTTATTCAATCATGCCTTATGAGATAACTATGATTTAAGTAATTTATTCTATAACAAATCATATAATCATACCTATTCTATCTTAAGAAAAAAGAAAAAAAACATTTTATAAATGTAATGTCAAGTAGCAAAAGAAAAGGGAGAAGAAAAGTCAATAATATTCCTTATTACCTAACATTCTAAATATTCTATTTTTGTATTTCATCATCCAGCCATTGATAGAAAAGGTCCCAAATTGCATAAAATTGTTTATCTTCTTGCTCTCTAATTTCAAATGTCAATTTACTCATCTCAGCACATTCCAATATTTTCTTAATAACTTCCTCCTGCAATGGAATTTTCTCATTTTTCCAATTTTTTGCAAATACAATCCTAGCCGCAGTCAATACATTTACAATCAGGTATTTCAAATCTTTACTATAAACATCTGGTAAGATTCCCAATAAGAAAAGCTCCGGTTTCAAATCTATATGTCTCTTTGTCATTTTTTCCAACCACATGTGGATTTTAGTCCAATATTTTCTAGCATCCTCACAAGTCCACCACATATGGTAATATGAACCAGGTATCTGATGACACTTCCAACATTTTTCCGATTTGTTCTTAAACATTCTTGCTATCCTTGTCGGGGGGAAATGCCACCTGTAAAACATCTTATACAGATTTTCTTTATAAGCTGTAGACATTGTCATTTTATAATTTTGCGACCATAATTTCTGCCATTTCTCTAAATCAATCCCATATCCAAAATACCTCCCCCAAGCAATCATAGTTTCTTTAACTTGTTCTTCCTCTAGCTTAATTCCCAATAAGTAACCATACAGTTTTTTAATCATCTTTTCATCAGTACCTGTCAAAATCTTATCTAAATCAGTCTGTTTATCGTAAAATCCCTCTGTTTTGGAATCTTCATCATACCTTGAGTGTATTTGCGCATATGAAAACCAATTCATCTGTATACCTTGTTCCTCTAATTTTTGTATCGATTTAAGTTCACCCTTTTCATCTAGTAATTCCCCATATCTAACTGTTTGTTCCTTTTTATAGATTATAGGATAAGAGAAAGCTTCTATCGTCGATAACCAAACTGGAATTTTCAAATAACATTGTTTTTTTATCTTCTCCCAGTTTAACCACAAAGACTCCCGTATATAATGTCTTCTAAAATAGCCCTGTGTTTTAGTTCCCTTATACCATAGAAAAGCATGCCAGCCCAACAGCAGGTCGTGACCTTCTAATGTCAACAATCTAGTCTTCCTTAATGTTATCCATTCTTTAACCCACATCAAATTTGCAGCTTGATAGTACAACTCCCAATTAGGCAGGCCAAACCCTCCTCTAGTTCTAGCATCTTGCAAAAGCTTTAGCTTTATCCTCGCTTTCTTACCTTGCCATATATACTTCAACACAATTTTATTTAAGTCCTCAAAATAGTCTTTTCCAAGCCTAATTGGTATTGTTTGAAACAAAAATAAGATTCTGGGTAAAATATTCATCTTGATTGTTGAGATCCTCCCTATTAATGACAATTGTAAGTTTTCCCATTTCTTCAAATCTAGGACTATCTGTTGTTTAAGTTTAATATAATTATTCTCTTTTAATGTGCTACATCTTGATGTCAAATATATCCCCAAGTACTTAACCTTGTTTGTAACTTGGATTTTCAGCAAATCTGCCAATTCTTCTCTTTGTCTTAGTAACATATTCTTTGACAAAATCTTTGTTTTATCTTTATTTATTTTCAGACCAGCCACCTCACCATATGTCTCTATCTTTTCCAGCAGCTTCAAGGCTGTTTCTATAGGGTCTTCTAAAATAAAGACTAAGTCAACTGCAAAGGCTTGTAATTTAAATTCTTCCTTTTTAATTTTCATTCCTTTTATAGTTTTATCTTCTCTGATATTTCTATTCAACACTTCCAAAGTCAATACAAATAGCAAGGGAGAAAGGGGACATCCTTGTCTTGTGCCTTTTCTTATATTAATAGAATCAGTAAATTCTCCCTCTATCATAACCTTTGCAGTTTGCTCATGATAAATTGCTTCTATTGCTTGGATAAATCTTCTAGCAAAGCCCATCTGTTCCAATAAAAGTAACATAAATCTCCAATTCACATTGTCAAATGCCTTTTGGGCATCTAAAAATATCAAAGCCCATTGCTTTTCAGGATGTGCCTCATAGTATTCCAAAGTGTCCAGAATTACTCTCATATTATCTTTAATTTGTCTCTTTGGCAGAAATCCATTTTGATCTGGATGAATAAAACTATTCAAATATTTTTTAAGTCTTTCTGCTAATATCGAAGCAAAAATTTTATAGTCTGCATTTAATAAAGAGATCGGTCTATAGTTCTTAATTTGCAGTGGATCAGCCTCATCTTTTGGAATAAGCGTAATATAGGCTTCTGACCATGTTTTAGGTATCATCTTCTTTAACATAGCTTCATTCATAACATCTAAAAGTGGAATGCTCAATGATTCTTGTAATGTTCTATAGAATTCTGCAGGCAGCCCATCTGGACCTGGTGCTTTCCCATTATTTTGTTTCTTTAGTGCTTGACTTAATTCCATCATTGTTATATTACTTTCTAACATTTCTTCAATTTCTTTAGATATTTTAGGTAAGTTTGCATTCTGTAAGTACTGTTTAATTTTTCCCTCATCAATATTCTCTTTCTTATAAAGTTGTCCATAAAGGTCTCGAATAATTTCCTTTTTTTCTTTATTACCATAACAGACTTGACCTTGGTCATCTATTAACTATCCACTTCTCTCTTATAGTTGGATTTTGCGGTCCTTAATGTTGAAATAAAAAGGACAGCAAATTCACAAAGACTACATCTTAATTCCTTTCCTTCAATATTCCAGGCAATGTGGCAGCTTCAGTGCATTTTGTGATTAGGGTGTCAGCCACTGCAGCCATTAGGAAATTAATTTTTTTCCCCCATCTTTGGTATACATAAAGAAAAAGAAGTAGGAGGGGGATGATAAATGCTTGCAGATATTCAAACTGTGGGATCCCTAATGCACTCTGAGCTTACAGATGTTTCATATTAATGTTATCAATTACTGTAGGTAACATTATCAATTGCTCCATGCACTGATGATATTATCTAGTTGGGTCATGAAATGTCTCCAAGAAAACCACTAAACTCAGAGAGCGCCAAGAACCTCACAGTTCAATCCTGAAGTACAGATATCCTCTTCTATCAATATTTAGATTGTCAAATCCAATATAAAATCCTGATATTATTCAGATGGTTCCATTTTTAGGTGAAACACCCAATGGGAAAAAAATATGAGGCCCTTCCTTTCCCTAACCTTTATTTTAAAGTATAGGGGTCATGAAGCATTTGCCAAGCATGGAATATGTTGAGTTGTAAACTCATTTAATTAATTAAAAGGAATAAATATTCAAGTAATCTGACAATTTTGTTATCCCTTCTTAAATAAAGTGTCACAATTAAAAAGATAGACTGTGCTACTTTATCTTTTTAAATGTATAATAAAAAAATCCAAGTGAATTAAAACCTGGAAACTGATATTTCAAAAAAAGTGACGTTTTTATCTAGACAAGAAAAAAGTGCAGGTTTTGTAATATACTACTTGTTTCAAACTTTTTTTTAATTAATTGTTAGATTCAGGCTGAAGATAGCCAAGCCAGAAAGAGTAAATTACCAAATCTTTTAAAATTTATTCAGAAAATTAATTTCAGAAGTATATGAAAAATATAGTCAACTTACACAAATATTATCCTGGCCCCTATCTAAGAAGTATCTCTCTAAGTAGCAGTAGGATGATTTAAAATGTTATTTCAATGGATTGTACTAAAATGTGTGTCATTATATATCTTTTTAAAAAAAATTAAAGGAGGAGAGGAAAAAATGACAGTGTTTAATCATGTTAGTGTTTATGTGTATCAAACCTAGGGAACATTTGGAACAGAAACAGGTGTGATTATTTTTAAAGAGAAATCTCTTACAATAATTGACAATAGCAAATAGATGAAATAACGTTCTATTTATATGTACATGAAAACAAACCACATTTATACACTAAAAGGGTTTCAGCATTCTCCTGATGGCCAAGTACTGTACATGTTATTAGTATAGCAGCAAACATGATGGGGGTCAGGCTCGGAACTATGGTTGTAAAAGCGTTCTTTTTCTAAGAGTTCTCAAAACATTGTCTTGAAGCTTCAATTGCTCCAGTACTTCATAATGAAATCTTATGATCTGACCCTTAAGTAGCCTGCTGTGCCCATCCCAGTGCTTTGTTGTTGTTTGTGATGAGAAGCTGTACTGCCTGCTTGCCTCTAGGAAGATGATATAATAAGAAAACTTGTTAGGGTCACCAATTGTGTTTTCCCATTTTGCTTTGAGAATTTGCTCCCGTAAGGAATGTTAGTAACTTGGTTAGCAAGACTGGTGAACAAATGGGAACACTTGATTGATTGATTCATTGATTAGTAATATCAATATCAATAGCACTTAGATTTATATACCATTTCTTAGTGCCTTATAGCTCTTTCTGAGCAGTTTACAGAGTCAGCCTCTTGCCCCAATCTGGATCCTCATTCTACTGACCTCAGAAGGATGGAAGGCTGAGTCAATCTTGAGTCAGGATCGAACTGCTGGCAGTCAGCAGAATTAGTCTGCAATATGGCATTCTAACCACTGTGCCGCCATGGCTTAATTATATGCCGTCACATAATTTTCAGCTTCTAGTTCCACATAGAGGATTTTTTTCTTAATCTGTCTTTCAGGTCTTCCAATGACTACTCATCACCACTGTAACTCAGTCTTCCAGTATAAGCTTTTGTGATCCATCAGTTGGATTAGATTGTTCTCCAGAGAAAAAGGGCTAAAATAGTAAGCCTCTTCAGAAGATGTGATAGATCAGTATAGAACTATGAGGCCCAAGCCCAAAGACAACATCGTGAAATTCAGTCAGGTTCAATCCTTTATTTCTTACATCAAGTGGACAGAATCTTGCCAGGATAAAGCTAGAACCTTCTAACGTAAGAGGTGTACCCTTGCAGTCCTAGAGTGCAGCTATGTTCAGCTCTTCCTCCTTCCACCATCCAGGGCAGTTTCTTAATCTAGGTTTCTCTCTGGGAAACCTTTGGGTTACTTCTACTGCATTCTCCCTGGGAAAGTTTTATATTGCCAAGAATCCCCTCCACTACTTTTCCAATTGCACATTCCATCATGAGAGCATATATCTTAAACTGCCTGCCTGACCAAGGAAGGAACAAAACAATGACACGAACTTCATGCTGCAAATGTTTGAGGATATTAGGTGCTTCTTGGAGAATGTAGATCAGGACTTTTTATTCCCTAAATGGAAGCTTTGACCTAGTTGGGATGACTATGGGTTGCCAGAAATACTGTTGACTGCAATAATGACTAACTGGATTAAAGTACATTGTGGAACAGAGCCTATTATTGCTAAGCATGAAGTTGATTCAAAGGAAGCTTAAGTCTGGGAAAGTATGCCTGCTATTCTGCTATCAGCTTTTGAAATTATCGTAGTTAAGATGGAATTTAGAAAATGCAGAATAATCCCAACAGCAAACAAATAGGGAAAACATCTGGAGGTATTTACACATATGCAAATTAATTTACAGAATAAGTAGGTCAAAAAGAAAAGGAAAGACTAGGAGCTTAAAACTCCAAACATTGATTCTAAAAGAGGAAACCTGTTGCCCCACAACATTATGGGGGCTTCCAATTTAATTATTAGGGGAACTGGTTCGTTGGTCATAATCTGACCAGAGAAAATGAGATGAGCTGTTAAATTCTACTGTACCAGTCACCACACTGGAAGGGCATGTAGCTCAAAGAATCAAAAGGAGGTATTGTAAAGTAAATGTAATTATTTGTTTATACTCAAGGAATATAAATCCTTCCATTCCCCATCATCCAGCCAGAGCTGAAGAAGCTTCTTGGATGAGAAGCAACATGTCTTAAAAAAACAACACCCCAGAAATTCCAGTTGCCTCTTGAAAAAGCATCTTTGGGACAATCATGACCTGGATGACTGAGAATCTCCATAGACATGATGTTAACTGTATTCATTTTAAAAAACCCACACCTTTCTACAATGCTACAAAGAGAGCTGGCAAAATAATAATGTGAATAAATAAAGGAAGTAAAAGTTGTTCATTGTTCTGTGACTTTTTGGTAGCAATATCATCCTGGAACATAAACAAGACTGAACTTAGTAGAGTTTAATTCTGACACATTTGTTGGTGGAAAAGCAATATACAAGAAATAAAAAGGAACAAGATATTCTTGCTGAAACTCTTAGAACAAACCACTTGAGAACAAGCTCTAGATATTAAGACTTAAAACTTAGCTAAATGGATACGAAATAACATGTAGCAGTGGTGGGGTTCAAATTTTTTTACTACCAGTTCTGTGGGCGTGGCGTGGCTTGGTGGGCGTGGCAGGGGAAGGATACTGCGAAATCCCCATTCCCTCCCCACCCCAATAACCTGCTTTCCAGCTCCATTCTCTTGTGCAGGGCAACCAAAAAAGACCCAGCCAATCAGCTGGGACTTGGGAGGCAGAGAAGAGATGGGGTATGAACAGTTGCTATCAGATCAGCAAGTATCCCTGAAAGTAGCTACATTTTGTTATATTAAAATTATAAAAAATATATATAAAATTAGGCGTGGCTACCTTTACTAAGGTAGGCATGTGGATCTAAACAGCTGAACAGTATCACTTGTGTAGTCACTTTACTAAGTGACTACACAAGTGATACTGTTCAGCTGTTTAGATCCACATGACTTAGCTGTCACAGTTAATGAGATTTGCTTACTTATAGTCATTTTCCCATACGTCTATATGTAGGCAGGACATAATTTTACAGATTTGTCTCCAGTTACCTTATTACACTGATGTGCAGATCAAGCTCTTTAATTCCAGTGTGGGAATAACTTCCTTATGACTGATTTAATCACATGCAGATTAGATAGTAACAAAAATGTTCTGATGTTTATCACTCTTCCTTTGTATCTATGACAAACTCCACTGCCTTCCTCAACATTAATTCTGAGATTGCTTTCTAAAATTTAGTAGAAATGGGCATTTAGTTATTACACCTATCCATTTACCAAATGCTTTACTAATCTAAAGGAAACACTGTTTGACAATCTATTTAGATATTTTGGGGGCTTTTTAAAAAAGTGAAATTTGCTTCATTTTTATCAATACAATGGAAAAAAAATTATAGAATAAGATTGGAAGGGACTTTGGACATCTTCTAGTCTTATCTAGATGTATCCAAATCAGGAATTCTTATTCCATCCTGGACAATGGCTGTCTAATTATTCTTGAAAACCTCCAGCAATGGAACACCAGTGATAAAGTTGAACGTAAAAGAAAGAAGATGGGAAAGATTCTCTTATCTAAAGAGAATGTTTCAAAGTTTTGCTGGAGCTCTGTGAAATTGACTTAACAATGACCAGTGCATTATCTGTTTTACTTATTAGTTATTACAAATTTGTTCAGTTCAATTGAATTAGTTGCTACTATTTAATTCAGCGACTACTTGAAGTTATGTGCTGCTCCATTTACAATGTAAAGGAGGAGAAATATTATCTTGGAGGGTTTATGTTAGCAAAGCATGAGGTCAAACTGGGAAAACAAGAATGAATGAATGAAATATTTAGTACAAATTAACAGAGTTGGAAGGGACCTTGTAGGTCATCTAGTCCAACCCCCTGCCCAAGCAGGAGACCCTACACCATTTCTGACAAATGGGAGTCCAATATCTTCTTAAAAGCCTCCAGTAATGAAGCTCCCACAACTTCTAAAGGCAACTTTTGTTCCATTGGTTGATTGTTCTCACAGTCAGAAAATTTCTTCTTATTTCTAGGTTGAGTCAACCTTGAGCCTGGTGAGATTCGAACTGCCAAATTAGAGGCAGCCAGCAGGCAGCAGAAGTAGCCTGCAGTACTGCACTATAACTACTGCGCCACCATGGCTCACAGTAGCATAGTGTATATCTTGTATATATATGTACACCTTGTATATAAGTAAACTTTGAGTGCTTTCAACCCTTTTACTATTCCTGGTTTTTTTTTTTTTTTTTGTTCCTGACATGAAAGACGATATCAAGTTACAGACCATTCTTATATAGTAAACTAGTTGCTCCTTTGATCTGCTTTATACAATTTTGGGAAAACACGAAAGTATGAGACAGTAACTTAAAACAGCTCAGTCTTGATTCTGTAGTGTATAAGAGAAATGGGAATGCTATCAAACTTTGAATTAGAAAGAGTTTAGTCTTCTGGTATTTGTGTGCGGTTCTGACCTGCCTTGATGGGTGATAATAGAATCTGAATAGCTTACTTACATGATATCAATTCAATAGGTTTAAAAACAGAATTCAGTCACTATTGTTACAATCCAGATGACCAAATGCATCAACATTAGGAGAGACCATGATTGAGGCATTCTTGAATACCTTTCTGGAATAGCCCTGTTTTATGATTGGGAGGGAGAAAATTGCTACTCGCAACTTCTACAAAGTCCAAAAATCTCAAAAATCAGGTCACATATGAAGTTGCGTTTGCTGGTCCCACCTGCTGTTGACCATTTTAAATTGCCCTAATATTCTCTCTTCTTGAGGAGAAACCATGAGACACAGAGAAAATTGAAATAAAACCAATGATATCCCATTTGCCGAATAGCAGAGTTGGAAGGGAGTTTGGGGTTCTTTGGGTCCAACTCTCGGTTCAAGCAGAAAGCCATTCTGGACAAATTGTTATCCAATCTCTTCTGACAAACTTCCAGTGTTGGAGCATCCATTACTTCTGGAGGCAACTTGCCCCACTGGTTAATTGTTCTTACTATTGAGAAATTTCTCCTTAATTCCAGTTTGCTTCTCTCCTTGATCAGTTTCCACCCATTGCTTCTTGTCCTGTCCTCAGGTGCTTTGGACTCTAACTTGACTCTCTCTTCTTTGTGGCAGCCTTAAATATTAGAACACCACTATTAATGACAGCCAGATGGGAAGACAAACAGCCCCCTCCGTTCCAACAATATTCACTATTTAATAAACCTAATAGGTATGCAATCAAATAAGTCACGTTATTCCTTCTCCTTTTATTAATTATGCTAATTTTCTCTTAGACAACAAGCAGTCCTGTGGTTCTTTTGAAAGATATATGGTTCTCCTCCATCTATATCCTGTGAAATTTATTTTGTGCATGAAATCCATCTGCAAATTTCCCCACAAACTTCACCCCATAAACTTCACCCTGTTTGCTTTGTATCTGTCCTAACAAATAATTGTTGAGAAACAATATAAGCTAGTAGGGCTGTGGGCGTATATTCGTGTTGCTATCTTTTAATTTCTGTTTTTAGATTTTTATGACATCCCAACGCATCTACCCATTTGTTCCTTATGTTTCTAAAGTGTGATCCTTTTATCTCTCTGCATGGGAAAAGGTGTATGATTATTGTTTTTCTTTTAAACAAGGGATAACGAAATAAGACACAATGATAAGGAGGCAAAGAAGGTGCAGTATGGTGTACCAAGTAACAAAACATTATGACAAATCATAGATTGAAAACCGTGCTTCTCCAGACAATGCCTAACTCTGTATATCCTTGCACTAACTCAACCTGAGCAATTTAGGTTTAGATTGGCAGAGTCAGGAATCAGTGTTTTAACAATGATATCCAAATTCACAAATGCAAATCCTTTGGCCATCTTCTTATTAACAAATGGTGGTTACTATAGAATTAATATCAATGTAATGACTATTGCTGTAAATATTTTGATCATTATTTTCTAAACTAATTTGTACCTGGGCAACACACTGTTCAACTGAAAGGCTATAACATAAAAACAAAAATCTTTAATTAAAAAAAGGTGGAATTTCTCCCCTGCAAAATTTACCAATATTCTCTTCCCCTTTGAAAAAAAGATTCAAAAGCTCGTACTTGAAAAAAATTACTTGGCTCAGTTCTCTCTTATATAGTATAACTACAAAATATATTTTAAAGATGAATGCAATTGCCCAGGATTGGTTCAGCAGAAGGAATTAAGGTGCATATAAATAATAAATGCAAAGGAATTGTATAAGAGAAGTAAATTACACTTTTTAGCTCCAAATGCCATGATATGTCATAACGAACTCTACGGGAGCATGAATGGTAGCTCTGAATTGAATTTATTGCCATCTTTTTCTCTTGGGTTGAAACGTTCTTAAAATTGAATACATGCTAAGCCGCTTTTGGTTGCAAAAATTGTTCTACAATTGTTAAACTTTATTCCAGGTTGTATCCAAATCCATCTATATAGGAAATGGTATTTTATGGAAAGAGTTGTCTGAGAAAAAAATAATACATGCAACAATTTTCAAAGGAGCACAGTAAATCCCAATAAAAGTTGTGGCTGATTTGTTGAAACAATTTAGTTTAAAACAAATCCTATGGAACAGAATGCTATGTTGATACATTTTATTAATGACATTATTGAGATGTGGTGATTTCTGTTTTGCATTCAACTCTGTTGTCTAGTTTGTCAGCATATTTTACTCAGTGGTGGAATTCAATTATTTTACTACTGGTTTGGTGGGCATGGTGGGGGAAGGATACTGTAAAATCTCCATTCAGAGGTGGTATTTGCCGGTTCTCCAAACTACTCAAAATTTCCACTACCGGTTCTTCAGAACTGGTCAGAACCTGCTGAATACCAGCTCTGATTTTACTGGAAAAATCAGGTTATTATCTGGAAGGACCATAAGATATTAACTGATTCATCAAAATAACCTACAGAACATTACATTTACACCAGGACAGATCTTGTCTTCTTATATCAAGTTAATTCCAGCTGGTCGGTTTGAGAGAAAGAAAGGCTGAAATAATCAAAACAATGGCATTAGAGTACTCTGGTGATTTTTAATCTAGTTAGCATAACTATATTCTACTAGCTAGATGATTATCCTAGATTAATGGCTGGGTTAAATATGTTATGAGATAATTGCACATTTACATGCTTGCCTTAATTGATAGACTCTCACCTCTCAAGGTTTTGAGTTGCTTAACCGTGGTTTCTTCCACAAACCACATTTGATTGACTTTATATTGTGCTAAGTTGTATATCATGCCTTAGGAAGACAAATAGGTAAGGTCATGCAACAGGCTAAGTGAAACCCAGGAATCCTGCCTGGTTTAAAGCTGATCATTAGGCCAAATAGTGCAAACTGATTTATTCTGGGTGAAGGTTTTCCTAACCATTTTAACCTACATCACCAGTAGCAATAGCAATAACACATAGACTTATATACTGTATTACGATTCTTTACAGCCTCCTCTAAGTGGTTTACAGCCTATTGCCCCCAACAATCTGGGTTCTCATTTTACTGACCTCAGAAGGCTAGAAGGATGAGTCAACCTTGAGCCTGGTGAGATTCGAACTGCCAAATGGCTACTTTGGCAGCCAGCAGAAGTAGCCTGCAATACTGCACTCTAACCACAGTCCTCGTCTTATTCATTGAGTGACTGTTTGAAACTGCAACAGCACTGAAAAAAAAATGTATGACTGGTACCCTTACAACTATTGCAGCATCTCTGCAGTCATGTAATCAACATTCACATGCCTGGCAACTGGGGTCCTGTAATCACCACTTCAACTTTCTCATCAGCTCCTGACAAGCAAAGTCAATGGGGAGAGCCAAATTTGGTTTTAAGACCATTTGGTTCCCGTAACAACAGCAGTGAGTCATTTAACAAACCCAGCACAAAAGGTCATAAATTAAGCGTGACTCATCTAACCATCTTGCTTAGCAATGGAAGTCCTAGTTGTCATGTTAAGTTGGCAACTACCTGCATTAGGTTTTAAGAATTGTTAACCTTATTTTGCAAAGCTTTTTCTCTGGCAACTTTGAATTGCCACCTAGGGCATACAAAAGCTTTGCCGGACCAATTCCCAAATACAGCTCATCCACCTGGAACCCACACTGTATATCGGACATTAACACAATTGAGCAGGTTCAGAGGTATTTCTTGAGAAAAGTTCCCCACTCCTCCGTGCACAATAGAATTCGCTATGCCTCCAGGCTTTCAAATTTTGGGCCTGGACAATCTGGAACTGCGCTGCCTGTGGTACAATCTAAGAATGGTTCACAAAATTGTCTGATATAACATCTTGCCTGTCAATGACTTCTTCATCCTCAATCACAATAATACACGAGCAAACAACTGATACAAAGTCAAGGTAAACTGCTGCAAACACGATTGCAGAAAATACAACTTCAGCAACAGAGTGGTCAATGCCTGGAACGCCCTACTCAACTCTGTTGTTACAGCCTCAGTCCCTCATAGCTTCAACCTCAAACTGTCTACTGTGGACCTCACCCCATTCCTAAGAGATCCTTAAAGAGGGTGTGAATAAGTGCACCAGCAATGCCTACCATCCCTGTCTTACTGTCCCAATTTATCTGTATTAACTTCCTTTGTTCTTGTTTATATTCATACTTATACTTGCTATCTTGTATATGTTTTGCAAATAAATAAATCAGTAAAAATTAAATTAAATCAATTAAATCTTAATTCAGGTTTAAATTAATCTGAAAACTTCTGTTACATTTTACTTCTGTTAAATGTGTCTTTAGCAAAAGAGAAGACTTGTCACCAACCAACTGATACAGACATTATCTACAGATACTGTTTTATTTCTTGGGGCTCTATGGAGCTTCTCAGTCATCCAGGTCATGGTTGTCCTAAAGGTGCTTTTACAGGAGGCAACTGGACTTTCTGGTTTTTCTTTGAAGACATTTCACTTCTCATCCAAGAAGCTTCTTCAGCTCTGACTGGATGATGGGGAATGGAAGGATTTATACTCCTTGCAGACAGCTGGTCATTTGCATTATTTTAGAGAGTCATTGAGGCCACTTGGAGGTTTATCTGTGTCCTCAGGGTCACCTGAGTGGTGAAAATGGGTGTGGAGCCATCTTGGCTGCAGGATGTTTTTCTGCCCTGGGTCCCTTCGCTGTTGAAGACCGGCACAGGCTGTTGGGGGTGAGTCTGTGTTGTCTGCATCTCAAACTGAAGTGCAAATAGTTCCTGTAACCTGCAATGTTTTCTGGAAATCCATTCACACCCCCATACCACTTGAATGGTGTTCATCCCAAAGCGCATAGCTAAAAGTCTATGGAGATTCTCAGTCACCCAGGTCATAGTTTTCCCCAAGGTGCTTTTTCAAGAGGCAAACTATTTCTTGTGGGATGAGATTCGACTACGTGAGTTTTGAGCAAAGTATTTATGGGGTCTCTGAGGCAGCAGAAGTATGTTTCTTGTTCAGCATTAGATTATAATTAATTGGTGTATTGGTTGAAAGCCTGTAAAGCCTGGCCCACACCCCTGGGAGCAATAGTGCTTTTCAAATCTATTATGAGATCTGGCAACAGGCTTGGTATTTTTTTATAAAAATGAACGTCATCATCTTTTGTTTCAAAAGAATTAAGTTTTGATGAAAAATGGTAAAATACCTAGAGAGTACCACGGTGTGAATAATCCAGACTCTCTGTTGAAAGAGAGCAAAGGAAAGAGAACACGGAAAGGTTAATCAGAAGGGAAGAAATTAACATCTTCCATTGTTCCTCTGTTGCTGTTGCTTGTTGCTCAGATCAAGTTGGAACACAGAGAGTTTATATCAGAAATTCATTCTTTATAGCATGGTTAGGGAATTTGATATCCCTGTCGCAGGGATATACAACCTTGGCAATTTTAAGACTTGTGGACTTCAACTCTTAGAATTCCCCAGACCCAATCATTTGGGGAAACACCCAACATTCCAAGATTGCTGGTTAGGTTGAACAGCTCAGAAAATTAAAAATCCCAGAAGGTGACAATATCTGATCACTTCCATACTAAGAAAAACAGAGTTGGAAGGGACCGTGGAGACCCCTGCTCAAGTAGGAGACTCTATACAATTTCAGACAAATGGCTGTCCAATCTCTTCTTAACAACCTCCAGTGATGGAACACCCACAACTTCTGGAGGTAAGCTATTCCACTGATTAATTGTTCCCACTAACAGGAAATTTCTTCTTAATTCTAATTTGTGCTCACAAAATGTAGTCACTGGACCGGTAGTAACAGTGGTTGAATCCCACCCTTGCTGTCTACCAACTAGAAGTCAATGGCTGGCAACCTCGTGGGCATCCAAAACAGAGGTGGCAAGACACCATCAACAAAGATATGGAAGATGCAGGCCTGCACCCTGGAGAAGCAGCTGACTGTGCAAAATGGTGTTCCATGATCTGAAAAGCAGACCCTGCCCCTATGGTAATATGCTAGGAAGAAGAAGAGGAAGAGGTGGAGGAGGAGGAGGGAGGGTCCTTTGCAACAAAAGGAAAAAGGATGCATTAATTTATTGGGCAACTAATAGTCATCCTTTCCACCACTAGCTCAGTGTTTTGCAATCTTGGCAAGTTTAAAGTATCTGGATTAGTATGGCTGGGGAATTCTGCGAATTAAAGTCCAGCCAAGGCTGAGAAACGCTGCACTATATTAAAATTCCAAACAGGATCTATTGTATTTAAATGTGGAATATGTAGGAAAATTGTCAGGCTAAAAGTTCCATCTCCAGCAATGTAGCAATATATAGAATTTAAGAAACTGAGCCCACAGAATGAGGGACTGTCCAGGGATGGGCATGAAAATTAGAACCCGCAATTATCTGAAATTAGGTTTGTTGCTCAGTGGTACAACAAATGCTTTTCATGCAGATGGTTCTTAGCTCCTTCTTTTCAGATGCATTTTCTATGGATTGTTTGAAAACCCAAATCAGGAAAAGCTGAAGGTTGGCAGATTTCTGCTCCTTAGAGAAGTCCTCCTTTGATCCCAACATAATCCATGATGGGTTTCTGTTCTATTCCAAAATACAATTGTATATCTTACCTCCTCAGACTGCATTAAAACCATTGACCGCCTATAATTCTCTTCATCCTTCCTTTCACCTGATGCAACCTCTTCAAATGTGCTGAAAAAGTTCCTTTAGGCCATTGACAGTTCTAATATCTAGCTGGATTGAAATCAAATAACAGAGCCATGAAAATGTTGGAAGCAAATGTGCAAGAACATAAAAAGGAATTGCCTTCCATATGTCAGTAAAGGACAATACAATTATATTGGTTAGGGAATGTTTTCTTTCACCCTGTCAGGGTCAAGCTGCACATTATCTTTGGTGTTATGTACTCATTTTTAAACATTAAAAAAAACAGGTGCAAAAGTGCTCCAATCAGGAATAAAACATAGATGGGTCTAGTGTAATCTTTGTGGTAAAAAAAAAGTTTCCACTGACATTTTTGGGAGAGGAGAATGAACTTCTGCAGCAGAGGTCTCCAAAATTGGCAACTTTTAAGACCTGTGGACTTCAACTTCCCAGAGTTGAAGTCCACAAGTCTTAAAGTTGCCAAGTTTGGGGACCCCTGTTCTACAGAAATGAAGTTTCAACAGGGGTCCTTCTTATCCCCAAGTTGTGGGTGCTCCAATACTGGAGAGGAGAAGAAGAGATTGGGCAACCATTTGTCTGAGCAGGGGGTTGGACTAGAAGACCTCTTCCTCCAACTCTGTTATTCTGTAAATGGAAGGCTGAGTCAATCTTGAGCTGGTCAGAATCGAACTCTTGACAGTGAGCAGAATTAGCATGCAATATGACATTCTAATCACTGTGCAACCAGGCCTCCTTGTTCATTATATCCCACCTTTATTATTATTAGAAATAACTCGAGACAGCAAACACGTCCTCCTATTTTCCCCACAACAACAACAACCCTGCGAGGTGGTTGGGCTGAGAGATAAGGACTGGTCAAAGGTCACCCAACTGGCTTTCATGGAAACTTTCAAGAAACATGGTCAATTTGCATGGAAATTTTTTGTAGCAGCACAGTTTTCTAGGCCTTTTAAATTTGTCACAGTTATTAATCTAGAAGTTACATTATTATTTATTAACTTAAAAGGAGGCATGCTACAAAGACCAGATTACAACATCATTTCCCCTCCATATACCTATGCATATGGCTAATAATGATGGCTATTTACACAATTAATGTACTTTTTAAAAAGTACCCTCACATTTTCACACCAAGTATTTAACAGAAAACTAACATTGGTATAGCCCGTGAATAAA
The DNA here is from genome assembly GCF_900518735.1 of Pseudonaja textilis. The sequence goes on along the minus strand of NW_020769328.1, from coordinate 9,955,647 downwards.
AAGCAAGTGATATGAAATTGTAATAGTGTGTAATAGCATTTTCCAATAGACTTTGGGAAAAACTTTGAGCGAAGAGATGTTACCAAGGAAATGGTCAGATAAGAAACAGCCTAGCGCACAGGTGGACAATGGCTGAGGCAAGAGATTCAAAAGAGACTTTTTCTAATTTCTCAGGGCTGTAAAAGAGACGGGGAGAATTTTATTTCAGACTTAACTAGATTGACCTTCCAGGATAAACCAAGCTGGTTATAGGAGCCATGATGGTGCAATGGTTAGAATGCAGTATTGCAGGCTAACTCACTGCTTACTGCCATAGTTTGATTCTGATTGGCTCAAACCTTCCATCCTTCTGAGGTCAATAAAATGAGGACCCCGATTGTTGGGGGCAATAGGCTGGCTCTGTAAACTGCTTAGAGCAGGCTGTAAAATGCTATGAAGTGGCGTATAAGCCTAAGTGCTGCTATTGCTAAACTAACTTCAATTTATTGTGAAGCTACATTGACAGAAATCTGTGTCAGATCCATGTATCTGCCATCCTTTGACGGAAGAAAAGGGGGTGTGATGGTGGTTGGGATACAGTTAATTCTTTTCCGCTTGATGTAACCTAAATATCCTAATTCTTGCATTGAATCTGTATAACATTTTGCCCAATTTATAACTATTGCCTGGAGCCCCAAATGCCTGGAAAATTCTCACCTCTTGGAGAGATGAGAAGGGAAAATATAGATTCCAACACTGGAAGAAAACTCCAGGGAACCTCTCCTTAGTTGCTTTCTCAGAGACGAGGGGAAAATAACATGTATGCACCCGTGGATTGGTAAAATCCACATCGGACTCCGTGGAGGGGTTCTAATTCTCTTTATCTGAATTGCATGCCCTGAGGGATATCAGACCCTGCTTTGAATGTTGACTTTCTTTTTCCCTCTTCATTAAAAGATTCCTTTTGAAATACAAGTTTTTCAAGAGTTCATACTTAATTTTGAAGGGGGGAGAGTCTGGTCCTTACAACCTGCAAATATGAAAGTATAAAAGTACAATTTTCCTTTATCTCCTTTACAGCCCAAGAACTAAGGAATATTTTTTTCTGAGCCTCCTATCTCAGCTACTATCCTGCTGAGGCTAATCCAACCATTCCCTTGGCAGTGTCACTTTACTCAACCTTTGAAGATCTTTCCCACATATTACAGAAATGTCTCTAAGACTACTTGACTCTTTGATCTTTCTCAATCATCTTATCAATTGGTTCACTTCCCTCTCATCTCTTTCTCATCCATTCCTTTTCCGAAGGTGGAATTCCCACTGTTTCTTCACGTCAGGTCTCTCTTTGAAGCCAGCAAAATTCTCAGCATATTTTTCTCATAATTGGGCAAGGTCCAATTATGGAACTGGGATCAATGTGATTTCTTAAGTAGGTTTATGTGGCTGGATTCAACTCATCTTGTAAAATCAAAACTAGTCACACTACATTTTGCCTCAAGTGGGTGTATGAACACAAGCAGTTTTTCAATGGTAAATGAACTTTGTTTCTAAGATGTAGCTGTGCTCTGGTTTAAAAGGAGTTATGGGCTTTAATAAATTATGATTATTTGGACTTTTTCTTTCTGTAGTCAAGCAACAGAACAGCTGGTTTATCTTGGCTTAAGGCTGTAGTTTAGGTTGGAAATCAAACCACTTTTGCTCATAACTGTCAAGGAAATTGTATTGATGTGAAGGAAACCATGGGCTTTTGAGTTTTGCTACCTACCTTGAGTTTATATAGAAATGTAGAGGTGAAAGGATTTTAAGAAATAATTGCATGTAGAGACACTTGAGAAGTTTTAGAATTTCACCCCTCTGCAGATTCAAGGAAGGACCGCCTTGCTTTGATGATGCCCCACAGATTGCTAAAAGAGGACTACTTTGTGCGGGTCAAAGTGAGAAGAAAGGATCCCCAAATCTTTCATTTTCATTCAGATCTAACTTCAGACCATGAAAAGAAGGGACTAAGAATGATCACCATCAGAGGTGGTATTCAACAGGTTCTGACCAGTTCTGGAAAACTGGTAGTGGAAATTTTGAGTAATTGGGAGAACTGGCAAATGCCACCTCTGACTGGAGATTTTACAGTATCTTTCTCCTGCCACGCCCACAAAGCCATGCCCAAAGAACCAGTAGTAAAAAATTTTGAATCCCACCACTGATCACCATCAATATGTTGGAAAGTGCAGCCAATATGAGTCATTTCAATTAGCACTAATGGTCACCACCTCTGTAACTTTTTGAAAGATTGATGGAATAATAGACTCTAGGCTGCATTCAACAAAATCTCTTTAACTTTTGATAAAGCTACATCCAGATTTTTTTCCTTCCTCCCTCCCTCCCTCCCTCCCTCCCTCTTTCTTTCTTTCTTTCTTTCTTTCTTTCTTTCTTTCTTTCTTTCTTTCTTTCTTTCTTTCTTTCTTTCTTTCTTTCTTTCTTTCTTTCTTTCTTTCCTGTTACAGTGCATCTAGAGAGAGATTGTAAATGCTGGCCAAATTCATTTACACATTAGTTCTTTGGTTCTTCTTATTGTACCTTATTATTTACTGTATACAAAGATATTTTCTTTCAAACTTCCTTTAAAAAACAGTAATAATATTTAGGAATATGCTATGATAATAGCTTGCAGATATGATCCCAATAAATATCTAATTAGCATTAGCAATTTTATAGTACCTAGAATATTTTTTTCTACCTTCCTAAATGCTTCTGAAGCAATGAATACTAGCAAAGTGTCTCATAATAATATTTCAGGAGAAAGAAAGAACTTAATAGAGATGAAACTGTATAAGATAAAATTTGTGTTAGAGAAGGATAAGCTGACTTATCATGTGCTGTTGAGCTTCTATTTGTATCAGTTCTATGGGCAAAAGTTCAAGATGGTGTGAGTTGTAGTTCAACAACATCCAATATTCCCACATCCCCATTTCTGTGCTAGAGAATTTATTAAGACAAATGATGATTCACAGGATCAAAGCAGTGAACATTTCAGCCACATTTAGACTTTAATTTTGAAATGCAATTGAATTATGAATGTCTTACCAATTATATGACTATAGCACACAATTATGTTGTATCATCAATTAAAATATACTATATACTACCACTGTCCCCCAACCTTTAATATTACCAGTTTTGGGGATATTCAAGAAATGCTGTGAGTATGCTTTAAGGATTAAATCAAGATTTGAAATGTTATCCAAAAGAGCATCTATTATATAGCTCCAGAAGGATTACATAGATGCATGAACAATTCTCCTGCAGGATCTTAATAACAGCTTATTTATTGTAGTAATGGGCCTGATATGCAAGGAAGCATTTAAAGTTTACAGGGAAAATTATCTGGATCAAATGTGATTAATGGGTTTTGCTGGGCTCATCAACCTCGTCAAGTCCACCAAGAAGCAGAGGAGATAAAAAATCGTTTGCTTGGAACTATCTTCAGAAAGCAGCTTGCGCCATGTGATTCACTGTGAATTGATAAATAAGCTTTCAAAATGATTTGGAAGAAGCATTTCAGAGCTCACGGGAGTGGAGCCTCTCTCTGTAATCCATTTTTCAGATTTCCTTGTGAGTCTCAAAAACAAAACAAAACAACAAAAGAAGCAGCTGTTTTAAGCAATCCACTAATTGCGATTCATGCAACTTTTTAAGCAGCCAAAGGATCCTAAACTTTTACAGACAAGTGTCCCAGACCAATTAGATGTCATACAAGAATTTGCAGTGGGTCTGGGTTTCCCAACCCTAACATCCTTTATATGTATGGACTGCACCACAATTTTCAATAAAGAACAGGCTGAAAAGTGATGTCATGCCCCGTCGAAGCCTGAATCTGCCAAGGAAGATGAGCCGAAGCTGGAGCTGATGGAGATCACGGGGGAGGCTTCATTGGCTTCAGAGAAATGTGGGGAAGCGTAGGCTGAGTCAACCCAGTGCCCCTCAGGATTGGGATGGCTTGTTAGCAGGGAGGAACAAGGGCAGGGTAACCAAGAGAGGACAAGCAATGGACACGAGGAGCAATAGAGTTCAGGCAATGAGCAAGGACCACCCCCTCCTGATCCGTGAGTACAGAGAGTGGAAAGAAGGTGGGAACAGCACAGGCTTACCTAACTATTTGGGAGGAGAGCATCCCATCCCTCTTCACAAGGCACACATGGGGCCTGAGATTTAAGGAGACACTGTGGGGTGGGGCGTTTGTCAGGAACAAATGCTGAATTGGAAGAGTTTGGTGTGCCAGTACAGACATTTGGAGTTTGCAGGCTGCTTGGTTCTTCCTTACTTGTGAACTCAGTGCCTTCTTCCTGACTTAATGATAAAACAGAACAAGGTTTACCACTTTCACTTTGCCAGTTCCACAGTGGTAGAGGTGTTGCTGCAATAGAGCATTCTGATGTCTGTTCATCATTAATGATGTTGTAAAGTCAACATGATATAAATAGCGTATATTAATGATGCTGTAATATGATATGATATAAAAGAGATGTAGACAAAATAATGCGCAAAGTTGTTTTTTTTTAACAAGCCTTGAGTACAAATGACTATAAATTGACCTCCTGCCTATTAGAAAAATCTCACTTCCAAAGATGTTTTAGTATGATACAGTAGATAATGGAGACTTTCTCATGTCAGTTTGGTCTTTTGGATCAAAAAGGGGCATGCCACACTATAAGAAAACAAATTTAAGGTGGAAGGAAATGGAGAAGCCCAAACCTCGGGCTTCCACTAAACTTGCACTTATTTTCAAGCAGAATATCAGAATATTCTGAAAGAAGAGAAGGTAAGAATTGAGACTCAACTGCCTTCAGTTGCCCAAACTCTCTATAGGAGCATATTTGAACATTGTACAGAAGCTGGGAAGCATGTTTGCTTCACAGACCTTTAAGACTACGAGGACATAATAATCCCTTGTCAAACTTCAAACTAGGCTTGGCTGTAAACATTTACTCTGCTCTACACTTAATCTCTTCTTTAAAAATTGGTTTACTTGGCAGAAGACTCTCAGGTATAAGTCAGCTAGATGACCCGCATTATTGCCAACTAGAATGAAAGTGACAGACGCATGGAATATGTGTCTGTAACTTCAGGCTTTTTCCTCCCGTGTGAGTGAATGGATACTTGCTTGTCCTTCTATAGGCCTTGGGAAGCTCCAGTATTGACTTAATGGTACACTTTGGCCTGGGAACTGCTGTTTTCTGCCTGACCAGTTTTATTATCTTTATACCCCTTCATTGCAGGAAAAAATTGTGAAGGCCACACACTTCTGTAGGCATAGCTGGATGAAACTATTTTGAGTGTGTTCTTTGATTGCTACTCCTGAATATATAAAGCTGTATATTTATTCAATTATAAAAATATTGGGTTCTCATCTAATTGCCAGTTTTTAAGGTTTCCTTCATATTTTTGCAGCTTTGTTTCTGGATAGTTTATACTTCACTATTTAGCCTTGTACTAGATTATAAATGCACTTAGCACTATTCTCATAGTCAACAATGTTATGAAGAGGTAGCTGCATTTTCTATCTGCATTGAAAGGAACACTTGGGCAGCGTGAGATGGTGGCAATCTGGTAAAGGTGATGAACTGATATTCAGAAATGCTAATTACAGCAATACCACTAGCATTTAGACTTATATAATGTAGCAACTGTTTTTTGTATTTCTATTTTGTATGGGAAGCCACCTGGATCATGGTGGACCTTAAGAGATCTGGGCATTGTAAGATGGGGATTCAGAGCAAGTGACATGGTAGCCATCTTCCAATATTTGACAGGTTGCCCCAAATAAGAGGAGGTCAACCTATTTCCCAAAGCACCAGAAGGAAAGACAAGAAACAATGCATGGAAACTAATCAAGGAGAGAAGCAACCTAGAACTAAGGAGGAATTTCCTTACAGTTAGAACAATTAATCAGTGGAATGGCTTGCCTTCAGAAGTTGTGGTTGCTCCATCACTGGAGGCTTCAAAGAAGAAACTGGAATGGTGTAGGATTTGTCTGGAATGGTGTAGGATCTTCTGCTTGAGCAGGGAGTTGGACTAGAAGACCTCCAAGGTCCCTTCCAACTCTGATATTATATACCACTCCATAGTGCTTTACACCCTCTCTGAGTGGTTTAGAGAGCCAGCCTCTTGCCCCCAACCATTTGGCTCCTCATTTTACCAACCTCAGAAGGATGGAAGGCTTGAGCCCATCAGGATCAAATTCTAGGCTCTGGGCAGAATTAGCCTGCAATACTGCATTCCTAACCACTGTGCAACCACGGCTCCTAGTATATTATAATTATTTTATCTAATTTTTTAATGTTGAAAATTTTTTAATGTATGAAAAATTATACCTGCACTTAGAATCAGATGCATATATCCATGTGTTGTATCACTGGGGCTGAAATTATTGTTTTGTTGCTAGCAGATTCTAACAACTTTTATAAAACAGAAATTTGTGTGATATGCAGTAGTAGTAAAAACAAGAAAGCCAAGCATTGAAAAATTGGCAATTGTGGCAATAAAATAGTTGGGAGAGTGTGTTGATTCTGTGTAAACTCTCTGTTGAAGGATGGGTGATATTGAAATAAACTATTTTTGCATTATTGGATACAATAGTACAAGATTATGTATGATCGATTTTATGGAAGAAAGGTGGGTTCGAATTGTTAAATCATAAAGTTTTAATCAAGTGTTATCTAATGAATTAATATAAAAATGAAAAAGATGCTTTTTCACCAATTTCTGCATGGGAAATGCCTCTGACTCCCCTGCTATGTGAGCCAAAAGAAATTTCAAATAGTTGTCAAATAAGTTTTCATCAATTATTTACTATATGTCAATAGTAAATAATTTAAATTTCTTCCAGAGTCCATCTTTGCAAATCTTATTGAAAGCTGATTCAAAATCTACATATATTGGGAAAAAAGAGATCCCAGAGGAAGGAGAATATTTTTCAGCAACATGTTGTAAAAGTATTCCATAATTCAAGGTCACCTGCTCCACCCTAAAACTTGCTTGTTCTTCAAATAAGCAAATTCAAATACAGAGTCCGATGTAAAGCAAAATAATTCCACTTAACAAAGTGCTTGGTCTGACTATTTTAACATTGCAATTTCACTCTGAAATTTTATCTTCATATTTGGCATAAATGTTTGTGTTAAATTTGACGCTAAAGTTTGGATAATTAAATGAAAGCGATATGAACTTCTAAATTGTAGAATAAACTACCATCCTGCCTGTCCTAGTGTTCCCACAAAGTCTCCTGTAATCATTTGCCATCTAGATATTTCACACAGATACAGATTAACAGAGTTGGAAGGGACCTTGTAGGTCATCTAGTCCAACCCCTTGCCCAAGCAGGAGACCCTACACCATTTCTGACAAATTAAGGCCATGAAACAATGAATAGTGTTACATGTTTGTCCTCAAATACTGTTTAGGTTTGCTGCATCTTTGGCCTGATATGTAAAATTTTCACAGCTACCAATTTTATTATGAATATAAATCTTTGAATTTCAAAGGACGATTGATTATATATCAAATCTTGGTGTTGACTTTGGGTGATGTCTTTTCTACAGGACAGCATGTCACCAATCTGGTCCTTTAAATCTTCCAAAAATATACCTATTGATACTATAATTAAATCCAACCCCTTAAGTCCATTCACATTAGCAACTGGTTGTCCTCTTCTCTTTCTTTCCACCTTTCCCAGCATTAGAGCTTTCTCCAAAGAATTAGGTCTTTGCATAATGTCTTCAAAGCATGATGGTTAAGTCTGGCTATTTGTACCTTAAGAACTCTGGTTCTGTGAATTAAAAAAAAAACAACAACCACGTTCTCCACATGAAAATGAGAAGAATTTCATTATTACATTTTCAGCTAATATAAATAAATTTCCAGGTAACATCTTTTAGTTTTATTTGGGACAAATTTACAAGATGTTGTTTCCATCCTGTGCTTAATATCCTCAGCATCTGAAGATGAATTTCTATTTAAAATCCCTTGAAACAGAGGTTGCTTTCCTTAACTGTATTGCAAATGTATTGTTAAAGCTGGAATATGGAGTATCTTCAGCTGAGGAAATGGTTAGGATTTGTAATATGAATTTTTGTTCCAATCATTGTTCAATTCTGTGTCATTCAGATTCTCCAAGATAATTTAATCTCCTCTGGGGCATTTGGGATTTTAATTTCAGTCAATCTAATTAATTTAATTTCAGTAGAATGAGCAAAGGCTGAGGTCACATGTTGGACATTGACCATCAGAAAGGAGTTGGGTGTTTTTTGTTTTTTGTTTGCCTCCTGTAGAGATGGGATGTGGATAAGAAACTCTTCTACAAACTATCGGACAAATATCATCTGATAGGCATAGGAATGCCTTATCTGTAGACAGTCTAAAAATCATGTTGTCTGAAGGAAAATATAACCTCCCAAGAGCAGAGTGAATATGCTTATGTAAATTAAACAGAAGAGGAACCAGTATGCCAGATACTATTATTCATTCTATACGGTACTTCACAATGATATAGTATAACTGCTCACTGGGACAAACCTAGATAGGTCAATGACAGAATATGTGAATTTGCTATCTGGTCATCAGTTTCCATATGTATTGAAGATGTAATTGTACAATTGTAATTGTATTCTGTCACCATTTATAGATGAGAAGAGTTGTTGAAAAATGGGGGGGGGGGAATCTAATCTGGTTATACAGTATTCACTATTTATTTATTTTATTTTATTTATTTATTTGATTTGTGGATGGCTTACAAGATAATAGGTATAAGTATATACATAGTTATGAATACATGAAATGGATACATATAAGAAAAATAAAAGAAACAATAGGACAGGAACGGTAGGCACGTTGGTGCGCTTATGCACGCCCCCTACAGAGACCTCCCAGGAAAGGGGTGAGGTCAATAGTCTAAGGTTAAAGTTTGGGGGGTTTGGGGAAGAAACTACAGAGCCAGGTAGAGTGTTCCAGACATTGACCACTCTGTTGCTGAAGTCGTATTTCCTGCAATCAAGTTTGGTGCGATTAACCTCGAGTTTGTATCTATTGTTTGCTCTTGTGTTGTTATGGTTGAAGCTGAAGTATTCACTGACAGGTAGGACATTGCAATATATAATTTTATGTACAAAACTTAGATCAGGCCAAAGATGGCACAGTTCTAGGTTTTCTAGGTCTAGAATTTCAAGTCTGGTGGCATAAGGTATTCTACAACGAGTAGAGCAGTGGAGAACTCTTCTTGTGAAATATTTCTAGATTTTCTCAACTGTGCTAATATCAGATACATAATGTGGGTTCCAGATCGATGAGCTGTATTCGAGTATTGGTCTAGCAAATGTTTTGTATGCTCCAGTTAGTGGTGTGATATTACCAGAGAAAAAGCTACGTAGGATTAGGTTAACAACTCTTAATGCCTTTTTGGCTATGTAGTTACAGTGGGCTCTAGCACTTTGGTCATTCAAGATGAGTATTCCAAGGTCCTTTACAGAGCTTGGATCATCAACAAAGTCTTGACTATTCAGCCTGCATTTTATTTTCTGATTTTTTTTGCCAATATGTAAGACAGAGCATTTATTTGTTGAGATTTGAAGTTGCCATTTCTTTGACCATTCTGATATGTAGTCAAGATCTTTTTGAAGGGTAGCAGTATTGTCTGTGGTATTGAACAGCTTTACATCATCAGCAAAAAGAATGCAGTTGCTCTTAATATGATCACAGAGGTCATTTATGTAGAGTATGAAGAGAGCTGGTCCTAGAACACTGCCTTGGGGGACACCACTGTTGACAGGTACAGAATTTGATAGGACACTCCCAATTTTGACCATTTGTTGTCTGTTTGACAGGAATGCTTCTATCCAGTTATGCAGGTGTCCAGAGATACCACAAGATTTTAGTTTTAGGAGTAGTTTGTCGTGTACCACTGAATCAAAGGCTTTACAGAAGTCTATGTAGATTGTGTCTATTGCTTTGCCCTGATCGAGTTGTGTAGTCCATATGTTTTTGCAGTGTAAGAGTTGCAGATTACAGGATAGTTTTTTCCTGAAACCAAATTGTTTATTGGAGAGTAGGTTGTTTGTCTCTAAGTGGAGGATAATGGATTGGTTAATAATTGATTCCATGACTTTACAGGTGACACAGCATAAGGAGATTGGTCTGTAATTTTCAACTTGGCTGGGTTCTCCCTTTTTGAAGATGGGGATGACTGTGGCTAGTGACCATGGATTTGGCAAGGAGCTGGTCCTGAAAGATTTTTCAAAGATTATGCTTAGAGGTTCAGCTATGGCAGTGGATAGCTTTTTTAAGAAGTAGGCACATATTCCATCCGGTCCAATAGATAGAGATGGTTTTAGATTGCGTAGTGCTTTTTCAACATCGTCTTCTGTAAAATAAATATGTATTAGATCATTGTAGTTGTCTGTGGTTCGGCTAGGAAATACTGGGCATGATCCATTGCTGTTTACAAATACTGAGCCAAAGAATGTGTTAAAGATGTTGGCTTTAATGGTGTCATCGTTGCAGTCTTTACCATTAGGTCCTATCAGGGGTGGGATGGACCTTGAGTCTTTTAGTTTGTTGTTTACAAAATTGTAAAAAGCACGGATGGAATTGGTGCATAGAAGGTTTTCCTCTTGTTTAATGTGATAATTGTTGCATTTGGTCTTTATCTGGTGGCATAAATTTTTGTATCGGCTTTTGAAATTGACAATGTGACCAGATTTGTTTTTCTGCCAGAGTGATCTCTTTTTGGACTGAAGTTTCCTTATTGTGATGGGTAATCTGTTTTTTTGTTTGTTTGTTTTGGGAGTTGTTGTTGGTACCTATAGTTTGATGACTCTTTTGATTTCAAGTAAAAATATGTTTTAATCATCTTCAACAGTATTGCATCCAGTGAATAGATTGCCAATCAAGGGATGAGAGATCATTGTCTATAAGATCATAGTTGCCTTTTTTGAAGTTATAATTGGGGATTACGTCATTGTGATGATTTTTGTGTGGGTGTATGTTGAGACAAAAGTCAATCATATTGTGGTCACTGCTGGAAAAGGGTTCTTTAGTTTGCATTCTGTAAATTAAATTCAAACTATTACAGAAGATGAGATTGAGGCAGTTGTTTAGTCTAATGTTGTTGGTTACTAGTTGTTCCAGTCCCAGATTTGTAACAGCATTGTAGAAGGTTGCGTGTATGGGTTCAGTTGTACATTAATTTAGGGTCCAGTCAATATGAGGTAGATTGAAGTCAGCAAGAAAGATAAAAGCGTGTGGGCAGGATGCTGCCCATGTTAGTAGTGTATTTAGCTTGTTTACATGTTCGATGTCATAATCAGGTGCTCTGTAATATAGTAAGAATCAAAATGTGATATTTAAGGATAGTTCACGGATGATGGTCTCAGGAAGAGCAAGCTCCTGGGTAACTTGGATGTTTTTTAGATGTAAGGACTTTTTATAGAAGATAGCAACATCACCTCTTTTATGAATTTCACGATCTGATCAGTAAACATGATAGTCTCTTCCTTTGGTAATGGAATCAGGGAGAGATGCATTGAGCCATCTTTCACAGACAAATATGATGTCGAATTTATCCATATTTAATAAGAGGAGAAATTCAGGTATTTTATTCGCAAGGCTTCTTGCATTGAGTAGTTTGCATTTAAGGCCAGCAGTAGTTGGAATTGAGGTAGTTAGGGGCGTGCGTGCCTAGTCTTGGGTGATGGTGGATTGGTTGAGGTAGGGTTGTGGTTGAAGGTTAAAGCTGAGTTGCGGGTTGTGTGACTTACTTTTGATACAGTCAGCATGGTAGTCAATGTACAGGTCCTTCTCTCCATTGTCTAGATGTTTTTTGAGTTCAGTGCAGAGTACATGGGAGCGGGCACATTGCTGTATGGTTAGGTCAGGGCGACAACAGAGATTCTTATGGTTGGTGTTGGTTTTGGCGAGTGAATTTATAGTGTAAATGAATTTATGTTTGCTTGATTCATTTTTGCAAATGACCCTGCAGAAGCGTGGGGCCATAGAGCCATCTCTGTTTTTGAGCTCTAGGCCAATGTGGGAAATGTCAAGTATTTCATCAGGGGAGATGGTTGATGCTTGATAATCACTGATGATGTTTTGGACAGTTGTGATGTCATCATTATCATTGATGTTTCTCTCTTAAAGCCCTACTCCTTTCTTTCTTTTTCTTTTCTGCTTGAATGTGGCTTTTATTTCAAACTTGATCTATGAAATTAAATAATATCTAGGCTTTCAGCATATTGAAACAAAAACCACCCGCATGTATAGAAATAATTCTTTGTTGCAATTATTGCTCTTGGCCATACGCAAAATAAGTTTAGCCTGATCAGTTATATAATATTGTTCTCCAGCTGGCATATATACAAATGCTACAACTTTGTTATTTTCAATAGCTAAATGAACTCAGTCTGTGCCATACAATCTTAGGGATTTCAGGAAGGCTTAAAATTAATAAAACATTATGCAGTATTTATAGCATGATGTTCATGGTGGGAAAAAATCTGTAAGATTTCTATATTTGACAGTAAAATATAAAGCAACACTTTTGTCTCCCATTATAACCAGAATATTTTAAAAATGTACTATCCTGTAATTCAGTGCAACATGTGCAGGTGAGGATAAGAAGTGCTGTTTCTTTAACAGTTCATCATTTTCTGACATTTTAATTTCCAAGTGAATATGATTAATAACCTCAGAGAAATAATTTATCATCAATACTAATTTAGAATAGTAGAGAGTCTGAAAAATGTTAACTTTTTTTTTTTTAAAAAAAATCAGCTGGCACTAATAATGATATCCGGGTGAAACTTTTGCTTTGCTTTGATAAATTAACATTGTATCTCATTAATAGTAAATTAATTTTTCATTGTACAAGAGGAGTCCTTGGTTTCAAGGGAAAAAAGTTTCCCACTGCCAAAAGATAATCTTATTATTGCATTGCTGATTTGAGGAAACAGTTGAAATTATGATTGTATGAAGATAGGAGAAAGAGAGAGAGGGAGGGAGGGAGAGATGGTAGATAGTGCACGGGTCTCCAAGTTCCAGGGGAGGGCTGCTGCGGGTTCAGGAGAGCCCCTAGCTAAGATTCTGTACAATTCAGAGAACCCCCAAACCCCACTGGCTCTGCCCTTCCCTTCCCAGGAGTCTCCACGGATTTCATTTTGGATGCAGGTAAGTGCAGGACGCATGCGGAGGTTCACGGAGGTTGAAAAACGGGTCTCCTGGAAGTTTGGGAGAGCCTCCAGAACCCAAGGAGGCCGTTTTTGCTCTTCAGGGGACTTGAAAAAAACCTCCAGTTCCTGGAAGGGGCAAACACCCCCCCCCATGGTTCAGGAGGCTGACTAGGCCTGCAACTGGACAACTGGACCTGTTGCTAAAATTTTTGAAGCCCACGCCTGTTCCCAACCCCGGGCCACAGACTGCTATTGGCCCATGGCTTATTAGAAACTTGTAAGTGAAGCTTCATCTCCACCCGTGCAGGAACTAATCCATGAAACCACAATCCCTGATCCATGGAAAAATGTTTCCCAACATTTGGGTCCCTGGTATGGAAAAGGATAGAGGCCGTTGAGATAGACGATAGTTAGAGTTACTTCCTGGCAACTTCCTGGTTAAGTCTCTGTAGATTTTGGGGCACAATTTCATAAATGATTTGCCAGTGCGTTCTTTCTAGAACTGAGAGGGAGAGAGAGAGAGAGAGTGACTGGCTCAGGGGCATCCAGTTGTGTGTACCTTGTGTGTAAGGCAGTTGAAGCACCTCAAACAATGTATTTCTAAGAAAATGCCTGGAGTTATCTAGATTCTTTATTCTTTAGATAAAATCCAAGCTGAAGTATTTGGAATTTGCACTAAGTATGTTCTATGTGAACTTAGAAACACATGAAATCCACTATCACCTGTTTTCATTCTGTTTTCAGAATTTGCTCAGAGTTTGTAAAGCCAAAAGATGAGGATATGGTTTGCATTTGGGGAGCAGGTATAGTGTGATTTTTAAAGGGCCAAATGAAAGACACACTTTGAAGCTACCAGTTGCAATCTTTAAGTCTGCAAAAAAAATTTTTTAAATGGGTCCAAATGTTGCCTAAATTTGTCATTTGGGTTTCAGTGTGCTAACAGAACATTAAGGACACTCCTGGGTCATCAGGTATAGATTCTGTTGGATTTTGTACGTAGTCTTTTGTACATTGTACATAGTCTTTGCAAAACTTGCTGATCTGATCTTTGGATTGTCCTGTCAGAAAATCTAAAACGGAGAAGTACCTTGGCTTTTATTTTTCTACATCAAGCCATGAAATGAAAATTGGAATCCCATCATAGCAAAGATTTAGTGCATAAAGAATTGTAAGCACTGCAAAATATAGGGAAATCAAGTTCTGGCACACATCAGGAGCTGTTCTGACCTTGAACATAACAATCCCACCAATTGTTTGATTTTTGAGAGGCAGCCCTTGAACTTCTTTCAATGAAAAAGTGTCCTAGAATGTTATAAACAATTGTATTCATTATAAAAACTTATTATTATCTGACTTCTTCCCTAACAAAGAGACAACAATGGCCTTTGTGATCTTTCAAACTTCATTTTCATAAAAGTGAAGAAGTAATTCAAACGGATTATGTATACTTAGACAAAGAGATGTAAAGCGAAGTCACTCATAAACTTTCATGGAAGTACTTGTTTTTTTGTTTCTAATTCCATGGCATTTAAGTTTCCTGCAAGAAGAAGAATTAGGGAGATATGTACACCTTTAATTTTAATCAAAATTTCCTATAAGAAGTTTCTATAAATGGGAACATAGGCTGAACTATGACTTCAATGCATTTAGGCGGGATAAATCAAATGTTATAGGTATAGCCTGACTAGCAATAGCACTTAGCACTTAGACTTATATACCACTTTATAGTGCTTTACAGCCCTCTCTAAGCAGAAGGGAGGAAGGCCTGACTTATATACTGCTTCACAGTGCTTTACAGCCCTCTCTAAGTGGTTTACAGAGTCAGCCTCTTACCCTCAACAATTTGGGTCCTCATTGAACCCACCTTGGAAGGATGGAAGGCTGAGTCAACCTTGAGCCTGGTGGGAACTGAACTGCCAAACTGCAGGAAGCTGATAGTCAGCAGAAGTGGCCTGCAGTGCAGCACTCTAACCACTGTGCCACTGAGTACTTAACTCAACAATAGTGCCTGTGAGAAGGATCTAGGTGTCCTAGTGGATCAGCTACCAACAAAACCAACGTAATTCTAGGCAGCATTAATACAGGGATAGCATCAAAATCACAGGAAGTGATAGTACTGCTCTGTGCTGCATTATTGAGACCACAATATTGTGTCCAATTCTGGTCACTATGATGCAAAAAAGATGCTAATCAAGGTTCAAATGCATATGTTGTTTCTGACAGATCTTAATTTATTTTATTCTTTATATTTTTCTTAATTTGTACTCTTTTATCATTCTAAAATTTTATAAATACTATTGTATATAAGAAAGGAAAAAGCTAAACATAAGAGCAAATACATGGCATAGCACCAGGTTAACTAAGGAACCATTTTCTCCCAAGAACATCTACCAATCTTATATGCTTCCACAGGGAGGATATACTCCAAGATCCTTCTTTTAAATCTTTTTATTTTATTTATTTTATTATTTATTTTGTCAAGCATGAGTTAGATAACATGTATAAGTATAAACATGATTGTGAACAGTCTCTCAAAATAACCCAAAACATATATTGACACTGTGCATCTTCCACCAAGAACTGGACCACCATAATGATCTGATTCAAGATCAAGATTCTGCCTAAAATAAAAGAGACATGACAAGATGTGTTTGGTCACTTCAGCCTGGAATAAAAGATCCTCTGAACATGCTTAGAAGCTCCTTTTAGTACTCAGATGCAAGAGGGAGCGTTTTGATTGAATTTTCATAGAATCAAATTATTCCTTTGAAAGCTCTGCACAACCATAATTTTAAAATGTGAGCTAGGAGGGTATGTAGAATTTTAATGCACAGAAAGCATCCCGGGTGTTTTAAATTATTTTATTGCTTTCTTTTACAATGATGGAATAAGAAACATCCTAGGGTATTTGGGCAAATTGCATCTCATCTCCTAATTCACAATGGTCATGGATAATTTAGTCTGCAGCCCGATGGAGTCACTAATGGCTATGCTGTACAATGTATATACAGTACAGAAAATGCTTAAATTCCTTTGTCTTGGAAGTGCCTTTGTTATTTTCAGTTGTGTATCAAGCATGGCTTTTCCTGAGGTCAGTTATATTTTGCAAAGATGAAGTTTGTTGTTTTGAGATACATCTCCAGGAAAAAGGGGGGCAAAGGTATCTCCAACAACAATGAACTCGTAGGGAAGAATTCTTTCATAGTTTCTTAGCTCTCTCCTGCCATAAGCTATTGCTTCCTTACTGATCCTCAGTTTTGACTCTATTCAAAACCATCCTTCCGTTTTCACTTGGGTACCTTCTTCCTCTTGCCCCAGTCTTTGACTTACCTAGCAGCCCTCTTCCATCATCTACAGCAGAATCTTCCAACTCTTAAGATGCATGGACTTCAAATGGTTGGCAAATTTTGGGAGTTGAAGTCCACAGTCTTAAAATTACAAGATTGAGAAACACTGAGACAAAACATAGATTGGATGTGGCTCTGAATAAAACAGATAGATAGAAGATAGATATAATATTTTATTGGCCAAGTGTGATTGGACATACAAGGAATTTGTCTTGCTGTAAATACTCTCAGTATACATAAAAGAAAAGATACATTTGTCAAGAGTCAAGAATCATAAGGTATGACACTTAATGATAGTCATAGGATATAATAAGCAATTAAATCATACTAGGAAACAGTCAATATAAATTGTAAGGATACAAGTGACAAAAAAACCAGGTCATTTGCATTCTGATATTTTCTGGATACTGAGACAAGCTATTAAAATTTTACTTTTAGGAGACTTTGGGGGGGAAAGGAATTTCATATAGATAATAATGAAATGTTTTCCCTGTCTTCAAATATATGGCAGCAAATGGGATTTGAAATCTTTAATTAAGTCAGTTCACAGACAAATGAACTTGATGACTGCCAGGTGAGTGTGCTGTAACCCATAAAGAGAAAGAAGAATTAGAATGAATTTCCAATCATCCTGTTCAGAACTTTTCAAGGTCAAGGCATAGAAGCAATTTATAAAATTGCTCATAGTATGCTGACAAGAATCAGTAATCAAGTTTTGCTACCAGACAGAAAAATGTAACATTGCCAAAGTTGTCCCTCATTCAAAACTAATTATTTGTTGAACCTACTACCACTAATGATGGGAAGACCACCTCATGAACCACATATACCTGGTGCAGTTTTGGAATATAGATAGTTTCAGAACAATCTAAGTATAAATCTTCAATCAACCATGAAATTCATTTGGTTACCTTGGTCTAATTAAAAACTAGATGTCCTTCAAATGGGCTGGATAATGGCTCCTGTTATACTTTGACTTTTAAGCCAACATGTTTGAAAGGCACCTCCCTATAACTTGAATGGGAGCAAAATATTGTGCACTAGCCATGAAAATAAAGCACCAACTGATGTTACTGTTTGGGCTTTGGCTGTTGTAGGTTTCAAAGGGTACCAGTGTGAGCCAAAAAAAAGAAGAAAAATACATACATACATGCATACATACATACATACATACATACTTACATTTATTTCCCATCTTTATTGCTTTTATGAATAATTCAAGGTGGCGAACATATCCAACACACCTTTCTCTTCCTATTATTTTCAACAACAGCCCTGGAAGGTAAGATGGGCTGAGTGACTAGCCCAAAGTCACTCAGCTGGCTTTTATGGCTAAGGCAGGACTAGAACTCATGATCTCCTGGTATCTAGTCTGTGTGATGATCCAGGGTGTGGCACAAAGGCAACACAGTCAGATAATCAGTATGAGTCCCTTTATTAGCTCCAACTTTGCCCCCATTGTCCTGGTTACCTTTTGGGCTAGAGAAAAACTCTTCCAGGAACAGCCTTTGGCTGAAGATAATAAGTCCAATCAAGGCAAGATGAGGTAATTAGTCTGGCAGGACAAGAGAAGGAATTCCAGACATGAAGGAATGGCAGTAATTCAACCCGGTTGGGAGGATGCCAGGAAGACAGATAACCAAAGTCAACACAAGATAAACTCAGGTTTGTTCCCAGAAGATGCTGCACTCAGCTTGTATCTCTCTTAAACTCTCTTCCCAGGTGTGGCTAATGAAAGGAATCAGGGCCCTTTCCTCCCCTGTAAGCCATTCCACCCATGTTGCTCTCTTCTCCATTCCTCCCTGCGTGCCCTAGGATGAAAAGGGGGTGGGCCTGGGTCTTCCTCTGAACTCCCTCTCCCTTGGTGTACCTCTTCCCTGCTCTGCCCGGCTGGACTTTGCCCTTCCTCAGTTTCCACAGCCAATGAAAACTCCCACTCTCTGTCAGCTGTTTGTCTTCCTCCTCAGATTCAGACTCCGACAGGGGCATGACAGTATGGTGCTTTAACCATTAAACCAGGACCCTCAATTTCATAAGCAAGAGGGAGGTGGAAATAGAACCTCTTATTAAAAGAGTGGGGGTGGCCAGCCCTTGGTGAACAAAATGGCTAGGGCAGAGTTTACCTATATTGATACCTTTCAGCTGGGTAGACTCCCAGAACTCCCCAACCAACATGCTAGCTGGAGAATTCTGGGAGTTGAAATCCACCCATCTGAAAGCTGTCAAGGTTGAAAATTTTGGATTAGAGAGTAAAAGAGTGAATACTGTCTAGACAATTTGCTTTGGGGCGGAGAAGCATGTTAGTGAAATTCTTTTGTAACAACTTCATATTCTTTTCTACAATAAACTACTTATCTGCAGTTCCAGGTTCTTTGTATAATTGTCTTTGCATGCCTGTTGGGTGAAGTCTGACATCCAATAGAGAAGACCTACAGAGACCTGAATATTCTATAACCATTAACAGATTGTATGCATATGTTTATTAAGGGACTTGACATGGTTGCTTAATAGCGAGTGGTCTCAGGGTATGGAAAACTTTGCAGAGGATAGAAAAACCCAACATTATCTCATTACATAAATTAGAATATGATTTCAGTTTTAACAAGCTCTGGTTCTTTTTTCACTAGGAGTTGAGTGGCTATTAATGACGAGAAGAAAGTGGTACATAGGGTGTATATTAAATTTCTATCTTTTATTGTACAATCAGTTCTTCTGTATCTCTCATGGCTTGCTATATTGCCCTTAAATCCCAAAGAAAATTTTAAAGGAGGACTTTTCCATTAGCTTTCTTTCTCAGACTGGGAAATGAGGGCCACCCCGAAGATTTTGGAATGATGGAAAGATATTAGCCAGCAGTCTCTATCAATTCCAACCACAAATGCCATCTGGATGTAAAAACAAAACAACAACGACAAAAATACCCAACAATCTCAAGTTCCATGAAAATGAGCTAGAAAAAGAGACATTTCTTTTGTGAGAATTTTTTTTAAAAAAATTTAGCTGTAGCAATAGAGACTTATATACCACTCCATGGTGCCTTACAGCACTAGCTAAGCAGTTTACAATGAAGAACCATTATTTGCATATATATATTTGTAACATTCTGGATCCTCATTTTATCAGCCTTGGGAGGATGGAAAGCTGAGTGAACTTCAAGCTCCTTCAAGCGTCAAGCATCAGGATCAAACTGCAGGCTTTGGGCAGAGTTTACCCACAAAGCGCTCCTCAGATTTACAAAACAAATTTTGGAATTACACCAAACAACTTTGTGAGCCTTCCAGCATCTCTCCTGCCCCTCCTTATTTTTAGTGTGGGAAACAGAATAAAACTGTTGGTATTCCTATGGTTCCTCTTTTGTCTATTCTATGCTGATGATCATGCAAATAATAATAAGGATAGGTCTCTTTGTTTCATGTGCAAATTAATCATGCATGATGATCATGGTCCCAAATAAGGGAAGGAAAGTATTCAATAACTCTTTAGGTAAGCACCTTGACTCATGTTCACAGATGTTGTGGTGATTCTAGAGATTTTCAGCTCAAGGAGCATCTATGGGATTTCAAGAGATCTCATCCCTGAAACAAGCAACTCCTATATTTGTGTACTCAGATAATAATAGCATTTAGACTGATATACTGTCCCATAGCACTTTGCAACACTCTCTGGGCAGTTTACAACATAAGCATTATTTGCATATTGCGTCCAACAATCTGGAAACTTATCTTAACTACCTTGGAAGGATGGAAAGCTGAGTCAGCCCCATCAGGCTTGAATTCCATGCTATGGGCAGAGTTTGTTTGCAATACTGCATTGTGCCACCAGGATTCCTGTGCCATCTCTGAATCCAAATAAAAGTGCACATGATAAAAGTTTGCTTTCTTTATTTTTTTTAAAGTTGCAAACATTTTCTTGAAGTCTAGAACCTGCTGCTGTTCATATTCCTTTTGGAAATTACTGTGGATTTGCTTTCAAAAGCTCTTTGAACTACAACTCATTCTTGACAGAGTGCCTAACTGTTACAAACCAGCACTTCTTACTCCCTCAGCTGCAAAGTATTGGCGCGTAGCCTAACTATGCTCAAATATTCTAAACAGATGGGCTTTTCTCACTGTCAGACTGGCATGTTGCACCAAGGACAGCTAGGATCATCTCTAAGGATGGCTGAACGAAAAGACTCCATATGGGCCCAGTGAGCAACGTAACCATCTTAACACCTGGTCTGTATGTCTCTTGATGTTTCCATCAGGCAAGAGAGAAGAAACCACGCCAACTTTACACCACTCATCGTAGAAATGAGAATTTCCCAGTGTCCTATTCATTTTTTAAAAAATGTATTGTGCCATGTAATAGCCTGCTGCTCTGGGACAAAAACTTAACTGCAAAGGTAAAATAAGAATATGATTAAACTATGCAGCTTGGAACAAAGTCCTGTCTTTTGGACTTTGCATTTCTCTGAAGCAGTTGTGAGTTCCAAATAAATGTTGTGTTTGTGCACAAGTGTTTCCACATATACATATGTATATATAATATAGTATATATAATATTATATATTACATATGTATATATAATATAGTATATATAATATTATATATTACGTTATGTGTGTCCCTAGGTAAAAGAAGAACTAAAGAAGATATATGTGTGTGCTTGTGAATGTATGTATGTATGTATGTATGTATGTATACACACACACACACACACACACACACACACACACACATATAAATAATATGTATGTGTGTGTCTTCATGAATACTTTTAGAAGTGTATTTTTTGTGAAGCTAATATATTACATTATATATGTGCGTCCCTCGGTAAAAGAAGAACTAAAGAAGGTGTGTGTTTGTGTGTGTGTGTGTGTGTGTATGTGTGTGTGTTTTCATGAATTCTTTTAGAAGTGTACTTTTTGTGAAGTTAAACTTACATTTATAACTTTGTTACTATAAAAGCCACCTAGCTTTTGTCTCTTGTCTTCCATCAATAAAGGTTCTGAATTTCTCTCAAACTACATACTATTGATTTTAATAGCTAGAATATATACAAAATGCAAAACATGTCTTTGCTGCTTCTTCTCAGCAAGCTTTGGAAGAGTTCCTAGCACAACCAGAGACCTGTACTAATATATTTTTAAAAATCTGCTTCTTTGGAGGTTGCTACTTTTTCCAAGTAAGTTGGTAAAATGGTTCAGACATGGTTTTTGGATTAGTTCTATGCCCCACTTTCTCCCCCACAGATTTTTAATTATATTCTTGGAAATAAAAAAGTTTGCAAGTATATTATACACCAGGAGCCTTGATGTTGCGAGGGTTAGAATGCAGTATTGCGGGCTAACTCTGCCCACACCCTGGAGTTCAATCCTGAAAGGGTCAAATTTGACTCAGCCTTCCATCCTTCCAAGATTGGTAAAATGAGGTCTCATATTGTTGCAGGCAATATGCTGACATTGTAAACCAATCAGAAAGTGCTGAAAAGCTCTATGGGTCAGTATATAAATCTAATATCAATATTCCAACTGACGAACCCAACCAAAGGAAGCATGTTCAAGACCTTCCAATCTCTGGATGCAAAACTTTATTGAGTTTTGGCACTGATGAAGACAAGACCAGCTCTACCTAATTATTGCACAAACACACATAATGACAGTACAGATCCCCCTATTAGTGCAGGTCACATTGAGTGTCATTGTATGTTTATGAGAAAAATTCTCTGATTTTGGCAAATACCTATTGAAGTGTCCTTGGCTCTCACAGCTTGTCTTCTTGAAGTCTGGAGCCTGCATTTCATCTCACCCTTCCATCCCCCTTGGTTCTTTGGCAAGTTGAGAAGCGATAATGGTTGCAACAACATATGTTGCATTGAGTACATTTTGGTTTGGGGAGTTTTGCCACAGGCAAGATCTCAATTGCACAGTCCATGGAGTGATGGGGCGGTGGAGTGGATGTCACACTCTTTCTTGCTGAACATCTCCGCTAAGTCCTGGTATTCTTTGTGGATGAGCTGCACTTTTGGCACCAGTTTGGAGGCTGCTTTCAGGCACTCAAACCCTTCCCTCTTTTCTCTCTCTTGGGTTGGCTCTCCCTGCTTCCTCCTCTTGAGAGTAACCTTGCTTGGTGAATAACACAGGTAATATTTATATGATTTGGACATTTAGAGGTAGTGTATTAATTGATTAGTCTTACAACCATATCAATAGGACATGTAGAGGAATCTATTCATACTCCTTTGAATATCCTTAAGCAGCAGCCAGTGATTCTCAAGATATAATCCCATTGTGCAAACTTCAAAGTATCTCTTAACTCAGAAGGGAATGATGAAAAAGGATGGAGAGGAAACTTTGGAACACAATGCTGTATGAGTTATAGAAGGCTTAGAGATACATTTCAAAGGCCAAATCATCGGTGCACATAGTTGTATTCTGGTTTGCACTAAGCAGGCTAATCTTGCTAAATTGAGAGGTGTGTCTGTCATATAAACCTATCCCTGAATAAAGGATTAAGCATCTGGAGCCAAGATTTATCTGCTGGCTGGGAAATCCAGACAATAATCGGTTTTCTTAGTTTTGATAGGCTATTGTAGTTTGTAAACCATAGGTGGTAGTCAGAAGTGGGTTGCACATACTTTAACAACCGTTTCGCCTAGGGCAGAACTGAAAATGTGAGTGCACGCACACATGACCCTTCGTGCATGCACACCCCCTTTGCATGTGCATGCACACTTGCAAAAACAAGGATCTCAAAGATCCATCTCATCCTGGGCACCTTTTTTTTTCAACTATTACCATCTGGCAGATGGTACAGGATAATAAAAACAAGGACAAATAGGCTGAAAAACAGCTTCTATTCCAGGGCAGTAGCTCTTTTGAATTCTGCTGTAAGGTGCAGTGTTGGTATGGTGTCAGGGGTTTTCAATTCAATGTGTGGAGTGTGAAGGATGCGTGTTTGTGTTTATTTTCATGGACATGATGTGCACTGAAGATGGTGTTTGATTTTGTCGTACGAGGTGCAATGACAATAAAGTAAATTAACTAACAAGGGGATTTCCTGCGTGCGGAAGCCAGGGTGAGTAGCTCAGGCGAGGCGCAGAAAGCAGGTGGGCTGCGAGGGTGGGGCGAATGAGCAAAACCATGAGATTTATAGGATGGGATAGTGTCTAAGTGGGTGGGTGAGCCCAGTGGGTGATCATAACTACCAGCATGGGTGAGCCGGTCTGAACTGGGAGCAGCCCACCACTGCTGGTTGTTCAGATTGATATTGATATTTCAAGTTTATGTTTGATTCCATCCAGTAGGGTTCTATTGACAAAATATCAATTTTTTCTTCTCTGCTCTTTTTCTGGGGTCTCAACATCTTTTTTTTTTTTTTTTGTACCATGGTGACCAAAACTGGAAGCGGTATAATATTCCAAGTGTGGTCTCACCAAGTGCAGTATTAAGCAGCACTAACAGCTCAAATGATCTTGATACTATCTCTCTGCTGATGCAGCTCAGGACTGCATTGGCTTTTTTGGGCAGCTAAAGCAAACTACTGGCTCATATTTAAGTAGTTGTCCACTAGGACCCCTAGATCCCACTCATAGCTACTGCTATTGAGCAAGGTATCACGTATTCTATACCTGTGCATTTGGTTTTTCTTGCCTAAGTGTAAAACCTAACTTTTCTCATTATTGAATTGCATTTTGTTGGATAGGGTCCAGTGTTCAAGTCTGTCAAGATCCTTCTAGGAATCTTTCTAAAGTTTTGGCTATTCTTCCCAGCTTGGTGCCAGCTGCATATTTGATGAGTTCTCCTTCTATCTTCTCATCTAAATTATTTATGAAGACATTGTAAAATTGTTATAATTGATTTTGTTGCTCTATTGGTTCATATGACCCATTTCCCAAACAACCAACTGAGACAAAAACAATGAAATTGTACTCAAAAGTAGTGTGTCAAGTGAATTTTGAAAGCTTTGGCAATACGTCATCTTAGAATAAAAGAAACCAAGAGTTATAAAGGAGAAATGCAACATTTGATTTAATTACCAGACTCAAAAATTATCAAGAATCAGTCTGTTCAGTACAACTTTCTTGAGAGGAGCTGGTTGCTGGAACAGTTTGTAAGAAATAACATGACTAATGTTATGTAGCCCTGCAAATACAGTGAGGAACTAGTTTTTGTGAATATGCCCATAAAATGTTTTTGGGCCCTTAATAGCCAATGTGATTTATTCTTTGTCTGCATAGAGTAGGCTAGCTTTCTGTAATTATGTCATCTCTGTGTTGGCAGTATAAGCATTGTGCTGTGTGACAGATTTCAGAGCCTTTTACTTTGGTCCTAAATCAGTTGCTTTGAAGGCTAGATAGTTTTGGATGCTCTCTGTTACTGTGCCTCTTTATGGCAGCTTCTACTATAGTGACAACACTCAGAATGATCTCCCACAGAATTAAAAGTCACCTTCTGAGCAAAAAGTAGCCTCCAAAATCAATAACAGAAACTCTGCAGCTCCCTAAAGGCAGATTGAAAACATTAGTCACAAATCATGCATCGTAGAAGGAAGCAGTAGAAACTTAAGTCTCTTGACATACTGGACCTGTGATGTGACACATTTTGAGCAGAAATTAAACGTATCTCCAATTCCATCTGCTTGTCTTTACTGAACTTTCTTGACCAGCACGCCACTCATTCTCCTCAAGACATTTAGCATGGAAAACTTGTGATAAATCTTTGGTTTCTGGCAAGAGTCACATCCCACTTAATTTTTTTGCCAAAGAAGATGATACAGCTGTTTTTGTTAGAGCTTTATAAGAAGAAGAAAAGCATCACACTTGATCTTTTTTCTAACAATATGTTCTTCTTTAGCATCATTCATTCTAGAATCATAGACTCACAGAAAGGGACCCCAGAGGTCTTCAATCTGGTCCAACCCCCTGGTCAAAGCAGAAGTCTTCTACCACCAGTCAAATGGCTGTCCAAGTGATGGAGCACTCACAGGTCGAGGAGACAAGCCATTCCACTGATTAATTGTTCTGACTGTCGGAACATTTCTCCTTATTTCTAGATTAGATCTCTTTCTCACAAGCTTTCACCTATTACTTCTTGTCCTGCCCTCTGGTACCCTAGAGATTAAGTCAATTCTAGTAAAAGTCTACTAAAGTTATACATATTTATAAAAATAAAGGTACCTTGGCTAGATTACATCTTTTGCTTAGTAACAGCTGGAGGAGAGCAATGTGCAGAGCTGCTGTGGGATTATTTTGTGGTACAGCTCAGTAGTTTGTACCAGATCAGCAACATTCAGAGCTTTCTTGAGACATGATAACTGCTGTTCCATCTAGAACAAAAACAGTTTTTAACAGTAACTCTGACTTTCATTTAGCACTTTCAACTAAAGACATTTAAAATATTTACTACCTATTGCCTTGAACAGACAACTGCTTGAGCACTTTCAATCTATATCTGAATAGAGAAAAAACTAAAAAAAAAAAAGAAATAAATGAACATGGGGATAAACTTAAAAGAATTCTCTTCTGGCAACGGAGAAGCTCTTACAGTTTCAGCAAAGCCATAGAGCAATGCTGACCTTGCATTCTTAGAACATTCTCTGTAGAAGTTCGTACTGTAGCACAGGGGTGTCAAACTCAATTTCATTGAGGACCACATCAGGGTTGTGTTTGACGTTCGGGTGGGCAAGGGGGCGTGCCTGGGTGGGTGTAGCCAACTTGACATCATTTGTGTTCGGGGTGCCTGTGGCCGGAGCAGTGAAAACAGGTTCCCGAGCTCCGTTTTCGGATGGGACGGCCTCCCACAATCATTTGCCAGAGAAAAAGGAGCTTGGGATGGATCCTTTTGGATCAGATCTAAGCACCCCATGGGCTGGATCTGACCTGCAGGCCTTGAGTTTCACACTCCTGCTGTTTTCCTAAATGCTTTGCACTTTGCTTCCTAAGAAACGTCTTTCAATGGGCCTGGAAGAGAACAAATCCCACGCAGAGCACCAGTTTTTATGTCCTTAGTAACATATTCTATTTTTTGAATGCAAATCCAGGGAACGGTTTTTAAGATGCAGGATTCAATATTATTTCCAGTAATTTTTTTCTCATGTTTTCACATTTTACTAGAACAGGAGAGGAAGGAGGACAGAAATGGATGGTGCCAAACTTTACTCTGCTTGATATTTATTACTTTATAAATAACTCAACGCAGCAAACATATATAATACTTCTTCCTCCTATTTAATCCACATCAATCTGTAGAGTGAGTTGGACTGAGGGAGAGTGATTGACACAAAATCACCCAGTCACCTTTGGTGCCTAAGGAGGGACTAGAACTCACATTCTCCTTGTGATTGGCCCAAAGATACTGAGCCAGCTTTCATGCCTAAAGCCGGATTAGAACTCATGGTTTCCTGGTTTCTAGGCCAGCACCTTAACAGCCACACCAAGCTGGCTCTTATTCCCCTTTTTCCCATTACATACTCAACATGATGTCGATTAACTGAAATTTTAATGTTGATTATACATATCAATACACAGGGCTTGTAATCCACTTTCAGGCATTACCCATTGGCTTCCAGTATTTATTCAAACTTAGGTTGAATACATCAATTTATGCTTCAGTGCTATAATGTTCTGGTTTCTGGTTTAAATGAATCCCAAGGGGGGAAATGTTTTCCTACTTTACTCATGAGAATAATAAATTTCCCTGAAATTTACTTAGCTCTGTAAAGAAAGACAAAAATAGAAAGCCATTTCATTCTCACCAAAGTGAATAAGAACAATAAAAGGGTGAAGAACAAATAAAAATGCTAGTATTTTAACCAAAGCACAATAAGGTGTGTGTGGGGGTGGGTATATGTGTAGGAGAGAGAGAGAGAGAAAGAGAGATCATGTTATGATTATCTCTATATCTGATCTATCTATCATCTCTCTCTCATCTATATCTAATCTATCTATGTAATATGTGTGTGTGTGTGTGTGTGTAATCTATCTATATCTAATATCTAATATCTATTTGTCTGTCTATCTAGCTATCTGTCTGTCTGCCTGTCTATCATCTGTAGTGTGTTCTCTCTTCAGAGGTTTTTCTTTTTACTCGTTTGCCTTTTGTTTGAGCTTCAACTCTTCAATCAGTCTATACATATTTATTTTTGTGAAGTATAGCAATAGTTCAGGATGATCTTTTGAGCTTTCCTTTTGGCTTGCAAAGTACCATCACACCTGTGCCTTTAGGGGACATTTATCATTTATCACAATTATCATTACAGGTGAGACAGAAGGCATACCCACTGCTGATGTAAATGTGGCATGATCTGGCTTTTCAGAGAAAAGCTCACGAAACACCCACTACCTCCATCCCACTCCTATTAACAAAAAACAAAATGGAACAAAGAAGTCTGTCTTTGGGGGAAAATGCTTCTTTTGTTATATAAAAGCATTTGATTTATTAGAACAAATTTTTATTGTTGCTCAGGAGACATTAGGAAGCAGCAATGGGCTATTGTCAATTGTCAATGTCAACCTTTTTATTTATGGAATAATTATCCCCACTTATTAAAACCTAGGTTGAAAATAAAAGAAACTTCTAACTTGTTTCTTTTGAAACAAGGCTGTGCTGTAAAGAGCAGTTTTCCCACTACCGTCTGCTTCTGAAGCAATTGCTAAAAGTTCACAGGAAGGTGGACAAACTACATTGTGCTTGATACCTGCAGGTAGTCAATTGATATGCATCATATACACAGTGTTGCATATACAGGTAGTCCTCGACTTACGATCACAATTGAGCCCACAATTTATGTTGCTAAGTGAGAATTCTGGCCCATTTTATGACCTTTCTTACGATAGCTGTTAAGTGACAACTTAACTTTGACTTTGCTTCTCAGAAGTTTACAAAAGGGGATCACATGACCACGGGACACTGCAACCGTCATAAATATGAGTCAGTTGCCAGGCGTCTGAGTTTTGATCACGTGACCATGGGAACGCTGTAATGGTCGTAAGTGTGAAAAATGATTCCATGTCACTTTTTTCCAGGACCGTTGTGACTTTGAACAGTCACTAAACGAACTGCTGTAAATGGCGGGGGGAAGCTGGCTGCCAGAGAGTGGTGCAGCAGCTACTCTTGGTTTTTATTTTATTTTATCAACTTTTAGTACTCCCACTGGATCCTTTTTATTTAAATAATATTTTTGGAGAAGATAACAGTGTGGACCACAACACAGATAAAAGTTTTTGTTTTGCTAAGGACTAACAAGGCATGGAGAAAAGAAAGAAGTGCCATGGCACTAGCCCAGGATCTTTCCCACCAGTGAAGACTCGCAAAACAACCAAGAATTGGGGAGCACTTTGCTGGCAAGAGATCTGTAAGTAAAACTAACCCCGCTCCATTTCCAACAATCTTGAGAAGTTAGAAGGGACCTGAAAAGAGATCTGACAAAACAGCGGGTATTAGACTTTCCTGATCTAGTGCGGGAGGAGCAAAATGACAGCCAGATATTTTCACAAAAATCTGGAGACTGTGATAAAGGCTAAAAAAGTTAACTATAAACAAAGCGAGGAGAGCTTACCGTAGAATACAACAACTGCTGTAAGTGGAGGAATACCTGTACTCCTGTCTTGTGTACGGTACAGGAACAGATAAGTCCGACAAGATTGACTTGTTCTTATTCTCAGCCTTGCAAGATAAACCAGATAAGAGTCATACCCATGAGTATGAACTCTATCTTTATTGTAAGGTTACGTTATACCAGAATGTCAACTCATAAAACATTCCTATGCCTGTTTTAGTAGTTGCCATTAGAAAAAGGGGGAGAAGAGGAAGGGAATCTGGAAGAGCAGTGCAGCAGTTTGAAAGCGAAAGTACATTCCAACTCTTATCTTTAAAATATTGTAACTAAAATACCCAAGTTTTTGCCCGTGAATATATTTAATTGGAGAATGTGAATGATGACACCCAGCCCATGTCATCTGGTTTATGAGACACCCAGAGGAGTGGGGGAAACAAGGTCACAGGTGACTGTAAATGACGTATGCCAGAGTTGGCTTCATACAGGGCAGTGCCAGTATGTCGCCTCCAATAAATCCTTTGAATTTTTTGAATTTTGGCTTGAGAATCATGGTTTAATTAGGGCAATTGATGGAATCCTGACATCTGAAAGTACTATGAGGGTGGAGTGGGGTTGGGGGGAATTGTCAAAGACATAGCTGGCCAACAGCTTTACAAGATCTTAGAGGAAACAGATTATCTGGATCTATGGAGATGAGATTAAACATACTGTATGTTGATGTCTTTGGTGGAGTCAGGATGGCAGTGATATATCATCCTGTTTCTCCTTGAAGTCTCATCAATCTATAGTATCATAGCTTGTGATATTCTTCTGTGGCTCTGTGGTGGGGATTATTCTGGTTGTCCTCCACACTCTGTTCCAATCAGTGTTAATTTGGTGGAGAGATTGAACCTGTAGCCCTCTGCTCACATCTATGTGGCTCTTCAGGGATCAATACTTTTGCTCCTGATACTTAAACCATTGGGTGAAGTCATCCATCCATGAATCATCAGTATCCATACAGAAACCACTGGGTGAGAACATCATATGTACAGTTGTGTACATATGTACATATTATGTGCAATGATATCCAATTGACTATCATATGTATAGTTGTATAACTGTATGGATCTGCATAGGGAGGAACAGGTCAATTTGCTCACTGCAACCAGTGGTTGCTATTCTACCGGTTCTGCCTGTTCTGGCATACTGGTATCACCAAAGATCAGAACCCGTTCTCTCTGAGGAGCTGCTGTTGGGCCCACCCGCCTGCCTGGACTTCCATACTGAGCTTTATAACCTGCTTTTGACACGCAGTTGCTTTGCGCGGCACAGTATATTGCCACACGTCATCATGCTAACGTGACAGGGAGAGTGCAGGATTGCAGGAGGTGAGTCAGAAAGCCTCTGTGACTGCACAAAGTGCGCGTTTGGCACGTGTGCATGCCCAAAGTGTGTGTGCGCAAAGCGTGCCCACCAAGCCATGCCCACCAAACCGGTGGTAAACTATTTTGAAATGCACCACTGATCACAAACCATCTATTCCTGGGACTTTCCATTTGGGCTCTTCTGGGTATCACAGTTCCTACTTGACAAGAACAGGACAGCATTAAATGGTGAGACCCTTCGAACAGTTTCTTATCCCCTACTAATGAAATGAATGGAGTATTGTAAATCATTTTCCATGGGGCTGCCCTTGAAGATCCTTCAAAAGCTACTGCTGGTCCACAGGGCTCTTGGGTGGGCAGTAACAGCCATGCCATGGCATGCCCTTGTGACCTCACGGTTTTATGAGCTGCATGAGCTACCATTGAACACTTTCTGGTGTTACTCTAGGGTCCATAAAGCATTTCATCAAAATCTTGAATGTACCCAGGCTAATTTTGTACATGTATATATATTCTTTTCCCATTAAGCCTTTTCTGTGCAAACTTCCATTCATAATAAATAAACTGCAGTCTCACTGGGGTAGAAATGAATTTCATCCAGGTGCATATTCTTTATAAAAGGTTAGCAAATATTAGCACCAGGTGTTCAAGGATGGGTATGCTAATGACACAGAAAATAGCATAAGAGTTCCAGTTGGTTTGGATATTTAAGTTCAGGATTGTCAGGGCCTCTCATTCAAATGCCTGGCACTCCAGATGCCAAGAACAGCAGCAGCAGCCCTGGCCACTCAATATTCAGATCACAACTGGCCTACAGGGTAGAGAAGTTTCCCATGCTTGCTTCTCCAAAAGTTAAAAAAAATATTTGTAATTCCAAATTCTTTACTAGCAATTCTATTTCTGCCACATTCACCCCTCAATTTTGGTTTAGCTTTACGCTGACTTAGATGCACAACCATGGGCAACTAAGAGAAAAGATATTTTATGTACATGTTTTGGTTTATGATTACATGTTATGAGTGACTATACGGAAAGACAAAAGGTTCGCAAATGTAGTAGGTCTTGCAAACAGTTATTTTTCTTAGTGTTATTAAGGATATACCTTACACATATTTCAAGCTTCCATGCAGAAGCCCAGAAAATAAAAAAAGAAACAAACATTTTCTCTATATAGTCAATAATAGTAAAGGCAGCAAATGCTACATTTATTTTTTAAAATAAATGCTGATAATAATCAGTCTTTTCTGCTGTGGGAGCTACAGTGAGAAGTTCAAAGGTTTCTTTCAAAATCAGGTTGGTAAAAAGCTTACAAGACTCTAATAATGAACTGCTGCAGGATAGGAAAAACCCATCTTTTTAAAGAGATGGATTCAGGAGGAAAATCTATCAGTAAGTAATATACAGCAGTAATTCTTTTTGTCAGCAGTAAAGAATTTAACAGGTGTGTATGTGGATCAGCTAAGATCCAATCTAAAATTGAGTTTCAAGATTCAAAGTTCTTCTGGTTCAATTCAAATTTGTATTTGTAGTTTTGATGGCAATATGTTTTGATTCAAACTGAGTTGAGAGTCAATTCTGGGGAAAAAAAATCAATTGCATACTATAATAAACAAGCATTAAAATGCCTGCAGTCTCCTCATATTTGATGGGTTGATTGCCAAATGGGACTGTAGACCAGTTAGATGACATTTGTCCAACAAAGTTTCAACAGATAGCTTCAATAATTATTTTTTTAAAATAATCACCCCATCACCTCTTTCTAGGCGAGAGATAGGAGTGAAAACATCTCCAATTTGTCAAAGTATCTATAGAAAAATTGTGCTGAATGACTATAGGATGTGTCCTTTTCTTTTTTAAAAAAGTTGTTTTAGAAGTAAGCCTTTATCTTCTAATCTGGAAGATAATATTTTGATTGCCAGATTTATGAACTGCTTTACAAAAAAGTCTGACAAATATGTAAATGACATTATAATATACAGAAAGAGTCTGCTTAATGCAGAAGTCTAATTGCCATCATGTTTACGAATTTGCTCAATGAATATATATGAACCAGCTTAAACAAATCCTAGCAGAAAAGAGAGAAACTTAAAAGCATAACTTTCATAGGTGCTTGGAATTAATCATTCCCCTGATTGCTCATATCAAAAGCCGACCATCATAATATCACTTACTAGTTTTTTTGATATATAGAAGCAGAATTGCCAAAGTTAATACTCAGAGAATCCAAAAATATTGTCATGCCTTCACATCTCCCTGAAATTCAGCACCTTCAATTATTACGTAGATGCAATTCAGATATAAAGAGGGTTGTATATGATTGAATTATTTAGCACATGTACTGTTAACATGGAAATCATGAAAAATAATTGAGATCTCATGACCACAACTGCAGATGAATGAATCTGTGATCTCTCTCATATGCACGTACAATATTGTTGTAGGCTATTATATTTTAAAATCTCTGGAGATCAATGGAGAAAATTGTTTATTTTCTGTCTAAATGAAGCCAGATTTCTAGGCTAAGCAATAATTGTCAGGACTCTGGCATCCACCCCCATTCCAGTCTAAAGCTGCATCTCTCAGAGTTACAAAAAAAACCCCAAGATTTATTAGGAGTGAACATGCTGGTGCTACCTGGGTGAAGCTGACTCTGAGACACATCATTCATTTCACCCTTGACCCCGGTCTTCCCCCCGTCCCCTGGATGTATATTCTCCAATGGGACACATCCATAGCCAAGAGTCATTAATCATGCTCTCCAGTAATAATCTTGCATGCCAGAAGCTTCAGCCACCTAGCCATTATCTATGAAAGCATTTAAGGAATGTATTGCTTCCCCTCACTCCCTTTCTACTGGCAATTCTAAAAGACCAGAGAAATATTTTTGAGTTGACAATAATTGCATTTTATTGCATAATGAAGTTACCATTTTATTACCATTTTTGCATTGAGTATCTTTGGTTTGCTGTTCCAAGATCATTTTTTATAATGATATTTGTTTATCATATTTGCATGGCTGCTGATGTCACAAAAGAATGACTCTGGGCAGTGCAAAACAATTTCACAATGAAAGCTACTGTTGCTCTCCTCCTCTCTGACATCACCATGAAAGAGCTGAGTGTTAAGTGATTTGCTTAACCAAATCCAGTCTTCGCTTATTCATCACCATTTTTTTAGTCATTATGTTTCAGCTGTTTTCATTTAACATGTTGCTTTTCTATAGCTTTTCAGAAGAAAATTACTGAATTTACTATGTATTCAGCCTGCTGTCAAGTTCGAAGCACTTATGCTGTTTCAACCATTATCACTTCTCAGCAATAAAGAACAAGAGGGGAGAGGAGGGTGAGATGAAATGTAGGCTCCAGACCTCAAGAAGAGAAGCCATGAGAACCAAGGACACTTCGGCAGGTGTTGGCCAAGACTAAAGACTTTTTCTCATAACAATTTGGACCATGTGACCTGACTAATAAGGGGAGGGAGATTTCTACTCTTTAATTATGTGGGTTTACATGGGAATTAGATAGATCTAGATAGATTTGCTCACTTTCAGCACTGGTCAAAAGGGCCCAGCAGAGATTATACTACCTGAGACTTCTTAGAAAACAACTGAATGAAAAACTGCTGGTAACCTTCTACCGCTGCACAACAGAAAGTGTTACTGCACCTCAGTATGGTTTGCCAGTTGCACGGTGGCAGATAGGACAGCACTCCAGAGGGTTAACGTCCTTGCGCAGAAGATCATTGGTTGCCCTCTCTTTGGAAGAGCTTTATATCTCCCATTGCCTTAAGAAAGTTCAAAACATTCTCAAAGATCCGTCTCATCCTGGACACCCTTTTTTTTGAATTATTACCATCTGGCAGACGATACAGGATAATAAAAACAAGGACAAATAAGATGAAAAACAGCTTCTATCTCAGGGCATTATCTTCTTTTGAATTCTGCTGTATAGTGCAATGTTGGTGCGGTGTTGGGGGTTTTCGGTTCAATGTGTGAAGGGCGAAGGATGTTTGTTTGTGTTCATTTTCATGGTCATGATGTGCACTGAAGATGGTGTTTGATTTCATTGTATGAGGTGCAATAAAATAAACTAAGTACTAAATATGTCCAAAATAAAGACTTAATTCAATTACTGTTAGCTGTTAGATTTACAATCATACAACCACTGAAAACAAAATAATATATTTCTTTGAGGCAGTGATACTCAAAAAGAAATTCAGCCAATGGAACAATGTACCACATCACAAAAGTTTTTGATTAATCATGAGCACTGTTTTGTTTTGTTTTCTTTGTCTAGTCACCATTTATAAAACTAGTGTAATACCTTTATGTGTACAAATGTCTTCTTGAATAGAAAAGCTGAGCTTGGATGCTTTAAATATTTATATTTCCAGGTATAGAGAGGGTAGAGAAGATTTTGTTTTGCTTCTGTTTTGTTCATTTCTTTGCATTTTGCTTGTTTCAATAAAAGTGAAAGATAATGCACAGCACTGTTCCTATGGGGTAGAACTGGGAATTACAATTGCACTTATAACAGTTTGTTACTTATGGTGGGGGCAGTGAGCCCTTAGCACAGTCTTGAAATAGATTATTATCTTTGGAAAAATATAAATCCAGATGAAATGACAGTACATTTATGTGTACATTATCTTTGCCTCTGTACTCCCATGGAGCATCTGTCTTCAGTCTTGCAGAACTCTGACAAGATTTCTCATAAGCATAAAAATTGAGCAAATTCCTGATGCAGACTAATCAGATTCTCGTTGATAAGCTGAGCAATTTTTCTATTTTGGGCGTGATGACATGTTCATCCTTCTTGATCAAGTCATGAGTAATAGATGAGACATCTTTCACCATTATTCCCACCCTGAGAATTATTCACCTGAATAATATTCGTGTGCTTGTTACTATTTGCCTTCTTCTAATAGAACCTGAAAAGTCAGCAATACATATGAATAGTTTTATATACTAGTCAATTTTCTAAAAATGGAGAACTTAGCATCATTTTAGGGGGTATGGTGAAATAAACCAGTTTTTTTAAAAAAGAATTGCACACTATATTGTTACTTATAGTCCATTGAACAATCAAGTTCTGACTCTTTTTTCTTTGACTATGCAATTTATTTAGGCTCAGGAACAATGAAAATTATGAAGTTATTTAGGTAATGCAGTGGAGACTCAGATGTGTTTACTGTCCATGGTACTGAAATGTCAGATACACTGACCGGCCTGTTTTCCAACTATGCAGACTTCAACTCCTAGAGTACAGGTAGTCCTCAAATTATAACCACAATTGAGCCCAATATATTTATAACTTTTCCTGCCACAGTTGTTAAGTGAATCATTGCATTTGTTAAGTTAGTAACATGGTTTTTAATCTGGATTCCACTTTATTGGAAGGCCCCAAAAGCAGATTATTAGGGACACTCCAACCGTCATAAATATGAACCCATTGCCAAGCATCTGAATTCTTTTTTTTTCTATGTTTTTTATTTTTTAAAAACAAACATACACATACAAAACATAAAAACATAAAACTATCTTCCATTTTATATACATACAGTGTGTCAGTTGGTTATGTATCTTTTGTGCTATCCTTTTGTAGTCATTTACTTACAATTTATATCAGCCTTCATATTCAAACTAACATATGCTTATATATTTATCAGTTATTAATCATGACTAAACTATTTATTCCATCATTTTATACGAGATGTTCCAAGTTTTGTCTTAAAATTTGTGTTATACTTTCAACCAGTGCTACTTTTCCATATTCTTCTATTCCATATTCTTCTATTCTTCTATTTCCATATTCTTCTATTCCATATTCTTCTCCCGCCAAGCACCTGAATTCTGATCACATGACCATGAGGATGCTGCAACTGTTATAACTGTCAAAAACGGTCATAAGTCACTTTTTTTCAGAGCTGTTGTAACTTTGAAAGTCACTAAATGAACTGTTGTAAGTCGAGGACTACCTGTATCTCGGATCCAATGATGACTTTGCTTTTAGGAAAGATGGGTACCAAAATCGTATGTTATGGTGTAAATATACACCATCTATTCTTTGTCCTTATTTTAGAAAAGAAAAAGGTGGGAAAATATTTAAAATATCAAATTACTTAATCACTATTCTAAAGAACCTGATCCTTTTTCCTAAATGAGATGATGAATAACATTTTAAGGGTGCAAGGGAATGTTTCTACGTTAAATATCTCCCAACTACCTCAAAAACTCTGAAGTTTATTGGTCATATATTACGATTCCTTGTCAACTCTATGAGCTGCAGTGGCGCAGTGGTTAGAGTGCAGTACTGCAGGCTACTTCTGCTGATCATTGGTTGCCAGCAGTTTGGCAGTTCGGGTCTCACCGATTCAAGGTTGACTCAGCCTTCCATCCTTCCGAGGTGGGTAAAATGAGGACCCAGATTGTTGGGGAAAATACACTGACTCTGTAAACCACTTGGAGCGGGCTATAAAGCACTGTGCATATATGTCTAAGTGCTGTTGCTTTTGCTATGAAGGTGATGAGACCCACAGAATCATGCCAGATGCCCCTAAGATTGACTATTAAGATTTACTATTATGACAGAAACTTACAAGATGCTTCTTCTCATTCTTTGAGTGTGTGTGTGTGTGTGTGTGTGTGTGTGTGTGTGTATGCAAACACTCCTACCTGCCTTTCTGTGACATTTTCAGTTCCTTCTTTTCTCATCTGGGCTTCTACAGTGCTTCTCTGCTCTTTGTATTGGTAGCAGATCTTTCCTCCATCAAGGTCATCTTCACAGTCTACATTTCTTCCCAAAATACATTAAGTTGTTTGGATTGCCTGCTATATAATATCAACAGTAGATTTGTCTAATTAAAACTCCATAATGCATTAATAAATCTGACTCCTATTTTTAAAAATGCTAATCTGGAAAAAAAATATAATACCTTGTCAGGATAACAATGAAGTAGCAAATCAAATATTGTTCTTACCTATAATTTTCTTAGTGGTGTCAAAAACTAAACAGTAGCAAGAACATGTAATTATAATTAACTCATAACTGGGAGATTTACTGAAAAATGACTTTTACTTTATTTTGTTAAAGGCTAATTCTACATCCACTAATTAAGGAATAAACTTCAATGAAATCAAAGGAATTACTTCTAAATTGATAAAGATTGTGCAGACATTTTTAAAGGGGGAGTATATGCAGATAGATAGATAGATAGATAGATAGATAGATAGATAGATAGATAGATGCACACACACACATACACATACACACACTTATATGCACACATACAAACACACACACACACACACAGAGTATAAGGAGTGCAGTGTGCTCCGCCTAGAAGTGGAGCTCTTGCCACATAATTAGAAGGTTGTGAGTTTGATGAGGATGTATCTG
Organism: Pseudonaja textilis; assembly: GCF_900518735.1. Next base: position 9,917,807 of record NW_020769328.1, on the reverse strand, counting down.
CTGAACAAAACTCCGCATTGGCAACAGGCAGAGCATCCGGTCATTAACCACTCTGCTTGCTCCATTCAGTTGCCCAGTCTCCACCCTGCAAGGGATTATGGCATTGTTAAAAGATGATGATGATGTATATAATAAAGAATGTGCTTACATTTTTTTAAAAATGGGAATACACACACACACACACACGCATACACCAGAGGTGGTATTCAACCAGTTCACACCTATTTGGGAGAACTGGTAGTGGTGATTTGGTGTGGGTCACGGAACTGGTGGCGACCCTTGGCTGGCCATGCCCCCAAACCGGGTCGCCCCGTCACCCGGTCGCCCGCTTGTCCTGGTTGGTCTCCTAGCTTTCTGTACCACGTGGTGGCCATGGGGCTGCTTGGGTGGATGTGCGCATGTGCAGCAGCTCCGGGACATCCGCCAGCCTGCCCTCCGTCCCGGAACACATTTTCTTCCTTCTCCCAGCATCAGATGATGTTACCATTAAATGTCTGGAAGAAAACAACCAAGCACAGGGAGCACGAAGGACCCCCTCAGTTCAAAAGAATTACCATATGTAAAGTGTGCCTTACCATTTTACCTTTTAGCATCTTCTATAAGAAATTAATAATCCCCTTAATTCATTAAAATTAATTAATGAGTTACAGAAATGCCTACAAAGAGGAAATGATTATTCTTACCAAGTAATATACATTTCTTAATTGCAACCCTTAATTCTTTGCAGCAAGCTATATCCTTCAGTTCTTAACACTTTCTCCAAATAAGCAGCTTGATGAAGAAAACAACCAGCAAATTGCAGATGTCTTTTTTCTGTTTTTTAAAAAAAGTTGTTAAAGCATATGGCCAGAATTCAAAGATGAAATACATTCAGAAATTGGAGACAACAGAGGGTCTACATGAGATACACTCTGGGATTTACTGCAGATAAGAACTATTTGCACATGAAACAGTGTGGCCAATAGAGTCACAGAACTGGAAGGAATCAGAAGTGGTATTCTGCAGGTTCTGACCAGTTCTGGAGAACCAATAGTGGAAATTTTGAGTAGTTCAGAGAAGTGGCAAATCCCACCTCTGACTGGCCCCGTCCCCATCTATTATCTGCCTCCCATTGAGTCCCAGCTGATCGGCTGGGTCTTCTTTTGTTGCACTGCTGAGGAGAATGGAGCTGGAAATCAGGTTAGTGGGGTGGGGAGGGAATGGGATTTTGCAGTATTCTTCCCCTGCCATGCCCACCAAGCTACGCCCACAGAATTGGTAGTTAAACATTTTTGAATCCCACTATTGGAAGTAATCACTGAAGCCACCACAATAGACTGCCTGCTTTATGCACCAATCAAAGTATCATAACAGATGTTTGTCCACCCTTTTCTTTAAAAGCCAGCCAGCAAGTGAATGATATCTGTACCCTGGTCAAATGTACTTGTAAATTCGCGAAGTTTTCCTGACCTGCTCCCGAGTTGTCATAGGCAGGGGGATGGGAAGTCATGCCTCACAGCTGCACTGAGGACTTTGCACCTCAGTCAAAACAAAACACTTCCTAGCTGCCCAAAGTCAAGGCCATCTCCATGGAGACCTGCAAAGGCTGGAGGGGGTGAGTTCTACAACCTGTGAAATTGCTTCATTGGGGAATGTGCCAGATGACACACCTTGAGGGGAGGAGGCAAGAGGGTCAGAGGAAAGGGGCGAAGTGGATGAAGTCAGAGCTGGCTTACCTTAGTTCATGCTGACATGGTGCTCCTGATAAATAACTGGATTCTTCTTGCTAAATGGTTTGAGGCTCCTGATTTTATTAGGGCATCGGTTGGAACCCTGACAGTTCCATTCTCTTGTCTTGTCTTACTGTTAGGAAGGTTTTTCTAATATTAAACTCCTTAATAATGACAGAATAAGACAGTTGGAAAGGACCAAGATCAAGCAGGATACCCTATACCATATTTCAGACAAATGACTGTCCAATTTCTTCTTTAAAACCTCCAGTGATGGAGCGCCCACAACTTTTGAAGGCAAACCTTCCCATAACTAAGACTATTCTGTACCACATGTAGAATCCTGATAGCAGTGGTATTCCCTGTGACATTTGATGGAAGTGAAAGTTGGAAGAAGCCGGATGGGAAGAATATTGAACGTTGGTGTTGAAGAAGACCTCTAAGAATATTGTGGGCAGCCAAGAAAACAAGCAAACTGGTCATCAAACAATCCAGAATTTTCAGTCAAGGCACAAATGACCAGCTCCAGTGATCCTATTCAGACACATTTTGCAATGATCTTGCTGTCAAGAGAAAACTCTAATCCCGGCAAAATACTGGAAAATGGAAGAAGAAGCTGGCCAGGAACAAGATGGATGAAATCAGTTACAGTGACGATGATCTGAAAGAGCAGATTAGGAACAGATCATCATGAAGAAAATCTATGTTGTTTACTTATTTATTCATTTATTAATTTTTCATGCTGACCATCTCTTTTATAAGGTGACTCTGGCTGACTTAAAAATTATAAAATAAGTAGAAAAATAGTTAAAATATTAAAACATTAAGATTATCCAGTTTATGATTTAAAATAATACTGAAACTAGCAACTTGAGGATACATAATCAATGCTACGCATCTGGGGAAGTTTAACATGTGGGACATTCCTTCATATTCTTGAAAAGAATCAGCACCGGAAAGCAAGACAAGAAACAATGGATGTGTTGTGGTTAGCCGGCAGCAGGTGCGGACGGCTGAGGAGAGCGAGGACTCAGATGAGGGTCCAGGACATTAGGGAGTGGACTGCTGCCTTCAGAGATTGTGGGGGCTGGCAGCAGCAATGAGGAGGTTCCAAGGGGCCTGTGCCAAGTGCGTGTATGCACAGGGTTGCTCAGAGGAAAGAGCAGTTACAACAGCACGGGTGACTAAGGAGTAAGGCTACAAGATAAGAGCCCCTTCTTCAAGAAGATAAAAGCCAGCTATGAAATGAACGTACTTTGCAGAAGGCAAAGACATTTTGAAACTCCAGCCTCGTGGATATTCCAGTATCCTGAGTTTGTGTTTGAAGATTCCTATTTTGCAAATTATTCCTTGTCTGTTATCTTTTGGCAAGTCTTGCACAGTATGGCAAGACTTGTGCTTATCATAGCTAATTATTTCATAAAAGCACTACAAGGTTTCTGTTCCTTTTGGATTGTGTTTGGTTTGTTGGAAAAAGGCATGGGTCAGAACAGGATGGAAACTAATCAAGGAGAGAAGCAACTTAGAACTAAGGAGAGATTTCCTAATGGCTAGAGCAATCAACCAATGGAATAGCTTGCTTCCAGAAGTTGTCAATGCTCCGTCACTGAAGGCTTTCAAAGACTGGACAACCATTTATCTGAAATGGTATAGGGTCTTCTGCTCAACCAAGAGGTTGAACTAGAAGACCTCCAATGTCCTTTCCAACTCTGTTTTTCTATTATTTTGTTCCGTTATGTCCTCCTAAATAATGTCTTCTGTCCAGTTCCTACAAGATGTAGTTTCTAATCCCCCACATTATTTATCCTCCTTATTCTTCTCTGAATGAGTTTCATATCGTATGAATCCTCCTTGAAATGTGCTGCCCAAAATGGACATAATACTTGATGTGAGATATAAGCAAAAAAGAACAAAGTTTAAATATTTGTGTTTGTGATTGGAAAAGTACATTCTTTTAATATCAGTGAAAATTACACTTCTCATGTCCAGGGAAAAGCAGTGTGACAATTCCATGACTTTTTTTTTTCCTGTAAAGATTTCATTTTCTCCCCTTTTTCCTAAATGAGGAATTTTGCAATTATCTGTTAAATTCCATTCTTATATTTTCAGGTCATTTCTCTAATCGAGATCATTTTGGTTTTATTTGGTCCTCTGAAATATTCGCTCTGTAGTTCCTGCAATTTTGCTAGGTATTTCTTTCATGTCATTACCCAAGTCATTAATAAAATTGTTACATACTGATTACCTGGCACCTCATCCTATTTAGATCTCTCATCACTGAAGAGCGCTCTGAATGTGATTTTCAAGTCTCCTGACTCCGGATGTTAATATGGGATGGAACATATCACTCAAGCAACTCAAATTTCAACAAGTTGGATAGATGGGTCTGTGCTGTCGTGTATACATATAAACTAATTTATGAATTAGAAGTTTTAACAATTAGGACTGCATCAAGGATTTGAATTCTTAAACTATCACTCATCAGTTTTAGGGATTTTTTTTCCCTATAATTTCTGCTGTTGCATTTGAAACTGGCACATGGGAAATCATGGGTCATGTGGAGTAGGATTGAAAATTGCATCCAGAAATGGTCAAAAGACCATCCAGGGGAATCTATTCCACAGCAGAAAGAAGCTGATGCCTAAGCCCTTCAATTCATTTACAGCAGGGGTCTGCAACCTGGGGCTCTGGAGCCACATGTGGCTCTTTTGATCCTCTGTTGCAGCTCCCTGTCAGCTGATCCTACCACTGGCTGGCCCCTCCCCTCCCCACCATTCCTTGCCTGGCCTGAGAAGGTAAGGGTGATGGCTGGGGATGGAGACTCACTCCATATTCCAGAGGAGTCATACCGATTGTTAAATTATTGACTCCTGGGGTTTTCTTTTCTGTGGGAAACGGGTCCAAATGGCTGTTTGAATGTTTAAAGTTTGCAGACCCCTGATTTACAGCAATTGTAGCCAATATCTTATCAGGTCCACTATCTCTTCCTGAGCATTTCAGTTTTGGTCTCCTAACATTCTGGTGTGTGACAGCACCTTCAGGAAAGGTTGAACCCTGAGATTCTTCTCTATGAGGACAGGAAAAAAAGAGGAGGAATGTAACAAGAGATGAAGACAAAGAGAGAGAGAAGATTTTGCAAGAGGAAGAAATAAAAAACAGTGAAATCAGGAATTTGGTTCTTCTTGGTGCCTTTGGTCATACCCACCAAAGACAGATAGGGTAATGAGTGTGTTTCTCAATCCAGAAAAGTTATATCACTCTCAAAATTCCCCAAACATTATTTTAGGTGCATGTGTAAATGAATATATTTCTTCAGGTGTAACTCGGGATTTATTGGATTTTACTAATTCACATAGCAATCTCTACATATTCTTCAGATCCAAAGATTTTATATGGCCTTTGAGTGATGCGTCCCTTGTTTCTGATCCACTTCATGCTATTTTTATTTTTATTTCTTCATTCATTTAAGAAGAAAGTCATCAGATTATGTTTTTCTCAGGAAGAAAATATAGTCATGTATAACTGTGCCTTTATGTGTCACCTTTTAAAAAAAATCTAAAGTGGCTGCCCAGGCAGGAAACCGTTGCATGTGTGAAATAGGATGAATGGGGTATGATTAGGGATGAATCTATGCTGGGTTTCTTTCAAATTGAGATGCCATGATTTGCCAAACTGGACTCCTCCAGGACAGTAACAATGGATTGATATTGCTGTCATCATTCAAAGCATTTATGGAAAATTGGGCAAAAAAGAACATTTGCTTCATAAAATTGCCAAACAGAAAATGAGATATTAATATTTCTGTAGAAAAGATTTTGCATGGGACTCATTTTGGAAGCTATTTTAGAAATGTAGATTGTATATTCAAAATCTGGACAACAGGTGCCTGGAATTTGAGGGTGTCTTCCTTAAAAATAAAATTGTGTAATTTGGCAGACCAGATTGAAGTTTGTGCCCAGATGGCAGCTCCATGGAATGAATGGAACTGATCCTAGCATTTTGGGTGAAGGGCGAATGGCATTTTAATTCTTCCTACCTTTTCCCAAAGTACCTTTGCCAGCTGCTTTTGAGCCTTGTAAGAGAAAATAAAATGTAGTCATCTTTTTATCCCTCTCCTGTATAAAATACAACTTGGGGAGACAAACAGAATACAGAAAAACAGAGCTGGAAGGAACTTTGGAGATCTTCTAGTCCAGTGTTGGCTAATCTTTTCAGCACCGAGTGCCGAAACAGGAGCGCACATGCATGGGGGAGCACTAGAAACTGGAAGAGCAGCTCCCCGGTCTTCCGGATTCCCCAGGGTAGAAAATGTTGAAAAACGTTTGAAAAACCACTTCATTTTTGGATCTGAGCTTTCCCTGCACATGTGCGCACAAAAACCACCTGGCATGTGTGCATGCCAGAAACCAGAAGTTCAGCTTCCTGGCATGCACGTGTGCACCAGGGAGCTGCTCTTCTAGTTTTCGGTGCTCCCATGTGCGCAAAGACCAGCTGGTTGGAACCTGGAAGAGCAATGGCTGGCATTCCATAGGTTCGCCATCATGGTTCTAGTCCAACTCCCCGATCAAGTAAAGACCCTATACTATTCCAAACAAATGGCTGTCCAGTTGCTTAGAAACCTCCAGTGATGCAGCACCTACAACTTCTGGAGGCTAGCTGTTCCACCAGTTGTCAAGTTCGAAGTATACTTTTGCTGTTGCAACCATTATTGCTTCTCAGCTTGCCAACAAACCAGGAGGGAGGGAGGGGCGAGTTGGAATGTAGGCTCCAGACATCAAGAAGACAGCCATGAGAGCCAAGGACACTTTGTTAGGTCTTTGCCAAAACTGAAGACTTTCCCCCATAACAATACCATGACATTCAATTGGACAATGTGACCTACACCAATGGGGGAGGGAGAATCCTATACTTTTATTATGTGGGATTGCATGGGGATTAGCTAGATCTGATTTTGCCCTATCAGATTTTGCCGAAATGATGTACCCAATAAAGTTTTGCATTCAGAGATTGGAACACCTCAACCATGCCTGCTTTGGTTGGGTTCCTCAGTTTGAACGTTGACATTGGTTATTTGTTCTCACTGTCAGGAAATTTCTCAATGCTAGGTTTTATTTCCCTTTCCATCCATTACTTCTTGTCCTGCTCTCAGGTGCTTTGGAGAATAGGTTGACTCCTATTTGGGCTAATCTATTCCCAATTTGGGAAGGGTAGTTCGGTGAAGAAAAATGTGTTTCCCCAACATGGAAACTATTTTTTTTTTTTACTGCTGTAGATTTTTGTTTTTTTTTGTTTTCCTTCCCCCGACCCCCAGCCTAGAAGGTGAAAGAACTAAATGCAACTTGATTATTTTGACCTGTGGAGTTTAGTAGTTACTTTGCTAAACCACAACCTATCGGTGGGTTCTATCTGTATGTAGAACCATGGATCATAGGGAAGGGGAAGATGATTTCATCTCTATTAAAATCCTCAAAGTAGCTTCCTTTCCCTTTTGTGAGTTGCGAAAACACATTTTAATGGGAATATTTTTAAGTGTGATTTTCTCTAGACTTTCTATCATATTGTGATGGTACGACAAAAAAAAAAAAAAGACCTTGAGAACACAGAAAAGAGAGTAGGCTACCTAGGGAATGATCAGATAGGAGACAGCATAGCTACCAGCTGCATAAATGCATGGAGGAAGAAGGTCAGAAGGAACCCTCCCTAGTTTTTCAGGTTGTAAAGGGGTCATTGGGAGATTTGTACTTTCAGTCTTGCAAGACTCTAGTTGTGCAATAACATAGAAGTAGCTCATTTGGTTGTGTTTCCTGTCCGTTTTTCTGGGAAGGCTGACATGTGCACATGATGGATACATATAAGGGAAAATGTGCATAAAACCCTGTACTTTACTTAGCTTGCCCCAAATACATGAGAAATTACTTGAATACAAACAGACCAGTTCACATTAGAATTTGTACATTTCTCATATGTCACAAGGCAGAGATTTTTTTTTTAATGGCAATTTTTTTTCAATAAAATGTATGAGCTTGCCCTGTTTAACTATATAAAAACAGCACTGGGTCTCTTTGGACTGATGCAAATTTCTTTCTTTACTTTGAGAGTATCCCTCAAATGCCCACAAGATTCATTTTTGTCAACTATCACAGAGTTTCCATCACTCTCCCTTTGTTGTTGTGTGTACGGACAAAGGTTTTTAATTTCATACTTCATTTCCAGCTCACTACTGTCAAGACATCATCTAAGTATCATTAAAGGGCAAGTTGGAATCAGTCTTGGCTGCAAAGCTGAGAAGAAAAAAAATAAGGAAGATATCCCTAGTAACATGTTTTTATTGTTCCCTGAAATGTAAGCTTTGGCAAGGTAGAGGCAATTCAGGTTGTATCCATATTCATCCCTGAATTGGCAAAGTATAGAAAAGTATGGCGGCAAATGAAATTGGTGAAAAGAAATATGTACTTCATTAAGGATTTTATTGATACTGATTTTTTTAAAGACCCATTTTACTAATATTTGAAATTGGTAAATGGTGTGGATATTTGGCTTGCACCACAAGGACACAAATGAAAGGCAGTTCACTGACTATTTCTAAGAACTTAGTAATTTACTGTGCCATTTTTAAAATTTAATTCAGTGTAGGCACTGCCTAAGTCCAAAATGATTCTGAGTATCTCACAATATAATAAACCATAAAACAAAAGGCAAAAGAAAATAGAACATATGAAAACATGGTCAAAATTTCTACAACTCTTTACAAAAACTGTAAAAACTGTTGTACTTTAGACACTATTACAGGAGCTGGCATGAATTACAAATTAACTTTAAATATGCTTTCTTCATTTTATCCCTTCCCCTTTCAACAATCATTCCCACCCTCTTCGAATATTTAGAGAAACCTCCCTCCCACTTTTGCCATGAATTTACATCTCTAATAAGGTATTTTTATAGATGATAAGGGCTATAAGCTGAGTAGGTTTCACTTCTTAACACCTGTGATTTTAAGAACAGACAAATGGATTATCTTGTTTGAACTACACTATGCTTGATCTCACCTGATTTTAATCCTTATCTTTCTGTCCAGAATACTACAGAAAATGTTTTAAACTGCAATTTTCTGCATCTTTGGTAATATTCTGGTTTACGTACATAGGTAGGCCATAAATCATGACCAGGTTCTTGCACCATAACAAACAAAATCCAAATAAATAATATGCCTTGGCATATTGTGTAAATCCAGCCAATATAAATCAGATAAAAGCAACTGGTATCTTCCCCATGTTGTACGTAATAGAAAGGGAGCTTGTGGAAACTATAAGTCAGGGAATTGGAAGTTTCCAATTTCCTTATGTCTTGTACATAAACCTAGTGTGTATGGAGTTTTTGAATTGCAGAATAGTTTTACTTGAAGCTGTATGTCTTGCAAATGGAGCTGACTGTTTACATCAGGAGTGTCAAATTTGATTTCACTGAGGGCCACATCAGGGTTGCGTTTGATCTGGTGGGGGCAAGATGGGCGTGGCCAGGGTGGGCGTGGCCAGCTTGCCATCACTCATGTTGCGGGCGCTTGTGGCCAGATCACTCTGCCAGAGAAAATGGGCTCCCAAGCTCAGTTTTCGGCTGTGACAGCCTCCTGCAACCCCCCTGCCAGCAAAAGCGGAGCTCAGGGGGGCCGCAAGTAGCTCTCCAAAGCTCCATTTTCACTGCACTGCAGAGGCACTGCAGCCCAGACCTTCACTGTTTCCAGGGTGGCTCCGTGGGCCAGATCTAAGCACCTGCAGGCTGGATCCTTGAGTTTGACACCCCTGGTTTACATCCACCTTTGTAGTTCATAGTGCTTAATTTAGCAAATGGTTGTGCATTTCCATTCGCTTTCCTATACATTTTATATGAAATGAATTTGAGGAAAGAATTTGAGGAAAGGCACACACTGTGATCTGTGGCTTTACTGAGTCCCTTTGTCCTGTCTTCTCTTTGAAGTCTGCTTGTTTCTCAGCGAGTCTTGAATGAAAAACAATCAAAAGCAACTGAAAGAATTGCCTTACTATTGCACAAGAGCTTTAGCTCCTGGGGAAAGGAAGACTGCCCTGTTTCTGGAGATGCACTGTTGGTATGTCAACCTCAAGGGACTCATGAGAGAGTGGCTAGGAATAGACAAGAGACTCTAATGTCTGGCATTTGCTCCCCCAACTCAAAATGTCTATTCAGTAGACATTCAGCCTATTCAGTCTATTCTGTGGTATGGCATGTGTTAGAGTAACATCAGTTAGAGAAGACATACTCTTTGAAAATTGCAAAGGATATAGCAAGTAAAGAGAGAGAGAGAAATAAACAATTGAAGAAATTACCAATTATGTTTTTTTTCCTTCCTGCCAGTCCCATTTACTGAATTGAAAGATATCCATGGTTTTGTGTCTAGATAACTGAGGCACAATGCCTGTTAGAATAGTACGGAAGAGATGGATCAGCCCGGTTGAAATTTGCTTTAATTAAGTTCCTTGACACTTAGCTAAGTTACACCATTATACTGTTGCTTTAAATTATTATCTTATTGCCTTTTAGAGATCTCCAAGTCATTCAGAATCAGACCTGGTTTTTTAAAAAAATAAAATGTAGTTTAAAAAAATAAAATGTATTTTCAATTTTTCTCTCTTATTCTCAGAAATGCTTGGAAATTCCTTCAACGTTTTTAACCTACTTAATTGTTGGAGAGTATGAAGGGTCCTGAAGTTTTGGTTTTCCTTACTCTTCCTTTACATTTCTTCTGTTGCTCAGAAAGTTCCTTCGCTTCTTAGTTTAGAAAATCTAATGGGAAGAATTCCTTGAGATTTTTCTGTGGGAAAGATGAAAACATAGGAGCTTTATTAATTTTAAAGCCAAATTACAGATGAATCAAGATTTGGGGACTATTAAAAACATGATATTTACTGTAAGTCAGGCTCAAACTGACATTTTTCATCTTCAACCTTGTGCAAACAGATATTCATAATGTCATAGGAAATTTGAAAAAGCTAGTGGGTAAAGGAACTTTGATACTCAAACTAGAAAAGTGTATATTTATAGTTTAATATTAAAAGAAATTAATACCGGGAAGGGAGAATATGTTGCTTTTTTAAAAAAAGATAATTAAAGTTAAGGAATCCTGAATTTTAAGAAATGGATAATCACAGAGATGGGAGAATTCTGAACTGTGGTTTTGTTCAACATCTCATTTTCCCCCCAAAATAATTTCATTTCAGATCTATTCCACATTTCTTTTTGCTCAAAGATTTGTGTGTTTGTGGTTCCTAAAATAACGCATTCCTTATACACTTCCTAAGATAATGTATTTTTTTATGCATTCCATGTTGGAGGGCATTGAATTGATTTCTACGTTAAAACAGATCGCAGCAATGAGACATGTGGGTCAAAGCTGGGTTACTGATATTTGACATGGGTCTTATGGAGCCACAAAGGCCAATTTTGGGTTCACACATCACGTTTAGCTGCAATGTGTCTTTATTTTAATTTAAAGACTTTTCAGACCTTTGTTTAGACAATAGCATCTGGACAGTTGCAGTTTATTCAGTAAAATATTAAAATAGTCAAAATGTGAACCCAAACATAATTCTGATGATGAAGAGTGAAGTATAGAGTCACTTGATAGTGAGATGGGCAGCAGATAATTTCAATTTTATTTATTTAGCATATGGCATAGAGTACATGGGTAGCAGCAGTGTGTGTGTGTGTGTGTGTGTGTGTACACACACACAAACACACAAACACACACACACACACACACAATACATACGATATATGTATGGTGGAAATATGCAGTCAGTTTTGTAAGGTATGAGGAATAAGTTAGTTGTTGAGAATGGAGTAAGTGTTCTATGTATTAATATCCAAGCTATTTATCCAATTAAGCACACAGTGTCAGCTGGAGAAAATCTGCTTTCCACCCTGAATATAGCAACTGTCAAATAGCACCTAGTTACTACATGATAGATAGACAGACAGACAGACAGACAGATGAATGAATGATAGGCAGGAGAGAGAGAGAGAATAATTGGAATAAAATTAATCCACCTAGTGTAGTTTCTAAATGTCAGAAGTTCCTAGTCTCATGGAGTCTATTATTCATTTTTATGCTTTTTTGTCTTTTTATCTCCAGAATTATTCCATCCCAATAATCAGAAGTATCTATCTATCTATCTATCATCTATCTATCTATCTATCTATCTATCTATCTATCTATCTATCTATCTATCTATCTATCTA
>NW_020769328.1:9790589-9905837 GCF_900518735.1 Pseudonaja textilis | reverse complement strand
CTATCTATCTATCTATCTATCTATCTATCTATCTATCTATCTATCTAAACTTCTGATTATATATATATATATAAGGAATCATTCATTATTACCCATCATGGTTTTCCCAACATACTGTTAATTTGAAACTTAGATTTAATTTTTCCTTGCTCAGGCAGGAGGAATCAAATCAACCCATCTTAACTGTAAAGCAACAGTGCTGCCAAGATCATAGTTTTTCAAATAACTTTTTGAACATAAATCAATATTCAGGCCCACAAGGCTCCTTTTCAGAACATTCTCTTCTTTACCTGTATTAAAATTGCTTTGCTTAAAGAAGGACATTTTTGGGGGTGGGGTGCAGCGGGGGGATAAACCCTTCCATTAAAAAGAGTTGTGTTTCCTTTCATGTCTACTGATTTGCAGTAGGCTTTAAACTTCCCTTCTTTCCAAGCTGCCAAAAATCACCCCCAAAATAACAAACAACTTATTGTTGATTTTGCAGCAAACATACTTCTTTCTTGTCACAAATTATAGTATATGTCTCCTGCTCTAGCAGCTAGATCAATAGGATTGGTCCCACACAGCTGAAAGAAAGATTGAGGAAAGCCTTAGACTTAGGATAACTTTATTGTCACTTTGAACCTACACTAATTGTTATATGTTAAAATAAAATTACATTGCATACAGCTCTAAAAGAGTCTCCCTGAAAATGTAAATGGAAAGGTAACAAGAAATCCTCCTGATTTCTTTTCAACAAATTTGTATGCAGATTGCTTGGTGCTTTCTGAGTTTCATTACCTGTTTAGGTTAACTTCATCAGTGAAAGTGAGTGAGGGGTTTGCTCAGAGGTGGCATTCAGCAGGTTCTGACTAGTTCTGGAGAACAGGTAGCAGGAATTTTGAGTAGTTGAGTAGTTCAGAAAACTGGCAAATACCACTGGGCCCTGCCCCATCTATTCGCTCCCAAGTCCCAGCTGATTGGCTGGGTCCTCTTTGGTTGCCCTGCACAGGAGAATAGAGCTGGAAAGCAGGTTAGTGGGGTGGGAAGGGAATGGGAATTTTAGTAACTTTCCCCCAGGAGTGGGGAATGAATGGGGATTTTGCAGTATCCTTCCCCTGCCATGCCCACCAAGCCATGCCCACCAAGCCAGCCACGCCCACAGAACCGGTAGTAAAAAAAAATTGAATCCCACCACTGGGTTTGCTCTGTTTTTATATGGTAGCTTGCCTTGCCAGTGTTTAGATGGGTGTGGTTTTCTTCTTAGTATTTCTGCTTCATTGTTTGTTTCTTAAAATTTATCTTAGGAGTTTCTGCCATTATAGAGAGACTGTGTTTAAAGGACACATTATCAGGGAGGATCAGGTTTTACCCAGATGTGACTGAAACGGATCTGAAAGTAGATTTAAAAGTGACAGACTACAAGAATGATATGAAAAAAAAAAGAGATGCTGCATTGGATATACAAATGAAACCAGCTGATGTTTTAATAATAGGTGTACACAAAAAGTGAACCAAAAAAGTGATATAGATAAGCTTCTTAGGCTGGATTTATAAAAGCTTTGAAATATTTTGTGGGAAGGGACAAAGAAAAAAATGAGAAGAAATCAAGTGCTAGCATATTATTTGAAGAAATTAAAGATCAAGTTTGTTAACAGTGCCTGTTTACAGGTGCTAAAAGCACCTGAAGGCAGGACCAGAAGCAATGGATGGAAACCAGTCCAGGAAAGAAGCAACCTAGAACTAAGATGAAATTTCCTAATAGAACAATTAATTAGTGGAACAACTTGCCTCCAGAAGTTGTGAATTCTTCAACACTGGCAGTTTTTAAGAAGAGATTGGATAACCATTTGTGTGAAATGGTATAGGGTTTCCTGCAGAGGTGGTATTCAGCAGGTTCTGACCAGTTCTAGAGAACCGGTAGCAGGAATTTTGAGTAGTTCGGAGAACCAGCAAATACCACCTCTGACTGGAGATTTACAGTATCCTTCCTCTGCCCTGCCCACCAAGCCATGCCCACAGAACCGGTAGTAAAAAGTTTTGAATCCCACCACTGGTTTCCTGCCTGAGGTTGGACTAGAAGACCTCCAAGGTCCCTTTCAACTTTATTATACTGTTCTGTTATTTAACAGTGAAAAGGGAATGTAAAGTTGACTTATCTGATCAAGCTTAAAATATATTATCTTTAGTAACTCTTAATGACTTTTGCTGAAATAGACAGACAGACACAGACAAATGATATACAGTATATATTACAGATCACAGGTGAAATATTGAAAGAAGTCATTTGTTGTACTTTAAGAAAAGATGATGTTTCTAAATTGTATTTATTCCTAATGAAGGGAGATTCTTCATTTCTTTGCTGTTTTTACTACATTATTTTTTCTATTTTTTCTTTTCTTTCTATCTTTTTATTCTTTTACTTTTTACTTTGAATTCATTTTTATTTTTTTAATTGCAATGTTTAATAAAAAATACTATGAAGTTATGCAGGTCCCCCTAAGAATTACACTACAATTATCTTCTCTTTTAAAATAAATTATTTGATTATTACCTTATCATTGATTTCCCCCCTTGTTTTGATCTAGCTCCTTATCTGGATATCCTTTCAGCTGGGGTATTAGAAATCAGGCTTTGGTTTCCATATCTTTACTTCATTTTGAAGGACTCTAGAATTTTAGTTTGAAGTTACTTTGGGCTTGCGTATACATGCATTATGAATGCATGGACAATTGCAATTCATAATTTCGGAGCATTTAGCTGCCCTCTGTTTTGTGAAGCTTTGTGTTGGGTTTTGGCTGTCAAAAGTGATGTTAATCGATGCTCCTAAATCTGTTTCAGCAAGAAAGAAAGCAGAATTATGGGCCTTGCAGTGCATTAAAGTCTTGGTATTAAAAGAGGAACACCACAAATGTAACTGAAAGCATCTGGTGCATGTTGTTTTGAATGCCAGCTGACAATCCGTTTTGCATTATGATCCACTTTGGAGGTTTTAGACCATTAAATCATATCTGCTTGCATTGCAGGTTTGGGAGTCTCTAGTTAAGCCAAATGAAATAGCTTGGTTTAACTGGCTGTACAACTGTTGGGTTGGTGCTTGCTGGCTTGGAATTTTTGAACACTAGAGAACAGGATCCAAATGTTATGATAGCATATTGCATTTGTTAGTAGCACAGAATGGAAGTATAAGAAATGCAGAAGTTGACAATATTTTGGGGAGTCTACATTTCTTCCTTCTCTTTCTCATTTTTACCATAACTAAGTCTACTCCTTCAGTCCAATTGAAATTAGTAGGGAAATAGCTAGCTTCACTTTCCAAATTTTGCCCTTGAGGTGAAATTGGGGAAGCTAAAAGACTGGCTAAAAAAATAGAACTATCCTATAATGGCTCTTGTTTATGAGGCAAGGAACATGCTGAAATACATCAGTATTGCTTTCCTGTGATGAATATAAAGTTAGTGATTGATTGCCATATTTTCTAATTTGGCCGAGGTATTTTTGTGCTCAGTTTCGGTACCTATTGACAGAGATTCTATGGCAATGTCACTTTCATACAAAAATAAACATGCAAACCTAGGATGGATTACACTGTGAAATTTTATATCCTTTGTGGTTATTTGCATGAGAGAAATGCTTTGTTAGGGCTGTTAAACTGTCACAACATTTGGCTTTGCAAGCTGCATTGAAATGATACCCATAGCTCAAGTAGCCCAGCAGTGTCTTACTTCGCAAGTGAGAAATCTGGATTTCAAAAAACAGAAAATTTGACCCGAAAAAGATAATTATTTGTAATCTAGATTTAAATTCCTGGAATTACTACTGTGTTTGTTTGGTGAATATTAAGACCAATGTTAAGAGCCACTTTGGTCTAGAGAGCCAGAAACTAGGAGACTGTGAATTCTAGTTCCATTTTAGGCATGAAATCCATGCGTAACTTTGGGCCGATCACCATAGTTAGTTGTAACAATCACCAAGTGTCAGTTGTAGCTGCACTTTAGGCATGAAAAGTAACTGTGACTTTGGGCCAATCACTAGGAGATTATGAGTTCTAGTCCTGCCTTAGGCACGAAAACCGGCTGGGTGATTTTGGGCTAGTCCCTTTCAGCTCAACTTACCTTGCAGAACTATCCTTGTAGGGAAAATAGGAAGGGGAAGGAGTATAAGTTATGTTTGTCACATTACTTATAAAAACAAAGGCAGGATAAAAAAATATTTATTAATGATTGGCAAACTTAACTCCTGATGCAATTAGGTTCCAGGCTCGCTTGACAAGCTCTTGTTTAAATAATTGGGTTATAGAACTATGACAAGCCAAACTCTATAAGTTTAACCAGATTTAATAGTTTTGATGCTTGACTCCCAACTGTATGCATGATTGCAATGTTGCCCATTATCACAACTTTGGTCTTGCTCACATCCCAAATCAATATACTCAAAAGTTGAATCCTGTTGCATTTAAATCACCAATTACATTATTGAGGATAGCAGCCTCTGATTATCATTGAACCCTTGTTTACAAGTGTGTGAAAACTTAATTGCATGAAGATGCCTGGATTATTATTATTTTTTTGAACACAACTAAACACAATCAAAGCAATGCCTTAGGTGACAGGAGGAACAATGGGATATTATTTCAGTTTGTTCTATTCTGTAAATGTTAGTGGGTTTACAGATTTTGTCTTCAGTTTTGTTTCTTTCTAGAGGACTGACTTTGTGTTTAATACTAGAGGGCTAAGAAAGCCATGTTTGTCTTGCCTCTTTTCAATCTTCCATATTTATCTAAATGTCACAGGTGTGCCTGTCAAGATTTAAATGCTAAGCCTCAATAGGTGACATTTTTGGTTTCAAATCAAAACTTTATTTCATGCTACAAAAGACAGAATTTCCTAGCTCCATTTAGGAACATAAACTTGGAGTCTTTTTCCCCCTGCAACCTCATTGTTAAACCTTGTCTACATTTTGATCATAACATGTAAAAAGCTTCATAATATGGGTTTCATTATTGTACTTCCCCAACTCAGGTTGCAAGCAATATAAATTTGGCTTCTTTCTAAGGTAACCAAGAGAAGCTTACCTTTGAAATGTCCGTTTCAAATCAGTCATGATTTGAACATAAAGAACATAATATATTGTGAAAAACTTACTTTCTCATTTAGAGAGGGCTACAAAGATTAGACAACTTGTAGCCCTCTCAGAGAAAGAAGACCTCTCAGTCAGAATATCATACAATTACAATTTACAATTCACTATGCCTTTCATAAGGGGCAAATTGAGGGTATTTATTTTATTTATTCATTTATATTTCACATTTCTAAACCACCTATCTCCTCCAAAGAGGAACTCTGGGAAGTCTTCAATACAACATCAAAATATAAAACAGTATATGGAAATTAAAATGTTAGAGTTAAAATTTTGAGTTAAAAAATAAAAGAAATATTATAAGCAGGAATAATTAACTCTGTTAAAAATTGGTTGACAAAGGCAAAGGGACTATTTTAGAAGAGAAAACAGAGAACAGTTATGGATGCTTAAGGTCAAGCAGCTGACAGGGAGTGGGAATGTGGCTTTGGTGGCTGTGGAGGAAACTGGGGAGGGGCACAGTCTGGCTGGACAGAGCAGGGGAGAGGTAGAACAAAGGAGAGGGAATTTATAGCAAGACCCAGGCCCACCCCTTCTAGGGCATGCAGGGAGGAATGGATAAGGGAGCAACATGGGTTACGGGGGAGAAGGAGGCCCTGATTCCCTTCATTGGCTGCAGCTGGGGAAACAAGATAAAGAGGGGGTTTGCGCATAGAACCTTGCTGGAAGCAAAGTGTGCATTATCTTTGTTTGTCAAGTCCTATCTGGGTTCTGGTGTCCTCCCAACTGTATGTGTTTCATTATCTTTTGAGTTCTGCAATTCCTTATCCTGCCTTGTCTTTTTAATTGCTGCAGCACAGTTTGTGTTGGTTTTTATTTATAATTTATATGTACTTTTGGTTCAGACTAAATTTCTTCCCTTTAAAAACTGTTCTTGGGAGAGTTTTTTTCTCCAGCCAATGATAACTGGACATTGGGGGTCAAGTTGGAGGAGTTAAAGGGACTTTAATTTTACTTTTGTGACTTTGTTGCTTTTATGTCACACCCTGGGTCATCACATTGTGCTGAGAAACTGACCCAATGGCACCCAAAATATAGTAATGTTAATTACATTAATGTTTTAAATTATATTATAATTTAAAATTATATAAACAGATATCATTTCACTCATTCTCTCTTCTGGGCTTTGCAACAGCAGAATGCAACAATCAGTAGGGCATAGCCCAAATGGTGGGCTAACGGGAATGTTGCAAAGTATTCGCAAGACCAGTGCTGGTTAATATGCTACTTAATAAATGAAATTATTAGTGAGTTCCCTGTGGCACCATTGTATACAGTTTGGGAACTGCAGTCTCTGCTCTAACAGCAGTTATCTTTCCCCAGACCATAAATCAAAGGCAGTTGAAAAGAAGATGGATGATTAAAATCTGTAGGCACATGAGTGGGCTATTTGTTTGAAGCTTACATTGGGATAAAGTAGCATTTAACATAAAGTAACATTTATACTTTAAAGCCCATGTTCAGGAAATCAAAGAAAGAAGGGATTTGCCAAACGCCATAAATTTCTTCATACATGAGATGAGAATCAAAAGAGTAGGAGAAAGTGAAATTAACTAAGGTATCCATTCCATTACTAAACTCCTATATGCCCCTTGCATATTTTGCCTTTTTCCAATTTTTTTCGATATCAGGCTTCCTTTCAAAGGAAGAATAAAATTACCCTTCCTGAGATGACTAAGAATCTCGACAAATCCATTTGGAATACTGCATCCAGTTCTGGTCACCACAATAAAGAAAAGATATTGAGACCCTAGAAAGAATGCGGAGAAGATGATAAAAGGTCTGGAGGATAAGATGAATGATAGAGACTACATATATCCAGTCTAACAAAAAGAAGGAATAGAGGTGATACGATAGCAGTCTTCCAGTTGTTGGGGGGCTATCACAGAGAAGAAAGGATTGACTTATTCTTCAAAACATCATTAAAGAGAGATCCAGCCTAGAACCAACTAGAAAATTTCTGATAGTGAAAACAAATTTATCAGTGGAGTGGCTTAGATTTGGAAGTGCTCCATCCATGGAGGTTTTCAAGAAGAGACTGGACAGCCATTTGTCCAGAATAGTATAAGATGTTTTGCTTGAACAATGATTTGGACTAGAAGACCTCTAAGGTTCCTGCCAACCCTGTTGTTCTATGTGATATTTATTGCAGCTCATAGAATACTTATAACGGCATAATCCTGATATTGCTTTATGAGTTCCTGCCACCAGCTATAGTATATGTTCTATCTATTAGGAGGATCTCATCTATATAATATCTTACATGCAAAGAGCTCTTCTATTCTAGGAAGGCTCATCCCATCGCATCCTATGATGATGTTCCTCACATAAAAGACCTCTCTCTATTTTCAGAGTATTTGCTATTGTCCCCAGTCTGAATGCTAAATGGACTCCAGTAAGTAGCTCCTGATAGTTGGCAACAATTCTGTGCTTATTATAAAACTTTCTTTGAAACAGCAGTAAAATCCCTGTACTGAACAAATGAGGTACTCAAATCTCATCATAAATGTTATTAATTAAAACAGACATAATCTGAAGCGCATTGCAAAAATACATCAACAAGAACAGCTATTCAAGGAAGGAGCCTGATCATTTAGGGACATTTAAAGCCCATTAATGCATATCTGCGGCTGATTTTATGTGACGTTGTCTCCTCTTCTCTTGCAGAATGAGATCATTTCAATGGATATTGCAAGTCCAAACATTCTGTTGCCATTTAAAAAGAGTTGTGCTTGAAGCGACAAAAGAACAACATTGAGGTATGTTCCCCTTCTTTGTGCAATTATTAAAATTAGTAATATATGCATTGTCTCAAGATACTGTGTAGAGAGAAACTTAGAATTAATATGCATTCTGTTGAAGCTTTGGTTATTATTGCGGCTTTTACTGAGAAAGAATGATGGCTTTTATTGAGCAGGAGGAATATAAATTTAGAGAAAACACTTGTGGCTTAATTGTGGATTGTCCTAAATGTACCTTCAAATGTTATCTTGCATAGTTTCTAAAGCTGAGTTAGAATTCAACTGTAATTTAAATATGTCTAATTAATTGCTTTATGATTTACGTTATATGATTATCCTCAAGAAGGAGTTGGACTTGGCATGGTCATTCCAATGAAAAATTGCCTGGGAAATGATGTCTTTATAGCTAGACAATTTGAATAATAACTTATATGGACTATGATGTGAAGTTCACTAGGGAGATGGAGGTTCTTCTAGCCAGACAAAATTGGTGTTTTGTAGATGAATGGCATTCTAAAGCAGAAATAATATTTTTATTGTTGTGATCTGAAAGTATATCTATCTATCTATCTATCTATCTATCTATCTATCTATCTATCTATTGTCTGTCCTTCCAATCTTCCTGTTTAGGTATCTGATAGCATAATGAATACACTTGGTACATGACATATTGGTTTAATCAAGCTTGTCAATGGTTCTTGGGAATTTGGGGTTAATTGTTGCCTTCTCAGATACAAAGATTGAGCTACAGCCTTCATGCAGGTCAAGGACTAACTGCCACTCTATTTTTCGTGGGGGATACTGTCCCAAACACAGTCTGCAATTGCAATGTGTGTGACCTTTGTCTTCTTCAAGGAGGCTGAGATAGAGTGAATGGTTCAGTTGCTTTCATACTTAATGTGGGATTACAACTCATAAACTCCAAGTTTCTAGCCTAGGAACTTGACCACTACACAACATTGGCTCTCTTTACCACATTTCAAATGACAATTTGTGAATGTTATCACAGAAGGAACCTAAACCTTTCATGCCTCTTGTCTGTGTTAATAAATTAACCTATAGAATCTAGAGAGCCTTGTAGCTCTTAAAACTCCTTTGGGCTCAAGCAAGTTATGGATCTGTACAACCTACATCTTTACATGCATTCTCCAATTCTATACATAATGCCACCATAATACCATTGTGCATAACACTCCTTGACTGTCTTTGGCCTCACCAAGTCGATGGACATATCTACAGAGTAGTTGTACTCTTGTTACAGGAATTACTGTACAATCAGAATTCTTGCTTTAGAACAGCTTTGCCCTAGCTAAATTTGTTATCAAATTTCTACATCCCTCATCTCACCTTTTTGGTCATCACATGCAAAAAAGATGTTGAAACTTTGAAAAATGTGCAAAAAAGAGCAATTAAGATGATTAAAGGCCTGGAGACTAAAACCTATGAAGAACAGTTGCAGGATTTGGGTTTGGCTAGTCGAGAGAAGAGAAGGACTAGGGGTGTCATGATAGTGTTTCAGTAATTGATGGGCTGCCACAAAGAAGAGGGTCAACTTACTCTCCAAAGAACCAGAGGGCAGGACAGGAAATAATAGATGGAAACTAATCAAGGAGAGAAACAACCTGGAATTAAGGGGAAACTTCTAACAGTGAGAACAATTAACAATTAAAGAACAGTTCGTCTTCAGAAGGTGTGGGTGATCCATCACTGGATATTTTTAAAAAGAGACTGGACAGCCACTTGTCTGAAATGGTATAGGGTCTCCTGCTTGGGCAGGGGGCTTGGACTAGATGACCTCCAAGGTCCCTTCCAGCTCTATTCTGATTGATTGAGTTCAGTGTGATTTACATGAATCTGAACAGTTTACAAGCAAGATAAAAGAGATACAGGAATTAAAGAACTTTAAGATCCACATTGGATAAACATGATATAAGAAGGCATTAGGAAATAAAACTCAGTACAATCACTACCTTAATAATAATAAAAAAAATATTACGGTTTTTCAATGCAGCTATAGGAGCATATGACCAAATTTGATGGCCATTGTGTAACTATTTTAAGAATTGTTGCTTGCATTATTAACAGATTGGTCAAAAATCAAGGCCTCCGAAACCTCTTTTCCTGAGAAAGAATACAAAGATTTATAAAATCATGTTGTGTAGTGCACAAAAGAATGACACCTTGGTATGAAAAGTAGCAACAAATATTTGCTATTCTTTGAGAGCAATCTTTACAGATCCCCTCCCCCCTCCCTTCATTATGATATTTTTCTTATATGTAAGCATTATTTTTCCAGAAAATTTAGCTGACAGTTTTGAATGGGAAATCTAATAAAACTTTTACTCACAAAAGGTGTCCGAAATCCATGACCCACAATTCCCGAGGAATGGACTTTGGGAAATGTTCGCTACTGGCATAGGTTCATGTGATTGTCATTTTCAAAATACGATGACAGTTTCTCAGTCCATCTTTCAATACCTCACTTCCCTTCCCCCAACAAGCATCAGTCACTTATGGGGAAGGGAAGGAAGTTATCTCTCAATTCCTTTTCTGAGTAGAGTTTCATAAGGAACTCCCAAATCCCTAAGTCATCAGATTCAATAACGTAAAATCCTATACACACTGCCAGAATTGACCATGGGTGGATCAAAAAGCAGTTAAAAACGGGAGTGACTTATGACTTCCTGTCAGTTTCACCATTGAGTATCCTCATGAGAAGCTGGCAAGAGGCATCAGAAATCCTTCCTTCCTCCCTCCCTCCCTCTCTTTTCCATCTTCTCCCCCTCCCTCCCTCCCTTCCTTTTTCCCATCTTCTTCCTTCTTCTTTTTTCCATCTCCTTCCTCTCTCCCTCCCTCTCTTTCCCACCTCCTCCTTCCCTTCCTCCCCCCTTTTCCCTCTTTCTAATCCTCTTCCTTTCACCCTCCCTCCCTTTCCATCCATCCATCCATCCATCCATCCATCCATCCATCCATTCCCTCTTAACCAACATGGAAAGAGTAATATTTTTTCTCCCAGCTAGCTTCGGCATGAAATAAAATTAACCTAAATTTGGAAATGACATGATAATCATGGCATAAAGGATTCCGGTTGGCACGTACACAAGACTCCGGGAGGCTGGAGGTCTGGTGCTGAGCCTGTAACAGCCTTCTCTCCTTTCAGCAGCTTGTCTAGCAGCAGATTGGTTCATTATCAAGCAACCCCATTAATCTCTTTTATTAGTGTCTTTAAAATAAACAAACAATGATTCTGCTGTGTTTGACACAAGTGGTGCATTTTAATTTTCTGTGCTTGTATTACTGGCTCTCTTTGCAACAATTGAGATTCAAATGCACCACTCCATTCCAGCAAATCTGAGTTTGGCATTTGAGGTGCCATATGACAACAACATTGTGTGCATGTTAAATGAAAGTGTGCTAATTTTGCATCTTGCACACGCGGTACAGCACTAACCCAGTAACATCTTGTTTCATTGATGGAGAGGCAGGAATACACACTTTGTTTAAAATGAAAGGGAAGGCCAAACTATTTTCTTTGCTTTATCTTTACTATCTGTATCCTTTTTCAGACTTTCTTAGTAATCCTGCTCACCTTGGACCTTTGGTCACTTTTAACCCGGGGTGGTCTTCAAAAATCTCAGCAACTGGCTCTCTGCTTGGTTGCTGGGTGGGCGTGGCAATGATGGGCGTGGCTTAATCAGCCTCCATGGCGGGGGGGGGCATTTTCCTTCTCCCCAGGCGCCAGAGGCCTTCCTCGAACCTCCAGGAGGGCAAAAATGCCTCCCTGGGTTCCGGAGGCCCTCTGGAGGCTGGAAATGGGCCTGTTTCCAGCTGTCCAGAGCTGTCCAGAGCTTCCTGTTTTTCACCCTCCCTGAGCCTCTGTGTGGGCCCTGCACTTACCTCACATCCAAAACGAGCTGCATGGAGATGCCTGGGAGGGGCGGGGCAAGGTGGGAGGGGACAGCCAGGGGTGGGAACCGGCCGTAACATTAGCTACAGGTTCTCCTGAACCCAGCTGAACCCTTAGCCCACTCCTGCTATGGTTGAGAACTATGGTACTCATCATACTGTTTTAAGGACTGTGCAGTCATTGAACAGACTAGAGGTGGTGTGTGTGTGTGTGTGTGTGTGTGTGTGTGTGTAGACAGACAGACAGACAGACAGACAGACAGACAATGAGATTTTTGTAGGAGTTTTCCACTTTACAGTGAGCCTCCATATAGAGATTATGAACTGATAGCATTTGTTGATGTTAGGTTTGGTGACGCTTAACTCCATAATAAAAAAAATTGGATTCCTCAGCAGAAGACTCACAGACATAACTAGGCAAACTTCGTTTCTTTACATTAGATAGGAATAAAACATAAGCCATACACCCAAAGAGGATTGGTCTACTGTAGTACTTAGAAGCAGAGCATCTAAAGATACAGGTGGTACCAGATCTCTGCTAATAGAACCGTTCTCTCTAGCTCAGAAGCTGCTGGTTCCTGCTTCACCAACTACATTCCCTTCATTGTAAGTGTCCCAGTGAATATACAGGACCAAGAAAGAATAATGCTTTCATTATCCTAGGAAGTTACCATCCAATGCTAGTAGCTAAATTCTACTGCAAAATAGAATCATATCTTTTCACAATTAAAATGAGGTTGCAATGAGAGTCCATATTCCTGGCCAGATTCTATTTTAAAAAAAAAAGAGAAGCCAGAATCGTTGCAGTGAATTGTGCCAACTAGGATAGATTTGGCTTTCTTTGTCTACCCAGGTGTTCATGCTGGGCTTGTTTATTGCTAGCTCATCTTCTACTTACCTCTTGATAATCACAGTTGTGCACCTCAGTTTGTGTCCCAACATAAGTGCTCATAACTGCCTGTGAAATACATTGTTCCAAAACATGCATTCAGAGATTACAATGCTTCCACAGTTTAGCTGTTGCCCCATTCATTCAGTATGGAATGAAAGCTTTTTCTACTTAATAAATGCACAATAGCTTCAAAAGCTTCATGAACAGACCTTGGGAATCACTTGACTTTTTTTTAGGTTTTTCTGCCCTGGAACAATCAAATAGCTGTTCCTGTTGATTTAAGAGACAAATTTTGAAAATATCATAGGGATTCTTAAATTGACTGCATGGTCAGTTTAATAAACAAGTACCACATTAACATCTGGAAAGATTAACATCTGGAAAGGTGTTAACAAAAATGAATCAGCATGTTAAAACAATCCTGATAAAATAGTCTGCAGGAAGGCTAGTGTCAGATGATATATATATATATATATGTCTTTCGCTTGTAAATCCTCAGATCTAGAATAATGTCAGATGGTGCTCCATTCAAAATCCAAGAAAGACACCCTTAGGCTTCATTGTTATAGAGAAAAGAAACTTTGACTGGAAGTCAAGTGGTAGCATCAAAAGAATTCTAGATCTGAGGATTTATGTGTGAAAAACACATATACAAAGTTATGGCAACGTTCCCACCCACAATAGTTCAAATGGTCCATCCAATTGAGGATATGTATAATGTCATGTGGGGCATCTTCAGGTGGTGATGCAGACATCTATCCATTGACCTTGGCCTGGTTTGATAAAGAGCTGCAGTTGCGCAGAAAGCAAGCAAATAAGCAGAAACAATAAAGTTTTTCCCCAAGTTATATGGTTCATTCTCTAAAACCTCCAGCACTCTTCCCATTCCACAAAGCCCAATTAATTCACCCTACCCCCATTACCATGGCATCCGAAGAGATAGCGAAAGAAAGGAGTCTTGAGGGCTGACAGCCAGTAGGATATAAACCATGAGACCAAAAATAGGAAATCTTCAGTTGTGGATTAAAGGCTCTAAGGGGAACCTCAGACCCACAGCTGGATAAAGTTCTCCTATCTTTAAAATGCCCATTCTCTTGGTTTTTCTTCACTTATTTCATAATAAATATTCTCCTTACTGTCAGTATCCCAGATGACTTGCCATTATTATACAGAAGAAAACATAGGGATGGATAGATGAGATAGATAGATAGATAGATAGATAGATAGATAGATAGATAGATAGATAGATAGATAGATAGATAGATAGATAGATGATAGATAGATAGATGATAGATAGAAGATAGAAGATAGATAGATAGATAGATAGATAGATAGATAGATAGATAGATAGATAAGAAGATAACCTATAAGCATTAAAAACATTGAGAAGCACTAATTCTAAACATCGAAATGATTATAATTCTTACTAAAGTACAAAGAAAATGGGACAAATAAAATAGAGGAAAACAAAATGCAAAATTATTTCTTAAAACTAACATTAGTAATTACAATTGGTGAAATAAATATATTGCCAGTCGAAATGTTTTTACATAGGTTCACCCATGAATGCTTTCTGTTCTATCCATGCATTTTTTGTGCAATTTATACTCTGCACCCATATTTAAGACAGGAGATTTTTCTCTCAATTCATTTTGAAATAGATGTATGGTATATGGGTACACGCGTGTTAACTTATAATTGAACTGTGAAATGATGCAAATAGTCTTTGAAATTTCATAAATATGTCTTAAGGCAAAAAGGACCTCAGATGGCATGTTATTGAATACAGGTAATCCTTGACTTACAACAGTTCGTTTAGTGACTGTTCAAAGTTACAATGGCACTGAAAAAAGTGACTTATGACCATCCTTCATACTTACCACGGTTGCAGTATCCCCATGATCACGTGATCAAAATTCAGACGCTTGGCAACTGACTCATGTTTATGACGGTTGCTATGTTCCAGGGTCATTTACTCCCCTTTGGGGATCTTTTGACAAGCAAAGTCAATGGGGGAAGCCAGTCATTTAATAACCATGTTACAAATTTAACAAGTGCAGTGTTTCATTGAACAACAGTAGCAAGAAAGCTGTTAAATGGGGCAAAAGACATTTAACAAATGCTTCACTTAGCAACATAAATGTTGGGCTCAATTCTGGTTGTAAGTCAAGACTACCTGTATCTCTTTGAAGTATGGTTGAGCATCAGATCCATTTCCAAATGGATCCACCCTTCCCCAATCAAAAATGAGCAGGGACGACATTCCCTAATTCCCAAAGCACCACAGGCAGCTCAATGGATTTTCCAAACAAAGGCCATTCTTCTCTGGCCAGTCAGTATATAATTAAGATCAATCCCATTGCAAGATGAGAAGGCAAATTGCAATTAGTAGCAGGCAGTTCAGGAACAATACTTTACTTTCTTCGGAGTAGAGCAGGGGTCGCCAACCTTTTGGACTTCAGGGACCACCAAATTCATAATTTTAAATCCTGCGGACCACTAACGTGAATTTTGAATGATGGTGGCCTGCTGACGTTGGTGGAAGAGAGAGAGAGAGAGACAGAGACAGAGAGAGAGACAGAGACAGAGACAGAGACAGAGACAGAGACAGAGATCTGATTTAACTTCAGTGGGCTGGCAGTGATGTTATCTCTCTCTCTCCCTCTCCCTCTCCCTCCCTCTCCCTCTCCCCCCTCCTTCCCTCTCCCTCTCCCTCTCCCTCTCCCTCCCTTTCCCTCTCCCTCCCCCCTCCCCCCACCTCACACACACACAGAGGTCCTTCACACACACATCCTCCAAGGCAGCCACATTCCTAACCTGCTTTTCAGCTCTGTTCTCAGGGGAGAGGAGGAGGGGTATCCTGCGATCCCAAATAAAGAATGACCAACCAATAGGAAAACAGAGTGTGGGATTTTCCTGCAGAATTTTGGGGGGATTTTCCCAGGATCCCTGCATCAAAAGCAGAAGCAGCAGAGATCCTTTCCCCCCTCCCCTCACTACCTCGTGTTGTTTGCAATGCAAGAGACGCAAGCCTTGTGTTCCCGTGGGCCATTTGGTTGGCTCAGACTTGTGTTTCCAGCCTGGATAAATTTCTTTGGAGAGTGATTTGGGGGTGACATTTCTCTGCGGACCACCAACATTTTCTCGTGGACCACCAGTTGTCCCTGGCCCACTGGTTGGCAACCACTGCAGTAGAGGACATGGAATCTCAGATCTGCAGCATTTTTATTGTCACTGGTTCAACTTGAATATAGTGAGCCAAGAGGTTTGCCAGAGCATTTGTGAAATGCAAAAGCTAGTGGATAACTCTATTCTGGGCAGCCCATTAGTCCAGAAGATGTCACTTTCTATCACAATTCAAAGCATCCAGGTTCCTTTAACATTCGTAGAGTTACTAACTTTCTCTCTCTCTTTTTCCCACATTAATTTCAAGAACTGCATCAATCTTCTTCTATACTTTCTTCCCTTTGTATCTACTTCTTGGTAATATCTATATCTATATCTGTATCTGTATCTGTATCCACATCTACATATCTATCTATCTATCTATCTATCTATCTATCTATCTATCTATCTATCTATCTATCTATCTATCTATCTATATTCTGGACACCATGTTTTTGTGGCTGCCGAGGGCTAACGATTCTTATTTTTTCTTCCACTCTATCCTGGAAACTGTCCAAAGCCAATTCTGTTTAATTTGCCTGCTGCTTCTCTATAAATGACATCTGTTCAAATTTACACTCTTTATCATAGCTGACATGTTGTTGTGTGTCTGTTTACCCCAAGCCAAGGTTCCAACTGACTTTAGTAATTTGCAATTTCTTTTTTCATTCTCTGCAGGGTTGCTAGGCAGTACATTGCCACATATGCTTTTATTCTTCATGTAATTTCTAAAGAGAGCTGGTGTTTTAATGAACAGGGACAGGAATCTAGATATGACATGCCTGGCCGTGTTTAATACTGATGGTTGGGGATATTATCCATAAAATGGAGATGCTTCAAAGGTGGCCCAAAATATCCAAAGGGGCAGATATCTCATTAAAAACAGAACCAACTGTAAATCATGAGTCTGTGTCCTGGTAATATGAGAAGAGCGACGTATGTGTTTCTCTCTCTCTTTCTCTCTTTTTCATTCTCTCTCTCTCTGCCTTTCTCTCTCTGTCTCTTTCTCTCTGTGTCTCTTTCTCTCTCTGTCTTTCTCTGTCTCTTTCTCTCTTTGTCTCTTTCTCTCTGTCTCTCTCTGTGTCTCTTTCTGTATAAATTATGCATTTATATGCACAATTGTTTGAGCTCTAAGCTTCATGCATTCCTGGCTGTGGCCATGCAGAAAGCATAAATGAGATTCAATTCTGTTGATTTTTTTTCCCTAAGAAATTGCCAACCATCACACTTTTCTTTATAAACTTGACAAGCTAAATCTGTGCTAAGGGGACAACGCTGCCTTGATACTCTGCTTCCGATGTTGGACATGATGCAATCTGCTTCAGGGCTCTAAAGTGAACTGTCAGAGGTGAGACCACTTTGCCCCGGCCAGCTGCTTCATTGGGAGGCAAGAGGCTTCTGCACACCAGCCGATCAGAAAAACAGCCAGGAAACGTCCAGAAAAGTTTTAATGTTAATTCTTCTTGACAAGGTGCTTCAGGTTGCCTCAAACCTCTTCTAGCAGTTCTAAAAGTCAGGAAAAAAAAGTTTTCTGTATGCCCAACTATCAAAGTTGTTCCTGAAGGAGGCCTCAGAAGCAAGGCTGTAAGAAGCTAAGCTGGGAAACTTATTGCACGGAGAAGCTCTGTTGGAGACACTTTGCATGAAACTTTGCTCAAGCCAAGCACCCTTAGATGTTTCCCTCCTTCTTTTGACTCCATGAAACTCCATCAGTTTAAAAATGACTCTGGGCAAAGGGCCTTGATTGGGTCTCTCCTGGGTTGTATAAACAGAGGCATTGAATCAAGATTATGTGAAGTATTAGCGCCATTTTATAAAACCCTATTAAACCACACCTGGAATATTGCAAACAATTTTGGTCACCATATTAGAAAAAAAGATGTTGAGAGTTTGGAAAAAGTTCAGAGAAGATCAACTAAGATGATCAAAGGCCTGGAGACTAAACCGTATGGAGAACAGCTGCAGGTTTTGGGTCTGGCTAGTCTGAAGAAAAGAAGAATTAGGGGTGACACGATAGCAGTATTCCAGTATTTGAGGGGCTGCCGCAAAGAAGAGGGGGTCAATTTATTCTCTGAAGCACCAGGACAAGAAACAATTGTTGGAAACTAATCAAGGAGAGAAGCAACCTGGAAGTAAGGAGAAACTTCCTCACAGTGAGGACAATTAACCAGTGGAACAGCTTGCCACCAGAAGTTGTGGATGCTCCATGACTGGAAGTTTTTAAGAAGAAACAGGACAGTCACTTGTCTGAGATGGTATAGGTTCTCCTGTTTGAGCAGGGGGCTGGACTAGAAGACCCTCCAAGGTCCCTTCAAGCTCTATTCTATCTATACTATTCCTAGTTTGAAAACTTTAGGAAAATATTTCTCCATTATTCTCTTTGCCCTTCACCCCACCTCCGTTGACCCTCTCTACACACACTTTTTCTGTATTGGACTTCTCAGGGCAAATCCTTCTTCTTGACATCAGTTGCTACCTTCTCTCTCATGTACTGTGTTCAGCCCACACACACTGAATCTATGCATACCTCAGTATCCTGATGTGGTGTATATCTACATATGTATATGTGTATGTGTGCACATATAACTATAGATACACATAAATCCTTGTCATGGGCTATTGATTGGGTTAGCTTTTAAAGTCTTGGGAAATATAAAGTACTTTGAAAAGAATGCAGCAGCCACTACACTTTCTGGTTAAAAATGCCTCAAGAATAACAGATTCCTGTCTGGCCAAGCTGTGTTACTTTGATCTATGCAGTATTCAAAATACGATTCCATCAGTTCAAGCACAATATAATATGACATTTGCTTCTATTTCATAGCATGTTTGCCCTTTTCAGATTAAAGAAAGTCTTTTTCATTTTGTCCATCATGGCATAGGAGAAATTGGAGCAGGCAGTTTAATAACTCTACCAACAGTAGAGGAAGAAGTGACATAGGGAAATGTGTGTGTGTGTTTGAAAAAAAGGCAATCTGAAATTCAGCATCTCAGAGCCTCTCACATGGAAATGACTAAGTAGTTATAGCTCAGTAATAACTTTGGGATAATGGCAACTCATACTGGAAACTCAAATCAAATGATGATTTGCAGTCTAGCAATGCTCTTTGAGAGGGTCAGTTTTTATATGCTAAGGGCAAGCAAGTTTACATTAAGATAACACTATTTAACTTCTGATCTATGGAAAGTGATGTTAGTAATTAAGAACAAGGGGTTTCATCCTCCTCCTCATTCTTAAATGCTGTAATCTCTTATTTAATTTGGGGGGTCTCTGATGAAGAAGATTTCAGTGGGAAAGAAGTGTTTCTTTTAAATACAGTAATATGCAAACCAACTGTATGATACACAGAGATAAAAACCTGTCGACACAATCTCATTGCCTGAAGAGTCATTGACTGAGATGGATGGCTACAGATATTGAATGAATGAATGAATGCTGCCAGAATGACCCAATGAATGAAGTCTTGTACATGTTGACTCAGTGATGGCATCTACAAAGAATAAAATAGTTGCCAACTGCATAAGCGCACCAACATGTCTATCGTCCCTGTTCTATTGTTTCTTTTATTTTTATTTTTCTTATATGTATCCATTTCATGTACTCCTAACTATGTCTACACTTATACCTGTAATCTTATAATCGCTTGACAAAATAAGAAAGAAAGAAAGAAAGAAAGAAAGAAAGAAAGAAAGAAAGAAAGAAAATAACTTGTTCAGAGAAACCCAACTTCATGGAGATTGCATTGCCTGCTTCTACAAATGGATATTTGATATGGAGCTATCTTATCTGGTACCCAAGTAAGGTGATTCCTCTTTTCAAACACCCATATTAAACATATAGAGAGAAGTCATACTTATGGCAACATTTCCCCTCCATATTTTTTTATAAAAGAGTTGGTACAGATAATAGTGAGTCAACTGAACTAGTAATCTGACATAACATGTTTTTTTAATGCATATATTTACTAGAGCTGTCCAGAATTTTGCTATGGAAATATTATTAAATCACATGGTGGATCTGTGAATAAATTCAGCTTTTTTTTAATGTGAAAAAACAGGGTTTTCCCAATCACTTTAGAAATCAGAATGAAATCAACCTAATGCACTAAGTCAGCTTAGATGTCTGAATTGGATCTCCCAAATCAGATAGGATGAGTCTAATTGTGTAGATTTCCTGAATAAATAATGCTAGTTGTACCAAAGTTGATCACATATGTCTAACATTCCTGCTTAAATTTATCTACTTTATATCCAATGAATATAGCGTTCTTGTTAAAATCTGACTTCTGTGGTGCTCTCAGATTTGGGTTGGGTTTTTTAAAAATATATATTAGATCTTCATTAAAGGTTTCTAAGGTTTTTCCCGCCTCTTGGTGAAAAATATTTTCAAAATATTTTAATGAGCTCAAAATCTTAAAGCCTCAAGATTTTTCTAGCTCTGAATTTTTGAACCAGAGTTCAGGAATTTTTGACTAGAAAATCCAAATAATCAGATGTAGCAGGTAATGAAAACAGCAGTAAAAAGACAGTTTCAGCAGGAAGAAACAGGCTAACGATGAGTCTCAAGTCCAATGTAATTGCAATGATGCTCCTTACTATACTTAAAAGCATTCTTATAGTTAGGGTGATGGGCTGGGCCTTCGGTTGTATATACACTCACTTAAATGTACTTTAGCTCTATAGGAATAGTCTTATAGACTTATATACAGTATTGCTTCATACTGCTTTGCAGCACTCTCTAAGAGGTTTACAGAGTCAGCATATTTCCCTCAACAATCTGGATCCTCATTTTACTGACCTTGGAAGGATGGAAGGCTGAGTCAACTTAAAGCCCCATCAGGATCAAACTCCAGGCTTCAGGCAGAGTTTGCCTGCAATACTGCATTCTAACCACTGCAACAACAGAGCTCATACTTTTCTATAAATATAATTCATTCCAGTATCATAAAGTAGAGGGTGATAAACAAATGTCTCTAAAATAGTTCAATTTTAAGAACATTAAGTCCAGATTGAAAACTATCAAATTGCATGGAGATATGACTTTCCAATTTGCACAAAAGAGTTGTATTATCGTCTCTTGATTGCAAACAAACAAACAAAAATTTGGATTATTGCATAGCTACGAGAGCCAACAGAAATTTACTAGCATCTAATTTGGCTGATTGTTAAGCAGAGTTGATTCAAGTCTGTGTTTTTCAGGCTTAGATAAGAAGCTTCATAAAAGAAAGTTCAAATCATGAAATTCTTTGTTTATCCCTTGGAATTAAGTCACCTCCAAATTAGTTGTCCTCTGCACTGGACCAATTTCTGTAATTTACAGGCAATGTTAGGCTTGGTATCATGAGTTATATGGTCTAAAATGTTTGGGAAATCCCAAGTTTGAAAAGTCGCTCTCAATTTAATGAATTCTTCAGGTCTGAGATATGCCTTTTTGCTTCTGTTTTTCCCCGCAGCGTTTATTTTATATTTTTTAAAAACTAGTTTTATTTCTGCAAAGTTTTTTTTAAGTTAGCACTTTGCCACGATGTGAATTATTTCATCATGCTGTGAATTAATTATTTTGATCATTAGTCAAACACATGAGCTAAACTTTAAAATTATAATTCAAAATACTTGGAATGATTTACTTGGAGCACCTTATTTAGAAAAACCTGTTTTCATATTTTTTAATCACATCAGTTTGAAATATAGATGAGAGAAGAGCCTTTTAGATCATTCTTGGAAACAACATCATCATGAAAACATCTGATAATGGCACTAGGCACTGGCATATATATCATTATTCTGAATCTTGTATACTGGCTATATCATTAAATGGAGAAATTTCAATCACTTAGAGACATAGTTTATGGTATGCAACATATCAGAACCTTCTCTATGGCTTAGGTGAGCAGCAAGGATGCCAAAGACTATATGTAACTTTCACCTAATCCTTGTTGTTTTTATCTAATGTAAGAAGTGACAGGTTTTCCATTATTCTGAGTCTTCTGAACTTGCCTGTCAAGTTTATCAGTGCGTGGAAATTTATCTTGACAAAACTGTTCTCTGTCACATAATGAAATTCTCAGTTTCCCTAGCAGTGTTCCAAAAGTGATGCCAATTACACTCCAGGAGAAAGCTTAACTTTCATAATTGGCTTACCAGGTTATGAACCCATCTTTAAAATTGTCATTATGAGAACTCAGTCTATTTCTGAATGTTTGCACAAAGTGCATCTTGGGGGTAACAATTTGTAGAACGCAATTTTCACCTTGTATGCCATGCTATGTTGTGTCATAAAGCAGGCGTTAGTTTACAGTTAGAGTAGATCAACACTCGTCCAAGAGACAAGGGTAGTAGCACCTTTTCTACTTGTGATGGTTATTTCAGGTGCAATTGTGGCCTTATTCAAATGACTTGGGTAGTCTTTGCTCAGCCTGGTATTTTTTTTTTTTAATCAATAATTAACCTATGCCCATTTTGCAGGATTTAGATGGTGATCACTAATTCTTTTAAATGAACATTTTACCTGGTAGAATTATTTTCCATCCTGAACAGGAGATAGAGCCTTATCTTTTAAGTTCACATGTATATTCTTTCTTTTCTGGGTTGTTTCCAAATGAATTATTCTTTATTCATCTAGCTGCAAGAGTCAAGTGAGTATAATAGCTCTTAATTTTCCCAATGTTTATGGCCCATTTTTTGCTGTTGTCGTTGCACAGCAACAACCTGCATTCCTTCTGATACCAAATGACATGAATTAGGCCATATGTTCCCTTCTGTTGGCACCATGCAAAGGAGAAGCTTGGCAACAGCTCTGGAATATAAGTAATGACAAATAGAATACGAAGTCATATGAGATCTGCAATCACTATCTTTTCAGATTTTTGTAGAAAAGCTGATGAAAGCCTGTGCGTGTAAAACTTTCAACCCGAGCTCACGGCCACTTAGGATCCTATTGCTTTTTTAAAAGAAAGGCAATTTTTCAAGAACAAGCTTAAGCATGTACGCATGTGTCTACCTGTGCCTTCAAGCAAGATGAGTAGAACATGTTCGGCACGGTTTTCTCTGTTTGCTTCCACTGAAGATTACTTTTCCAAGATTTTTCTGAAGTTGCCTCAAGATAGGAACATCGAGTTTGATGAACAGACTGTACTTTCACTTCCAGTTCTCTGCCTTCAAGCACTTATATGGATTTCCAATAAATACCCACTTTCCTTTCTCCCGGTAAAAGAAAAAAGAAATCCTAGCTGTTTCTCTGCTCAAAAACACATCGAAGGGTTATGACCAGTTACTTCCTTTTCCTTCCTTAAAAATTAGAGGAGACAAAAAAAAAAGCAGCTTAGCAATTAACAATATCTCTAAATATACCAAAGCTACTTTTTCAAAAGGCAACTGAACTTTGTTTTTTCCTTGAAGACGTTTTGCTTCTCATTCAAGAAGCTTCTTTAGTTCTTCAGTTCTTCTTGGATGAGAAGCAAAATAGTAGTCCCCGCCATATTTCTTAGGTTATTAAGAGAACTAAGAGTGGATTTTTTTACAAGACCCCTTTTTAACACCATTTAGGAATGTGTTCAAATTTTCCCCCCAGAAAACTCTTCAGTTTAAATGACCTAGATGAGGGAATAGAAGGGGAACTCATCAAATTTGCAGATGACACTAAGCTGGCAGAAATAGCCAATATCCTAGAAGATAGGCTCAAGTTCCAGATGGATCTTGACAGACTTGAATACAGGGCCCTATCTAACAAAATGAAATTCAATGTAGTGAAAGTAAAGTTTTGCACATAGGCAAGAAAAACCAAAAGTACACATATACATTGGGTGAAACCAGGCTTGGTAGCAGTAACTGTGAGAGGGATAATGGAGTCTTAATGGACAACAAATTGTCCATTGGTGCCACAGTGGTTAGACTGCAGTACTGCAGGCTGCTTCTGCTGACTGCCAGCTGCCTGAGGTTCGGCAGTTCGAATCTCACCAGGTTCAAGGTTGACTCTGCCTTCTATCCTTCCGAGGTGGATAAAATGAGGACTCAGATTGTTGGGGGCAAGAGGTTGACTCTGACGACCACTTAGAGAGGACTCTAAAGCCCTACGAAGTGGTATATAAGCCTATGTGCTATTGTTATTGCTAAATAGGAGCCAACAGTGTGCAGCGGCAGCCAAAAAAGCCAGTGCAATCCTAAATTGCATTAACAGAGGGATTCAATCAAATCATGTGAGCTACTAATGTCACTCTATAAAGCCTTGGTAAGACCACACCTGGAATACTTCATCCAGTTTTGGTCATCACACTAGCAACCAAGATGATTAGAAGACTGGAGATGAAAACATACGAAGAAGGTTACAGGAACTGGGCCTGGCTAGTCTAGGGAAGAGAAGGACCAGGGGAGACATGATAGCAGTCTTCCAATATTTGATGGGCTGTCACAGAGAGGAGGGGCTCAAGCTATTTTCCAAAGCTCCCGAAGGCCAGACAAGGAAAAATGGATGGAAACTGCACAAGGAAAAGATTCAACCTGAAAATAATGAGAAATTTTCTGACAGTGAGAGGAATTAACCAATGCAACAGCTTGCTTTCAAAAGTTATGGGAGCTTCACCATTGGAAGCTTTCAAGAAGAGACTAGACTGCCATCTGTCAAAAATGGTGTAGGATCTCCTGTTTGGGTAGGGGGTTGGACTAGATGACCTACAAGGTCCCTTTCAACTCTGTTATTCTGTTCTATTCTGAGTTTCTAGTTCTTTATTTCAGGATGATTGCATTTGCTTATTTATTTAGGAAGTTTATATGGCACCTTTCTTATAAACACACCTTGCGTGAACATTATGTGAGTAATCATTCAAGCCTCCCAAAATTAATAATTAATTAGTCCCTCTGTTAGCATTTACTATGTAACTTGGAGCAATTGTATCTAACAGTTACTGAAAAGCTTCTTGTTTCTTTCTTCATTCTAGTAAAATAGTTTTTTTGCCAGGTAACACCAGGTATATTTATTTATCAATTTGATTTCTATAGCCACCCCTCTCAACAAATGACTCGAGAGGGCTTGCTTCTTAATGAATATGCTTGGAGTCAGATCATATGAAATTTTGAAATAGCACTAAAACAACTTTTTTTCCCCTAAGCAAACTTTCTAAAAATAAATAAATAAATAAATATGTTGTTACCTTTAATATATAGTGGCTTATATCATATGACATGGACCTTTTAGTTTAGAGCCTCTTTATTTTTGATCTGATGTTATAATTGATTATAGTATCAAATATTTTACTGTATGTTTGTACTGCACTTAGTTATTAAGAGCATAATAAATAAAACTACTACCATCATCTAGAATTAATGAGCACAAGAATGTTCAGAATACGAGTTTTCCATCTCTTTGATCTGATTTCCAAATATAGAAGGCCAAAAAAGAAGAAGAAGAAACAGAAAATGACTTAACGGTATGTGAGTTTGTTGTAATAAAGTATGGATTAGCAACTTCTGTCAGAAGCAGGCACAACGCCTGCCGCAAGAAGTATAATTTGTGAAGCTGTAGGGAGTTCTGCTCTTGACTTCCTCACTCGCAAATGAATGGGTATAATCAGCTGGATTATTGGTTTCCATCTGCCATTCATGGCAGGGAACCAAGCTTACCGGTCTCTGATTATCTGCTTGTTTGGGATGAAATTGTAACCTCCGAAAGGTTAATAATTTTCAGTAGGAGGATGAGAGACATGGATATTAAAAAGATAAAGAAAGGAGGTTTCTTTTGTGAAAAAGTCATCTACACGCCTGTCTAAATTATAGCAATAGCACTGAGACTTATATACCACTTTATAGTGCTTTACAGCCCTCTCTAAGTGGTTTACAGAGTCAGCCTATTTCCCCCCAACAATCTGGGTTTACCCACCCTGGAAGGATGGAAGGATAAGTCAACCTTCAGCTTGGTGAGATTTGAACTGCCAAATTGCAGGCAGCCGGCAGGCAGCAGAAGTAGCTTGCAGTACAGCACGTTAACCACTGTGCCACTGTGGCTGATAGAAAGAACAATGGACAGTACTGGGTCAAAGATGGCTGCTCATCTCGTGATGTAGAGAAATATGAAAGTAGGCAGTCAGGTCAGGTAAATTCATGCATATTTTGCCTAGCTTATTTCTAGTCCTCACAGTGGAATCTCCAGTTAGACTGGAAGGAGAGGATAAGAAGGGGCCGAACATTGCAGAAAGTGGCACAGGCCTGGCCTCCCCAGAATCCTAGAAGCCTTATCTGACCATTCCCAAGGGAACACACTCAGTCTGGTAAGATGTTTGTAACTTAGGTGAGTAATAATAACGCTCCTGCTTGAGACTATTCACAAGTAGTTCTGGTTGCTTTCACCTGACCTTCCTTCAGATGAGTCATGGCTTTTCAATCAAATTTTGCCATTCAAGGATTTATTCATTGCCACCCAAGGATGAATTTGAAGGAAAGCTTTGACCTTCCAAATCTCTCAAAAATCTAAACAATAATGTTAAGATGTCAGTTGAGTCATTCCAGCATAGAGGTCATTTTAGGAGCTACCTGCAATCTAATGCAGGGGTTTCCAACCTTAGCAACTTTAAGCCTGGCAGACTTCAACTCAAAGCTGGCTGAGGAATTCTGGAAGTTGAAGTCCGTAAGTCTTAAAGTTGCTAAGGTTGGAGACCCCTGATCTAATGGCATGTTCATGGAGCCTGAACCTTCCAAATGAGTGAGGGAGATATGGGGGAGAGTTAAGGGGGGAAATGGTGTGTTAAACAAGGCAGTTCACCTCTTAAAATTATTAATATCCCGTTTGAAAATAAGAGGTAGATTCTCCTAATTTTGAAGCATGACATGCTACATCAAATTTGCTGCGGCTCTCAAGCCAAGAAAGGTTACAGAATAACTGAGTCAGAGGGGCACTTGGAGGACTTCTAGTCCAACCTTCTGCTCAATGAGGAGACCCTATAGAATTCAGAACAAATGGTTTTCCAAGGTCTTCATTCCTTTAAATTCATCGTTCTTCTTTCTTATATACCCCAACACCCTCTCCCTCCCTCCCTCCCTCCTTCCCTCCCCCCCTCTCTCTCTCTCTCTCTCTTCCCTGCTACTCACTTTCCCATTGACTCTAGTGATTTCACAGCCCATTTTCTGTTTTTAAACTCATTCCTATTGTACAGTCTTGAGACCATGGCAAAACACTTTCACTCACAATGTTTCAATCCTGATGAAAACAGCCTCTTAACTGCTATTTCCCTCAGGATAAAAGTTGCCTCAGGATAAATGTTCATCACTTTGTAAATCAGTTAATCTCGGCATGTAATAGAAATAACTTTAAAAAGTGTATGAGATAGCAAAGAGGCAACCATAAAGGTAAAACAAGAAACAATCATGAGGGAAACCAGGTAATGTGTAAACTTCTGCCTAGATCTTGCTACCTTTTTAATGCATTTTTTATTCATATATATATATATATGCATATAGCTATACACATTCACATATATACATACAGCTACACACACACACACACACACACACACACACACACACACACACACTCACACATATAGGTTAAGGTTCCCCTCGCACACACATGCTAGTCATTTCCAGCTCTAGGGGGTGGTGCTCATCTCCATTACAAAGCTGAAGAGCCAGCGCTGTCCAAAGATGTCTCCATGGTCATGTTGCTGACATGACTAAACGCTGAAGATGCATGGAATATTGATACCTTCCCACCAAAGGGGTCCCTATTTTTCCACTTGCATTTTTTTACATGCTTTCAAACTGCTAGGTTGGCAGAAACGTTACTACAACTTTAAAAGCACAACTAAAATGATGTGGGAAAATACCCGAAGAAAGCTGAATACTATATATATAAATACCCATGAAAACTTAAGAAAACATATGTGTGTGTGTGTATGAAGGTGGAAGAGCCTTCATCCTGCAGAGGATAGACAATGGCTAAAATGATGGTGATACATATTGTACACATATACTTATACATACATTATGTACATATAATCTTCTCACAGCAAATTCGTTGTGGATGAGCTGTTTGGAGGGTGGTTTAAGCCTTTTCTTGTCTGTTATTTCTGTGACATTAACTGTGGGCAAATCATTTAGGGCAGATTAGCTGCAGAGATTCAAAAACAAGGGTATGAGATGATTGTTGCGTTCTAAGAGGGGAGGGATGGGTTAAATTCTATCATACTATGGTACAGATTTTTTTTTAAAGGAAGAGGTAGTTGTAATGTGGAGAAATTTGTTTTAGATTTTCCCACATTCTGTATACCTTTTATTAGGATTTTGAGTTCGCTCTGCTTCC
Organism: Pseudonaja textilis; assembly: GCF_900518735.1. The sequence goes on along the minus strand of NW_020769328.1, from coordinate 9,877,729 downwards.
CTGGGTCTTCCCGATGCAAGAATATATTGAAGCAATCTAAATGTAGATATATATTCTGCCCATTCTTTTTCACTTGACTGCTCTCCTTCCCTTCATTGATGATTAAATCAGTTCTTGAATTTTTTATAAACAAACAAGAATGTTTGGCACTTCTGTAACATTTAAGCTGCATAGCCAAGTATGCTTTTATATAAAGAATCTGTCAGGCTACAGAACTTTTCCCATTCAATCAACTAGAATGAATTTCTCAAAATGTATCAAAAAGGAATCCTTTATTGAGATGAGACCATTCATGTAGGGGTTAAAAGCAGCGTCTAAAGGCTCTCAGGCATGCAGAGATAGATAAGGGAGTTTAAAACCCCTCCCCTTATCTTGATGTGTATTTAGTAAAACAAAGAGCCAACATGTTTATTCCCCCGACCCCCTTTTTAGAACGATCTTTTCCAGAGTTTCCCAGGATACGTCTCACTGTGGAATTTTTGTGATCTCTTCATCTCCTGGCTGTCTCTCTCAGAGGTGATGGGTTCCGGCCATCTGGGTTTCATCTCTCCATTGTATCATGTCTAGGTTATACAAATTCGATATAAGTTTAAATATATTCAGGTTTCATCAAGAAGGATTTCTTTTTCAGACTCCCCCCCCCTTTTGTTCTTCCATTAAAGAAATGACAGATTCACGGATCTGACAGAATCCGTCCCTTTCTCTCTCCAGTGTACTTTGAATGTGATTTTACATTTCAACCGTACCCATTTTTGCAGATCTGTCTCTTTCTGACAGCCTTTTAACAGCAGATATTTTGCTTGGTCTGAACAAACTTTTGGTTTATCTTACTGTACTATAGTTGTCTATAGTTGTATATGTAGTTAGCTGCATACTGTACGGCATTCAGCCAACTTCATTCTTGATCAGTTTCAATCCATTATTCCTTGTCTGGCCTTTGGGCGCTTTGGAAAATAGCTTGATTCTCTTCCTCTTCTCTGTGGCAGCCCTTCAAATATTGGAAGACTGCTATCATGTCACCCCTAGTCCTTCTCTTCATTAGACTAGCCATGCTCAGTTCCTGCAACCGTTCATCATATGTTTCAGCCTCCAGTCCTCTCTTGGTTACTCTTGCTTGCTCTTCTCTGCACTCTTTCTTAGAGTCTCAACATCTTTTTTTTATAAAACTAGATGCAGTCTTCTAGGTGTGGTCTTACTAAGGCTTGATAGAGTGGTATAGTACCTCACTTGATCTTGATCATTCTCAACCTTCTGCGTAGATCTGTAATTTGGTTCTGCCTGGATATGGAATAAATAATTTTATTTAGTGAGGAGACTATAAACGTATTTTAAAAATAAAATTCTTGCTGGCTGAAATGTTAAAATTGACTGCTTAAAGAAAAGAACATAAATACTTTCATTTCCACACGGAAACACCTCCTGAACTTCACGCTTTGATGTGGAAAAGAATGAAAGTCTCACTTTGGGTTTAACAGATTAGACTGATAGATCTTTATAGGAATGACTGGTTCATACTATTAAGGTAAAACAAAAAGCTGTGATCTCTTGTTAATGCCTTATTCTACTGTAACAGAGTCGGAAGTCAATGTTTCTTTTTCTTTCCTTATCCTTACTCATTTTTCTTTTCCCTTTCCCCTTCCTCCTCACTGTTCTCTTATTTGATTTTGTATTTTGTATTTTATAATACCTTATAACTTAATAAAAAGTGTACTGCAAAATAAATAAATAAAATAAAATTCTTGATGGCCAACTAGGTAAGGTCAGTTACGTGTAAACAATTCCCATGCTCATATACTTTCAGATTCAACCAATACAAGTAGTTCTTGACTTACAATAATTCATTAGTGATTGTTCAAAGTTACAATGGCACTGAAAAAATGTGACTTATGACCATTTTTCACGTTTACGAGCAGGGGTGGGATTCTACCAGTTCTGTCCAGCTCTACAGAACCGGTAGCTCTGAAGATCAACAGACACAGAACCGGTTCTGTGTCTGCTGCTGTTTTGGCCCTCCTGCCCACCCATGCTCTTACCTGTCCTTTATTTCCAGCTGCGGTTGAAAAAGCAGGAAAAAGGGGCTTTTCCAACCACTACGCACCTACACGCAGTGCTGCTCAGTTGTCCGGGCAGCTCAGCAGGTCGCAAATTCACTCGTGCAACTCGCGCATGCACATGCGATGCAGAGCAATAGATCCGGTAGTTATACCAGTCGGATCCCATCCCTGCTTACTAGCCTTACAGCATCTCCTGTCAGGGTTCTAAGTAATGGATCCATTGCAAGCAAAAACTCCAAGGCAGGTGAAGTCCTCAAAGAAAAGCTTTATTTGAAATATCATATTGGCACATATCTGGTGAAAACCAACTCTGAGGAGTCCCTTGGTTTTCATCTAATTAAAAGTAAAAGTCCACCCCGCCATCCCAGTCACACGGCCCAATCACAGCAGCGTCCACTGGCCTGCTGACATCACCCCTCCTTCATCCGGCCAGGTGTGAGAACGTCCTTGGTTCCCAAGAAAAAATATTTTGTTTTGACGACTCAGTTCCAGCTATCTCTAATCCCCTCCCCCTCCAGTGTGGCAGCATTGAAGCTCCAAGATGGCTTCGGCCAGGCCAGTTTCAGGGTTGACATCCCTATGATCATATGATCAAAATTCAGATGCTTAGCAGCTGGTTCAGACTTATGACTATGGCTGTGCCCCGAGATCATGTGATCAACTTTTGCGACCTTCTTGCAAGCAAAGTCAGCCGGGAAGCCAGATTCACTTAACGACTGGATTATTAACTTGTCAAATGCGGTGACTCTACTTAACAGTTGTGGAAAGAAAATGGAGCAAAACTCACTTGACAAATGTTTCACTTAACAACAGAAACTTTGGGCTAAATAGTGGCTGTAAGTCAAAGACTGCCTGTACTCCACGATGCCAGAATTGGATGGTGTAATTCAAAGCACACCTATCGATAGTCCACAATTTATGGCCATTCATTTAGTGACCATTTTAATTAAAACAGCACTAAAAAAAAGTGATATACAACTGGTCCTCGGATTTACAACCATTACAGCAACTCCGTAGCCATGTGATCAAAAATTGGGTGCTTGGCAACTGGCATATTGGAGCATTACTATCATATAACCTGTAACCCTTTTTTCCCCCATTAAACTAGGCTGCTTCTTTTTCTAATATTTTTCCTTTTTCCCAGACAGAAAACATGCTATTGCTGATTTTGTTTTTCTAACAGTTTCTGATTGGTGGTCAAGGATCATCTTACTGATACCCTTCTTGTGCAAAGCCCTTTATATCTACTTTTATTAAGAAAATGAAATTAGATCAACCTTCTTTACTTTTCATGGCCCATGACCTGAAGGAAGAGATGGACTAATGTATTTTGGGACTCTGGGAATGAACTTGGGCATGCATCCATCATTTTGTTCAAGCATAAAAGTTAAATGGAGTACTGTTCTCATGAGTCTCATCAATAAATAACGTAAATTAATAAATAATAAAGATGATCAACATTAAATAATAAATACATAAAAGTAATAATGAATGAATGATAATTTAATAACATACAAAAATTAAATAATTAATGGGTAAATAATAAAAGTAATGAATAAACATAAGAATGTAAATTTAAAGTGTTTATTTTTTAATTTTAATTATAATAGATGTTTTGAATTGTATGAGCCACCCAGAGTCATTCGTAAAAATTGGCAGCCGTAGAAATCAAACAAGTGATCAATTAATACTTAATAAACTGAAGCAATAAATAGGGAAAGCAAAACACCCTAAATGCCTAAACTAGGTTCCCTTTTGTATGAGAAATACCATAATAAAAATCTCTTGAAAGCAATCAAGAAGATTTGACTGGATATCATAAGAGTTTTTCTTTCTAAAGAAGTGACCTAAAATAAGAAGTGGCAAAAGATGAGGAAAATGGCTGTGGTGATTAAAATAAAGGAACACAGAAAAGCAGGTATGATTAACTCTGATGTTTGTTTATTAGACTTATCTTTTGCTTTCTGGCTTAGTACATATATTTGAGTCATTCGGTGTTTTTTTCCTACTAGAAGTGGCTTGTTTGTTGTGCTGGGTTTGAACTTTGCAGCTAATGTAACCTGTCAAACAGGGTTGGACTGATCTGCTTTGTGATTCTACCACTTTATAATGCCTTGGTAAGACCACATTTGGAATACTACATCCAGTTTTGGTCACCATAATATAAAAAAAGATGTTGAGACTTTGGAAAGAGTGCAGAGAAGAGCAATGAAGATGATTAGGGGACTGTAGGCTAAAACCTTTGAAGAACAGTTGCAGGAACTGGGCCTGGCTAGTCTAGTGAAGTGAAGGACCAGGGGAGACATGATAGCAGTCTTCCAATATTTGAGGGGCTGCCCCAGAGAGGAGGAAGGGGTCAAGCTATTTTCCAAGGCACCTGTAGGACAGACAAGAAGCAACGGATAGAAACTGAACGAGGAGAAAAGCAACCTAGAACTTTGCTGACAGTCAACCAGTGGAACAACTTGCCTTCAAAAGTTGTGGGTGCTACAACACTTTTAAGAAGAGATTGGGCAGCCTCTTGTCTGAAATGATATAGCGGGGGGTGGACCTCCAAGGTCCATTCCGACTCTTATTCTGTTATTCTGTTTTTGAAAAATAGCTATGGCATTACAAATTGTTAGATTTGCAGCTAGAGGTCTATGAACAATCATTATTTACAATATGGAAAGATTTTCTTTAAGAATGTAGAAATTTCTTTTCCAACATAATCTTCCCCTTTGATTTTTTTTTTAAAAAAATTTCATTTCTTTACCATTTTTCTAAAGAGAAAAAACCACCGTACTGAAAATTCCAGCCTGTCTCTATCCATGATAAAACTAAAATCCAGAGCAGTTTAGGGATCTCTAGAAAGCAATAAGAGAACGGAGCCAAACATTTCATTCCATACCACCAGCTTTGCAAGCATTCTGTTTCGTCTTCTGGTTTTTATGTATCCAGAGAAGAAGCGGGGGGATAAAAAAACCCCAAATTTTAACAGAACATTTACTCTGCTTTATTTCAGGTTCTATTACAACAAAGCAAGTAATTGCCACTTGTAATTGCCAATGGAGGGTAAACGGCACCAATAGAGAAATGCTACACAGAGGGGATTTTGCACATGTTTTGCTGCAGATAAATCCATTAGGGTTTTTTTTTTTCCTGAAATGTATTTGTGGCCACCACCCCTGAAGGAAGGCAGGTCGGTGAGAAGTGATAACCAAACATCTGTTGCTCTCTTGCAATATGGCCACTGGGAACGGAGAAGGGTGAACTGCATTCTTACTTTGTCAGGTTAAATTGAACCAGAGAGACATTTTGTCAGCTCTAGTGCTGTCCTCACCTCCTGCTGTTTCTTAAAACAAAAATCTTCAGGGGATAGAGTTGCCATCTTCATTTTAAAGCTCTTCTTGTAAATGGATAATTTCCATCTGCTTTATATTGAGCAGGAAAGTGGTTTCTGCTGATTGTCAGAAAAGGCAACTGTCCACATCTATTAAGCACACACACAAAGAAACTGCTTGGTTCCTCCAAGTCCCGAAGTAAAGAACTACAATTATTCCACTGGGTTGCATTTGTGGATAAAAACTTCAGAACGTTCTTGGGCTGATGCCTTCCAACTTGCAGCTTGCGTCGTCCCAAGCCAACATTGGAGAAAAGTTGCCCAGGCTTGTTCAGCAAAGCCAAAGTAATGCAGAAAATTCAGGTTAGGAAACAGACTCCACAAAGTCGAGTATTGCCCTACTTTATTGCTACTATGTATAATGACATAATCTCTCCCCCTTTGTATACCAAATAAATCAAGATGGTGGAATCTTCCTCATTTGGTCCTTCTCACTTGATCCTCCTTTCAAGGCTGAGCTGGTGTTTTCCAAATAATTATTGACTCCTTTCTTCAAGACTATTTTCCATAATTTTTGTTGGACCAGGTGAACTATTGTAGGAAGTTAGCACCCAACCCTCTCCTAGAAAATTGAAATATCCTAGGAAATATTAGAAAGATAGAATATTTCCCCTAAAAAGAGTAGAAACTCAAGAGCAGAAACACCTCAGAAGCAGAAGCTCACCTTTGTTAATGGGTGGGCCGTTAAAGCCTGGGCCAGAATATTTTACATAACAAAGATCTCCAGGTAAAGCTATAGCAATTGCCCAAAAGCCCTTTCAGTGCATCATCATCCAGCAAGGCTCAACTAAGCCTGGAACTCAGGACAGCCTACAGAGTTGTCCCTGCATGGCCCCATGGGAGTCTGACAACCAATCAGAATACAAGGTCAAATTCAAATCTCAACAGAGGGTATAAAACCAGGCACTCTCAGCATATCAGCCCTTCTTGATCTTTTCTTTCACCTTGGAGCATGTGATCATCCTTCCTTCTTTGGAGCTCCAAGCCATGTGGTCCTGTCCACCATTAAGCCATCTTTCCAAATAGCCTCCATGTTTCTAGTGTCTTTTTCCCCACTTGGAACTGAACTCAGAAGGATATTTCTTCCAACACTATCTCACTTTCACAGGCTCTGTGTGTGAGAGAGATTGACAGAGAGGGAGGGGAAAGGGTGAAGACAGGGAGAGGGAGGGTGAGGCACAGGGACAGGTAGAGGAGGGCAAGGGCAAGGGAGAAGGAGTGAGGGAAAAAAAAGAAATGTACAATTCTTTGGAAGCCACTCAAATTCTAGATTCATCAGCAGTAGAGATACATTTCCATTGTGCCATTTTGTGGTAAATGTTAAAACGCATGCATTTTAATGAGCAAAATGCAATTACATTCGCTTTTAAAAGAAGTTCACTTCCCAAATATCTTGAGTCATCCAGGAAGCTCTCCTCTGGTAACACCATATACTATAATGAGAATTAAATTTAACAATAGGCAATTATCCTCTCTCTATATATACATATTTGTTTTCTCATGTTTTCGCGGGTATTTATATGTATGGTATTTAGGTTTCTTCGGGTATTTTCCCATGTTTTAATATTTGTGCTTTTATTATAGCGACGTTTCTGCAGAATCTCATCTGCCATCCTCAGGCTTGTGTATTGGGTTCTTTTTAATCTTGTGTGTCAGGCTTGGCAGCTGTTCTTTGTTTGAATTTGGTGCTGGCTTTCTGCTTTATTTGAATGTTTTTTTCCTCAGTATCAGGTATTGGTGGGGGGTCTGTTTTTGCCCAAATGTTTGCCTGGCTTGTGGTGTGGAGATTTTTTTGGTTTGTGAGTGCAGGCTTCCAGATAATTGACAATCTGGTGGAGTCATCTCTCCTATTCATGCTTTCAGGGTTTTTTTTTCAATCTCTATGGCTTCTCTGATAATTCTGTAGCTGGGGTTTTCTATAGTGGCTAGGGTTTTGGTGCCATTGAAGTCGATGCTATGACCTGTGGCTTTCATGTGTTGGACTAGTGAGGAAGTGTGTTCCAGTTTTTTTACTGCATTTTTGTGTTCATCCAGGCAGGTACTTATTTTTCTATTGGTCTGTCTGATGTATGTGGCCGGGCATGATGCGCAGGGGACTTCATATATGCCTTGGTTTTCCAGGTCAATTTTATCTTTGGGGTTTCTTAGGATGGCTGCTATTTTTCTGTCTGTTTTGAAGGCAGTCTTGATGTGATGCCTGTGTAGTATCTTACTGATTTTGTCTGTAGTAGCTCTTATGTAGGGCAGGACAGCTGTTCCATAGGTCTGTTCATCTTCTAGGTCTCCATTATGTCTCAGTGTGGTTTTGTGGATCAGGCCTGTGATTTTGCTTTTGTGGAAGCCATTGGCTGTCAGTACTTTAGTCAGGGTGAATAGTTCAGTCTTTATGTGTGTCTTGTCTGCCAGGCGTTTGGTTCCAGCAATTAGTGTTTTGGCCTCAGAGTTTATCTGTGCTGGGTGGTGGTGGGATTGGGCATTGAGGTAGTGGTTGGTGTGTGTTTTCTTCTGGTATATGGTGTGTCCTAGTGTGCCATCTGTTTTTTTGTAGATTAGTACATCTAGGAATGGTAGTTGTTTGTTTCCATTTCCATTGTGAATTTGATTTTGGGGTGTGTGCTGTTTAGGTGTGTTAGGAAATTGTTTAGGTTTTCTTTTCCATGGGGCCAAATAACAAATGTATCATCGATGTATCTTAACCATAGTTTGGGTTTGTGGGTGGTATTGGCTAGAGCTCTGGATTTGAATTCTTTCATGAACAGGTTTGCAATGACGGGTGACAGTAGTGATCCCATAGGGGCTCCTTCAATTTGCTTGTATCTTTGTCCTTTGTATATGAAATATGTGTTGGTTAAACAGTGTTCTGCTAGTTCCATGAAGGCATTGCCGAAGAGGAAGGTCCTGGGGAGGAAGGCATTTCCAAATCCTTCTCTTCCCCATTGTCTGAGTCTTTGTCCTCTAACAATGCAGGCTGAAAACCCAGAGCCACAACACAAAGATATTACTAAACCATTAACATTCATATTGTTAGTACAATATTCATAATCTAGGTCTATTTGTCCTAACTATTTTTGTTCCGACCTTCCTCTCTCTTTTACAACCATTGATAAAACTTATTCCAAGTATCAGAATATTCTGATTTCCCCCCTATATTTCAGTTCTAGAGTTAGTCTGTCCAGTTCTGCAAAGCCAGTATTTTTCTTATTATCTCTCTTTCTGGTGGTGTATTTTCATTCTTCCAATATTGTGCATAGACCATTCTCGCCGCTGTATGTATATTATTAAATATGCTATGCCTTTGCTGTGACCTTCCGTCATTATTCCTAAAAGGAATAGTTCTGACTTAAATTGAATGTAAGAGACATATCCTTGATTGGGTTATGCTACCCCTTGATCCACCTAAGTAAGTGGTGACAAAAGAACCATGTTGTGGAGTATGCATCTATGGCAACATTTTATTGACTAAATTCCATATTAATCTTTGGCTGGATAGAGTATCCTATTGGACAAATCAATGAAGTACATGCAGACAATGCTCCAGACTCTGTCCCTTAACTGTTCCGATCTAGCAGGAAGTATGCTTTTTCTGTAGCATATCCTGGCCTGTGGAGCCCTTACCCTACAGGATAAATTTCCATTTTTTTAGTCTTCCAGAAAACTGCTTTCCCCAGGAACTGGGATACAGTAAAGTTGGAGCCTGAGGACTGTATGATGTGATGAACTGGTAGTTGTGGATCAGGGAACTGATTTCCTAAAATGAAACTAAAAATTAAAACTGAAAAACTAAGAAGAGATTGGACATCCATTTTTCTGAAATGGTATAGAGTCTCCTGTTTGAACAAGGGGTTCGACCTGAAGACCTCCAAGGTCCTTTCCAACTCTGTTATTCTTTTTGTTTCTGCTTTTATTATTTTTGTAAACTCCCCAGAGTTGTATTTTACAAGACAGGCTGCCATTTTGAATAATACCATGATTTCCTGTTGAATATAATCTATCCAAATCAGAGGTGGTATGCGGCAGTTCTGGAGATCTGGTAGTGGAAATTTTGAGTAGTTCAGAGAACCAGCAAATACCGTCTCTGACCAGCCCAGCCCCCATCTATTATCTGCCTCCTGAGTCCCAGCTGATTGGCTGGGTCTCCTTTTGTTGCCCTGCCCAGGAGAATGGAGCTGGAAAGCAGGTTAGTGGAGTGGGGAGGGAATGGGATTTTGCAGTAATCTTCCCTCAGGAGTGGGGAGGGAATGGGGATTTTATAGTATCCTTCCCCTGCCACGCCCACCAAGCCATGCCCACAGAATCGGTAGTAAAAAAAATTTTGAATCCCACCACTGATCCAAATGCTGTTTTTTGTGTATATTGGGCACTATGTGGAATGTTTTGTACATATATTGGGCACTGTTTGGTATGTTTTATAAATGAATATTTCTTTTTGGTGTTTTTGGGACATTTGAGTGCACATGTTATGCTTATGTTCTGATCCTTTTGTTTTTTTTGTTGACAGAAACATTGGGGAAAGTTTGGGTTTTTAAAGACATGCTAATCTGAGTAAATTATATACCAATCACTTAGAATTTAATATGTTCTGAACAAATATGAGCTTTCATCCCCAAAGAATAGCAAAAGATAATCTTTAGCAGATAGAAAAATACAATAACTTTAGTAAGAATTGGGATTCAGAGATTTGTGATTTAGCATTTTTTGATAAAATTATATATACTATCAATCAGAAAATGTCACATTATCTCCTTTTGGGAAAAAAAAATATTGGACAGGCTTGGTGAACACTGAAAGCTTAGTTTCTTCTCTTAAAGCCTTATACAATCAAACAGACTATATTTATAATTACATTTTTTTATATTTTCATTTTATTATGTTATATTTTTTTCTCCTTTTAACATGTGGTGGATTGTTCATTTTTATTTTATGGATGCTTGTTTGAAAATGGGTTAATAAAAGCTATTTTTTTTTAAAAAAAAAGGTGTTTTAATTTATAAAGAAATAAGTGGCAAGTGTTTTGTGTATTTGTGTAGGTGTGTAGATGAGGACAATTTGGGGGAGATCCCAAGGATATTTTGGCAGAAGAGGGTTTTTCTTCCAAAAATAATAAGTCACTAATTTTAAGATGTAAAATAAAACTACATCTAACTTCCTCAAAATAAGTAAGTGGGAAATATTATCACCAAAACTTTGGCATTAATTGTCAGAGGGTTGTGAAAAGGATGGCTGCACGGAAGACGTCAAAGCTATATATATTAAATGGGAATCAGGGGTGGTATGCTACTGGTTCGGCCCAGTTTTGCTGAGCCAGTAGCAGCAATGAGCAGCAGAGAGCGAACCAGTTCTCTCCACCGCTCTACTGTTGATCCCGCACACTCTCCCTGTGCACTCTCCTCTCATACTCACTTTTTATGCTCTGCTTTTGAAACACAGCTGCTTTGCGACTAAGGGATTGCAGGCTTGTAGGAGGTGAATTGGAACACCTCTGCACCTCTGCAAACACCTCTGCACCTGCGCAAATGCCTCTGCACCTGTGCAAAGTGTGCATTTGGCACATGCATGCATGCAAAGTGTGCCCACCAAGCCATGCCCACCGAACTGGTGGTAAAACTTTTTGAATCCCACCACTGATGGGAATTTGCATTTTTGATGATTGTTTTATGTGTCCATCGTCCTCAGTATACAGATCCTTCAGTATATAGGTGACACCTTTATTATAAGAAAGGAGACTAAAGAATGCATGTGAAATAACCGACAACAGCAACTTCAAAGGAAAAAAAGAGCACACTACCTTTCCTGAATATCTTCATCAGCAGAGGAAACAGCAGCAAACTAGAAAAGCAAGTCTATTGAAATATGACCCATGAACCTCATTACCAAAGTAACAACCCAGCCTCCCACATGAGTAGCTGTGTAAGAACATTAATCAGATGAGTCCAAACTCACTGCAGCAACCCAGAACACTGGAGAAAAGAAACTGTCTGCCTATCCAATATATTCCCCCCAAAATGCATACTCATACTACTTTATCAAAATGAACCTGACCATTCAACCCACTATACATAACTGATACAAGCTATGGATGAACTGGCATACATCAAAAAAAACACCTGAGAAACAACCAACCGATTATTATAACCACATAGCATTACTGTAGCAGACAAACCAACTATAGCCCAAGCGTATTTTTTTAAAAAACAGACAGGTGTCATCTGCCATATACAGTGTAAGGGCTGTAACAGTCACTATGTAGGACCAACAGGCAAAAGACTGGCAGACCATATCCATAAATACCAGCTAGCAATCAGAACATATGATAAAAACTTCTCAAGCTCACATGGACAGACTCAACCAGAATTTCATGTGGGAAACCGTGAGCATACCAGACCAGTCTATATCCAAAAATGAAGCTTAGCATTTAGAAAAATTGGCCATCAATAGACACATAGATAAAAACTATATTTGCACACCATTCAAAAGAGACAATTCAAAAACTAAGAAGGAAGCAAAAATACCAGGACACACCCAAATAAGCATGGATTAAGATTAGAGAGACAAGCGGAAAACGGTACCCAAATCAAGGACTTACCAAAGGAAAATAAACCACACCTCCACCAAAACAGGCAGTGTAAGCTACTATAGATAAACAGGGGGCAAATTTTACTAGCATTGATAATATTACTGTTGGAATTCATTATTGGAATGTATTTTTATGCAATAGTAGTACTTAGTCAGTAGGTGGCAGTTTTTACAAGTTTGGGATCTATGGTATATAATCTATGTTCTTTTGTTCTAAATAGAGTTTCCTGTTTCCTGTTACGGTTAAGGAGTAAAGCACATGGTGACTGTACTCTTTATTTGTATGCTATATATAAACTGTTAGAATTTCTAACAACTTGTCAAATAATGAAGCATTTGCAAGCAAACAACCCAGCTCAGAGTACACCAAGTGCTCAGAAGGGGCTGTGTACTCCTGCTTTAAATTAAGCCTTGACAGGGATCAGTAGCAGCATATAAAGGCAAGTATTATTACCCTTTCCCCAACCTAGTTTCTTGGCTCCTAAAATTCAATTCTGTCCCTGCAAGAAAAAAGAACTTCCATTAGATGGTGACCAATATAAGAGGATAAGTAAGGATTTTGCTCAGATATCCTGCTTACCTTCATTAGGGTTCACAAGAGGCAGAAGGAGAATGAAAAGATCTTTACTTATAGCTTGAGGATTTGGATCACATACCTGTTATTTTGACCCGCTTTGGAGTAAGGTGTCTATGGGTGTGAGTGTGTATTTAAATGACCGTAGTTATAGCAGCAAGGATGAGGACTATTAAAAATGGATAAAGAAGGTAAGTGAGGAAATAAATTCAATTCAACATGAAAGAGAATATATTCTTTATTTCTTAAGGTTTTGCTGTTTTATTAAACATTATTAATTTCCCATCCAAGTTTCTGCCTTTTCATGAAGATGAAAAACATGTCAGTCCATGGTATTCACTCTTGAAAGCAGCATTAAGCTGGAGTGAGCTCTCTACAATGGCAATTTTTACTATATTCTTTTTTTAAAAAAAATACTTTACTTTTCAGCTTCATGTATATGAAGCAAAAATTGCACCCACTGGGCTGTTAAGCTAATAACTAATATAGATTCCCAGCAGATAATGTGTCTTATGATCTTTCTCAATTGAAGGGAAAATAATACTTCTCTTGAATAAAGAAAAAAATCACAACTCTCATTGCATTGGTGTTCTGGATTTATATTTGCTCATGAAGGCTGCGTGAAAATGTCTCATCTCCACATTACCTTATGGAATATACATTTAAGAAGGTAGAGAGTTTTTTTCTTCAGCTTGAAGACCACCAGTCTAACTTCACCTCTTCAACAAATATTTCAATTTGAGCATAGTCATCCTTCAGAAACACTGTGTCTGACTTCTCAATGTTGCGGTGCAGTTGTCATCAAACAATTGGCATTTTGAAATGTATACATTTGGGGAAGTAGCACTCAAGTGAAAATGTGGCGTGTTATGCTTTTTCAATAAATAAATGTGGTTGAATATGTACAAAGGGGACATAAAGGAAGAAAGAGATTGATTCATGTCTGAGTAAAAAGCATTCCAATCCTTTATATGGTTATGATCTCTGAGAAGTTACATGTAAAAGACTAAGCCTTTTGTTAGCAACAGCAATCCCATACTATACATTATTTAGTTTGACTTTCCAGGGTTTTCTTCTACTTTGGTGCATTGATTTTTATAATTTTTATAAACCAGGGGAGACACGATAGCTGTGTTCCAATGGAACAGCTTGCCTTCCGAAGTTGTGGGAGCTTCATCACTTGAGACTTTCAAGAAGAGGTTGGAGCGCCATTTGTCAGAAATGGTGTAGGGTCTCCTGCTTGGGCAGGGCGTTGGACTAGATGACCTACAAGGTCATTTCCAAATTTGTTAATCTAAATCTAAATTTAATTTCAATTCCTGATCAGTCAAGCAATTGTAAGTTAAGTCTTGAAATAAAATGTAACCAAGAATTTCTGCATTTCTCTGCATCTTCAAATAATATTTCCTTTCAGTGGCTGCTATAAGAATGTGTAAGAGGTGAAGCTGACAAAATATTAAACAGAAAGAGTGAAGAGCTGGCAGTAGAGGAGAGTTGTTGCTTAGAGAAGAGGCTGCTCTTTGTGAGAGCAACAAAATGGGTAAGTTGGAAACTGCTGCAAGTAAAAAAGAAATCACCAAAATTAATATCAAGTAAGCAGCTTCCGTCTCAGAAGATGTTTCAATAAGAAAAGTAACGAAGTGGTGAGCTATAGAAGGGACATCACAGATGTATACAGGCAAGATAAGTTTGGAGAAACTATAATCAGCAATCAAAATGCTTCAGAACTTCCAGGCAAAATCTGATATAGGAGAGAAGATTGGGAAAGAAGGGGTGTGTGTCTATCTGTTTTCTCGTTTTCCCCCACCCTTTATTCTACATAATTAATTAAGAATTGTGAAGGCTACCAAACAAAGGAGGAACTAGAAGGCAGCTGTATGGAATTTGCAAGAAGTAGTGTTGGCAAGAGAACATTCCTGTATTCACCCTAGTTTGGGCAATGAAACATCTGCAAGAAAACAATTAACCTCAGAGAGCACCAAGGACCCTATAGTCAGACTTCTTCTGGCATATACTTTCCAACCTTTGATTTCATGGGCTATTTCTGATTCCATGGTTGACCTTTGAACCTAGGATAAGATTAGACTCAGGTATCATTCCTGAATTATAGATTGGTTTTCATGGAACTTCAACTGTTGAAGAAAAGCTTGTTCAGTTTTCTCTTTTTAGTTTGTTTCCCCAGTATTTCAGTTTTCTCTCATATTTCTGAACTACAGTAAGCCATTTGATGTAAGTCTGACCTCCTGAACTTAATGTTGTTGGCACAATCATCAGTTAATGGTCAAAATATTTTCCTGCTGTTGCTATATATGTACACACACACACACACACACACACACAGAGAGAGAGAGAGAGAGAGAGAGAGAGAGAGAGAGAGAGAGAGTATATTAAAGGATTATGATAAATAACAGTCAACCAGAAATCTAAATAGTATCCTATAATCTGTGAATGATGTTTCAAAATGAATTTTTACCTGCCTATTTCAAATGAAACTCTGAAAGGTTTCAGTCGAGAGGCATTCAATACCATCAGAAAGGTTGACCATTTCTGTTCAGTCCATCAAGAGAGAGGTCTGCTAGCTCTGTTCTTTTTCTTTTTTCTTTCTTTTTCTTTTTCTCTGGAACTTTGTGTGCTTTGCTGAAAGACCGGTTTGCTGTGACCTTTTTCTCCAATTCCATTATTTCAGTGAAACTTCTTAGCTAGTTCACAAAGCTATAAATACAATGGACCAAGGTAGAAGGGTTTTAATCAGTGTGGAAATTAAAGAGCTAGTAGGTTATTTTAGTGTCAAAAAACGGGGTGGGGGAGAAATGGAACTTGTCTAACTGTAAATGATGTGCAGATTTGCATAACTATTTATTTATTCAATGAAACCTCTGCTTGAAGTAGGTTTTCTGACAAGGAGTGATCTTGCCAGAAAATTTTCATCATTAAAACCACATGCATTATCTTTTAACTAACAAAACCAGAATTAATTGGATTCCAACCAAATCAAAACGCCCATATTATGACCAAAGTATAATGTGAGAATCCAGGCGAAGTGCCATGCTCCAACCGAAAGTTCTGAGGATTTTTATTTTAAAAAAAGTTCCTGAAAGCAGGAAGTCTACTTAGAAGGGTGCTTTTAAGCTTCTAAGCTTCTTAAAAGGGTGCCTCTAAGCTTCTAAGGGTACTTCCAAAAAGCTTCTAAGATTCTTGGATGAGAAGCAAAATGTCTTCAAGAAAAAATGAAATCCAGTTGCCTTTTGAAAAAGCATCTTTTAGACTATTATGATCTGGATGACTGAGAATCTCCATAGACAGGAAGTCTATGTGTATTGCAAAGCAAAGGTGGTGAATATAATTCATCCATTCTACACCTGGTCAATGGCACGCAGTTTAGAATTTTACAATTCAGCAGCATAATTTATCTTAATCTGATTTTTGGTGCTCTTTTCGTCTATGAAAGGTTTGGAACCAAAAATATATAACATAAATCTTTTCAAGTTGGACTCTTTTCTAACTTCTAAGATGAGAGGTCTTTGTATAATTTATATGAATGCCTAATTTGTATACTACCTCATTTGTGTGCCTGTGTGTTTCTTTAAAGAAAAGGAAAAAAATGAAAACATTATATGGCATCTGATTAAAGTGAACATTTCTTTGATGTTTATATCCACTGAAACTCACGTATGGAAATTTTAGTTAGATTTTAATCTACTTTCTAGAGAATGATGCAAATATTAAAATGTAATGAACTAACAAGATTGTTTGTTAATGCCACACAAAAGTGCTAATTATGCATAACTTCCTGCCTGCAGCAAAACCCAAGAGACATTTTCTAAGAAACTGTTAAATAAGCTCTGTTGTTGGATACGGGAACAGATGAGATTTGCTCCACAGATTTACATTTAAAGACCTGTGTGTCATGTCATCTTTGGGGAGGACAGAGAAGCACTAAAATTTCTTGGGTTTCAGTTTTGTTATATCCAGCCATCTTACTTAGAGACTCATGAAAAGACATTGAAATGATGTTTGTGTGTGTGCGTATGTATATATCAGAATGGTCAAACAAATGGCAACTTCAAATCTCAACAAATAAATGCTCCGTCCTACATATTGGCAAAAAAAAATCAGAAAATAAAATGCAGGCTGAATAGTCAAGACTTTGTTGATGATACAAGCTCTGTAAAGGACCTTAGAATACTCATCTCGAATGACCAAAGTGCTAGAGCCCACTGTAACTACATAGCCAAAAAGGCATTAAGAGTTGTTAACCTAATCTTACGTAGCTTTTTTTCTGGTAATATAACACTACTAACTAGAGCATACAAAACATTTGCTAGACCAATACTCAAATGCAGCTCCTCAGTCTGGAACCCACATTACATATCTGATATTAACACAGTTGAGAAAGTCTAGAAATATTTCACAAGAAGAGTTCTCCACTCCTCTACTCATTGCAGAATACCTTATGCCACCAGACTTGAAATTCTAAACCTAGAAAACCTGGAACTATGCCCCCTTCGGTCCAATCTAAGTATAGTATATAAAATTATACACTGCAATGTCCTACCTGTCAATGAATACTTCAGCTTCAACCATAACAATACAAGAGTAAACAATAGATACAAACTCAAGGTTAATTGCATCAAACTTGATTGCAGGATATACGACTTCAGCAACAGAGTGGTCAATGTCTGGAATATTCTACCTGACTCTGGTTTTTTTTCCCCAAACACTCTAACCTTAGACTGTCTACTATTGACCTCACCCCTTTCCTAAGAGGTCTGTAGGGGCCGTGCATAAGCGCACCAACGTGCCTACTGTCCCTGTCCTATTGTTTCTTTTATATTTTTTTAAATTTTTCTTATATGTATCCATGTATTCATAACTATGTTTTTACTTATACCTGTTATCTTGTAAGCAATTGACAAATAAAAATAAATAAATAAAATAAAATAAATATTGACCTTAGACCAGGGCTGTCAAACTCCCAGCCCGCAGGCTGGATGTGTCAAGTACTGGCCACGCCCACACCTGGTTTAGCAAAGGGGGAAAAACTTCCAGTACATTATGCGATGCCATTGTGACAATGTTAGTTTGATACCCCTGCTTTAGAGCATGGGTCTCCAACCTTGGCAACTTTAAGAGTTGTGAACTCTAACTCCCAAAATGCATCAGCCAGTGCCTGACTTAGTGTGAATTTTGAATCCTGGTGATTGCCTGTACAAGTTCCTGCAAGCTTTCTCTGTAGGTTTTTTTCAGAACTGGTTTGCCATTGCCTGCTTCCTAGGGTTGAGAGAAAGGGTCTGGCCTAAAGCCACCCCACTGGCTTCACGTCTAAGATGGAATTAAAACTCATAGTAACACACATATAGGGGTTAATACATTGTCCTTAACCCCCTCTCCCACCCCATGAGGACTCTTCAGTTTGTGGGGAAAATCCTCATGGAATTGGTTAACCAATTGATCAACATGAACATCCCAACTCTTTACCCAACTAGCATCTGAGAGGGGTATCCTTTCCATAAGACCAAATATTGCAATCGGCCATGGTGTAATCTAGAATCAAGAATTTTTTGAATCTCATAATGTGTTTCCCCATGTACTGTCAATGGTTTAGAGGGTGCAAGTGGCAGTGGTCATATCATTGATGTAGTAGCTGGTTTTAGTAAACTACAATGGAACACTGGATGAATTTTCCCCAATAGTAGAGGAAGACGTAATTGGACAGTGACCAGATTGATTATCTTTGAAATTGGGAACGGACCCAAGAATTTTGGACCCAGCTTCTTACTGGGCAGTCTCAACCTAAGATACTTGGTCGACAAATATACTTTGTCCCCTACTTTAAAAGGTGGTCGAAGGGATCTATGTTTATCCATCTGTTTTTTATAAATTTTTGCAGCTTTGTTCAAAGCTTTTTTTGTATCTTCCCACCCTTTCTTCAATGAGTTCATCCATTCTGTCAGGGACATGGATGAGGGAGGTTGTCTAGGTAACTCTGTCATTGGGACAAAGTCCATTCCAGTGTTGATTTGGAATGGAGTCAATCCCGTGATGCTATGTACTGCATTATTGTAAGCAACCTCTGCAAAAGGTTATAACTCAGCCCAATTTTCTTGTTGATAATTTATATAGCATCTAATATATTGTTCAATCATTGCGTTAGCCCTCTCCACTGCTCCGTTACAAGCAGTATGGAAAGCTGAGGATAATGCTTGAGAGGAGCCAATGGATTTCAGAAATTCCCTCCAAAATTTTGTGGTAAATTGTAAACCTCTGTCTGATATTACTCTATGAGGTACACCTTATTTTCATTTTTCTCTGTGCTTTTGTATTTTTTGTTTTGATTAATACAATACTTACAATGTTTGTAAGCTACCCAGAATTTCTAGGTGAGCTGGGCAACATATAAATTTAATCAACAAATAACAACCAACAAACTTTCCCCCAATGTCACTGAATGAGAAGAAAACTCCATGGACTGCCAAAAGCAACCAATATGATAGTGGAGTGCAGTGTTTTCTCTTAGAAATTAGAGACCTTAACTGCTTTACAGTGTAGTTATAAAGGGGTGCTTTCAACCTTGTTAAATATCCTTTCAAAGCTTTGTATAACCCTACAACAAAATATGTTTCTTGGCTACAAAATCCGGTAAGGTTGCCTCTGCCGTAATTGATTATAACATAATGATAGACCTGGCTCTGACCTCATAAACCTAAATAAAATGAAATTTGGGGAGTTAGAATTTTTGGCCTTTTATTACTCCTTTTTGAGTTCTTATTGGTTTTATGAGTCCATTTTCTAAACAGAGACCCTGACTAGGTCATTAGTGAATGTAAAAAAAAAAAGTAATAATTTCACTCCTGGAGGGTTGGTTTTTTTTTCAGTTGTTTCACCTGTGATTTACTGATTTGTAGATTTCCACAGAGAAAATAGTAACACAGGGTTTCCAGTTTGGGTGATATATAGATTTAAACCATCTGTTCAAGTCCATTTTGTCTGAAAGCCAACAAATAAACTTTAGGAGTAAATAAGCAAATGAATTTATAGAGGCATGCATTATTAAAGTGTCATCACAGATTCCAATCATAAAAGCATTTCTGAATAAGATGAGAGAGATCATTATGAAATCTTTTGTTCATTCACTTTATTTATGAGGCAATTATTAATTTAAACTATGTATATTAATGATGATTACAAAATAATTTCTGTGCTGATGGATGTAGGGAAAAATTCCTCAATTCTGTTGCACTTGCAGCTTCAAACCAGATTTTGCTGAAACGCTGCACAACGGAAGAATACAAAGTTCTTGCCCACCTCTATCAGATGGTTTATGTAGTATCCTTGATTTATTATATTATATTATCCTTTAAGCATTTAGCCAGTTCCCCGCAACCACAGTACCTGAGCTGGCACCTAATTTTTCTTACTCAACTTATTCTTAGCCTTACAAGTGTTATTTTAGCATGTTTCAGCATCCTCCATGTTTTACTTCCCAGTTCTGTTTTCTGTACATTTATTTACATTTGATTTCTAATTTCCTATTTACTTCACACAGATTAGACAGATGAAGCCCTAAAATACTCAGATCTGGCTTAATTGAACTAAGCCAGTGGGATGACTTTTCCTCTTCTCCTGATTTTGCACATTTGTGCCGATGCAGTTAAGAATTTTTAGGCAAATAAATATTAAATATGCCACTCTACCTTTTGGACTTGCAACATCCTTAAGCAGCTAACATTCTTGGTTTTAGAATGTAACAGATATTGCATTTCTCCACCTCTGAAATAATAAATAAACCAGAAGCAATATTTCACAGCGCGATTCATCACTAAATGGATAAAGTGGATTAAATGAAATGCCAGTGAGAAGTGCTGGAGGGAAAGCATTCCAAAATTGGAGGACCATCATGAGAAATGCTACCTCTTCATCACTACCTGTCTTCCTTCTGACAATAGGAACATCCTAAGTGTCGTGTCTGACAAGGATGAACAAACAATTAGGATCATTCTAGAAAACCCGACCCTGTAAAATTCCTAGTCTGAGCTCCCGTTGCAATCTCTGGGCAAAAGATTGCCTAGGTTCCAAAAAACCAAGAAGATAGGCAAAATCATTTCAAGCAGAACCATATCAGTAATCCAGTTTCTTCACTGTTCCATACCTGTAGACAGGTATGGGATCTTGCTGAACTAAAGCAAATTGCCAGCTACATACTCTGGGAACAGCCCAGTGGTGGGATTCAAACTTTTTTACTACCAGTTCTGTGGGCGTGGCCATGTGAATGGGTGGGCATGGCTTTTTTTTCTCTTTTTGCAGTCACCCCCTCACCTGTTTTTTGGGCCTTCTGGACCTCAGGGAAGCCTCCTGGGGGGGTGTTCTGTACTAAATTAATATGTCTTATTTATGGATTAATGTGGAGTGGTGAGGTGGCCTAGAGATGGAGGTCTCGCCTCACAAACAGGAGACTGTGTTCAATCCTAGGTAGAGACAGTTATTTCTCTCTCTGGGCACACTGAGAATATATCTGCTGGGGGGAAAAAAAACTGCACTGGCGACAGGAAGGACATCTGGCCAGTAAACACTCAGCTCCATTCAGTTGCTTAGGCTCTATCCTGCAAGGAATTATGAGGTCATAAAAAGAGGATGCTGGTTCATGGATTAATGTGATGTGTGAACAGTGAACCTGCCTGTTGCGTTACCATGTTATATGCCTACCTGGTCACTGTATTCACCAAACCATAGCTTAAAAAGGCCCTGCCTTTTTGTGTGAATGCAATGTCTGTGTAAATACTGAGTATCTTATGAGCTGCATAAGGCAGCCGTGCCTCATCTTGACAAGGTGCACTGCACCACAGAGGCTTCAGTGAGGTGTAGCAATAGCATGATTTAGCATACCTGTGCATGCTTGAGCAGGGAGGGGATTGATGTGGTAACTTTTCTTCACTTTTTAGAAACAGCAGGCTATATAGGTAGTCCTTGACTTACAACAGCACTGAAAAGCAGCACTGAAAAGAATGACTTATGGCCATCTTTCATATTAAGACCACTGCAGCATCCCCACGCGATGAACATTCAGACATTTGGCAACTGGTTCATATTTATTTATTTATTTATTGAAAAAGTGAGGAAACATAAGAAGAAGAAAAAAAGCATTGACTGACTCTCTCTGTTACAGTAAAAATAAGGCATTAGCATCAAATCACAATCTTTTGCTTTTCCATGAACAAGCCATTTCTATAAAGATCTATTAGTCTAATCTGTAAAACCCAAAGTCAGAGTTTTCATTCTTCTCCACCTCAAGCACGAAGTTCAGAAGTGGTTTTCATGTGGAAACAAAAGTTCTTTTGTTCTTTTCTTTAACCAAAGTGGTCAGTTTTGCCATTATTTCAGCCAAACTCCATCAGCTTCTGCAACCGTTTTTCCATGGAAGGAGGCAACTGGTTCACTTTTATGTCCCAATCATCTAATCACCTTTTGCAAAATGGGGAAGACAGATTCCCTTAACAACCATGTTACTAATTTTAAAAATTGCAGTGATTCACTTAACAACGGTGGCGAGAAAGATTGCAAAATGGGGCAAAATTCATTTAAGAGCTGTCTTACTTAGTAAGCGGACATTTTGGGCTTCAGTATGGAGGATTTCCTGCATTGCTCAGTGAAACAACTCCAGAAGAGAGAGCTTGTTCACTACTGAATGGAAGTGCTCATCCTAAGCTTTTCACAGTCTTCCTGTATTATTCATTATGAGGGTTAAGAAGACAGTGATAATTTAAAGTGCAGTCACATGCTATTAAATTATAAGGCTAGACATAGTGAAATAGATCATAGAAATAAAAGCATCAAGATAGTTAGTGATTTCTGAAAGGTTTACTCCATTAATGGAATAAATGGATCTCTATTCTTGGAAAACTTTTTATTGTATCAGACAGGCTAAAATAGGATTTTGTTTGAGGGAAAAAAAGGCTTTTTATCTTAAGTGGTGATGAGCATTTGAATCTTCCTGAATGATTAACTCTCAACAATAGAAATTCACCAATATCATTTAAAATATATATATCACCTTTTTGGAGAGTTTTATATTTAATTTTGCATTTAATTTTCATTTATTTAATTTGTTTGCTGATTAACCTTTAGTGTAGCAGTCTCATGTTCAGACTATTTCGAGCAACTGGCCATCTTCTTAAAATCATGCTTAAGGATGGATGGACTATTTTCAATCTGATTCATAGACATTGAGAGACTTCATGCATTAATCATTCCTGTCAGCTTTCTTTTAAATGAAAATGGGGGGGGGGGGGACAAAATACTAGAATATAAAAATTCATAATTGTTCACAACTTTCACCTAATATGGAAATTTGAACTAATTTTATTGATTGCAGTGGCACAGTGGTTAGAGTGCAGTACTGCAGGCTACTTCTGCTGAGTGCCGGCTGCCTGCAATTCAGCAGTTAAAATCCCACCAGGCTCAAGGTTGTCTCAGCTTTCCATCCTTCTGAGGTGGGTAAAATGAGGACCCAGATAGTTGAGGGCAAGAAGCTGACTCTGTAAAACTGCTTAGAGAGGGCTGTAAATAAAATAGAATAGAATAGAATAGAATAGAATAGAATAGAATAGAATGGAATGGAATGGAATGGAATGGAATGGAATGGAATGGAACGGAACGGAACGGAACGGAACGGAACGGAACAGAACAGAATAGAATAGAGTTCTTTATTGGCCAAGTGTGATTGCATACACAAGGAATTTGTCTTGATGCATATGCTCCCAGTGTTCATAAAAGAAAAGATACATTAATCAAGAATCATCAGGTACAACACTTAATAATAGTCATAGGATACAATAAGCAATCAAATCATACTAGGAAACAGTCAATATAAATCGTAAGGACACAAGCGACAAAGTTACAGTCATACAGTCACAAGTAGGAGGAGATGGGTAATAAGGAGTGATGAGAAGATTAATATTAATAGTAGTGCAGAGTTTGTAAGTAGTCAGACAGCATTGAGGGAATTATTTGTTTAGCAGAGTGATGACATTTGGGGAAAAACTAGACATTTGTGTCTAGTTATTCTGGTGTGCAGTGCCCTATAGCATCGTTTTGACAGTAGGAGTTGAAACAGTTTATGTCCAGGATGTGAGGGGTCTGTAAATATTTTCACAGTCGTCTTTTTGACTCCTGCAGTATACAGGTCCTTGATGGAAGGCAGGTTGGTAACAATTATTTTTTCTGCAGTCCTAATTACTCTCTGAAATCTGTGTCTGTCTTGTTGGGTTGCAGAACCAAACCAGACACCAGGCACTGTGAAATGGTATATAAGTCTAAGTGCTACTGCTATTACGTATAATCCAGTTGGTATCAATTCTTAGCAACCAAAAAGATGGATTTTATCCATGGCACTCAACCCTTAACTTGGTCTTTAAGATCTTCCGATGATGCATTCATCACCCTGCAGCTGAGTTTATTTACCTACTGCTGGATATTTGACCCCACATATTTTTTCCCTAAAGATATGTATTTTGTTTGTTTTTTAAATGCAACTTCTTTTTCTGGATGCCTCCTTCCCAGATAGGCATCTTTTTCATACAAAGGTTAGGTGAAGAATTATGTGCAGTCTGTATCAGAATATTTTTCTTTTTGGTAAATTGAAATTCATTGACGACCAGGAAAGATTGCTTTCACATCCTTAATTTTAATTGCAAACCTGAGTAAAATGTCCACATTTCTTGACTTGCACAGGTAATCCCCAATTTACAACCATTTTTAGTGACCATTCAAAGTTATGACTGAAAAAGTGATCCATGACCGGTCCTCACACTTACAACTTTTCAGCATCTCTACGGTCATACAATTGTGATTTAGGCAACTGGCATGTATTTACAATAGTTGCAGCATCCCATGGTCATGTGATTGCTTTTTGGGATGTTCCCAGCCAGTTTCTGAAAATCAATGGAGAAAGCCAAAAGCACTTAACTGTCTAAAAAAGCTTCAGGCAAAACTCACTTAATGATTTCATTGTTTAAAGTCTGGTCCCAGGCTGACCTCCCATGCTTGTCTTAAGAAGCACAGCGTTTTGCATAGATGCCTTTGGCCTAGTCAGAGCAAATCCTTACGCAGAGGTGATAGTGAATTAAGTAGTAAAAATATTACCTCCACTCGTGTGCCTCTGAGGAACTTCCCACCCATAAAATCACAATGAAATGTGCATGCTGAGTGTGTTTGTTTGTATTTCTTTGATATTCACGTTGCATTTCCTGGCAGCAGGTACAAAAGAAGGGGTTTAATGGCCTCCAAACTAGAGAGGGAAGAACTATAAACCTAGAACAGATTTATAAACCCAGGGCTTTAACCTTTTCAGTACTATGGATTTTGATTGGTTGTTCCTTACACCTCTTCCCAGGTTACCAAGGCCATTAAACAGGGGAGAAAGAGGATGGATAATGAATCAAAATATGGAACACTGAAAAGGTCATAGTGTTAGAGTTTACTATTATCTTCATGTAATATATGAGGCATTAAGATTTTCACGCCACAGTCTTCTGACAAAGAATGTAATGAGAACTATAAATAATAAACAGCACAACATGAATCTGCTCCCTTGATGATGACTGTGACTAAGCTAAGGGAATAAATCCTTAATCCATTCTTGCTGAACTATAAAAGATGAAGGGTTTGTTCATGCTTTTGAAAGATTTGAACATGAGAGGCATGTTGTAAGAGTTTGGTGAGTTCTGCAAAATTATAGATGATTGCATTGTCAATAATAATGCACCCTTCAGGATGAAACTAAGTACAATATTCAGTTAGTTGAGTTCAGTTTTTTGCTATACTTTTGAAAGGAAAAAAAAAAACGTATATAGCAACCTTGTAACACCGCTCCCTTTCTGGCTTTGTTTCAGCTTAACAACTAATGGATAAGTCTGAGTATTGCTAGAGGTTATACTGGAAAAAAAGAAAACAAAACAAAAACAAAATACTCCATTTATGCTGAACCTTTAAAAAGGAAGAAGAAATATGGATTTTGCCTCAACATTTGAAAAAAAAAAAAGGCAGCTTATCAACCTGAATTACCTTATTATAAATATCAGAATACACCCTTACTATCTCTCCCATTGTGGAAAGAATTTGTCTCCAAATAATGTAACCTTAAACAATCGACATGCGCATATAACTTTAGTCCTTTTTAATATAATCTTGACAAATGTATATTTTCTTTTATGTATACTGAGAGTATTGGCACCAAGACAAATTCCTTGTGTGTCCAACCACACTTGGCCAATAAAGAATTCTATTCTATTCTGTAATAATTTTTGTTAGTTTAAAAATACTTACCTTGTGGTAAGATGGGCAGGAAATAAATTTAATCAATAAATAAATAAAATACAAAGATTAAAAAAACTAATACAAACTAAGAAAAATATAAAAAAAATAAAAATGCAAAGAGAGTAATCATATAATCTAGATTTAAAGGAAACCGTATTTACAGGGGTCACCAATTTTTTAGCCAATCATTAGCAAAATTACTTCTATTAATCCCAAAATGTACACCATTCGTTATATATTCTTTTTGCCATGTTTTTATTGGGCTTCTGTGCCCAAAATGGCCCTGGAAAGATTCCTAATTCTGTCACCCCATCTAGTTCAGGGGTGTCAAACTCGTGGCCCACGGCCCAGTTGCATCAACTGCTGACTTCGCCCCTGCCCAATTTCCCAAAGGGGGGGAAAGTCCCAATATGTCACATGATGCTGCTGTGATGATGTGGCTTTGATACCCATGATCTAGTGGGACCAAGAAGAAGGACATTCTCTGTGGTAGCTACCTCCCATCATCCTCTGCAGAGATGAAACTGAGTCCCATTTTAACACTCCTTTATAGGAGTATTGAAGACATGCCTTTGCCAGCAAGCCTGGGGAATCTGAATTGGGATGGATGGAGCCCATCAAATGGCTCATTGGTCTGTTGCCACCAGGAGAGTGGAAGTTATTGCTTTCTATTGTTTCTGTATTTTATCTTTGTAGGGCACCTGGAGTCCACTGAGAGTGTGCTGGGTGGCCATGTAAATTTTCTCAAATAAATAAAATGAATAGTTCAAGTTTAAAATCTGGCCCCTCCACAGACTTTGCAATTGCTGAATCATGGAAAAAATTTCCCAAAAGGACCTTGAACTCTTTTATTCTAGAGTTATTCTTCTCAATCTTTGCAGCTGTAAAAAGTATGGGTTTCAGCCTTCAGGATTCCTCCGCCAGCAATTTATTTTTCCTTCTTTTGGTTCCTGCAATGGCAAAGAAAATATTTTAATAAATTCACCCTAGAGCTGTGGTTCCCAACCTTTTTTTTTCGCCCCGCACCCCTAAAGAAATTTCACTCGAACCTCGCACCCCCTGAAATTTAGACTTTAGGAACTACTGAACGCGTTAAATATATGGTAGGATTGAATCTTTTCAGCTATGCATGTGACGGCCACTAAATAACGATACTTAACTCTAAAATGAAAACGAAGTTAATCCATTGCATAATAAATAAAAATGCCAACATATAGCCAATATCCTATTATTTACCTGGACTTTTCTCGCACCCCCTGGAATATTGTCTCGCACCCCCAAGGGGTACGAGCACCCCAGATTGGGAACCCCTGCCCTAGAGGATTTTATCTCATGAGACTTGCAACAACCGGTTGTGCATGAAGTTCAAGATTCAAAAACTGGATGGAGCAGTGGATGATAAACCATTTATTTTAATTGATTGGGAATCTTAAACATAGGAGAAACTTAGAGGGAAAGTACAAGCATCCTGTTGCTTTTCTTAACAAAGTTAAGCCTTTGCCAGCTGTGCTCCACAGTTGGTGACTGCCATAAGTGAGTCTGATTAACAGACTGCCCAGGAGTAGAATCACAACATTATCAAGTATAGGCAGCAATCACTCATTATTTTATGCCAATTTTCTTTTTTTTTTTAAAAAAAGAAACTTACTTGAACTCATTTAGACATTTGCAAAAGACTGGAACAATTCCTTGGTTAGTGTGATAAGCAGAATTAAGACCAATTCCATCTTGGTTTCTAGCAAGTATTGTAGAAAGTAGCAACTTATACCTCTTTCTGATTTAAGCATCACTTGTGTGTAGCTCAGCAATGTATAAGTGCAGAATAAATTTCTCAGCGTTGTATGTTAGAGCTGTAGAAATTTCAACAGAGATATTCAATAGAGTATTCAGAGCAGAACATTAAGATTAGGATGTGTGACCTTTGGGAGACTGGGCAAAGAGACCCTGCCAAGAGAACAGTATGATAAGAGGTAGCATAGATCACAGCTGGATAGTCGACAGGGCAAGAAGCTCAAAAGAGACTCTTCCTAGGTTCTCAGGCTGTGAAGGGTGGGGACAGAGAAATACAGATAAGGTAAAGTAGAATTAGCTCATCTAGCTGTGTTTCCTATATGGTTTGCCCCAAATGCTCTTCAAGGGCAGACCCGTATGGAGGACATTGCAGCAGTCCAATCTTCTAAGAACATAGTGGAACTCATTTGGGACCTGGAAGCAATTTTGTAAATAAGAATGATACGTCACATAAAAATGTGCTGATGTCCAGATTGAGCAAGGGATCCAGCAGACACTCAAGAGTTACATATGTAGACCCATTGATTCTGTGCCATATTGGCTCAACTGGAAATAAGCTAAGAGACAGAAACAAAAAGTAAGAAAAATGTGCCATGGCTCAGGCAAAAGCAATTTTTTGATGATCTTCTAAGTGGCTAAACCTATTCCGAGACCCAAGAATCAATCTACTACTCTATTTTCTTGATCTCTGGAAGCTCTTTATCCTAGTCACTATGCTCAGAAACATTGTTTCTGGTTCTGGCTTGGCAGCTACCATTATGTTGCTCTTTTCTCAATTGATCGTGAGGATTGTGGCATAATAAATTCAGCTTGCCTATGTAGCAAATGAAGGATATTCTCTGTGCCATTGAGGTTATATATTTTATTTGTTCGTCTTGCATATATGAAAAACAAGGGTTTGAGAATCCTAGATTGTCTTAATTCTGGTATAAAACTGTACTTGGCAAGGATAATGATTGTTTAGTACCTAAACATAGCCTTCATTAAATCCCCTTTTTTTTGAAGTTCAACATAATGATCAACATTTATTTACTGACTCAGCTAGAGCAGCCTATTGATGTGCATTGCCTTTTATGTGTCTTTTCATTGTCTCAAGAGCACTTGAAGGTTAACCTAAAAGATAGCCAGACACAACTGTATATTATCAGAAAAGGGTTCCCCAATGGGAATGTTGTCATTAGAGCCAATAGCAAATAACTTGTGAGCAGAACAAATAACTCCTTGCATTGCTTAGAATCACTAATGAGCCTCATTAGTTTCTCATGATTTATTCATAGCTCTTTAATAATTTACTCAGTACTGTAGATGCTCATGGAATGTAACTCGCTAAAAGGATAAGGTCCCTGACCCAAGAGGACTTAAGAGGGAGGAAAAGTTAACACAGCCCCTGCTGTGTTTAGATTAAGCAAAAGAATCAATTGAAACTGGAATGAAAGAAAATAAGTCTATAATACGATGAATAGGAAATAGCTCTGCAATGTTTTGTTCAACGCATGTGACCAGAAGCTTAGGAAGATAAGCAAATCACTCCTGGTGCTGCCAAGAAATAATGAGATTTTTTAAGGCGTTATGGGGATCCATCCATCAGTATCTTTTTAAAGACTAATATTTAGCTACTGAACAGCCTGATGGTGTTGATATACAACAAAAAAAGAATACACGATAGGAAAAAATACATTTCTGAAGCACTCTCAACTGCAAATTAGCCAACCACATTTTATCTTGGCATGTGGTATGTTGGTTATTTTATGTTTAGTAACTTGTATGAAACAATAACAACACGTGGGTTTTTTAAAATTTATTTTTATCTTGCCTTTATATTTTTTATAAATAACTCAAGGTGGTGAACGTACCCAACACACCTTTATCTTCCCTATTTTCCTCCACAATAACTGAGTTGAATTGGAGTGAAAGAGAACGTGACTGACCTCAGGTCACCTAGCTGGCTCTCATGCGTAAGGCAGGACTAGAACTCCCAGTCTCTTGATTTCTGGTGACTTAAACATTAGACCAAGGTGCCTCTTATTGAGTACATGACAGTTTAGTTAATGTTTGGTAAGAATGTCATGAAAATATAAGACATACAACATCAAATATTAATTATGGTGGGCAGTTGCAGAGACCTTTGAATTATGGAAGGATATGTTTGTTCATTCATTAGATGTCATGATTGAAAAACACTTAAGCTTCCTGTGACTCTTATTGCTTTTCAACTTGCCAACGAACTGGGAGGAATGAGGGAATGTGGAGGCTACAATCTTCAACCTTGAGAGCCAAGGACACTTCTGAAGGTGTCTGCCAAGATATGGACTGTTATCAAAACAAAAGACTGATTCCCAATTGGACAATGTGACCCATTCCATGGGAGGAAGGGATGAAACTCATATTTAACTATGCATGGCTGCTCAGGAAAATTTAGAGTTGGTTTGGCTTTTCTTCAGTGCCAAAATGATATACTCAATTAAGTTTTGAATGTTAACGTTCCTGAAGATGGCTGATTTTATTGGCTCTGTTAGTTGGGATGGTTGACATTAGATTTATACTCCTGCATTTCATTCAGGAAATATGGGTGTGTACATACTATTCCCTATTCCTATTCTCCCCTAAAACCATATCATGTCACCTGTAAAGTCATTGAATCAATTATTAAACAATCCATTATCCTCCACTCAGAGACAAAAAACCTACTCTCTAATAAACAATTTGGTTTCAGAAAAAAAATATCCTGTAATCTGCAACTCTTACACTGCAAAATATATAGACTACACAACTCCATCAGGGCAAAGCAATAGACGCAATCTACATAGACTTCTGTAAAGCCTTTGATTCAGTGGTACACGACAAACTACTTCTAAAACTGAAATCTTACGGTACCTCTGGACACCTGCATAACTGGATAGAAGCATTCCTGTCAAACAGACAACAAATGGTCAAAATTGGGAGCGTCCTATCAAATTCTGTACCTGTCAACAGTGGTGTCCCCGAAGGCAGTGTTCTAGGACCAACTCTCTTCATACTCTACATAAATTACCTCTGTGATCATATTAAGAGCAACTGCATTCTCTTCGCTGATGATGTAAAACTATTCAACACCACAGACAATACTGCCACCCTTCAAAAAGACCTTGACTATGTATCAGAATGGTCAAACAAATGGCAACTTCAAATCTCAAAAAAATAAATGCTCTGTGCTACATATTGGCAAAAAAATCAGAAAATAAAATACAGGCTGAATAGTCAAGACCTTGTTGATGATCCAAACTCTGTCAAGGATCTTGGAATATTCATCTCTAATGGTCTAAGTGCTAGAGCCCACTGTAACTACATAGCCAAAAAGACGTTAAGAGTTGTTAACCTAATCTTACATAGCTTTTTATCTGGTAATATTACACTAATAACTAGAGCATACAAAACATTTGCTAGACTAATAGTCGAATACAACTCATCAGTCTGGAACCCACATTACATATCTGATATTAAAACAGTTGAGAAAGTCCAGAAATATTTCACAAGAAGAGTTCTCCACTCCTCTACTCATTGAAGAATACCTTATGCCACCAGACTTGAAATTCTAAACCTAGAAAATCTAGAACTACACTGCCTTCGGTCCGATCTAAGTATAGTATATAAAATCATACATTGCAATGTCCTACCTGTCAATGAATACTTCAGCTTCAACCATAACAATACAAGAGCAAACAATAGATACAAACTCAAGGTTAATTGCACCAAACTTGATTGCAGGAAATACGACTTCAGCAACAGAGTGGTCAATGTCTGGAATACTCTACCTGATTCTGTGGTTTCTTCCCCAAACCCCAAAAACTTTAACCTTAGACTTTCTACTATTGACCTCACTTCTTTCCTAAGAGGTCTGTAGGGGGCGTGCATAAGCGCACAAATGTGCCTACCATCCCTGTCCTATTGTTTCTTTTATTTTTCTTATATGCATCCATGTATTCATAACTATGTTTTTACTTAAACCTGTTATCTTATAAGCAATTGACAAACCAAATAAAATAAAAATGAATAAAATAAAATGTGAGGTAGCTTGGCTAAGAGTGGGTGACTGGTCCAAGGCCATTGTGACTGTTGGTGACCTACATCCAGACTTCTACCCTCCAAGACCAAAAAATACACATCATTGGTTCATATTTATTTACTTACCATAACAGCAGTAAAGATGTATGGAAACAAGGCACGATATGATAGACATAAGATGAGTACATGTGATTAGTTTTGAAGGTATAAGAAATTCAGAAAGTTGTATATTACATTACAAGTTACATTTTAAAATATGTTGCTTCATAAAATAAAATAAGTGTTCTATATATTAATATCTAGGCTTTTATCCAATTAAGCATTATATTTGTTAATGGGACAACATCTACTTTTCTTCCTGTAGAAGCTCTCAGTTGGCAAGTAGTTATTATATGATGCCAAAAATGGAGAATATTTGTAGCTCGGGGTTGAAATCAGGGTCCTTGGTGTTCTCTGAGCTTGCTTGTTTAATTGCAGACATTTCATTACCCAACCAGGTAACATCATCAGTGCTAGTCATTGCCTCTTTTAACCATTGGTTCCATTTGATATCCACAAAATCTACTTCAGTCTTGAGCTTATTCTGATTCTTTTATTTCCTTGTGGGATAAATGCTGAACTATGATAAACAAGTTCCTTACACATGTCCAGGGATAGTAGCAGGGATAAGTATCTTCAGGAACCACGAACAATCCCAGAACATCCAAACTCTACTAGTATCTTTGCTTTTTCTGTTGGAATTTCAAGCAAAGACTGAGCGAGTAAGTGGCCAATAAACAGCACAAATAAGAAGATGATTCTCCTCAGAGAGAGGGGCTTTGAGGCTCTTATGCCCAGCAGCCCATTAAAACCTGGAAATGATCGTGTTTGGGGGCTTTGCAATTGTAGGTGTCCCATAATCTTTGAAAGTATTCCTCCAGCATTTAAACAGTGGGAGTCCAAGCAACAAATACACTTTTCTGCATGTTATGCTTTGTCTCCAAGATACAGAAATTGGTCATAATTTGCAGATTTTTGGGGGCAAAATAGATAGGTTTTGTGTCTTGTTTATTCCAACTTTCATACTGTCTCACAGTTGTAAAAGAGAAGCATCTACACTATTTGTTTGTAAGCCATGCTGTGAGTTGAAACTGCATTGCTGTAGGGTTGCTGTAGCAACAGTCTTGTGTGCTTAAGAGTCACATACGAGACATTTTCACTCTTTTTCAAATATACTTCTACCCAAAGTTACCATTGCTAGGATCAATATAAAAGTTGAACCTGAAAATGAATGAAGAGCTCTGATATATGTAGAAGTTAGAAATTTAATTAGTTACAGTCTGCTTGTCTTTGCTGTGTTTCCTGAGGTGGTCTAGTAAATAATTCTTTTGAATGGGCATTTTAATGGTTCCTTTCCACCTAAATATACATTGTAAAGGTTATTAGAAGATTACCTGCTAATCCCAGTAGCTATATCAAGGCTTTGAGAGGTAGTTTGGTGTAGTAGTTAAGGCACCAAACTACAAACTGGGAGTTCTAGTCCTGCATTAGGCACAAAGGCAGCCCTAGGAATCAGACAATGGCAAACCACTTCTGAAAAATCTTGCCAAGGAAACTCCAGGGATGCATCAGGCAATTGACAGGTGTCAACATTAACTCAAAGGCAACCTAAAAGAAAACAAAAACAGAATAAAGACTTCATCACTGCCTCACCGAAGAAGAGTTTTTGATCTCATTATGGTGGTGCCAATGAAGCTAAATGGCTGCCAATTAAATACCTTAAATACTTCTGAAGTGTTTTGCCAACATAGAAAATTTATTTATATTCTGAACACTGGCTGTAGTAGTTACATACTCAGAATATCTGAGCCTCTTATATTTAATAGAGATGGAACAATTCAGGATACACCTTTATTGTTAAAAAAATAGATGTACTGACAGTAAATGGTACATCATGTTATCAGTAGTATTTATATCTGCATTCTGCATAGGATGAAAATCATCCAAAACTTCAGTGGTACATTTTGTAGTAGTACCTGTATAATATTGGGGGTGGGAGTAGAGATCTGATTTATGTCATATAAATCCACCATTATGGAGCGGCATGGAATGCCAGTTTGTTCCTGGGTAAAATTCAAGATTCTGATCTTTGTGACTTTGACCTGGGAATTGACAAGACTACTTGATCCAAATGTCTTTCCAAGGCTTACTGATAAAGGGGGAAGACCAAAGGGTCTTAGAAGTAAGTATTCTGTGCTACCACTCCCTTCTAATAGAATTTATTTATTTTATTTATTTATCTTATTTGTCAAGCAAGTATTAGATAACAGGTATAAGCATGGTTATGACTACATGAAATGGATACGAATAAAAAAGAAACAATAGGACAGGAACGGTAGGCATGTTGGTGCACTTATGCACGCCCCCTTCAGACCTCTTAGGAAAGGGGTGAGGTCAATAGCAGAAAGTCTAAGGTTAAAGTTTTTGGGGTTTGGGGAAGAAACCACAGAGTCAGGTAGAGTATTCCAGACATTGTCCACTCTGTTGCAGAAGTCGTATTTCCTGCAATCAAGTTTGGTGCAATTAACCTTGAATTTGTATCTATTGTTTGCTCTTGTATTGTTATGGTTGAAGCTGAAGTATTCATTGACAGGTAGGACATTGCAATGTATGATTTTATGTACTAACTTAGATCGGACCGAAGGCAGTGTAGTTCTAGGTTTTCTAGGTCTAGAATTTCAAGTCTGGTGGCATAAGGTATTCTGCAACAAGTAGAGGAGTGGAGAACTCTTCTTGTGAAGTATTTCTGGACTTTCTCAATTGTTTTAATATCAGATATGTAATGCGGGTTCCAGACTGATGAGCTGTATTCGAGTACTGGTCTAGCAAAAGCTTTGTATGCTCTAGTTATTAGTGTAATATTACCAGAGAAAAAGCTACGTAAGATTAGATTAACAACTCTTAACGCCTTTTTGGCTATGTAGTTACAGTGGGCTCTAGCACTTAGATTATTAGAGATGAGTACTCCAAGGTCCTTGACATAGTTGGGGTCATCAAAAAGGTCTATTAGGTTCAATTATTCTTAAGTTACATTAGTAAAGATGTGGCTATTTAAGCTGGCCTAGCATGTGGCTAGTACTATGGAGGATTTATGTAACTAAATGTATGTAGGCTCTTTCAGTAATGATGTTAATCTGCAGCATTGAGGAGAAGGGAAACCCTGAGCAATGAACATGTTTTCCATTGATGTTAAAAGTATGATGGTGGGATAGGGGACTAACTTACAGTAGAGGAAAAGAAATTCCGGAATATTGCATGTCAATATTTGATGGTGATGATGATGACTAAGGATAGTATGATATTACAGCAATAACTATTCAGTAGTTTATAAAAAGTAGCCAAAGCTATAGCTGTCAGATGCAGTGCCCCAGGTACGATTTAACCAAATTTAGGAGTAAAAAAGGATTTAAAAAATTATTTTGAGGAAAAGCACACTGTACTCTATAGCTTTGCCTTGGGTGAGATGCCATCCTTTCATACTTTGCTACTTCTTCACAAGGGTGACGAACACAACAAATGCTTGAGATTGACTATTAACCAGTGGGCATAGGATTAAAAACCTTGTCTCTCCAGAAAAGGATTCCAACTTGGAGAAATCTTGCCTGTCAGTGCACACAGAATGATTTGAAGGATCAGTGGTTTGACTTAGTAGAAGGCATCTAATTGCATTCACTTCGGTGAGTTTATCTTCAGGATCAGCATATCATAGCCTCATCTTCAGGTTTAATGTGCAGGTCAGCTGTGACCATCGATGGTGGGGAGGGGCAGTTGAGAACTTAAGACTATTATATGATGGGGTAGAAGCCACAGCAGTAGCACAGAGTGAAGACAGCATGAAGGTTTGCTGTCAGAGACAACATTACTAGCAACATATAACAGACTTGGCATTGCAATGTGCAAACTGCTGATATTTGTGGCTGGTGCTAATTTGAACCTAGTCATCCATTGCATTGGTGCTTCATTAAACCCTGCAAATCATTTCTTGGATTATGAAACCATGTGAAGTACACCTAAGGTGTTTGTTTATAATGAAATACAGCAGACAACAGGATGAGAGTGTGATAAATCTAAAATAGGTATACTGATAGACTGACATTCATTACTAGGAATCAGAAACTATTCCCTAACTGCCTCCCAAAAGTTAAAATCACTTTAAATTTAATGTTTAATTGCTGTGGTAGACATTTCATGGCATAATGCAGAAATTCATTATGATTTACAATGTACTTGAATGACTTCTCCCAAACAATATTTTATGCATATTTCCCAGAAACTATGATACAATAATCAAAACCATGGGACTGTCTTTTTTTTTTCCTAAAGGAAAGAAGTGTTCTTCAAGAAGGAAGGGGAAGGACTTGGCAGCTTTGTCCTAGTAATCACGGATGGTCTTTCCCATTGACTAATTTCTCTTCATCTCAACCTTGTCTGGATTAGCAATTTAGCACTTGATAAATATTCCACTTCTATTGCATGACATAGACCCTTTCTCACTTCTGATGCTATTTTGTGACCTTAGAAATTTCAATAACTGTTCATATTTTTTTTTCATTTATGATTGAAATGCAATCAATATTAGTTTGGGTGTATATTTTTGAGTATCAGAAAAAAATAGTTCTTGAAATTCATGGAGTTGGGACAGCGTGGAAGGGAAGGAACTTCCACGCTGTTATCGCTTAAGGTTTCCTGAACGATTTGCAGGGTGATTTCTTGCATTAAAAAAAAAATACTCATAATTTGTTTCTCTGCTGTACCCAAATAAACATCTTGCAAGTTATCACTTTTATGAGCTGACTACAATTCAAGGTGCGAGAGGGGAGAAAAAGTGCTGATGAGATTCAAAATTAAAATAATAATAAAATTCTCCCAGAGGGAAGATTTCTAATTCCTTGTTAAATTATGTAGCATTACTGCCTTCTTCTTTGCAGAATGGCTGCTTAAAACTGCTAGTATATTTGGAATGAGCAACAACAAAAGAGTTTTTTCACCAAACAAAAGCAATAAAGAAGAATATTTGTAGCTCAGGGTTGAAATGAGCGGTCCTTGGTGCTCTCTGAGTTTGGCTGTTTTCTTGCAGAGGTTTCATTATGCAAACTAGGTATCAGTGCTAGTACAAAATGTTTCAAACAGAAGTATTTCTTCCCTATCCAATACATAGGATATTGATATACAGATTTAACAATATCTAGTAGTGAACATGACATAAATGACACAAGATCTGTAGGAGAGACTATTGTTTATAAAAGAGCTTTATTCAACTTCTTAATTTACTCTTTGACTGCTTTGGGTGTCAGGGGAGATACAAAATTCTTGTTCTTGCTCTTCTGGCTGCTTGTTATTTGATGCTTTGTAGTATGTCTTTGATGTTGTTTCCCCATCTGCTTAACAGATTTTTAACAAATTAACAGAGTTGGAAGGGACCTTATAAATCATCTAGTCCAATCCACTGGCCAAGCAGGAGATCCTATGCCATTTCTGACAAATGGCTGTCCAATCTCTTCTTGAAAGCTTCCAGTGATGAAGCTACCACAATTTCTGAAGGCAAGCTGTTCCATTGGTTGATTGTTCTCACTGTCAGAAAATTCCTCCTTATTTCTAGGTTGAATCTCTCCTTGATCAGTTTCCATCCATTGTTCCTTGTCTGGCCTTCAGGTGTCTTGAAAAATAGCTTGACCCCTTCCTCTCTGTGGAAGACTGCTATCATGTCTCCCCTGGTCCTTCTCTTCACTAGACTAGCCATGCCCAAAACTGGATGCAGTATTCTAGGTGTGGTCTTACTAAAGCTTTATAAAGTGATATTAGTACCTCACTTGATCTTGATTGTATACCTCTGTTAATGCAACTTAGGGTTGCATTGGGTTTTTTGGCTGTTGCTGCACCCTGTTGGCTCATATTTAGCTGGTTGTCCACTAAGACTCCAAGGTCACTCTCACAGTTCCTGCTATTCAGCCTGGTTTCACCCAGTCTATATGTGTACTTTTGGTTTTTCTTGCCTTCTTCTGTGTCTGCCTTCTATTCTTTGACCTTCTCCTCTTTTTGTATATATGCCTTGTATGGAATAGAATCCCATGAAATCCTCTCCAGATGAGGATACCACTTTAATTGCTGGTTTTGTATGTAGTTTAAGATTCGTTTTATGAAAATTCTTTCTCTTATGGTCACATTTCTGATTTTATCTTTTCTGGTCACTCCAGCAATTTTCCTCAAACATCTCATTTCTGTGATGATTAATTTTGTTTGTTTTGTTGTAAGTGTCCATGTTTGGCACCAACAACACATTTCCTGCAGAACCACTCTGCAAAGGGCACTATGGGAAATTCCCTCTCAAGAGAAGTAGAGCTAGCTCCATCTGTTGTTTTAACCAGGAATTTTCTTTTCTTTGTATCAGTATGTTGTAAATCCTACGCAGGCCTCATTTTGTGGTTCTTTTGGAGTCTTTTAGCTGGACTCCTTTTGCTGGATACCCTGTGCAGTTGTTCAGAGGACTTTTACATCTCGATTTCCAACAAATTCACTATCTGCTTTTGGATTGTTAAAAAGACCCAGCAAGTAAAATTAAGGTCAGAAATGTCTTCAATTGCATGCATAAATGTACCTTTTAGAAAGAACCATGAGCCTGTTCTTCTAAATATGACAATATTCATCTAAGATCATCCTGCCATTTTGAACAAGGAATGGGAAACCTGTGGCTCCTCTGTGGTGTAATGTTTTTTGTTTGAAAGCTTGTGTACAAGAGATCTTCCCTTGACATTTAATGATTGTTCAAAGCTGAGTTGTTTATTGTTTCCATACTGTTTCCAGAATCTTGTCAGGCTAAGCCCTCTGTTTTCTACATCAAGCATAAACTCTGAGAACTATTAGGGAGGGAGGAGCTGTCTTCATCCACTTTCTCTCACAGAAAATAATGGGACTGAGTTATCTATCCCTTTTACTCCCACTCCTAACTGGGGAACCAGCCTACTATGTTCCACCACAATCAGAAGATTTAGAAGTTTTCACAATGTACTACGATTGTTTTTAATCTGCTGGAGTTCAACTCATTCCCAATAGTTTCCTGAAGTTAAGCTTCCAGTAGCAAGTAAAGTAAACAATCAACTTCACAATCTGTCATATCACACACAGCAGCTGCTCGGCTAAATTTTGTTGGTGTTCTAATCCGGTTAAGGTTCTCCTGGCAAGTGAAATCATGGAAGGCAGAGTATAGCATATGGAATGAACCTCTACTACAGTGTAACATTTTCTGCTTGTAGACTTTATACTAGGTTATAATGTGTTTTGTTTTGTTTTGCGTTAGACATGATATATGAATTCACCCATTTTGGCTAAGTGTTATGCTCAGACTAGACTTATGATTCAAGATGGTTGAAAGTTGCAAGATGAGCATGCAAGATGGATTAAAAGTTTAGTTCAGTTCAGTTCAGTTCAGTTGTTATGTGTGAATCACATTCTTATGTCTGCATGTGTAGTCCATGGGATTCATTTGATATGGAAGTAGGGTTATTTTAACAAGTATGAAATGTTAAGAGAATTTTTAGCTCCTAGGTTATGAGTCAGCAAGCAAAGTCATTGTTTGGGAAAATGTTTTTATTCCTAGTAATGCAACAGAAGGAACCTCAAATATCTAAACAAAACAAATGTTTTTTTTATAAAAAAAAGTATTGTACTAGTATATGTAATATACATTGTATATAATATATAATGTACATATATGTAATATACATGTAAAATGAATATTTTATATATATACATTTATAAGGGGTGACATGATAAGAGTGTTCCAATATATAAGGGGCTGCCCTGAGAAGAGGTGCTCAACCTATCTTCCAAAGCATCTGAAGGTAGGACAAGAAACAATGGATGAAAACTAATCAAGGAGAGAAGCACCATAGAACTAAGGAGAAATTCCCTGACAGTTAGAACAATTAATCAGAGGAACAACTTGCCTCTGGAAATTATGAATGCTCCAACATTGGAGGTTTTTAAGAAGAGATTGGACAACCATTTGTCTGAAATGGTGTAGAGTTTCCTGCCTCAACAGGGGGTTGGACTAGAAGAACTTCAAGTTCCTTCCAACTCTGTTATTCTGTTAAATAGAATATCTAATTTACAATCTCATTTTCTAGTGGTAAGTGATGGGTCCAATTTTGCTTTGCAGTTTCTCTTCAGTATTTCTCCCATAAAATAGGATTTGTTTCTTAGGTTTCCTCCACATATGACATTTGTACTGATCTGTAATCAATGTTCCACTGTTGTTTTTCCCATGGTGTTATTCTTGGACAGCCAAACTAATTGTCTTCCAAATCAGCTTCAGTGCAGTTGAAATCGCAAAAGACTGATCCCACCTGAACTCAAAACTCCCCAGTGCATTTTACAAGCAATCTTATCTTAATAAGGTAAGATTGTTTATAAGATTTACTAAATATAAATAAATCTGATATCAATCTTCCTAGCTTTAGAGTAATTAAGAAGTGGAATTATTATGCTTATTCTTGAGATATTTAAGAATCTGTTTTAACTAATTTTTTTTAAATTGGTGGTGATTTTGAAACAGAGTAGAGTAGAGTAGAGTAGAGTAGAGTAGAGTAGAATGGAGTGGAGTGGAGTGGAGTGGAATGGAATAGAATGGATAGGGATAGAGTATAGCATAGCATAGCATAGCATAGCATAGGATTGAATAACTTTATTGTTACTTTGATTGTACACTAATCAGCATACATTAAAATGAAATTTCATTACATACAGCTCTCAAAGGGTCATCACCTCCAATATACACTACATAATCATGACAGAATAAATACATACATGTATATAAAATTATGCATATACTCACATATATTATATGACACAGAGAAATAACACAGTCTAGTTGGGATGTGTACTTGTACATGGCAAGAAAAACTAACCTTGCAAGTTTTCCAGATGGAAAGCCTAGGGAACAAAGCTTTTACAGAACCTGGTAGTTCTGCTAGAAATACTTTGAAACCTCCACCCAGAGGGAAGCAACAGAAACAGACTATGAAGTGGGTGTATGAGGTCTCTAACAATGCTTTAAGCACATAGTGCTTATAAGCAGTATCCTGA
This sequence comes from Pseudonaja textilis, assembly GCF_900518735.1. The sequence goes on along the minus strand of NW_020769328.1, from coordinate 9,836,883 downwards.
ATGACAGGAAGTGAGCTTCTCGCCTGTTCTTACCACTCTCTGTATAGACTTTCTATCTGAGGCATTATTGCCACCAAACCAGGCTGTGATGCAGTTTTTTAAAAACTTCTCTCAATTGTGTAAAAAGTGGCCAGGACAGAAGGAGAAAGATGTGATCTCCTCATGTGATGCAGGAAATGCAGGCACTGGTTGGCACGCTTCACTAAGGATGACGTGTGGAGAGGGTTGAAGAGACTAAAAGGTGATATTTTCTGTGACATATTCTCTGACTTTACCCTAGCTGCCCACGTTTTGCAATTTTAAAAGTTCTCTCGTGATTATGAAATGTGGGAACCCATGAAGTCTACAGCTGCTGGAGACAAGGATGGACACTGAAAAGTAAGATGTTTACACAAGCCTCTTTATTGTTCACTTAGGAACATTTCATACACGTTTTATTGTTTTGAAAGAATTTTTAATCACAATTTTTAGTCATTAATGTGAAATTAAAAATGGTAGCAGTAATAACCGATAGCTAATGTACTTAATTTGGTTCCTTCTGAGAAATGAAGGGAGGGGCAAAAATAAGGGAATCTATCTTTGTTTAAAACTTTTCTTGTTCTTTTTTTTTTTTGAAAAAATATTAAAATACTTCAGCAGATTTTCAAGTGAGGCAGAAGCAGTATGTTGACTGCCAAAATCTCAGAGGTTCAGTGTGGCTGACTCCTTTCCAAAACCCTTTGGGGAAAAAAAATATCCCAACAAAACAAACACTTGCAGTACTTCTTCTGCACCAGAGTCCTTTAAAATGTTTGAAAATGATTTAAGAATAGAAAAGTAAAAAGTATTCCTAACAAATATGAAGCGCATCATGGTAAGATCGTTTTTCCCCCTGAAATGATTCCTAACTGATCCCCAGTTTCTAGTTCAGTTCAGGGTTCTCTCTAATCTTACCAAACTAGACAAATATCAAATTAAAACGATGAGACTTAGAATGAGACAGACACCCAAATATTAAAAATATCTGTACTTTCTAAGAACATTAGAGTAACATTCCTAAGATAATAATTTCGGGAATATAATAGTAAACAATAGTAAGCAGCCAGATATTTAATCCAATAAATGTTTCTTGCTAAGTCGCAAATGTAATTGGTGTTTGCAAGCTAAGGAAAGATTGGAAGGGTGAGCTCAAGAAAAATGGCTAAATATGGATGCTTGCAAAGCCAAAATATTTGCACCAGATGCTTTATTCCCATCTGACATATGGCTTTTTTTTTTCTTTTGAAGCTCAATGCATCAGTATAACCACACCTGGATATTAAGTTAATGAGTATGCACAAGGAAATTAATGTTTCTTCTGCAGGATTAGAGAAGATTCCCCACACCAACTTTGTTTCTTATGAAACATTAGTTTTTAATTCTCTAAGCCTAAGGATTGAGCATGGGGGAGGGAAGCAAACCCTAATTAAGTGCTAATGAAGAATAAGTGTTGGAAGAGAGAAAGTCTCTAGTGCTAGGTAGATAAAAGGGCTTTGAAATATTTAGCATTTGCTATCAAATTTACTATGCGGATTATGACATCTAAACAAACAATAACTTTATGGAGGAAAAATCAATTATTTACTCGTGCCCAGTTATGTGCTTTGCTGAGTCTCTGCAAAAAGTTTGCAATTGCCAGTGTAAGTGCTTGATATTCATTATAAAACACTGTTTGCTTAAGCAAGAGGCAGCATGAAATGTTACTGAGATTTCTATTTCTACCATGCCAATAGAATGCTTGAAAATACCAATGTGTACTTTAAAAAGAAAAGCAGAACAAGAAACCCAGAGGATGCTGCATCTGTAATTATTTATTCTGACTAGAAGTCATGGCAAGGAAAGGAGAAGAGAGAAGGGGAGAGGAGATGAGAAGAGAGGGGAGAGGAGGGAAGAGGAGAGAGGGAGGGGAGAGGAGAGGAGAGTGGAAAGGGAGAGGAGAAGAGAGGAGAGGGAGGGGAGAGGAGGGGAGAAGGAGTGAGAAAGGGAAGGTCAAATTATATGCCAATTTATAACTACCATATATTCATTTCTACCGCTATTCTTAAACATGGAGACATGTCCATGTGCTGTACAATTTTATTTTTTGATGTTGTGAACTGCCTTGAATCTCTAAGGCAGGGGTGTCATACTCACATCACGGCGGCATCACGTGATATATTGGGACTTTCCCCCCTTTCACTAAACAGGTATGGGCATGGCCAGCACATGACACATCCAGCCCATGGGCCGTGAGTTTGACAGCCCTGCTCTAAGGAAAGAAAATAAATATTTTAAAAATGTAGGGCTTTCCTTCCCTCCTCCTATTTTTAATGATCACCCACCCTCCTTTCAGACATGTCTACTTAAAAAAAGGCAGATGTCAATGTCAACTGGGGACGATGACATGATCAATCATCATTGTTCTCCCATTGGGTAGTAAATGAGACAAGACTAGGAAAAAAAGAAGGGGTGGGATGGAAGGAAACCTTAAGGATTTTCAATAAGACCTAACCCAAGAAAAAGACACTGGTCATTCCATACAGTTTGCATATTTAATTGCCACCGCTATGTGTTAAGGATAAGTAAAAAGACTTCATGAAAGCAGAAAAGCACCTCCTTCTTGCTTCTACCCAGTCTGTGGATCACCATCCAAGTTGGCCAATATTCATTTATTTATTACCACTTATATCTCACTGTCGAGTAACTCTGGGCAGCTTACATACAAATAATAAAACAGCAATATAAAAGCATTAAAATGTTAAAACCTTAAAACACAGAGTATTAAGAGTTAACAAAAAACTAAATTAAAAAGTACCCAATACATAAACAGGATTGTTTAAACTGTATTGTTTGGAAACATGCAGAAGTGGCCTTCATCCTGGAGTGGATAGACAATGGCTAAAATGATGATGATGAAACAGGTTGAGGTGGGATCTTATTCTTAGTCTATTCCAAAATGGGGTGCACAGACATCTCGTTCCTTGAGTGTTTATCATGGGAACTAACCCTGGCATGTCAAAATCAGCAGTAACCAAGACTCACAGAAGCTGGACAGAATCAAAGGTGAGCCAATTTAAAGAAGAATAAGGGCAGGGAAAAATAATCTCCAAACTATTCAACACCAAAATTTCCTATTCAGCTGCTAATTGCCAGGCTTCAAAAATGACTTAAGGATACCTAATCCAAAATCACAAAGTTAGGAAGCCATAAGCAAAGGTTTCAGCAAATGTTGGGTTTTTGGAACAAGCTCTATGTATGGAAAACGTTTACTGCGGGGCTTTCATAGCCCTGTGGTTTGATATTTTGCCATCAGCCTTATTCGTGAGCTAGTTTTTATACAGAAAGGATTTGCCCATCAGTCTGAGAATACTGAATCACTGACCCACATTTTACTCGATTGTAATAGAAAGAGAGTCTAGTAAGCAAGCTGTTAAGATCCCTCATTAAGCCATTCCCTGGGCGACCAGGTTATTTTTAAGTGAAGCTCCTTTTAATGGACAAAGACCCCAAGTCCACTCTAGCTGCTTTTGTAGTTTGTTAGAATTCATGCTTTGCTAAAACACTAAATTAATTTGTGACCAAACACTGGTTACATGAAGAGACATATTGGGGTGCATATATCGTTTTTTCTATAATTTGGTGCATTTTATTCCAGTGGGCTTGATGGGTCTGTAACCAGCATAAAGAATCTGATAAGTCAGAAACTGTCGGCCTGCCCAGGTAAAATAGACAGAAACATAACTAGATGAGCTAATTCTACTTTATTGTAGGGATACATTAACATTAAGAGAATCTTACATGTCTGAAGATAGAAACTTCCCATCACCATTTTTCACCACTTAATCCATTTGGGCAGTTTCTTCTTCTTAGTTTCTTCCTCTGACTGTAAAGCCCCTGGTTGCTTCTATGTCTGATTGTCTCCTAAGTAGTCCCTCTTTCCCTCATCGCCAAAGGTCATCCCCCAAAGCCATCCCTTAGGCGCCTGTAATTAGGGAGGTATCTGTCATGCCCCTGTCCGAGTCTGAATCCGAGGAGGAAGCTGAACAGCTGACAGGGAGTGGGAGTGTGGCTCCATTGGAGGAAACTGGGGAAGGGCAAAGGCCGGCTGGGCAGAGCAGGGGGAGAGATAGAACAAAGGAGAGGGAGTTCAGAGGAAGACCCAGGCCCACCCCCTCTTCATCCTAGGGAGGAACAGAGAAGAGAGTAATGTGAGTTGCCTGGCTTATGAGGGAGGAGAGGGCCCTGATTCCCTTCATTAGAACCCCCCCTCCCCGGAATGAAAGTTTATAAGAAAGGCAGGCTGCATGTGGCAGGCTATTGGGAGAAAATGTGACTTTATCCTGTGTTGTCGTGGCTTATCTGTGTTCCTGGCGTCTTCCCAACTGTGTGAGTTTTCAAGTCTGAAATTCTTGCTCCTGCCCTGCCAAGCTAATTACTTCAGTTTGGCTTGTTTGGACTTTAAGTTACAGTTTGTGTTTACCTTGTTTTGGGCTTAATTCTCTGCAGTCAAAGGCTGTTCCTGGGAGAGTTTTTCTTCAGCCAGAAGGTAACCTGGACATTGGGGGCAAAGTTGGAGATAATAAAGGGACTCTTATTATCTGTCTGTGTTGCCTTTGTGCCACATCCCTTTGGGTCATCACAGTGACTGTCTGAGATGTTTTTGTATACCTATATAGGCCTGGATGGGATCCTACCTTGTGGGTATAATGACATTTGTGGTGAAGATCAATCTTGGCTTTGTGATAGCTTAGAATGATGGAACATTCTGCCTACAGCTGGTGAAGAACGAAGCTTAAGAAGAGATTGGACAACCAATTTGTCTGGAATGTTATAATATCCCCTGCTTGAGGAAAAGTCCCAAAAGGTTCCTTCCAACTCCGTTATTCTGTATTATGTACCTTCTATTAATTTAGGCTTAATCAGTGGTATTCGACTGGTTCTGGAGAGCCGGTAGCGGTGATGAGCAGTGGAGACCGAACCGCTGCTCTTTGTTTGGCCCATCCACCCACCTGGTCTCCCATACTCACTTTTATGGCCAGAATTCAAAGCGCAGCTGCTTTGCGCAGTGCAGAATAGCACCGCGCGGCAGCTGCTGCAGCGACCAGCATCGTGCAGGTTTGCAAGAGGCAAGTTAGAACGCCTCTGCGCCTGCGCAAAGTACGTGTTTGGCATGTGCGTGCATGCAAAGTGTGCATGCGTGCAAAGCGCAGCCACCAAGCCACACCCACCGAACCGGTGGTAACTTTATTTGAATACCACCACTGGGCTTAATGCATGTTTTTCACTCATTGCTTTGCTAATGGATCTCTGTCAATGTTATTCTCTTTACTATCTACAATTCTGTAGATAATTTGGGGCCAATCACATACACTCAGCCCCACCTGCATCTCAAAGTTGTTGCTATAGGGAAGGACTGGAGGAGGAATATGATGTATCTCCTTGAACTCTTGGAAGAATTCAATTACCTTAATTAAAACAAACCTAGTTAATATCCATTCATGTATTGAATAATTGTCTCCCTTTTATCCCAATAAAAATTTTACACTAACAATTTTCCAAAACTTATTAAGCTTATAGAAGCTAAATGCCAATTTGGGCCTTTATTTATGTAGTTTTACTTTAGTCCTTGCCTGGCTAGAAAGCAAATAGTTTGTCCATCCTAATAATTATTTATAAAGCTCAATCAATAAAGAACATAGTTTCAAAAACAAGCTTCCCTTCACCAAGTCTAAGAAATGAATATTCTTGAAGATGCTTTATGAGTACTGTAGTACTCCCCAATGGGAGTTAAACTATACCATCACCAAAAATCACAAAAATTCCTTAGCAATTCCTCTGATGATTTGTTTGTATTTGTATTTTGTTTGTTTGTATTTGAAGGGCAAACGCCGGCTGGGCAGAGCAGGAAAGAGGTAGAACAAGGGAGAGGGAATTCGGAGGAAGATCCAGGCCTATCCCCTCTTCATCCTAGGGCACACAGGGAGGAATGGAGAAGAGGCACACAGGGAGCAATGTGGCTTACAATGGAGGAGAGGGCCCTGATTCCCTTCATTAACTGCAGCTGGGAACACAGGGTTTAAAAAGGGAAGCTGTGCACAGCAAAGTTGTTGGGAGCAAATTGTGAATTATGTGGTATCATCAAGGCTTATCTGCCTACAGCTGGCATCTTCCCAACTGTGTGTGTTTTGCTGGACTTTCAAGTCTACAATTCCTTCTCCTGCCCTGTCAAGTTAATTACTGCAGCGTGGTTTGTGTGGATTTTTATTTACAGTTTGTATGTACTTTGTTTTTGGACTGAATTTCCTCCACTTAAAGACTGTTCCTGTGAGAGCTTTTTCTCCAGCCGAAGGTAACCTGGACATTGTGGTAACCTGGCAAAGTTGGAGGTACTAAAGGGATGCTTCTTGCTTACTCGACTGTGTTGCCTTTGTACCACACTCCATCACAAGTGCACATGTTCACGAAGGGCGGGGGGGGGGAATGACAGTATTATAAACCTGAATACTTCTTATTTAAAGTCATATTCTTATTTGCTATGTGTTTTGTTTCATGTTCTTTTCCATGATGTCCTTGTGATCCAATTCTCATTATATACTGGCCGTTAGAATATAGGAGTTCAAAATAGATTAAGGACTTTTGTTCTTGCATCCTCAAGGGAAAATACATTTATTTTCTTCCTTATGAGGTGGTCTGCAAAAGGTCCCAAGGACAATATATTGCTCTGCGTCAAAGCAACACTGGAATTGCTTCCCCTTGGATGTTATCCAAGCCATTTAGGCTCCTTCCCTCTCTGTGACAATTGAAACTTCACTTCATCTTGATATAAGGAGGACACGGGAAAAACATAATCAGATAGTCTTCACATATATCCGTCACTGCCTATCTCATAATTAGAATGTGGTTTGACTGTCCTATTTCATGGCTCATCAGTGCTGTAGGAAGACTCGTACCTTGGAGTTCATTCACACCATTTAAATCCTCTGGAATATAAAAGCCCAGCTATTGTCCAGCTATAAAGATAATGCAGACTATATCATCTGATTTTAGTTCTCACCCAATTATTTTTTAACCTGCCAGTGGGCATTGTTAAAACTTGTGAATATCCCCCTCCTCTCACCCTGCTGCTAAGAATATCACAAAATGTTTAACAAGCCAGATCAGTTATTCTTCATGGCACTATGTCATTTTACAGTAGCAATTCCTGTCCATTTTTCCTCAAGTAGGAGATGTTTAAGGCTAGGATGTATACATAATAAAACTCAAATAAAACCCCTTCCCTTCCCTTCCCTTCTCTTCCCTTTCCTTCCTTTCTCTGTAATTAAAATAAGAAAGAAGAATATGTCTATGGAGCCAATACTTTTAAAAAACTATTTCTCTTGAGTATTACTAACGTGCAAAATTATTTCAAATATGTTTGCCACATTCCACATGGATCCATGCTGAATGCAATAAAACCAAAGCAATTATAATAGTAATTCCATAACAATGATTAATCCTTATTATAATTAATAATAATATTACTAACTGAATGTAAATTGGAGGGGTCCAGCTCAGGAATCTGACTTATGTATATTCTTTGAACAACAGTACGACAACTCAGTTAAAGATCGTTTAGATGTTAGGAATTCTTAGCCTCATCGAGGTAACAATGCACTGACTAGTTAAGTGAAAAATATTCACTAGAGGAATGCAAGCTAGTCCCAGAGAATTAATAATCAGGTTATTAGGGTTTAAATAATCAGGTGTTAAATAAGGTATTCAGATAGCATATAAGCCAAAATAGCAACTGGAGACACCAATTGTTATACCCCTTTCTTTAACCCCAAAGTCCCATAATGTATAGTAAGGGGGATACAGGTAATCCTTGACTTACAGCCACAGCTGGGAACAGAATTTCCATTGTCAAGGAAGGAGATTGTTAAATGGTGATCACATGACCCTGGGACATTGCAAACATTGTAATAAATATGCTGGTTTCCAAGTCCCTGAATTTTGATTACATGCCTTTGCGGATGTGAGGACCTGTCACTTTTTACGGTGACATGGTAAATTCAAATAGCCATTAAGCAAATGATTGTAAGTCGGAGACTACCTGAGCTGCTTCATCCATGGCTCATTACACATTCCAATATGCATATCAATGAACAAATCAGTCAAGTTTACTTTTGTCAATCCCATTGACCACTATGTCCTATTGTGTGATTGATATTGACCTGTAGTTTTACTGTAACCTATCAAATAAAGGGATACTTTGCATAAATCTATAAAAAGGACTTGTAAACACAACCCCCCTTAGTCTTCTTTTTCCTCCGCTGCTAATACGGATCCTATCAACAAACCCATTTGGGCTTCAGGGTAATTGAGCCCTGTTCTCTGGTTTAAATATACCCCCTAAAATATTCTCCTTCAAGATGCACCCTGAATTTAAGTAATTTAAATTTAACTAATAGAATTTAAATTCTATTCTGAAATTGTTAAGTTTTTCTTTCCCTCCTAAATGGTTAAAAATAGGACCGTCTGGATTTCTGATGAAAGGCATACCCATTGAGAAGCAAGATTATCCTACTTTTGAGAGCTCATTAAATTCTGCACTTAGAATGGAAAATAAGATGGACACAAGATGGACACATTTTTCCTACACTTTTACAAAAATTGACACCTTCTGAAACTTTTATTTTTAATAATGGTGTATCCCCAAAATTGGCTTCTCTTATTTTTAGTTAAATCTTAGTTTCTCTCATGGGTATTTTTCAGATTTAGGGATCTAGGCAACCAGGGAAAATGTAGAGGGACAGAGGGAAGTGTAAATGATACATAGCTGGTCAACAGCAACCTTTCTGGTTTCCATTATAGTCCTAAAACCTTCCCAGACATAAATTAGGATGTCATTTAAAATAAGATAGCCAGACACATTTGTTTTGTTTTTCAATGGGAAATTAAAAAAAAAAAAAAACTTTGGAAACTGGAGGAGAGTTTTCCACACTGTATTAGTTCTTAATTTCATACATATCATTTAAAAATGATTGAATTACAGCTGATAAAAGTACACCAGTGCTTTGTAATTTCCTCACCAAAGTAACAATCAATTGGCTATCTTATTACAGAAAGATTATTAGGAGAATTGCAAACCCCAGAAAGATGCATTCTTCCGATGGTTGTTAAATGTATTGTAACATGGGGAATTTAAAGCTGACGTAGCAATCACATAAAAATATATGACAACGTGCTTAATCTAAAGTGCCTGTTGAGGATGGGGAGGTATATTTTCAAATATTTGCAGAATTTGTTAATAAATAAAGTTAATGCTGTCACTAATGGCAGCTCTCAGCAAAACTTTTATCTATTTCCCCCAGATAAGTACTCCTGTGGGAGATGAATTTTTCTGCAGTCATATTGTACCTTCCGTTAATGAGTTGTGGTTCTATTTGTTACAGTTTTATGTTAATGAAGCTTGTAATTTACCAACTAACTGGCTTGCTTTCAAATCATACTTTTATTGCTGTGACATTTTTTATTTTCATCTGAAACATTGATGTGCTAATTCGCATATTGATAGCGGCAGATGTATAACATTGTAGAAAAGCAAGAAAAATATGAGAAAAAGCAGAAATGCATACACATATAGAAAAAAAAATTAAAAGAAGGGAAGGAAAAAATGAGAAGGGTATGTTATCTTTTCTATTATTTTGAAGCAATAATAAAATATCTGGGCTATAAAATGTTTCTGATTCAAAGCTCAATCTAGAGATGTGGGAACATGAATGTAGCATCTGTCATTTTTTTTAAGCAGACCAATTCAAGGAAAAGACAAGGCTACCTTAAAGACCTCAGATGCTAAATTTTCATTTACATCTATTGTTAAAGAACTTTCCAAATTATTCATGAATATTGCACAGACTTAAAATAGTGGGTACAACGGTTTCTCATAGCAATACATTATTATTTTTTTTGGTGAATGGGCCTTCTTCAAACCATCTCTTTGCAAATAACATTTGCAATGTAGCTTAATATTTCCTTTCAACATAGAGAGACTCCTTAGAAAATAATAATTGTATATGACTATGCAAAGCCTTCTCCAGAGGCATTTTTCTCCTTAAAGCAGTAAACCATCCCTGTCCTGCTATCTTATGTTTGTATATATCCACACACAGCTGCATTAATGGTGGTTTCAGCCCTAGTGCGATTTTTTTTTCCCCTCTCTGTATTAAAAACCACATTACTTCTGTGATATATTATTATACGTTGCATACATTTGCTCATTGTAGTCCCTGGGTTTTTTTATTTGCCTTTGATGACATGAATACCATAAGGGAACATAAAAAGGCGCCTTGTATTGACTCAGACCATTGATCTCTCCAGCTTAATATTATCTGCACTAATTAGTAAGCAGCAGGAGTCTCACCCAGCCTTGCGTGAAGTAGCCTAGAACTTATTTCATGCAAATCAGTGACCAAGAGAAATTTGTCATTTCCCTATAGATGCAGGTGTATCTATATATCACGCCATCAGTCCTGACCATTGGGATGCTTAATGGGTTATGCATCACTCCTTTTCTTCTTCAGAATACAAGATAATTTCTTGTGCTTGGATTCTTCAAGAGTGTCCTTACCTATAGTCAAAAGATGCTATCATCAAACCATAATTTTGGCCCAAGAAGACTAAAGCAGCCCTTAGAAAGCTAGAAGTCATTGATCCAAATATTTGTGTGTTTGTTTGTGTTTATCCTTATTGATTCCCTGCTGTGACAATTCTTATAGGATTTTTTAAGACTACAGTTTCTGTATTTATTATTTAACCTATGGCACGTGTTAGCCAGGGATCACCGAGGTGGCTGTCTGCCTCTGTGAAAAGAATTTTTTCAGGTGGGGTTAATTTTACCTGTGGGATGCCTGAATGCCAGTAGGAAATTGGGGGAGGCTCCTTTCTTGTCCCTCAGTGGTTTATTAGTTCAGAGGAATTGAGCCACCGAGCTGCCAACCTCAGCAGTGAGCAGGCCCAGCATCTTACCACATGAGCCACTGCGGCCCTGTAGAATTTCTATAGAATTGAATATCTATGATCTACAAATGCTTTCTGCTCTGGACATTAAATTAGAATTGGGAGAGAAGCTATAAAGTAATAGCAGTAGCACTTAGATTTATATACTGCTTTACAGCGCTCTCTAAGCAGTTTACACAATCAGCATATTATCCCCATTTTACCGACCTCAGAAGGATGGAACACTGAGTCAATCTTGAGCCACTGAAAATCAAACTGCTGGCAGTCTGGCAGAATTAGCCTTTAATACTGCATTCTAACCACTGTGCCACCATGACTCTTATCTATAAATCTATGAAGTTATGCAGGGAGAATTGCCTTGATGGACTTAGCATAATGAAATAGTCTGAAGGTTCAAGGATTTCCCCTGCAAAGGCCAAAAATAAGACTCATATGTAGCTTCATGCTGGTTTAGAACATATGAATGCAGATACATCCAGTGATGGAGGATGAGTTTGTTGGCCATTCCCGGAGTAATTTTTCTATGTCAAGGAGTGGTTGACTTTCCATGTTATCAAGGTGGAATCTGCAGTTGGAGAGCAGTGAGAACAAGAAGAATTTGATAAGTCTACTGGTGGAAAATATCTATGGAGATCCTCAATCATCCTAGCCATGGTTGTCCCTGTTCTGACCCAGGCTTCATAAACTGTAATTATTCACAAAGTTATTTTAAAAAGAAAGCCTATTTATTGCAACACTGGGGATTGTTTTCATTCCCAGCCAAAATTAAGCTCAAACAATCCCCCAAGACTGTTTCAGTTCTGTGAAGTTGCTGCTAAAACAGAACTATCAAATTAACTAGAAAAGAAACCAACCGAAGTACAAGAAAAACCAACCAAAGTACAAAGAGTTTCAAGGATGACTCAGAACCAATCAAGCTACTTTGCTTCCTGCAAAGGTTTCATCATCTTGGCCTGATCTTTATCCCTTATGGGAGGGGCAATCACCTCCCAGCCTTACTTCTGAGTCACCCCTTTTGTTTCAGCTGCTCTTGCCTTTTAGCAGCTCTGTGCACATGCGCATTGGGAACAGGCTCCCCTTGTTCCTCTGCCTTGCTGCTGCCAGACTCCAGGGACTCTGAAGTCAGCACCCCACTCCCAGATGGCCCTGACCCCATCTCTGCATCAGACACAGGACCCTTGTCCGAGTCTTCTTCAGATTCCCTGACTGGTCCCTGTCTTCCCCACTGTCTGAATCTGCTGCCGTCTGCACCAGCTGCCGGCGAACCACAAGACTCCCCAAGGTGCTTTATCCAAAAGGCAACTGGACTTTCATGGTTTTTTTTTTTCTTTTGAAAACATTTTGCTTCTCATCCAAGAAGCTTCTTCAATTTTTCTTCAGAAAGTGGAAATGAAAAAGGCTGCAGGTTTAACAGATCAGAGGTCAGTGAGAATAGCTTGACCAAGAGTTGGAATCCAAGAACCTGAAAAACACGTAATTTCCCTCTTTCTTATTTCTTGCGATAGAGGGGAGTCCAGAAATAAAAAAGCTCAGAAACATGCTGTGTGAGTGATGATGTGAGGGACCCAGATAAGATGTTGCAAAAAGTTCCGTCTGATGTGAGTGTAACGAACTATATACAAATAGTTTGTTAAGCTAAGGACAATGCATATTAAATAGCACAGCAAATAGAGAAGATCTGTGCATGCATCTGGAAAGTTCCTTTTTTACACCTTCTAATAAAGGTCAGGATTTAAGTGCAAATTCTTGGCTTAATCTCAAATCCTTCTGTCAAGAGCTGTCGGTTCTTCCCTGCATCCTCCTATTAAAAGGGAGAGATACCTATCTAGCATTTGACCTTCATTCTACAACCATTGCCTCATTGTCCCAGTATATTACATCACTGGAAAATGCACCTCTGATTTCAAGAAAGTTTCTAGATACTATTAGAATCATGGTACCATCTGTGAGACTTCCAGACTGTCTGATTTTATGCTGTACAGATTTTGTGAATCAGTAAAAAAGAACTTTTGTTCCTTTAGGACAATAGATTAACAATGATCAGGGTTGCCCCACCCCCGCTCCTAATTTCTTTCTGTTCAGAGTAATGTTGTAGGATTAACTACACAGTAATTTGTAGGAGGCTGAAGCTCTTACTTAATTAAAATAAAATAAAGCTGCCTGAGAAAGCAACTTATTTGCACAAATTCGTCAACTGGAACTGATTCCCAGGCTTAAATTTATTTAAAAGAATCTTTTATTTCTCCACAAACAAAACAATGTTCATGTTTCTTTCTTTCTTTAACAAAATCCTGTTTATGATGCCAAAAGAATGAATTATTTTACCTATTTGGGTCTGCATTGTTAAAGGAAAAGATAGTAGTTCAGTATAACAAGCATTAAGAAAACACAAAAATGGAATCGCCCTAAACCATTGCAAAAAGTATGCCTGTGGTATTTAATTATTTCTTTAATTACAGAAGTCCCAATTATAATTCACATTTGCAAATGCACACCAAAACAACCAACCCAAATAAAACAACAGCCAGAGAACATAATAAGGATCTGTTTCAAAAAAAGCATTGCATAATTAAACTTCCCGTTTCTGGTCTATTATTAAGAGTGAAATTATCATTTCTGGGAGCCAAAAATGATGGCATTTGTCTTCATTCGCTTTGTGATCCAAAATCTGCATATTAATTGACTTCTTTTGAAATGGATGTGGAATACTTTCACAAAGATGGAATTTGCAAAACATTTGTACATTTTCGGGCAGCCCCCTCCAGTTCTGCTTCTCAGGCCTGGAGCCATGGGCTTAATTGCGAAACGAGGACTGAGTCCTTAGATAAAAAGCATAAATGAGTGCGAACAGCCCTTTGGGGTAGGGTACAGAGGAGGCAGTCCAAGAAGAAAGAATGAAGACAGACAATAATGCTGAACCGTGTTTTTGCCTGTAGTGACAATTCAACCAATTGATATATTTTTAATTATAACACTGCTATGCTTCTAGGAAGTGCTGTTTTTTTCAAGCAGGGCAATCTCTGAGGTATGACTTCCAGATACTTTTGTGTCAGGATGATATAAGTTTGCCCAAGGCATTGCTATGAGCTGAAAATACTTTGACAGGTTCAATCCTCAGTGTACATTTTTTTCCGCAGTTGAAGCCCCCATGCAACAAAAGAAAGATTTAAAACTTGGAGCTGGTTTTAAGGTTCATAGACTGATGTAGATAAGCATTAAGAGAGATAAGCAGCACCAAGCTGATGACCACGACCAGTTAAATACTGGTGGGATTCCACCAGTATAACAACCGGTTCAGTGATCGCGCGCGCATTCTGCATTTTTAAAAAGCCCATACTGCAGCCTCTGTGACTCAAACACCTGAGGAGCAGCAAACCATTCTGCCATGCAAATCAACGGCGCTCTAAAAAAAAGGAAACAAAGCACAAGAAAGAACAGGGGCCCACATGCTCGTTTCAGCAAACCAGTTTGGTGCCAGCTGATCATTGGAACAAGGGGTTCGCCTGAACCAGTCCAAACCAGTAGAATCCCACCACTATTTAAAAAAAAACAAACGATTGGAGAGTTGATGCTACCACAATGAATACAACATGAGATTCTGCCTGTAAAAGAGGATTTGTGACTTCTATGGTGAGAAAATAATTTGGGGTGGGGAAAGAAAGGAATTCTTCACATCAGGCTCCAACAATAGCAAGGGAATTATGAGTCAAGAAGTTCACAAATTCATTGTGTGTCTATCGCATTTCTCCAATGAAGTGTTCTGTTATTATCTTCTCTTCTCTTCTCTTCTCTTCTCTTCTCTTCTCTTCTCTTCTCTTCTCTTCTCTTCTCTTCTCTTCTCTTCTCTTCTCCCCTACCCTATTCTTCCGGTTCTGTTCCATATTCCATTCCATATTCCGTTCCATTCCATTCATATTGCTGTACTGATTTTTTCATGCTGCTATTTATTGAAAGAATAGAATTTTTTTTCATCATGTTCCTCCTGTTTGACCTAAAATGAAATGAAGGCTAAAATATTTTTTTGAAAGGAGGAGAAAATTACAATAAGTTCTCTCGCAGGCAAGGAATGAAAATACGGCATTTAACTTTTGTCAGAAGTTAAATGAAGGTGTGTATGCAAAGCCAGTCCTTCAATGAACAGATCTGTAACCTTCATGGCTTTTCATCTGGATATTAAATCCCAAGGTGGGATATGAGATGGTCAGTTAAAGTGGCTGCCTAGAAAATTGTGCAACAGAATACTAATACAGAAGCAAGAGTCATTTTGGCCGATTCAAAAAAAAAAAAATCTGTTCACACCATAAGTTAGAACTATCTAGAAAAATGCCCTGAAAGTGGAGAAGTTAAAATATAGACTTCAGTACCTTGCCAATGAAAACATAAAAAGGAGGAAAAAATGAAGTACCCCATCCTGAAGAATAGAAGAGTCTATCTGTCAAAAAAAAAACCTATGTTTTATTAATGTTATATTATTTTTTGTTATATAGATTCTGCTGTTATGACCATATGTTCATGGAAAGCTATGATAAATCCAGGCTACCAGCTGAAATGATGTAATACTTTGAAGAGTTGATGTTACCACAATGAATGTAACAGAATATTCTTCCCATCAAATACATTTAGTGGCTTTAATAGGTGAAAAAAAAATAGATTGAAGGGAGGGGGAATCCTGAAATGGACTCCTCCCACAGAAAAAGCAAGTCCATATAACAGATGTACTATATTCATGTAAACTCATACTTCTTAATTCCATTGCTACAACATCTTAGTATTTTATACACTAGATCAGGGTTCTTCAAACATGACAGCGTGAAGACTTGTGGACCTCAACTCCCAGAATTCCTCCTCCAGTCTCTTTAGCTCAGGAATTCTGGGAATTGAAGTCCACAAGTCTTAAACTTGCCAAGTTTGAAGACCCTTGCACTAGATACAGAATGGTATTGTAGTAACTCAGGGCCAGGTTTAATAGTTCCAGGACAGATTAAGATTATTATTCACTGCAGTGGTGGGATTCAATTTTTTTTACTACTGGTTCTGTGGTTGTGGCTTGGTCGGTGTGGCAGGGGAAGGATACTGTAAAATCTCCAATCAGAGATGGTGTTTGCTGGTTCTCTGAACTATTCAAAATTTCCACTACCGGTTCTCCAGAACTTGTCAGAACCTGCTGAATACCACCTCTGATCCACTGTTAACAATTTAAAATAAAATAAAATATGGTGTCATTTCAGAGGATTGTGAGAATTCTGGCTAAAATTTGAAGTAGGGTGGGGATTTTAAAGTCTCTAGTTCCTTTGAACTGGGGAGGAAAAAAAAGGTTGAGATGTATCTTTTTGACCTACAACCATGCTACAAACCCCTCAGAATCCAAATCACCTGCACAGCATCAGCCTTCAATCAACCCTCGCAAGCCGTCCAACCAGTACTTCACCCCCCAATGGCCCTCACCTGCCCATCACAAGTCCCATCACAAGACTCTCCCTGGTGACTCACACCTGATTCATCACAAGACCCATTACAAGACCCTCATTTTGCACACCCACACCTGTCCCATCACAAGACGTTCTGACCATACGAAGCCCTTATAAACAGAAGAACACTGACATCCCCTAAACTCTGTTGAAGAGGTTTATTTTTATTTATTTTATTTATTTGTCAAGCAAGTATTAGATAACAGGTATAAGCATGGTTATGAATACATGAAATGGATATGAATAAAAAAGAAACATTAGGACAGGGATGGTAGGCACATTAGTGCACTTATGCATACCCCCTACAGACCTCTTAGGTAAGGGGTGAGGTCAATAGTAGACAGTCTAGGTTGCCTAACTTGGTGAGACAGCTTGTCTTCAGAAGGTGTGGGTGCTTCATCACTGGAGGTTTTTAAGAAGAGACTGGATAATTACTTATCTGAAATGGTATAGGATCTCCTGTTTGAGCAGTGGGCTGGACCAGAAGACCTTTAAGGTCCTTTCCAGCTCTATTCTGATTGATTGATTGAAACATTTGGAAACCAACCCACAGGTTTGGAGAAAGAACCTTCACCATCAACCTACACCCAAGCTGCTTCACCACTATTACAAATATATTGTTTTCTTACTAGTTTTTTTAAAAATGGACAACAATCTTTCAAAAACCTGACTAGATATTTATATGTTGCTTGTTTGTTTTACTTTTTTTTGTTTAATATGTGCTGTAAACCTACTTTAGAATGGTTTATTCAACATGGCTTACAACAACATGTCAATCTAGCCATATTTTGAGAAACTCTCACTCCTGTGGATATTCCTTAAAAAAACATCTTCAAAACAGGACTCTGTCTATATGTAACAGATGTAAAATCTAAGTAACTAAGTAGAAAGAAGTCCAACTGTTACTTTAAATGACAAAAAATGATGCCATTCCCTATGTGCTTGTTTTCTTAATGATACCCGCATCCAGGGTGAGAAATCAGATAGCCCAGAAAATGAATAACGGTGTTTCAAATAAACCTTGGGAAGATGGTGCTTGAAAATTAACTAGGAGATAGATGAAGGAGTCTTCACTCAGAACAATCTCACCTCTTAGAGATAATGCCTTAACAAATTGTGACAGGCCAGGTAAATTTACTTGGAAGGAATATGTATGCTATTATAAATGATGGATTACTGGATCTTGAAAAGTAATCAGTTACATATTACTGGTCTCAGAGAAGTTCCAGCAAAAAGGATTTCTCTAGGTGTCAGAGAAGGAACTCGCCAAGTGGCTGAGCTCTTTACATAGCATGTCCTGTTTGATAAAAGGATTCACAAGAGATGAGAGTATTAGAGCTGCCAGGAAACCATACAAATGAAGCACAAATAACCTGGAAATTTGTAGCTTGAAGAAAAGTCTGATGGCTTTATTGGCTTTGTTCTTATATTAAGTCTGCATAAACTTGAGCAATATCTGCATTGATCAGTCTATTATTAAAACAAGCATTGTCCAGAACTTGATTTTTCTCCCCGAATTCAGAATGGATAATCTCTATTCCTTAAGTTGTTCCCCACCACAAAGTGAATAGTTCAGTGATAAATATTGTAGCAGTATTAAATAGTAGGTGACCTCAGTGGACAGCTGTTGTATTAAGTTGTTTCAGCCTGAGCTAATATACCCTACATCAGGCAGCCTTGCAAATGAGCACATAAAATGGAAATGTTTTAGCAATAAGGTGTTATATGATACTTTAAAAAAGAAATATCTTGCTACTGCAGTAAAAATGGTGCATAAAATAATCTAAAATGCATACCCAAAAGCAATCTCTTTCTTAGGTCAATAGAACTAAATGCAAGCTTCTGAATTTTTTTTTTTCAATCCTGAGGTAGATTTTGATTTTCTTTAAGGGAGGGACTTGACTAACTGGAAGACTATTGATGGTTTTGGGGTTCATGGTTTTGTGGGTATAAGAGGAAATGTATTATTGTATTTATTAAAGAAATTTATGTTGAGATGTTAAATGCAATGCAGACATCATTTAAAAGTCTAGTGTTTTCACATTAAATCTCTAGGGAAATAGCCGGTACCTTACCTTCTTTTTGAATAAATTTATTTCAATGGTTTGGTACTACTGAGTGCAATCAGCCAATCTCCCTAGCAACTTGTACTGCTAACTTTTAAGAAATATGTGTAGTCATAAAGTCCCAGCAATTTTCATGGCATTTGTCAACTCAAAATATTTCTATGGTCTTTTTAGAGTTGCCAACAGAAAGGGAGGGGGGAAAGGGATTTGAAAGAGCAGTGCAGCAGCTTTAGAAACCGAAAGTGCATTCCATAAATAGTTTTCAAAGATAGTAATTAGGTGACTGAAGTTTCTGCTGCACAAAATTCTAATTGAATAACATGATCGATGACTCTTGGCTATGGATGTGTCCCATTGGAGAATATGAATTATGATACTCCCAGGGGGTGGGAGAAAACCAGGGTCAAGGATGACAATGAATTATGTGTCTCAGAGTCGGCTACACCCAGGCAGTGCTGGTACGTTAACTCCCAATAATCCTTTTGAAGTTTTGGAAATTTGGCTTGAGACTCATGATTTAATTGGGGTAACTGCCAGAATCCGGGACAGCATTATCTTATTTTTTTTTAAAAAAAATTGTTCAGCTTTGTTCAGCAGATACTGATATTTGTTGTTTGGATTTTTTACAAAAATGCCTGGCATATTCTACATATGCTGGCATTTATTTTTCATGTGTAATAATGCATCATGACAGAAAATCTGTAGGGCCATTTTTAATGTAACTGACAAGGAATCAACATGCCAAAAAAGGAGAAGGAGGAGGAGGAGGAGGAGGAGGAGGAGGAGGAGGAGGAGGAGAAGAAGAAGAAGAAGAAGAAGAAGAAGAAGAAGAAGAAGAAGAAGAAGAAGAA
This sequence comes from Pseudonaja textilis, assembly GCF_900518735.1. The sequence continues at coordinate 9,817,503 of NW_020769328.1, read as the reverse complement.
GAAGAAGAAGAAGAAGAAGAAGAAGAAGAAGAAGAAGAAGAAGAAGAAAGCAAAAAAATTAATAAAAGGTAAATAATTCATCTATATAAAATATTTGCATAAGTTTATTTCCAATTTTCTTTGAAAGCCAATCCAGATCTGTGTTTGTTTACCTATCTTGTAAAATATTTGTAGATGAATTCTCACTTTTATTAATCCCCAGTTTACAGTAGTACACAGCTTTGATATAATTTTGTTGGCTTGCCAACGCAGATCCTAGCAGATAAGACTCAGTCACAGGGACACTTCTGCTTATCAGCAATTGTACAGAAAAACAGGCTGTAGCAGATGGTTTCCAATTGATTATAATTGATACAGGTTTCTAATATAGAGATGAACTCAGCTGGATATTATCAGCTCAGGGTAAGAACATAGAAATGTGTTTTATAGCAGTCAGTTGGTTTGTCCATCACTGAGAAGAAATTAGTTATCTTGGTCTTGAGAGAGCTTTTCCAGTCCTCGCTATCGGATCTTTCTGAAAAGTGAAAATGTGGAAGGGTTGTGCCTAAGGGCATGGCTTGCCTGTTGAACAAGCAAGCCAATAACCAAGCTAGTAATGCAGAGCGCCTGTGGCTTACAACGAGGTCAAAACCCGAGTCAGGTTTCATATAGAAGGATCAGGCAGAAGATGAGGCTTTGAACAAAATAAGACTCCAAGGTCAGTCTGAGAGTCACCAGTATCTCGCAATTCGGGCGAATGCCACTAAATCACAAGCATAGCAAAATCAAAGCTAATAGAGCGACAACAACTGGATTCTAACAACATATTAAATCTCAGAGAAATATATAGAGTGATGGAAAAAGGAGAGGAATAATGTTTGAGTCCAATACAGTACAATTAGAACTGCAGAAAAAACAATTGCTACCAACCTGCCTTCTATTGAGGACCTGTATACAACACAAGTCAAAAAGAGGGCTGTGAAAATATTTACAGACCCCTCACATCCTGGACATAAATTCTTTCAACTCCTACCCTCAAAATGATGCTATACAGCACTGCACACCAGAACAACTAGACACAAGGACAGTTTTTCCCTGAACGCCATCACCCTGCTAAACAAATAATTACAAAGGAGAGCAGGAATTTTTCTGGTACCAAGATCTGCTGTTCAATCTTGTATAATGCAAGAATAAGAGAGGAGGGGATGTAATTTCTTTTTTAATCCAATTATTACATATTTACTTTGAGTACTTAAATTGTTAATCACTTGGTATTGGAAAATTTTTGATAAATTGAGAAATGGCTTATTAATTTTTGTTAGTAGTTTCATTTGAAAAAGTAGCTCAGGTTCATGTATTAAAGAACCAGGATCTAGAAGAATTATATTATAAATGATAATAATCTACCAACTAATAGGATATGTATTATTATTTTTTATTAATGCTGACCACCAGGAGTCAGTATGTAACAGTTTTATCCTTATTTGGGACTCATCAGATATATGTATTTGGGTGTTAGCACATCTGATAAGGCCCGAATAAGAATGAAACTGATCATATTCTGCTTCATGGTATCAATATAAATAAAAAAGAATTAGAGAAGTCTCCTTGAGGTGGCTGGAAATTATCTAAAATTTTGTACATTCTGATATAATGGAATACCTGCATCTTTCTGCCCTGAGATCTTAAGTGAAGGTGAAATAGATATCCCATTCTAAAGAGAAAATATGTGGAAATTAAAATACCTGTAAGTAGACTTGAACATTCTGATCTGTTGCTAAAGTGCAACCTGTATTGCTTAATTTCATTTTTTTAAAAAGATGGATAGCAAACTTATGAAATTCTAATATTATCAAACTCTTATGAGATTTCAGGGGAATTCTTTTTAATCATAGGAGATATGGTGATTTCATGAGGTTTTCAATATTTTTAATGTTTGGGTTTTAAAAAATGGGTCAAATTGATTCGTCTGAGAATATCATAGTTGTCTGTTGGTTATCACAATATCACAATTATATTGGCACACAGGTGTGCTGTGTTGCTTTTAACCCTCAATTACGTGAGTAGATGAGGGAAGAAGGCAGTGTATCCAGTGGTGGAAATAAATGCAGTAGCTACTGTAGCCAGAGAGGAACAGATGTCAGAGCAGGTGCTCTGGGGTTTGGTGTGTAGCAGAGCAGTGAGGGAGCACAGTTAGATTAAACAGAAGAACAGATGGAAGTCAAGATCTACAATAGGGTTAAGTTTTCTTTTGGCTGTTCCAAGACCAGGAAGAGGTTGCCCCGTGCAGTATTTATACAAAAAAGGGGTAACGTTAGTAGCTTTGTGTCACCCAAGGAACCACGAGGGAAATGATGCTCAGTCCTTGCTTGTTCTTGGGTAAAGATCAGGAACAAAATTATGCCTTATTCTCATCTGCAATGCAGAGCATAAGGGAAGGGAAGCAATTGATGCGAGATGCTCCCTGGCATTAGCTAAATGTTTATAATGCAATTACCTACGGTGTTAAGAGACAATTACATGTCTAAAATTGTGTGACATTGGAAGTGCAGATGTGGCCTTAGCGCAACCAAACATTAAGATCCTTGTATAAATTATAATTTAGCCTGAAGTAGCTTAGCCTGAAGGCTAAGTTTCAGTATGGTGCTGGCCTCAGGTGCTTTCCTGGTTTTGTTTTTTGTTTTTGTTTTTTTGTTAAGTAGCATGTAATATTTGATTTGCATGAAGATACCAATAATGCATTGCAATCATCACTACTGGTCCCATTCTAACCATTAAAGCATTTGCTACTAATGCTTTATTGGTCTACAAGTAAGAGGGGGGGGGAAAGCAACCATTTACCATACAGGTAATCCTCAACTTATGATGATTCATTTGGCAATGGTTTCAAGATGCTGAAAAAAGTGACTTATGACTTCCTCCTCACACTTGCAACCATTTCAGTGTCCCAATGGTCACATGCTCAAAATTCATATGCTTGGCAACTAGAACATATCTATGACAGTTGCAGCATCTCAGGGTCCCATGATCACCATTTGTGACCTCTCCAGGCAGCTTCCAACAAGGAAGGTCAATGAGGCAAGCTGGATTCACTAAACCGCCATATGATTTACTTAACACAGAATACAGTATAATGGAGTTGGAGATCTTCTAGTCCAACTCCCTATACCATTTCAGACAAATGGTTGTCCAATCTTTCCAGTGTTGGAGCATTCACAACTTGTGGAAGCAAGTCACTCCACTGATTAATTGTTCTAACTATCAGGAAATTTCTCCTTAGTTCTAAGTTGTTTCTCTCCTTGATTAGTTTCCATCCGTTTCTCCTTGTCCTGCTTTCAGGTGGTTTGGAGAATAAGCTGACTACCTTGTCTTTGTGACAATCCCTTAAATATTGGAAAACTGCTATGCTGTCACCCCAGTCCTTCTTTTCATTAAATTAGACATACCCAATTCCAGCAACTGTTCAATGTTTTAGCCTCCAGTCCCCTAATCATCTTAGTTGCTTTTCTCTGCCCTCTTTCTAGAGTCTCAACATCTTTTTTACATTGTGGTGACCAAAGTTGGATGCAATATTCCAAGTGTGGCCTTACCAAGGCATTATAAAGTGATCTTGATCCTATCCCTCCGACCGCAGCAAAAAAAAAGTCATGAAATGAAGTGTGAATTAACAGCCACCTCACTTAGTAACAGACATTCCGGCCCCATTTGTGGCTGTAATTCTAGGATGGCCTGTATCTCAATAAGGAAATGAGAGAGGCAGTCACTAGATTCACACAAGCTATTAAACCAAAAAAAAAAAAGCCTTTAGAGGAATGGAGCAGGATGGAATAGCCTTTGAGACAAGACAATGCTTATTCATTAACCCTGGCTTTGCTAGTGCCATTTCTAGGGAAAATCTGCCATTACCATTGTATTGCAATATCAGGCTTCTTCATACATTAGGTTTAAATTGCCTGCTGGTACAATTGACCAAAAGTAAACCTGGGATTCAATGGGCAGGGAACAGGTTCAAAGGCATTAATAATGGCTAGAAAGCCAGAAGCAAATGCTTATTAAAATCAGGTGGGGCTCCAGATCTGAGGCGCAAACAATGGGAAGAGGATACTGGCAGATCTAAGCTAGAGCATTCATAGCATACCTGCAGGCTTATTTCGGGCCCCAGACAAAAAGGCTGAAAGAATTTTTAGAAAGTGTACTAATGAGAGCAAATGTTTTAAGAAAGAAGAGGTTCTCTTTATTAATCTCTCTGGAGTGTCCCAGGAATTTTTATAAAGGCTTTTCACTGCTGAAAAGTTGTAGTCAAGTAACCAATGGCAGCATCTGCAGAACAAACAGAGATGAGACTGAAATAGTTTGGACAGTTAGAGATTCAATATTGCAGGCTAATTCACTGCTCACTGCCAGGAGTTCAATTCTGACCTGCTCAGGATTGATTCATCCTTCCATCCTTCCAAGGACAGTAAAATGAGGACCCAGATTGTTAGCGGCAACAGGCTGACTCTTACAGCTTAGAGAAATCCCTAAAGCACTATGAAGTGGTATATAAGTGCTGTTGCTATTGCTATGGTGTCCCTCTATTCTGAAGTGAAAATCAGTCAAGAACTAGCCAAAAATATCATAGCATGCTTACAAGAGCAAATTATATATCCCTTCAAAATCCAACTTTGCTGTGTCTATATGTCATGATTTTGCCCATTTAGAATCATTACTAAAGTCTTCCTAACATGACTTCTGTGATTGGGTTTCCTGTAGCAATATCTGGTAGTAAATTCCCATCTTCCTATTTCATGCAACTTGACTTGTTTGACTTGAACTCAACTAAAGTGATTGAATGAGAATCTTCTTTGAAAACTAGTTAGAACAGTTGACTGCCCCAGCATGAAGGTGCTGTTCCTTTCTTATCATTTAAATTCACTGCTGTTTCTTCATGTCTTCTCCATCTTTCACCAGCCATTTTGCAGATTTCATAGCCTTGAAGCTTCATGATTGTTGACTGCTGACATAACTGTCAACTTTGTCCTCCAAACTGCTGGCTTATGGCTCATCTCTCACAACAGCCACCAACAAGTTGTCCATCCTTGCTATAAACCATGATTTATAGTGGCTTGCTTCATGCAATGCATTAAACAAAAGCAAAAACAAATCACATTTTGCTTAGTATTATGCAAGAAGTAAGCCAGTGAATTTTTTAAAAAAAGTTTGCTGCACATAGGTTGCAGTCTAATCTGCAGTGCTGGAGGTGTTATTTGTAAAAGAAAAGCTTCAGTACACAATTGGTATATACATTTCCTTTATCTGAGAAACTGCATTTTCCATTGGGAGCATAAGGGAAGAAAGAGAAGTATGAAGAGAGAGTGGGTATAGCTCTTTATTTGATTATATTGTGGGAAAAAGTTCAAAAGGCAAATTTCCTTCACAAATATTCCAGTTAGCTATCTGGAAGATAGAGCAGAAGAATTATTTTCTCCATGGGGATTTGAAAGCTATTAGTACTTTCCTGTTTTATATCCTTTTAGAAATAGCTTCTCAGATGAGGGAAATACATTGCTCCTATAATATGAAAAGACTGCTTTTTTATTACATGATTTGCATCTTTTACTTCTGTGGTTTTCAAAACTACTTACGGTCTGGCTCAAGAAAACATATTTCTTATTTACGGGAATGAGTGAGAAAATGTTTATACAGCTAACATTTGAAATACAACTAACATTCTGAAGAAAGACGTATTTTATTGACCTTGTCAACTGCCCCAGAGATGCTGTTGATGATGCTATTTAGATTGACAAATTGATATGAATTAATTTCTCTACACTATTAACAGTTCAAAGCAGAGACTAGAAAGATAACATGAATAATTAGAGGCAACTCACAACCCACTGATCAGTGTCTGTCCCAGCATTCTCCCTGGTGCCCATCAAGTTTCCAGCTCCATCTAGCCTCTTTAAATAGAACCACTGAATCAAAAAAGAGGGAGGGTGAATAATAAAATAGGCCGCAGAGACACTGCCTGATGACCACCATATTTTAAAAACACATAAGAAACTTCTTGAACTTTAATAGAAAACTTACTCATTTCTCCAGTGAGTAGAGGGCTAGAAGTGGGTGTCTTGGAAGGTACTTAAAGTCCTCGGCCTTGTTTTTGGACCAATGGTGTTTAAGAAAGTCCTTAGGGTGATAGAATGCTAAGGCAGCTAAAGGTAAAGGTTCCACTCACACATACGTGCTAGTAGTTTCTGGCTCTAGGAGGCTGTGCTCATCTCCGTTACAAAGCTGAAGAGCCAGCGCTGTCTGAAGACATCTCCGTGGTCCTGTGGCCAGCATGACTAAATGCCGAAGGTGCATGGAACGCTGTTCCCTTCCCACCAAAGGGGTCCCTATTTTTCTACTTGCATTTTTACATGCTTTCAAACTGCTAGGTTGGCAGAAGCTGGGACAAGTAACGGGAGCTCACTCCATTACACGGTGCTAGGTATTTGAACCGCCAAACTGCCAACCTTTCTGATTGACTAGCTCAGCATCTTAGCCACTGAGCCACCATGTCCATAAAAAGGAATTACAGTCATAATTTTTTTAAAAGTCAAATATGGCCATTCTACTTTTATGTATGAATTATATTACATATGTAATTATTTAAAATAATTATACAGGTAGCAATCCTTTTTATTATTTTTTGTGATCTGTGATTAAACTAAAGCTTCTTTACTTTATTGGGCCAGGCTTGTGAGCTGAAGTAGATTCTTCTGTATTCATGAAAGTTCGAATCAGCTTCTAGCCTTCAGGATATCATTTTGGAGAATGAGCAGATGTGATTAGTTCTGTGTTGCTGTTTTCTGTGGCTTGATTTGGCTTTAAGATGCTTGCAAGCTTCACAGAATTCCCATTTATGTCCAGTTACTATCTTTCTTAGCCTTGGCAACTTTAAGATGTGTGTACTTCAACTTCTAGAATTCCTAAGCCAGTATATGGAGAAAAGTGGTAATGAACCACTTTTATTTGGATCAACACCACAAGATGCTTGTACCAAAAATAGAAAGAGAGTGTACATATCATGGTGAACTATCAAACAATGATTATGGGGCAAGATTTGTCAAGGAAAAATAGCATACAGTAGTATTTTATACTGCCCCATAGTGCTTTACAGCACTCTCTGGGCAATTTACAATGCTTTATTTACATATTTCCCCCTATAATCTGGGTCCTCATTTTACTGAACTCAAAAGGATGGATGGCTAAGTCAAGCTTGTCCCATCAGGATCAAACTCCTGGCAGTGGGCAGAGTTTGCCTGCAATTTTGTACTTTAGTTGCAATTTTGTGCTACTAGTGAGGAATGAGGAACAATTATCTCATCTGCCTATGGTAACAGGCAATCATAACCTTTCACTCATTTGAATGCATGCTCATTGTTTATAATCCATTGACAAAATCCTGGACTGCATGAAAGAGAGTGGATGAGAGAAAAAGTGTCTATATACACACCTGCAATCATCTCAAGAGGCACTTGGCTCTAACAATGTATGTAAGTCTTAGTAAGACCACACCTAGAATACTGTATCCAGTTTTGATCACCACACTATGAAAAAGATGTTGAGACTCTAGAAAGAGTGAAGAGAAGAGCAACTAGAGTGATTAGGGGACTGGAAGTTAAAACATATGAAGAACAGTTGCAGGAACTGGCCATGGCTAGTCTACTGAAGAGAAGGATCAGGGGAGACTTGATAGCAGTCTTCCAATATTTGAGGGGCTACCTCATAGAGGAGGGAGTCAAGCTATTTTGCAAAGCACCCGAAGGCCAGACAAGGAATAATGGATGGAAACTGATCAAGAAGAAATTCAATCTAGAAATAAGGAGAAATTTTCTGACAATGAGAACAATCAACCAATGGAACAGAAGTTGCCTTCAGAAGTTGTGGGAGTTTCATCACTGGAGGCTTTCAAGAAGAGATTGGACTGCCATTTGTCAGAAATGGTGTAGGGTCTCCTGCTTGGGTGGGTGGGTGGACTAGAAGACCTACAAGATCCTTTCCAACTCTGTTAATCTAATCTAAATGCCAAGGTTCCCTGGTGCCTTCTGCACCGCCTATGTTGCATTGATACATTTAGTCTCTCCATAACAATAGTGTCAAAAATATTATTTTTAGGACCCAGATGTTGAATAAGGCAAGATAATCCTGACTGCATGAACTGGGAAACCAGAGAAAAACAAGGAGTGATGGGCAAGACAATCACAGCTTACAAAACTCATTGTTTAAAGGTAGTCAGTGAAGTTCTACTAGGAAAATGTCAAATGGATTAGACATCACCATCAGCAGTGAGAAATACAGAAAGAACATCATGAGATAAGAAGCTATAGACTATAAAAATAATGTTTTCTCTCAGTAGATCTCAGAAAAAGAAAACAGTCATAAATACTTTCAAAAAACAAACGCTGTTTGTTGGTGTTTGCAGCCTGCTTTAACATTTAAGTATTGTAGATTTAGCTCTGTTGCACTCAAGAGGAGACATATTGCTAAGCCCATCAACACCGATCTGAATTGGTCTTATCTTTCTTAGCAGCAGAATCCACAGTAAAATGCTACTATACCAAAATGATGCCACATACAAACCTATATACTGACAAAAGTTACACAAAAGCCACTGTTACATGTTTGCATCCCAACATTTGACTCAAGATTATGGTTGCATGTAAGCTGACTCACGGCACCTGAAAAAGCTGCTTGGATAGGGCAGTGAAGCATCTCAAACCAATAAGAAAATAAGTCCAGTTGTCATGACTCAATATTCAGACAATTCTAGCTGGATGACTGAGAATCTTCATCAACATACAGTACATAAGTTGTAGTTTTTGTAAGATGATGTGTATCCATGTTTGTTTGCCCCTTGGCTCCTGTTTAGCCAGACATGTCTACTATCAGGAGATAGGAATGCTTTATAATATTCAGAGAAAAGAGAATACAATTGTCTTTTCAACTGTGTGTTGTTAAAGTCACAATTGAACCACATAATAATCACAAATAATGGGGGAATGAGTCATATTAATTGTCAAGGATTTTCTTTAGTATGATCCAACAAGATTATTTCATGCCACAAGCTGAAAACATACTGTATTGCCTTAATTAACCAAACAGTGAGAAATCTGGAAGTACACAATAAGTGTTGTTTGTCTGCATCTACCTTAGACAGATGGACTTCTACCATAGGCTGAGTTTCTTGGTTGTTTTTCCCAAGGGAATGGTTAAAAAATTTTTGGGATGAGGCAAACTTGACTCTCTAGCTGAATTCTGTAAGGGTTAGAAATGAAGTTCCTGAAATAAAGTCCTTAGCTAAAGAAGAAAATAACAATAGCAATAGCACTTAAACTTATATACCGCTTCACAGTGCTTTACAGTGCTTCTCTATGTGGTTTACTGAGTCATTGTATTGCTCCCAACAATCTGGGTTCTCATTCTACCGACGTTGGAAAGATGGAAGACTTAGTCAACCTTGAAATGGCATTAACATTAAGTGGGTGTTTTACACTACTCAATGAAAAATCAGAAAGAACATTGTCTTACAAAGTTCACAAGCATCATTGTTCATACAACAATGTCCATGCATTATACACCAATGGGAAATAAAGAAGATGAGCTGAGCCTGTGGTAGACAGAAGCAAATATGTTTTAATAACTATAGCAGAGACCTAGTAGGATGAGTCTTATAATAAGAATTTAGAAATTAAACGGTACTTATTTGTTCAACAGGAACAAAACCAGTAATGGGGAAGGAGGGTTGCATTGCATATTTAAAATATCAGTTTCTGCTCAGGAATCCAAATGAATGAATTACAAAATACTATAACTGTAGTGATAGTAGTTTCACTGGAAGACTGGGAAATATGGCTGGATAGTGGTATTTACATCTTTCTTTTAGGTGCAAATCTGTATTCCCGTGTAATGGTTACATATATAATGCAGAAGTAAATATTGTCTTGACCTCCAAATGGCAAATTGTGTAGAATAAATTATCATTTTCATCTTTAGTCTAAAACCTTGGAATAGTCTTATTGCTACTTGGTATAAAAATACTTCTTCTATACTTATACTCCTTATATGCTCATATAAATAAATAAACAAACAAAAAAATAAACAAATAAACAAATAATACTTATACGCCTTATAATACTGGCCAAAGATGAATTCATCCTTGGCCACAGTAGGCAAAGCATTCTAAGCCCAAGATAAGATCTTTTCTTGTCTTTAGCAAAACTCAAGTGAATTAAAGCCATTAAAAGCAACTCTGATTAATTTCATGTATTCATACGTGACACGGCTCTTCAATATTTTTCAATGACTGTTCACCCACTCTTTGCAGATTTCAAAGCAATGTTCTAGTATCTCTCTCATGTGCACCCTCTCTATGTGTGTATGTGTGTCTGTCTGTGTGGATTTGAGTTGAGAACTTCATTGCGAAGTATAAAGAAGTACATTTGGTAAATACATTAAATTAATTGAAAGTTTTTCTATATACAAAGTAAATTCAGAACAAATGTAATGTGCTAAAAATTCTGAAGACCCTAATGCCATGTGTCAAATTTTAATTGGATTGTGTCAAATATTTTACTTCATAATATGTATGGATATAACCCTCCATTTCCAGCATATGTCCTCAAAATGTAAGACTATAGCTGTCAAAGATAAAATTGATTCAGCTCTAAACATTTCTCTAACAGTTGTTTAATGGAACACACACGCACACACATAAACACACACACAAAACTTCTTCAGTACTAGTAGTTTAATTGGCTTCTATCTTTAAGCTGTGTCTTCCGTATTTGGCTTCTATATGTGAGATATTTTATATTTGAAGAATAATCCATTTATTTTGAAGTATCATGCACTTAAAACACACATAAAGCATTTGTGTGTACATAAAATAGGACTTTTAAAAGGGAGTCAGCACTGCTACATGACACCATACCACCAAACTACCAACAAAAGAAAGACCTGGGAAACATAATGCCTATAAAAATAAATCTAATTATTTTTACGCAAGATTGAAGACAAATAATTCACTGTGATTTTTGACCATCATTCTTCTGATGAGACTGCATTCAGTTCATCTGCTCAATTCAACCTGGTAATTTCATTTTTTCTTCACACTTCATTCTTCATATATTCAGATACAGTTGCCACCAGAGGCAGCCTTATTTTGTCCCCAAAGATATCCTGTTATGATAAAAGAGCACATCACATTTATCAGCAGCATATTCAACCAACATTAAGGAGAGTTTGCTAGCGAGCCTATTGATTTTTGCTACTGCTAATATTTAAAATCAAGTGAATAGGATTTCAACTTAATTATACCAAGATGGATGTGTAGAAAGTTAGATTTGAGACCTCTGATATGCTAGTTTGCTATGAATATAAAAGCAGATTAATTTGAATAAAGAAGTTGGATTGAATGATTTCATTCTATTCTTGAAAGAAAACCATTTGGTTGTCTATTTTAGTGTTTCTCAACCTTGACCAGGTGAAGATGCTGGCTGGGGAATTCTGGGAGACATGGATTTCACTTGGCCAAGACTGAGAAACACTCATCTATTTCATTCAAGGGAGAAGGTGAACAAGGTAGACTATGAAGATATGTGTTCGTTCAGCTGAAATTTTGCTCGATTTGATGGCTGACAATTGGCTGAGACTGACACTTAAAATTAATTGAAATAAAACTAAGATCCTAAGATCCTATATATTATTGCAGTCAAAGATCAAAAGTATGCAAACAGAACATTAATAAAATGGCTAAGCCTATGAACCACAGTAACAGTATTAATGCTGTACAGTCATCGCACTATGGATTCAATAGAGAATATAACTATTGAGATATATTTAATGCTGTAATATTAATTGGGATAAAATCAAGATCCTACATATTCTTACAGTCAAAAGATCAAAATATACAAAATCCAAATTAGTAAAATTGTAAACTTATGAACCACAGTAAAATATGAATACTAAGCCGTCAACGCAATATGGACTCTACAGACAATATAACTATTGCAAGACATTTATCAAGATGACGTCATCTTTATGAGCAGCAGTGGTGCAATGGTGAGATTGCAGTACTGCAGGCTACTTCTGCTGCCTGCCGGCTGTCTGCAATTTGGCAGTTCAAATCTCACCAGGCTCAAGGTTGACTCAGCCTTCCATCCTTCCAAGGTTATTAAATTGAGGATCCAGATTGTTGGAGGCAAGAGGCTGACTCTGTAAACCACTTAGAGAGGGCTATAAAAGAACTGTGAAGTGGTGTATAAGTTGAAATGCTATTGCTATTTAACTAACAGAAGATATTAAAGACAGAATAAATCAAAGTACCTTAGGAAACTTATTAATTGGCATATATATCATGTGCCAATATCCTTGTGCATATGTAAAAAAACTAGGTAGTCCTTGACTTACCACAGTTCATTTAGTGACCAAAGTTACAACCACACTGAAAAAACTGACCTATGACCTATTTTTCACACTTATGACCATTGCAGCATCCCCATGGTCACATGATTTACATTTGAATGCTTGATGACTGACTCACATTTATGATGGTTGCGGTGTCCTGGGATCATGTGATCATCTAATACCACTCTAATATCACTCTATAAAGCCTTAGTAAGACTACACCTAGAGTACTGCATCCAGTTTTGTTCATCACATTATAAAAAAGATGTTAAGACTCTAGAAAAAGTACAGAGAAGAGCAACCAGGATGATTAGGGGACTGGAGACTAAAACATATGAAAAACAATTGCAGGAACTGGGTTTAGCTGGTCTAGTGAAGAGAAGGACCAGGGGAGACACAATAGCAGTCTTCTAATATTTGAGGGGCTGCCACAAAGAGGTGAGGGTCAAGCTATTTTCTAAAGCACCTGTAGGCCAGACAAGGAATAATGGATGGAAACTGGACAAGGAGAGATTCAACCTGGAAATAAGGAGAAACTTTCTGACAGTGAGAACAATCAACCCGTGGAACAGAAGTTGCCCCCGGAAGTTGTGGGAGCGCCATCACTTGAGACTTTCAAGAAGAGATTGGACTCCCCTCTGTCAGAATTGGTGTAGAGTCTCCTACTTGGGTGGGGGTTTGGACTAGATGACCTATAAGGTCCCTTCCAACTCTGATTATTTGTTATCTGTTATCTTTTGCGACCTGAAAAACAAACCACAATTCACTTAATAATCATGCTACTAATTTAACAACTGCATTGATTCACTTAATAACCATGGCAAGAAAGGTTATAAAATGTGGCAAAACTCATTTAACTAATATCTCACTTAGCAACATAACATTCTGGACTCAATTGTGGTCATAAGTCAAGGACAGTCTGTAGATAAAACGTTATTGTATGGTCTCCGCTGGGCTCATCCTACCCAGACCAAGCTGAACTTCATTTTTCTTATATCTGTCTTCCGCTACAGCTGTTGGAAACACATTAAAGGATACTAACAACAAGCTTTACTTTATTTTGAAATTTCAATTTGACTTAAATATCTGGCTACGCTGGAACTAATAGGCTCACTGCTGAGATAAATCCCCCTTGACAGACAACTTTATACTTCTAGTTCTTCTGTATCAAAGGCTCTGCCTTAGCTCTGTCTTGGCCTCATCATAGCCCAAAGCTCATACAGCTTCCTCTGTATATCCATATTGGTTCAGCTTTTGAAAAAAACAGAGCCTCTCCATTTACTTACAAAACTATCTGCTCGAACTAAGGAAACCAAACCAGTAGGAAGAACCAAATAATTTTAATCCATAATTTAGTTAGATCAAATAGACTTTCCCTGGGTACACGCATGGGATGTCATTGAACAAATTGCATCTTTTCATGTGGGAATATATTTCGGTATGATCTCAAGGCCATGGCAATGTTTTGTATGCTGTTGAAAGTATGAATAATTAAGTCTCAGAAGTGGGGCAAGGGGTGTATACTTGAGTCTGCCAAGTATATTTCTGAATAACCTGAAAGAATCCAACAGGCGTATGATGCCTTCATTTGGAGCAGAAACCTGGTGCATTTTATGAAAGGTATTTTTCTATACCAGGCAGTTATCTATCTTGTCAGGCCTGTAAACTTTATAACAGGCATAATAAATACAATAAAATTATTCACTCTGTAATTTTTGAGCAAATTGGTCTCTTGAACTGCCCTTAGAGACTAAATAGGACATTCAAAAAATGGTTGGAAAACAGTATGTTCTCCATTACCATTAGTGTTCAGTCAATATATATGTTTTCATCCAACTTTTGTAGGATAAGTCTTAACAGAACCCCACAAATTAACTTTTATCTGTAGTATCTCAGTCTCTTCTTGTTTCTCTCCTCTCCCCTCTCCTCTCCCCTCCCCTATCTCCCCTATCCCATCTCATAAAACCCTAGGAGTGAATCAGAATGGATAGGTTTTCAGTTATGGCTAGACTTTGTTGAAAGAATTATCTTTCCGGGTTCAGTTCCAAGTGGGGAAAAAGACACTGAAAAAATGGAGGCTGTTTGGAAAGATGGTTTAATGGTGGACAAGACCCATGGCTTGGAGCTCCAAAGTGAAAAGGACGATCACATGCTTCAAGAGGTTGGGTGAAGTAAAAGAAGGGGCAAGATGCGGAGAGACCCTTAGTTATATACCCTCTGTTGGGTCTCATCTTAGTGTTTCCTGTTCCTGTGTAAGAAATGTATCCCATTGGCTGTCAGACTCCCAGGGGTGGGTGTCTTAACTATGTAGGCTTTGTCTGGACCACATGGCTTCAGCCGAGTGCTGGCTGATGCAATCTTCCCAGGCCATGTGGTGAGATGGGTAGAGGGCTTTGTTATGTAGAATACTGTCCCAGGCCTTAATGGCCCACCCATTAACAAAAATGGGAAGTGAGCTTCTGCTTCTGAGTTTCTACTTTTCTTTTTAGGGGAAATATTCTGCCTTCTTAGTATATCCTAACATATTTCATTTTCCTAGGAGAGGGGTGGGTTTTAACTTCCAACAACTTTAAAACGAACATGTCCTAGTAATCAAGCATCAGCTGCATGTGAATAAACCACTGCAATAATGAATTTTACTATTACTATGTTTTTTTAACACCTTGATATTCATAGTGGTTTGGATATGAAACAAAGGCAAATGATGCTCATTAAACTGATAATTACTTTCCACTAATAATAAAATAAAGATTAGGAAGCAGAGTTGGCAATTGGGTTATTACAGCAATTTCAGACCTTAAAAGAAAGAGAGATAAAGTAGAATGTAGCCCAAAGTTTGGATGATGAAAGTTCCTTTCTGAAAATCTTCCAAAACATTTAAAACATTGCTCTCTGAAAGGAAAGTAATTTACCATATTACATGACTTTCAAAAAAACAAAAATACATTCCAGGAGATTGTTTCCTTATCTTCCTCTTACCTTTGAAAACAATGTGCTATTTTTCAGCTCGGTCACGATTTAAATTTTCTGACATTTAATGTGCAATGTATTTTGATTTGTTCCAATCCAGTGGCCTTTTGCAATGAAAACTGAAGTCTTGCAGGAGCTTTGCTTGGAAAGCCGCATATATAACCTCTGTGTTTATGTGTGCATATGGTCTTGATATTTTTGACCTTATGTTGATAACAAACACAATAACTTGTGCTGCTCATGCCACCAAAGTTCCTCACTGATGTAGAAGGAAATAAATAAAATGAAGTAAAACCAAGTGAATTACTCCAAAGATATAAGATGTGTGATGACCTGTAGCGTCTCAAAAATAACACAAAAACTAAAACATGAATCAAGGTCTTATAATGCCTTCAGCTTAACTTCGCTGTTGTATTAGTCACCGCTTAAATTCAAAAAGTAGATAACGAAGCAAAAGGAAACCAAAAACAAACTGCATTGACGAGAGTTCCAAGGCAAACCAAGTTAATTAATCACACGTTCCAGGAAGATAACCGAGGAGAGTCCATGGGAAGAACACCAACAAAGATAAACCTCATCTAAAGAAAGCGCTAATTTGACTTCAGCGTCTGTGAACACGCAGTTTCAAACTCTTATACAGAGCTCACAGCTGCAACCCATGAGGAGGATCATGGCCCTCTCCTCCCAAGTAGACCATGCTTTTCCCTGATCCTCTCCTCCCTGCGTGACCTAGGATGGATAGAGGATGGGCCTGGATCCTCCTCTGACTGCCCAGCCGGCCTCTGCCCTTCCCCAGCCTCCTCCACCACCTCTGGAGCCACACTTCCACTCCCTGTTGGCTGTTTCTCCTCTTCCTCAGAGTCAGTCTCCACCAAGGGCATGACAAGATGCTTCCCTACCTCGGCTAGGATAGTCCAAAATATCAGTGTGTTAAATGCTTTCAATATTAATTATTTTTCTATGCCTGAGAGGAAAAGAAGGAAATTAAAAAGAGATGGTTCATAAAATGATTCAGAACACTCTATATTTATTTCAGAAAAATCCCAGACAAATTCAGACTTCTGTTCCTGGGACTTTTATACATATAGGTAGTCCTTGACTTATAACAGTTCATTTAGCGACTATTCAAAGTTATGATGGAACTGAAAAAATAACTTATGACCATTTTCACACTTGTGACAGCTGACTCCTACTTACGACAGTTGCAGTGTCCCAAGGTCATGTGATCAATGATCTTTGCAACCTTCTGCCAAGCCAAGTCAATGGGGAAGCCAGATTCACATAACAACCATATTGCTAACTTAACTTCAGAGATTCACTTAACAACCGTGGCAAGGAAAGTTATAAAATGGGGCAAAATTCACATAACATTTAGCAATGAAATGTTGGGCTCAATTGTAAGTCAAGGTGTACTTGCAGTCACTGGCTAAGTATCTTGTGGGTTGAAGTACAACATTTTTACAAAGTATTAAGTGGGGTCCAAGAAATGAAAGTCAGAATTAGAATACTTTCAAATTTAAGTTGGATTTTGCAGTAGTAGATAACTCCTCTCTGGAAATTCCAAATAAATTACAAATTCCCAAGTAAAGCGAAACTAGTGAAACTGCATTTTATGAAGATGGAAAGGCAATTTTTCAGGGAGCATTTCTGCAATTTTCTCAGAGGAAGATAGGACTTATAATAAAAATGGCTTATAGGGGGACCAAAAGAGCAGGGGAACTAGTTTTATGCTCTCCGTCACACACAAGTCTTACTTCTTAAAAAAAAAAAAAACATTAACTTCCCCATTAGGAGCTTCCCTTCTTGATGTGGCAAACACATCTCAATTTACTAGCTGGCTCCAAATTTGCACCTGCATGTAATGTCCTAGATTTCATATAATAGGAAAGATCCCTATCCAGGTATTTCAAATTATCTCTTTTTTTAGAAGATGGAGGGAAACAGGAAGAATGAATAAGTACATTCATTGCCAGTTCATTTTTTTTCCCTGGGGAAAAAAAAATAAGAGGTTAAAAAAATGTGCTTTTATTTGCTTGTTTGCTTTTCCCATTTTTGCAAAGTGCAAAAACAACTTGCAATCCACGTTATTATCTCCATGCATTAACAGGAGTCAAAGATTTTACTACATTTGCTATGAAGGGTGGCGAAGATACCCCCCAAAAAATATGCTTTCTGATAGTTGTTTCCTAGCAACAGAAGCAAAAAAAAAAAAAAAACCAACTAAGCCATAAAAAAGAGAAGTTAATATGGAGCCTGTTGGAAGATTACCCACACCAAATGCCAACTATATTTGCACAGTATCCTCTCATGGCTTACCAATGTGAGTGTTGCTTTGTTACTATCTTCCTTCAGTAAACATATTTGAGTTACCTTCTGGGAAATAAAGACACAAATTTTATAGAAACAACAAAGCAATCACTACCACTGCAACATTATCCCATACCTCATTCCCAGCCTATTTAGGCATGGATAGACCTGAGATATCAACAAGACCTTTAAATCTCATTTTCATGACTTGCTTCATACCATGGGATTTGGTTCTCTAAGGGTGAGTGACAGAAAAATAAGGCTTTCTATATTTATCCTAATTCCTTCCTTGCTTGGGAAATAAGAATCCTTTCATCTCAATTGTTTTTCTTCCCTGCTCAGAGAAAGGAAAAGAAAGTAGATGAAGGGTTGGGGAAGAAAACCCCAGATGTTTGTGGCTAACAATGCATCTAGAAACAAAAGAAAAAACAGATACCAAAGCCCCTGCCCCATCTTATAATTAAGATGGAATGAACAGCTGTACAACAAAGATAGTCCTCGACTTACAACTACAACTGGAACCAGAATTTCAATTGCTAAGCAAGATTGTTATTGTTCAGTCAGCCATGCCTGATTTTAAGTCAGTCGCGCCTGGCTTTGTGATCCTTTTTTGGCAACGGATGTTAAGCGGATCACTGCAGTCGTTAAGTGAACCCCACAGTTGTTAAGCAAACTCAGCTTCCCCCATCCCCTTTTGCTGGAAGCCGGCTGGGAAGGTCACAGATGGCAATCACTTAACCCCAAGATGCTGTAATGGTCATAAATACGCACCAGTTGCCAAGCATCCAATTTTTGGTCACATGACTGTGGGGAACCAGCTGCAGTGGTCATAAGTGTGAGGACTTTTTTTTTTCTACCAGTGCTGCTCTAACTTCCAGCAGTCACCAAACAAATGGTTGTAAGTTGAGCACTACCTGTATATAGTTATCAGGGGTCTATGTGGTTAGAAAACCATTTGAAAGGAGTCCTTCAATCCTTGCAAGCAAAATTGTATTCAAACAGGGAGTGGGTTTCCATGCAAATGCCACAAACGTCTGTGCTGTTTTAAGAGTCTTGGAAATGAAGTGAATCTTCAGATTCTTCATTGCCCATCATTGACAGTGAGAGGAATTGGTCATTAAGCTGAAAGCTCTTTAAATTTGTCAACAGACAGTCGAAGTAAATGAGGAAAAAACATCCAACTCTCTTGAATCCATGATGCTCAGGGCATTGTATGAAAACTGTCTATAGGTGAATAGGGAAGAATCTGTATCACTGTCTCATCTAGTATAAGACTGTTGATCCATTTAGTTAAGTGCAATTATAATCCATTAGATGATGACCTGCGTTTCAAAGTAGCCCTAATGAGTATTAAAATTATTAGCTAAAAGTGTTTTGTTTTGTGATGTCTTCTTCTTCTTCTTCTTCTTCTTCTTCTTCTTCTTCTTCTTCTTCTTTTTCCTCGTCCCCTTCCCCTTCCCCTTCCCCTTCTCCTCTTCCTTCTCCACTTCCTTTCTCCTCTTCCTTCTCCTTTTCCACTAATATAAATAAGTTGCCTAGCCAAGCTTTTAAAAATGTAGATTTCCATGACATCATTATCTTTTTACATGAAATTTTCCAATAGAAGTTCTTTTTCAAAAAGCAATTTCTCCTTTTCATATAGCTTTCAAAACAACCTTTTGTTTGAGATATATACCTTTCAAACCATGTGACTTGGCATGGGTGGTACGGCTATAGAAAGGGTAATTTTTGAGACCAGGGTTACCATACTGGAGTCTTATTTTGAGAATCTTATGAATGTCCTCCCACAGACATCCATGCCAAGTTTTCATTTATATCCCTATTTCCAATATAGACATCAGTACTAAATGTAAAGATTTCCCCACTGATGCCTTTTGAAGTCCTTTTTTAAAAAAAGATAACTTACAAAGAATGGTCCAATGCTCCCAACAGAATTTGCATTTGAGAGCCTTAGATAATTGGACTTCTTGTTGTAATGCCACAAATAAAAAACTTAATATCTCACTCTAATCCAGAGAGGCAAGGAGTTAAGATACTTTTCCCATGCAAATCTCCTGCCTTTTCATAAGAAACATCCTTTATTGTGTCTATGTCTGTTTTAATGCATCTTCTAGTAAAAAGAATTACACATTTTTTTTTCTAATTAAAATGCAAATAACATTGAATGAACACTGCCATGTAGTAATGTCAAAGGAAATAAGCCTTTAAAAGCATGGGAGTTTAGGAACTAAATCAATAAAACTGTTAGTCCATGAAGAATTCAAGTGTTAATATGGCTTTATGGGAAGCATAAAAGCAAAATTGCTTAACATTTTATTTAAATATTATATGCGATATGAAAATAAGCTTCTGTTTAGGCTTCTTTTTTCAGGTACCTTAAAATAGGCTAATTGGCTTCCTCTGAAATTAATGTTTGTAGGCTTCTGCTGTTAATTGCAAATTCTTAATTGCAAATTTCATGTGATTTATGGTAGGTAGGTAGGTAGTTTCGGTGGATGGGTGTTCTCCTCATCCAAGAACCTTCTTCAGTTCTAAGTTACTTAATTAGAAATGAAGAAGCTTCTTGGGTGAGAAGTGAAACATCTTCAAGAAAAACTCAAATGCCTTTTTTATCTTTAAGATAAATCTTGTAGGGTATTTTTGGTCTTGAAATTTGAATATGCAATCAATTTGTTCCAATGAATGCATACTCTTTATTGATGAGTTTCATGTCTGGAAGCTGCTGAGTTGATGACTCATATTGACTGTCTATTGATCTATTGATTACTTCATTGATTTTTTACATCTAACTAAAAAGAAAAGTTACATGACCAATTGTACCTCTCTTTTTTATGGCTATTTAACCTACTCCCTGGGTTACCGATAACTTGGTCCTTTGCTTTATTTCACTTGAGTTAATTTTATTTCCTAGAATAAGGAGTAGTGTGTATGACTGAAGGTTAAACTTTATGCATTGATTCCGACTTAAATTTCTATGTAGTGGTCACTATATAAATGGGACTTTATGAAATTTATCACTCTAAAGTGCAGTTGAGATGCAGATTCATCTCAGTTATATTAATCTATAATAGTCAAAAGCCAACACCTTTTGGACTTGTTTAAAAAATGTAAGGTTTTGTGAGTAGTAAATTGCTTCATCTGTAGTTTCAGATTTTGTTAGTCAGAAAAGATGTTAACAAAGGCTTCTTGATCCTAGTTTAGTGATCAACCTTTGGTTACTCAGACAGTTACATCTGTGGTTATTTGCAGCATCTGGTGGACATATGTCTACATTTTATGACACTTTAATCAAAAACTAGAACTTACTTTGAATTTTCTACAAAACTGCATCTTCAGCAAACCATTGGTTCACTAAACAACTACAGCACTCACTTAATGACATGGTATGCATTTAATGATTGCTGCAAAAAACTTGTTTTGTGACTATTGAAACATAACTGTAATGGGCAGGATCCATTAAGTTCATATGTGAAGGACTATTGTACTCTGTTCCTGACAACTTCAAGCTTTCACACTAGGCATTAGACATTTAATTTCTTATTCATAATTTGATTAGATTAGATTAACCTCTTTGTGGCAGACAGGAACAGAGATTTGTCCACTAAACCCCACCAAAATCAAATCCTTTATGGTTTAGATTGTGTTGAAGGAAGCAAATTCAGAATAACAGAATTGAAAGGCACCTTAGAGGTCTTCCAGCCCAACTCCCTGCTCAGGCAGGAAATCCTATATCGTTTTCAGACAAATAGTTGTCCAATCTCTTCTTTAAAACTTCCAGTGTTGGAGCATCCACAACTTCTGGAGGCAAGTTGTTCCACTGATGAATTGTTCCAACATTTCGTCTCCTTAGTTCTACATTGCTTCTCTATGTGATTAGTTTCCATCCATTTGCTTGTCCTGCTTTCAGATGCTTTGGAAAATAGGCTGATTTCCTCTTCTTTATGGCAACCCCTTAGATATTGGAACACTGCTATCATGTCACCCTTAGTCCTTCTTTTCATTAAACCAGACATATCCAATCCCAGCAACTGTTCTTTATATATTTTAGCCTCCAGTCCCTAATCATATTTTTGCTCTTTTCTGTAGTCTTTCTAGAGTCTCAATATCCTTTTTACATTGTGGTGATCAAAACTGGATGCAAATGTGGTCTTACCAAGGCATTATAAAGTGGTATTAACACTTCACATGATCTTGATTCTATCCCTTTGTTAATGCAGACTAGAACTGTGTTGGCTTTTTTGACAGCTGCAGCACACGACTGGCTCATATTTAATGATATTCCACTAGGACTCCAAAATCCCTCATGCAAGTACTACTATTGAACCTGGTACCACTTATACTATACCTGTGCAATCCCAATCTTTTTTTTTTCCCTGTCTTTCCAAATCAGCAAATACCAGTCTGTTCTTTTGGTCATGTTAACCTAACAGGTCTTTCTAAACTAAGAACTGCTGATTTATATCTCGTCATTTTCATTCCTTCCATCACTTTTCCCCAAAACATAATTTAGATAGCAAGACAGTTGTGATCAAAGTTAAGATTACTCTCTTTTAATTTAGGTTGGGGGATATGTTATCGTATTTAATTCACATCTAATAGGTAATCATGTTTAACTTTTAATTATATGCAATGGCATTTAATGTTTATTTGAAAAAGCATTAAAATACACTGCCAGAAAATAATGCCTGCAACTTTGGAATGAAACCTTAAATATAATTATATATTTCTGGACAAATAAAAAAATAAAGTTATGTTTCACTTTCTTTTTTAAACGTGATATAAAAACAAAGAGTATGATATGATTGGCCACTGACAGGTCTTTTCTATATTAATATTCTTAATATTTATATCGTCTCAAGCTCACAACATATAGGAATCTCAACAAAAATATTAATATATCAATAGTCTTATCACTAAAAGCAATTAAGAACAAATATAAGATGGTCATTTTGTTTGCCGGAGAGATCTCAACTTAAAAAGGACATTTTTTTTAAAAAAAAAGGTTTATGTAATAATCTTTTCCATTGCTTGAGTTTGCCTTAAGGCTACCCTATAAAGAATTATGTCTGTTCTAGATAAAAGTCACAGAATGATTTAATGTACCACTCAATTATATACTGCATAATCAATTCATCACAACGAAATTCTTGGAGAGTTTTGGGCCATATGCTTGGAAAGATAGAACACCGGAGGACAGGAGACAGAATTAATAATGCTAAGGAAGAGAAGAATCAAGGCTAAATCTGGAGGATGTGATTCAATCTGTCATGAAGATTGACACATACACTGTATCTAATTACTGCTTCTCTGATTTGGCCAATAATAACAAATTGGAAATGTAACACAGGCATATTTATTTTTCTTCTTGTTGGACTCTTGAGGTTAAAGATGCTGGTTAGAAAGCCAGATGCATCTTTTTCTAGGATGCTTCAACATCCATACTATCTTCATTTAAAAAAAACACAAAAAAACATTGTTTACAGCCTCTTGGTCCTATCTAGACAAAATGGGCAAGACCAGAGAAAACATGATGATATATATTAAGGTTTAATAACTGAAAAAAATGAATAAAATAAGTTTGTCTCTGGAACAAAACTTTCAGCAAATAGTGGAGCATAATTCATATGTACTATGACTCCCATTGCCCCATTTCCATTTTTTTAAATAGGAGATATATGTTTCAAAACAATTATACATATATTTAAAAGAAAATGAACAGATTCAATCCAATCTGTTATCAAACTGAGCAGCAATTTGAAAGTTATTAAATAAGTTCAAAACTATTTCTTTTTTTAATATAAATTTTATTTGGGTTTTCACAAAAACATAATACAAATAAAACATCTTTTTTTGAGAATAGCATGATCCTGGGTTATCACTTCACCATACAGACACAAATCCAATTTCATATTCATCTTTGTGTCCTATTCCATATCTTATTACTATTTTAACATTTTATCCATAATTTTTCCCTCCCTTGGTTTTCTCAACCTTATTTTTAATTATCTCATATCTAAATTCAGTTATGTATCTTTTTCTTTCAATGTCTTTCTAATCGTTATATTTATACTTTTGTCTGTCCTGTTTCGAGTTCATATTATCTTTTCTCATTAAACAAATTTTCCCCTGTATTAGATTAGAACTCATGGTCTTTTAGTTTCTACAGAAGCCCAGCATCTTAACTACATCTGTCATCATCCTCTCTTAATGATCCCATAATCTCTTGTGGGGTGGAGTCTGAGCAGCTGAATGTTTACTGGCCAGATGCCCTTCCTGTCACCAACGCGGAGTTATATTCAGCAGACATATTCTCAGTGTGCCCAGAGAGAGAAATATCTGCCTCTACCTAGGATCGAACTCATAGTCGCCTGATTTTGAGGTGAGAGCTCCAACCTCCAGGCCACTGCAACATTCTTCTCCACATCTGTCTCTCTTGGTATTTCCTAACAGTGATTTAGCAGAGGTGTTGCTGGATTTTGTTTTTTTATTTAAAGAACTACAACACTTAATTTATTTGGTAACTGCAAATAGCAGAGACTTGTGCAAAATCTTAATGAGAGATCATCTCAGGGTCACTGGAGATCTTTAGGTTGTTGTGGATGGTTTTGTTTTGGGTTCTTTCCCTTCTCCCCCTTTTGGTGCCTTTAAGCCAGAATTGACTACTGACCAGCTTTCTTGGCAAGACTTTTGGGAAGAGCTTAGAGGGAGGATCTAGCCCAAGATCATCCAGCTTTGTGCCTATGGAAGGACTAGAGATCACAGACTCCCAGTTTCTGGCTTAGTACTTTATCCACTACACCAAACTAACTTTTGGGTTCAGGCTCATTATTATAAGCCAATAGAAATCTTAGCAACCGGAGGAGAGCAATTAAGAAATATAAAATATAAATAAATTCAACTTTTCCTTTTTTTCAAAGTGATGTTCAGTTCCATGAATATCTTAATGTTGCTCAAGTCCTTTGTTGTTTCCAGGGCTAAGGATGTGGATATCAGAATATCATGTCCTCCCAATCCACACCATTGAGATTTTCAAGCTGTTCTGTATGATTGACAAGAGATGTGTGAACCAGCAGACCAAACGAAAGTTGTAAGTTGATGAGTTGATCTAAATGCAAATTTTAATAGGCAGAAAAGGAGGAGTATCGGCATGGTCTATAAAAAGTATCAATGGACACAATCCATTAAAGTACTGTATTTAACCAAATTCCAGAAATAAGAAATAAAACACAGAATTTGATTAACTCAATCAAGCTACTTAATGCTAATTAGCTACTAACTTCATAGCATCCCTTAGTTACTCATTTCCCTCAATGCAACTGTTAAAGTGTGATAAAAAAATATTGATTTCTTTTTTCTTCTCCTATATGCACATGTGCAGACTTTTAAAAGGCATTTCTAAATGTGGCAGAGAGAGAAGTTATAAGTGGCATTAGCAACTGGTGAATGATGCACTTGAATTCATTGATTAATTAAGAAGAGGATTAACCCAAGAAATCTACAAAAAAGGACCCATTTGAAGTGTTGGATAAACCTACTTATTTTCTCATGATTTTTAAACACAAGAAGCATCTTCGCTTCTTTTGAATTTTGACAACTGAAAATTTAAATTCACATTTAAAGTTTACAGGCTTGCCAGCATTCAATTTTCTCAGCCAGCTTATGTTTAAGAGTCCTGAAGAACTGAGGTAGGATGCATCTAGTTCATCCTATGAGATGAGTCCAGAAAATTATAGGACACACATACTGTTATGTTATCCTACAAACTTTGACTGATACATCAACATTTGTCTTGTCCAGGGACCTCCAATGGTTGGCAACTTTAAGACTTGTGGACTTCAGCTCCCAGACTTCAACCCCCAAATTTCAACTGCCAAGCTGACTGGGGATTTCTGGGAATTGAAGTCCACAAATCTTAAAGTTGTCAAATTTGGAAAGCCCTGTTATAGTCCCACTTTGGTCCTTTTCGCACTCACTTCTGGTACTTTTCCACAGGAGTGGCAGTACCTCATCAAGCTTTCTGGAAACTATCTGGAGTCTAACTTGTCTTTGAAAACTTTTCATTTTCCACATATTGCATAAGTTGAAATCTTCCTGAAGTCTGTACTTTGAGGGCCTGTTTTGAGTGGGTTTTACACACTCTACTTTTCATACATGTCCATTCCCATGAACACTTAGGACAAAAGTATATGTCATTGTGCTACTCTAATAAGATTAGTGCTATATATAGTGCTATATATTATATTAGAATTACTAACAGAGGACCATTGTGTAAAATGCTTATATGTAATTAAGCATGGTTGACAGTCTATCATTATATAACTTAATATATGAAGGTAACATGGCATCATTCGTGGCATCTTCAGAAAGAACTAGAAAAGATTCTTGAATTGAATTTTGAAGAGTTTCTATCAATTTCTTTTGAGCTTTTGAAAGAGCCATGGTGGTGCATTGGTTAGAACGCAGGATTGCAGGTTAATTCTGCTGACTGCCAGCAGTTTGATCCTGACTGGAAGGTTGAATCAGCCTTCCATCCTTCTGAGGTTGGTAAAATGAGGACCCAGATTGTTGTTTTTTTTTGGTCACACCTCTGAGCAGAAGACATTTTATGCTAAATCAAAACCAAGCCAAGCTATCTTGCTTCAGGGTGATTCCAGTTCTGAAGTCTGATTTTAGATGTCCTATGTTCATAACAAAGAAGCCTTAGAGTAGAGTTGGATGAAAAGAAAGCATTTACAACTTTGTTATAGGCAGAATGATTACTTTTTCATATGGCTCAGGTTATCCTTTCATGGCAACATACATGATGTGGCCTAAAGGGGTTTAACTTTAATATTGTTCCAGAGGGAAGAGAAAAATAACTCCCAACATCCTTTGGAAACTATGATATCACCTACTGTCAAGGCGGTGGAAATTATCTGAATTAATATTGCTGTGTGTCTCAAAAGTTATTAACACACCAAATTCTTCCTTCCTTCCTTCCTTCCTTCGTTCCTTCCTTCCTTCCTTCCTTCCTTCCTTCCTTCTGTCCTTCCTTCCTTCCTTCCTTCCTTCCTTCCTTCCTTCCTTCCTTCCCTCCCTCTCTCTGTCCCTCCTTCCCTCTCATCCACCTTTCTTTCTTTCTTTCTTTCTTTCTTTCTTTCTTTCTTTCTTTCTTTCTTTCTTTCTTTCTTTCTTTCTTTCTTCCTTCCTTCCTTCCTTCCTTCCTTCCTTCCTTCCTTCCTTCCCTCCC